>OZ005652.1:99302212-99984712 GCA_963930645.1 Salticus scenicus
TATAACAATGCACATAATTAGCATTGCGCAAGTACACTTGTAAAAAATAAATAAATAAATAAAATAAAAATAAATAAAGTACGTAAATAATTGTATTCGGAGGCAAAAGGAAAAGAAAAACGGAATTCAGTGCGCATTTAGTTTCAAAATAAATATGCGGTTAATATAAAAATTATTTAGTTGCATAAGAAATTGTTATTCTACTTAAGAGGACTTGGCACCTTTAACGCATTACCAAAGCAGGTTTCATGTAAAAACTTACATTTCTGAATAACATTTATAAATTGAACTACATCAATTTTTTTGAATAAAATGTACATTCAGGCAGCATTTCATATGTTTTTTGATATACTTTTACAGATTTAACATTATTAAATCTGAGTTTGCTTTTTTTCATAAATTCATGATTTTCTAAAAGCTATAAAATCTACATATTATTTAAGAAAAGACTTAATAATTTTTTAATACAACAAGAATTAGGGATGAGTTTTGAAATTTAATAATTAGTTTTTGAGAAAAAATAAATAAATAAATAAAAAGTGCCTATGTAAAAATTTTGAAAAAAAAAAAAAAAAAAAAAACAGATTTTTGTTATATTTTTATTTTTAATTTTTTTTTCTTTTAAAGGTATTGCAAAACCCATTCCTGATTCTTTTAGGTAGGCTATATTAAGCTTAATACACACACACACACACATATATATATATATATATATATATATATTAATTATGTTCTTGAATATCTGTAGAAATCTAAATATTTTAAAGATCACGAATTTATGATAAAATGCAAACTGAGAAAACGCAATTTAAAGCTTTCAAAGCTCTAAACAAATATGTATAATACAATAATAAATGTTTCTTGGATACGTATTTTATTGAACAAACCTAATATAGTTCAATTTATAAATTTTAAATGTAAATATAAGGTTTTATATGAAACCTACTTTAGAAATGTTGTAAAAGGTGCCAATCCCTTTAAAATGCATGTAACTTTCATAGAAAAAAAATATTTTGCATATTTTTTTTTTCTTTTTATAGATAGCTTTGAAACGTTATATTCTTTTTCGATAGAAAAAATAAAATTTAATATATTGTATTATTTTAACTATAAAATTTGAAAGGATTTAAACAGTTTTTATGAATATGTTGCTGTATGTCTTTTTTTGCTTGTAAAAAAATTATGCGCAATTATTTTTCGGGGAATATTTTATTTTTCTACTGTACATGATTAGTACTCTACATACTCTGCCTCTCACAAAAATAAGCAATTTCTTTATTACCAGACATGGCAAACGAAACTCATTTTCTAAGCATAATTTGGCCTGTCGCCCCATGGACTATTATCTCATTTTAAGACTAAAATCTTATAAATGTGTGGTTTCCCCCCCCCCCTGAGATCTGAATATGTACAATAAATAAATAAATAAATAAATAAATAAATAATAATAATAATAATAAAAATAAAAATTACGTTTCATTATCTCGTTTATTGGGTGCGAATTTTGGAAAATCGCTTCTTAGTAGGTTTCTACATAACGGAAGGGGTGTTTCCACAAATTTTCAAATTTCTAGTTGCCTTGTTTTTGATCTTGATTATCATCAAACAGTCACTTACTACTCAGTCAAGTCAAACGATTTTAGACAAAAAAATTATACATTGTACATGTTATTTATACTTTTTTTTTTTTTTTTTGTACGAAGAAATACTTTTTCTGCTCACAAATTGTATTAATGTCTGAATGAAATTTTTAAGTATTTTAAGAATTCTTATTTAAAAAGTACAGTCGCTAACCAAAAGTGTACGGATACTAGCAAAAATGCATATGTTAAAAAAGTACACTTCATACGGTTTTGAAGAAATTACATTAAAAAAAAATTCAGTTTTTAAAAGTAGCCTAGAAATTTCTAGAAAAGTTGCGATTTTCTATGGTTTCCTTGCAAAGCGTTCAATGTGAATGGTGGTTAATACAGTAGAGCTAAAAACCCGTCTGATTTATATTCAGGTGTCTGTCTCTAAATTTCTTTTGTGTTATCTGTAAAACCGTATTATTACGTTGTTATAAATGCCCTAAAAAATGAAATTTGGTCCCTCACTCATCGGGTGCGAATTTTGTAAAAACGCTTCTTAGTGGGTTTCTCTATCACGTTATGTATGTTTCCACAAATTTCACTGTTTCTAGTGTCCAGGTTTTCGGTCTTGGTTGTGATTAATCACTTATTCACTCACTCAGTCAGGACAAACGATTTCAGACAGATAAATTATACATTGTGCATGTTATTTATAGATAAATTTGCGTGCAACTTTACGAATTTATAGATTTAATTAATTTATCCTTTTTTTTCCCTTTTCCCTTTTTTAGCTTTTTATAAAATGCCTTAACCCTATTCTCAATAACTATAACTTTCGAATGAATAAGCTCATAATTTTTTGTATTATTATAACTTTCGCTTAAAATCTCACCATAAAGTCACCATATTGCATAGCTTGTATTAGCTTTATCAACTCAAACAATAAAACTTAAACTCAAACAATATATATATATATGTATATATATATATACACACACACACACACACACACACATATATATATATATATATATATATATGCACACACACAATATATATACCTAAAAATATGAGCGAAAATTTACAAATTGTACTATATATCAATACATATAATAATTCATTCTCTATCTTCATCAGCGTAATAAGCTTCAACTAAGATAAATAGATTATTTATAATATGCTGCGAATAATAATTAAATTCCCTTTTAAAGAACGGACACAACAACTAGTATATTTATAAATATTATGACGTCTTTTATTATTATTTTGATATTTAAGAAATTAATGTCAATACAATTAGTCTTATTCAATTGTATGTTTCTACTGAACTTTTTGTTTAAAATATATATCAATACATACGCTTTTGCAAGAAAATATTTTAATTACCTCTATTTCATTTTAAAATAATGATTGTAGGGTAAAAAATATTTATTTTATTTGTTTTTAGATATTAATCAAATTTAAGTTTCCAGAGTATAATTTTTTTTATTACATTACTTACATAAAATAAAAAAAAAGGCGGAGGAGGGGTTCTTACTAGAATTATCGAAATTATTTTTGTCGATTATATAACAATGCACATAATTAGCATTGCGCAAGTACACTTGTAAAAAATAAATAAATAAATAAAATAAAAATAAATAAAGTACGTAAATAATTGTATTCGGAGGCAAAAGGAAAAGAAAAACGGAATTCAGTGCGCATTTAGTTTCAAAATAAATATGCGGTTAATATAAAAATTATTTAGTTGCATAAGAAATTGTTATTCTACTTAAGAGGACTTGGCACCTTTAACGCATTACCAAAGCAGGTTTCATGTAAAAACTTACATTTCTGAATAACATTTATAAATTGAACTACATCAATTTTTTTGAATAAAATGTACATTCAGGCAGCATTTCATATGTTTTTTGATATACTTTTACAGATTTAACATTATTAAATCTGAGTTTGCTTTTTTTCATAAATTCATGATTTTCTAAAAGCTATAAAATCTACATATTATTTAAGAAAAGACTTAATAATTTTTTAATACAACAAGAATTAGGGATGAGTTTTGAAATTTAATAATTAGTTTTTGAGAAAAAATAAATAAATAAATAAAAAGTGCCTATGTAAAAATTTTGAAAAAAAAAAAAAACAGATTTTTGTTATATTTTTATTTTTAATTTTTTTTTCTTTTAAAGGTATTGCAAAACCCATTCCTGATTCTTTTAGGTAGGCTATATTAAGCTTAATACACACACACACACACACACACATATATATATATATATATATATTAATTATGTTCTTGAATATCTGTAGAAATCTAAATATTTTAAAGATCACGAATTTATGATAAAATGCAAACTGAGAAAACGCAATTTAAAGCTTTCAAATCTCTAAACAAATATGTATAATACAATAATAAATGTTTCTTGGATACGTATTTTATTGAACAAACCTAATATAGTTCAATTTATAAATTTTAAATGAAAATATAAGGTTTTATATGAAACCTACTTTAGAAATGTTGTAAAAGGTGCCAATCCCTTTAAAATGCATGTAACTTTCATAGAAAAAAAATATTTTGCATATTTTTTTTTTCTTTTTATAGATAGCTTTGAAACGTTATATTCTTTTTCGATAGAAAAAATAAAATTTAATATATTGTATTATTTTAACTATAAAATTTGAAAGGATTTAAACAGTTTTTATGAATATGTTGCTGTATGTCTTTTTTTGCTTGTAAAAAAATTATGCGCAATTATTTTTCGGGGAATATTTTATTTTTCTACTGTACATGATTAGTACTCTACATACTCTGCCTTTCACAAAAATAAGCAATTTCTTTATTACCAGACATGGCAAACGAAACTCATTTTCTAAGCATAATTTGGCCTGTCGCCCCATGGACTATTATCTCATTTTAAGACTAAAATCTTATAAATGTGTGGTTCCCCCCCCCCCTGAGATCTGAATATGTACAATAAATAAATAAATAAATAAATAAATAAATAAATAATAATAATAATAATAAAAATAAAAATCACGTTTCATTATCTCGTTTATTGGGTGCGAATTTTGGAAAATCGCTTCTTAGTAGGTTTCTACATAACGGAAGGGGTGTTTCCACAAATTTTCAAATTTCTAGTTGCCTTGTTTTTGATCTTGATTATGATCAAACAGTCACTTAATACTCAGTCAAGTCAAACGATTTTAGACAAAAAAATTATACATTGTACATGTTATTT
Organism: Salticus scenicus; assembly: GCA_963930645.1. Classification (NCBI taxonomy): domain Eukaryota; kingdom Metazoa; phylum Arthropoda; class Arachnida; order Araneae; family Salticidae; genus Salticus; species Salticus scenicus. Next base: position 99,307,020 of record OZ005652.1, read on the forward strand.
ATACTTTTTTTTTTTTGTACGAAGAAATACTTTTTCTGCTCACAAATTGTATTAATGTCTGAATGAAATTTTTAAGTATTTTAAGAATTCTTATTTAAAAAGTACAGTCGCTAACCAAAAGTGTACGGATACTAGCAAAAATGCATATGTTAAAAAAGTACACTTCATACGGTTTTGAAGAAATTACATTAAAAAAAAATTCAGTTTTTAAAAGTAGCCTAGAAATTTCTAGAAAAGTTGCGATTTTCTATGGTTTCCTTGCAAAGCGTTCAATGTGAATGGTGGTTAATACAGTAGAGCTAAAAAACCGTCTGATTTATATTCAGGTGTCTGTCTCTAAATTTCTTTTGTGTTATCTGTAAAACCGTATTATTACGTTGTTATAAATGCCCTAAAAAATGAATTTTGGTCCCTCACTCATCGGTGCGAATTTTGTAAAAACGCTTCTTAGTGGGTTTCTCTATCACGTTATGTATGTTTCCACAAATTTCACTGTTTCTAGTGTCCAGGTTTTCGGTCTTGGTTGTGATTAATCACTTATTCACTCACTCAGTCAGGACAAACGATTTCAGACAGATAAATTATACATTGTGCATGTTATTTATAGATAAATTTGCGTGCAACTTTACGAATTTATAGATTTAATTAATTTATCCTTTCTTTTCCCTTTTCCTTTTTTTTTTTTTTTTTCGTTAATTACGAAGATATACTATTTTCGCTCAAAAATTATTTTCATGTTTGAAAGAATTTTTAATGTATTTTAGGAATTCCTAATTTGAAAGTAAATGATAACGCATTATTCGACGGATCTAGTGAAGAATTGGAAAAAAAAAAACCAAATTCTGAACGAAATTTTTAGCGATATTGGCAAGTAATCGTACTTTATCTAGACGAAATTCATTTTTTACAGGTAGCTTAAAAAAGTCTAGAAAGGTGGCTTATTTCCCTATGGTGTTCTTACTAAGCGATCTATATGAATCGTGGTTAATATGGTAGTAAATGATTATAATATATTAATAAACCGGTCTTTTTATTAAGTTTTAATAAGTGCTGTAGTAATTACTTTTGGTAATATAAAATTCCCGTATTTTTGGAATTTTTCGGAAATAAATACTATTACATTTCAATATTTCTTTAATCGCTTTTTAGGTAATAATCTTTGAAACATAAATAAAAATATTATATTTTTTACAATTTGAACATTATTTCCTTTGTAATTTTAAAATTCTTTTTATTGAAAAAATTGGTTTCTCTCTTTCTCTTCCTCCTTTGTATACCGTTTGTGTGTACATGCACATGTTAGCATAAGTATTAAAAGAAAAAGTAAAATGAAACTATTCAGATATATAATTTTTAATTAAATATCACTTTTTAAAAATTGTACTAAACAAAAGATGCAGTGTTGGTTAACTGTGTTAAAATAACTAAATATAAATATGCGGTTAAAAAACTTTATTATGCACCAAACTTTCGTTTCAGAAAAATTTATCACATATATTTTTCTACAAAGGCTTTGTTACCTATATTCAATATTTGTTTTTTGATTAAAGAAAAAGAATAGGAAAAAAATACATTTAAAGATATTGCATGATCGAGCAGGTGTAAAATCTCACATGAAGCGAAATTAATTATTTTAGCAAAAAGAATTAAACATTCTATGGTTCATTGGAAGAAATGAGCTGTGAAGAAATTTTCAAAGCATATCTGTTTTTAATACAAGATATTTAAATTTTAGAAGAAAATCTTTTCGCATACATATTTAATTAGAATTTTTTTACTCAAACCAAACATTTTTTTTTTTTTTTTAATATGAAACAAATATTAAGAAAAATAAATAATTTTTTAATGTAGTTTTCTGCTTTAAACATCATTTCTGAAAAAAAAAAAGTAAATAAAAGAATTTTAGATAATTTGCAGCAACTTCTAGGTGTCATACATTTTTTTTTTTTTTTATAATAATTCATCATGTCAGATATAAAAATCAAATTTAGGTGTAATTAAATTAAAAACATAAACTTTATTTTTTATATTTGCCAATAAATTTAGGATTAAAACTAGCATTTATCTAAAAAAAAATCTGTTATTAACAATGCAAAAAATTTAAATGTTCTCGAAAATTTATAAAACAGATAAAAATGAAGATATATGTGCTTATAATATAAATTCAGTCTGTCATTAAAAAATATTTTTCTAATGCGGTAAAAATTTCTTATCTTAAAATAAAAAAACAAAAAGATAATTTATTGGTTTTACAAAATTTAAAGAACTTTTTCTGTTTATTCCATATTTTTTATTCTATTTTCATGAAATCATTAAAAGAAGAAAAAAAAAACCTTTATATCAGACAAACTTAAAATTAATTACTGATTTTTTTTTTTTTTTTTTTTAATGTTTTCAAAAATTTATGTGATTTAAAAGAAGACTTCATTTTTGTAATTCTAAAGTTTTAGAATAAAAGCATGGAATCAAGATTTTTTAATATGATTTAATAAAATAAAATGCCTGTTCAAAATTTAGATACGTGAAGTATGCTGCATTTTTCTCTAAATCTCTTCTCATAACTTGAAAATAAAGTAAAGCAATAAAAAATTATAAAGTGTTCTCTAGTTGAAATTTTGTATATTTTAATACATTGAAAAATAATGATGATAAAATAAAAGTTATGGCACATAATTCGGTAGAAATAGTTGATTTTAAAAGATTAGAAAGAGTGGGTAATAGAACCTGACTTTCACACAGTCCATCTAGAGCTGTGAGGCCCACTAGCGTTGGAGCAGTTCTGCACTCAAAGCTGATAGACGTGAGGTGCCGGGTTCAATCCCAGTAGAGCTTTTCGCCCAAGCCGACCGGAGTTTTCCGTGGTTTTCTACAAAACTTGCGTAAATACGGGCTATGACCCCTTAGAAAGACATCCACAGAAGGCACTCCCCCTCAAGCCTAGGACCCTAGTGCAGTCAATCGGCCTCAGTCCCTAAACGCAAACACATATGGAGCTGCACCCTGGGCATGAAATTTTTAAGGGACACATAATTTTACCGATAGTTAAAAAGTTCAACATTCCATTTTTTCTAACTCAGTCGTGTTTTACTTATACGAATAAATATTTAATAAAATAAGTTGTTAGGAGTAATTTTATTTCTCTTTGAAGCCAAAAATAGAAAAATAAACATGATATTTCGGCCAAATTGTTTTATTAGTTAGTATGTTTGTCTGTTGAAACCGTTTGGCAATAAAATCCAACTTAGAAACGTAAATCATTAGATTATTTTTTGCCCTACAATTCAACTAAAGTACTTTACTTCTCATTTGGGTGAGTGTGGACTAAAGCAGTCTAGTCCATTGTCCCTCTGTATGTTATGTCTCGGATAATTTTTTAAACCTGCTAATTATTCTAATTTATTCCGTAATGATGTTAGGATTCGCCTTCATTTCACACCACTTTTTTTGGAAGATAAATGTTTTTCTTATTTAACCGTTAGTATATTTTAGCCCAAATTACTCTACAAAAAAGTGGTTTGAAACGAAGGCGGGACGTAACACAATTACAGAATAAATTAGCATAATTGACTGGTCTAACTTTCACAGATTCACCCATTCTAAGAAGACACTAAAAATTGAAAGTTGGACACAAAAAATTGTTAGTCGGGCTCTTGGAAACGGATTGGGAGTAGAAGTCATTACTCAGAAAAATATCAATGCATTGTTTCGATGTTTTTGTGGAAAGCAAAATCATCGATACAATTCATGTATGTTTACAGAATTAATGAATCATAAAATTCATTTGTGTCAAAATTATGAATTTTAAAATTTAAAACATTAATTTTCTTAAATTAAAAGCGAATCAGATATTAAATTATAAAGTAACTGAAAGAACATTTATATTTATTTATTTATTTTGAAAATTATCTTATTGCAATATAGTAATGAAATTGTCGCAAAATAAAAACATGATACTCATCTTAAAATATAATTTTTATCATTATTCAATCAACAGAAATATTTTAAGATAACTGTTGTTTTTTTTTCTTTTTTAATTGTAATCTAGTTATAAATTTAAAATTCTTTATATTATTTAAAATTTTGGTTTATTATTGACATTTTAGCATTACTTACAACAATAACTGATATTACTTTCTCTTAATCATAGATATGGTAGAGAAAGTGTTGTTTTGAAAAAAAAAAGTTCTAAATTGAAATTTTATTATATTTGCACGTGTGTATCAGAAGTACATGTTTTAGCAAATGGTCTGTTTGTGTGTCTGTGTGCCTGTGTGTCTGTGTTTCTGTTATCAGAAGATATCAAAAACAAATAGCAGCAGGAAGTCGAAACTCAGTGACCACATTTCATGAAACCATGGAAGCATTTGCGCAAGTGCTAACTCAACGAGTCCAGTGCTAAAATAGGGGTGACAGTCATCTGCCTCAGATAAAATGAGCAATAACAGAGCGTGGAATTATTGGATGTTTTCCAAATTTCAAACTGTCGGCCAAGCTGGCATCCCTCCAACATTTTGGACGCGTCCTCAGTGCTAGTTTTAGGATATATGGCCGCACTGTATTCTAAATCTGCATCACATAGGGAAGCTACACTAAACGTTTCGTTGATATAAAGCAAATGATTCCTTTGCAGGGGTATCCAAGAAAATTAAAATCCAGATACGTATCGGCAAAATCGCAGGTAAGTTGAGTTTAAAATCTACAGGCTGCACTAAACAAAATAAAATAAACATATAATTATTATATGCATAAAAGCATATTTCGTATAGAATATGGTACGAAAATCATTCACCATTCGTTTACAGGGCTATCCAAAAGAACTGAAATATACTTTGCCTATATTTGGAAATTGATGGAAGTGCATTTCCGGTTGTTTTGTGTGTTATTAATACAGGACTATATTTAAATACACAAGATGGTATGAATATAAATTTTAGAAGACAACCAAAGTTACGAATAATTAAACAGAAACATTCTTTTTTATTGAATGTAATTGATGGAAGTGCTTTGCTATAATATTTCACTGTGTCCAGGAAAACCTATCAGGAATGAAAATTAATTTCTCATACTTGGTAATATATTCTCAATACGGTAAATGAAGTATTTTTTCAAGTTAAATTTACAGTGTTAGATTTTTTTATATATAATTACACTTTTTGAGGTTCTTTGACTATTAAAGTGTATTTTTTATCGGTTGATTTTTGTATATGGCTCTTATCAACATAACTTAAAAACAAATAATTGCAGACAATTGTAGTGTTGTATTTTGTAGTTCATATTAGAATGCTACTTGAAAAGTTTTTTAAAAGTTGTTTGGTAAGTTTTAAAGAGGAGTGCGGATGAAAGTTATTTGAATAATTTGGAATGAAGTTTAAAATTTAACAACAGTCTTGAATTCTATATAAACATACGTAAATGTAGGTACAATATTTAAACGGAGGTTTGAGGAAGTCGGTAGTCCCCTCACACAGAATAATTTATCAAATAAATCTATTGCTAAACTTAAGTTGAATTATTTTTAACGTAAGTTTGTATACAGTACTTATTACGTTACCTCTTAAAATGCAATTTGTCTTTATATTCTTAAAATGCAGGGTAAGAAAATATACTTAATAATGTCAAAGCCTGGAAAAATTATCTCAAAGCCTGGAACAGGATTTACAGTTACAGTTCTAGGAATGATATCAGAATTTTCACTAAAAGCATTTGGAAAATTATTTGATAAACAACAATTTTAGAACTTTTTTCTGCGGAATCTGTCAAATCTTTAAGTAATGATTTTTTTTTTTTTTTTTTTTTTTTTTTTTTTTCTTTTGGAGATAAATTGGAACAAATATCAGAATCACCATTTTCTGTTCGTGATGCAACACAATCTTTATTCTAATCTTGATTACTAAATTCTAAGGATTCAGTTTCTTTAATAGGTACTTTGACACAGGACTTGTCTGGATATCTTTCAAGTATACGTTCTGTATAATTTCTTTGGCTCTTTTATTTCGATAATAATAATAAAAAAAAAAAAAACATTGCGCTTACCACTTTTAAAACATTTTAAAAATAAATATGATGTTGCAATATTCTTTAATATTATATATTTTTAGATACATTCTAAAGAAATAATGATAAAGAAAAATTGGTTAAAATAAAGCAGAAATTTTAATCTTAAAAGCTACTTACTTACTATTAATAATACATTTAATAAGATTAATAATATTATTATCTGCTATTGAATATAGATATCACATTGGTCATTTTACTTACGTCTTCACAGATGGTTCAATGTTTCAGAGATGTAATGGTGCTGGTGCTGCTGTATTTTGTGAGCATTTTGCTTTCTACAAAGCGTTTGGAAGTGATACTACAAGTTTTGATGGAGAACAAGAGGCTATTTTTATTGCCATGAAACAAATTATAGCCTTAAAACGACAATTCACTAACGTAATTATTCTATCAAATTCCAATACTATACTTCAGGCCATCTCCAACCTTTTTGACTGTTGGTCTCTTTTAAAATCCCTTGCTGATTTTGTGGTGTTCCCACTGGAGAGTGGAAGGTAATGAAGGAGCTTATTACCTCGCAAAGAAAGGTACTACCGTTTTGCAGAGATCAAATCTCCCTCTGACATTTCGTTCTTCTAAACTTCTAATCAAAATTTAATGTGAGAAAAGATCGAAATTGGATTTGACTACATTAGCTAAGGTAAAGACCTGTGAACATCTCTGTGATAGTGGAACGTCTATTCTGGACCTCCCACGTAGTTCTGCTGTTGATACTTTCCGCGCTTTAACAGGACACGATTGTCTCAATGCCCATATTTTTAGAATTGGACTAAAGGATTCTCTAGTTTGCTGTGTGTGTGACTCTGGATCCTATATGGACAGATTACATAGTGACACGTGTTTTGCACTTAAAAGTTTTAATTGTATTGTTAAAAAATTATTGAGAAGCCAGTAGGCTTATGACTTCATTGTTAAAGCCCGGCATTTGTAATAAATGAATAATATAGTTATTTTGAAAATGTTATCCGTATTCATAAATGTGCATATTAAGCATATTAAATTTTAGGGTGTTTTGTATCTAGCTTTTTGTTTGAAAACATACCTTGCTAATCGGAGATATAGTTTTAGACTTATTACCTTCAGTGACTAGTTAATTCGTGAACTTTGAAAATTCTAAACAGCGAAATCCCATTCGTTGGTGTCTGCATAACTCTGAACACAGTGAATTCATTTAGCAAATGTTACTGTGCAACAATCGGATGTTTTATGTTCCCTGAAAGTCTTGAATATGATGAACTCTCGCTTTTGGCAGTTCGCGTGTTTTTAAAAATCTGAAATTTCAAACATTCGTTTGTTGGCGGCCTCAAGACGATATGAGGATTTTTTGACAGTACTCGTACATTACCATTACAGGCTTAAATTAAAATATTTTTCGCAAAAATTAATTTTTTTCAACGCATAAGTTTCATTTATATATATTTTGTTTAAAAAGTAAATGAACGTAAACAAATTCACACGTATATATTTCCAAATTTGACACCAATTTTACAAAACATGTTTCACAACTATTTTTTACTAGCACTATGCATGATATGATACATATTGTTTTGGGGATATTTGCATGTAAATATATGACGAAAAGACAAAAACCTTCTTAACCAAAAGACATCGCTTTTTTTTTTTTTTCCTAGATATATGATAAAAATTTCAAAAATCATGTCAATTTCGTAAAATGATTTTTTTTTTTTTACTTCAATTTTGTACATTTAAAATTTATATTTCCATTTAACAACGATGTTATTTTTCCAGGATCATATAGAAATTTGAAATCATATATGATGCCAATACCATAAAATACTTTTTCACGTTTATTTTGTACATGTACATATGTGTTCAGAAGTGCGTGCGGAAGTAGGTTACATTCGAACCTGAGATCCGAAGGACAGGAGTCCAAAGACAAACCTCTTTGCAAAAGGTTAACCCCGCGTTCATTGTTAAACTTTGAAACTCTATCCTTGAAATGTCGTTTGATGGCGTCGCTACAGTATTCCCCCTCCCAGAGATTATGAGCGATATTGTTCCTGTAGACGGTAGCGGTTAGCAGATCGTTCTGTCAGTTTGCCACCTGTAAATTCGCACGGCATGAGGCGTGACAGACTTTTTCATGTGAGCGTTTACAAGCTTTGTCGCTGGGAAGGTGTGCTGAAATCTATCACCATAGAGTGAAGTTGATGACTCGTTACGTGGAGCGTCTGCGGTCACCAATGCAGAAGTGCGTGCGGTAGTAGGTTGTATTCGAAACTGAGATCCGAGGGATAGGAATCCAAAGACGAACTTCCGGACAAAAGGTTAACCCCGTATTCATTGGTAAACTTTGAACCTCTATCGCAGAAATGTCGTTTGATGGCGTCGCAACATGTGTTTCATCATATTTAGAAAACTTAAAATTTAGAATATTTTAAGTTTTAGTTAGCTGATTTTAGAAAACTTAATTCAAGATTAAAAATAATGCCTTCTGCATGCTCAGGTTTTGTAAAATAATATCTGTGTGCAAATTTTTGTAGCTCTGATGTTTTTTTTTTCTTTCTTTCTTTTTTTTTTTTTTTTCTTTCTCTACGTGAAAATAGGATGATGAACACACTCACATTAACACAGTAAAATTTGTCATTATAGTATAATCCTTTTTCCTATGCCTAGCAGTGTGGGCAATTACAGAGGCTTGGATGGGGTGAAAAGTCGAAATACAAGTTTGGATTTAGTAAACATCCAGTCATTCGGTGTTCCCTTATCACTTATTTTCTGTCAACGTCAAGGGTTGTCACCCCTATTTTAACACTGGAATCGTTGATTCCGCACTTGTGCAGAGGCTTTCAGGGTGGCAAGACATGTGGTTAAAAAATAGTATAGATGGAGAAAGACAAACACACACACAATTTTATTATTAGAAGAGATAAGGATATCATTCTAAAGTAGGATTCATATATATTAAAATTATTTTCGAAAATTTTTAACTATATATGTATGCATTTCAAGAAAATAATGCATTAATATATTTTTTGTGTTTACAAAGAATTTTAATTTTTTAATCTGATATTCATTTTACAAGACATTTTTAAATTGATTTTTTTAACGTAAGAACATTGTTTAACAGTATATAAATAGCTAATCACTTTGAAGAACCTAAGTACGTGCAATTACAAATAAATAGCTCGAATTAATGTATATATTACGAAATCGTTGCAGTTTTCACAGCTTTATGAAGTATGCGCCCCTTGATAAGTATGCTTCTAACTTTAAGCATTTACATCCAATTAATTCTGTGATTTTTTATATGTTTTTCTCTCTCATAAGTATAATGGTCCTTTTTTATTATCATACAGGTCGGTGTAAGTTTTTCATGTTACTATCGTAACTCATTGGTTCTTAATCTATATCGCCACTTTTTGTGTAATTCTTTCCTCTATGTTAAATTCAGTTCTATATTTTAGTGTGCTGTTATTGTTTTAGTTCTATTAATTGCTAAATTTTAAGATTAAATTTTATTACAATATCTATTATATATATATATATATATATATATATATATATATATATATATATATACATTTTTCCTCACTGTATACAATTATATTTTCATTTAATTGCTTCTACTTTTCATAATATTTTGAAGTATAATTTTTATATGCAAAAATGGTGTAGTCTTATTTTTTTTATACATTATATTATATTCTAATATTTTTAGAAATTTTCATTAAATATTTTTTTTTCTGTTTCATCCACTAGACTTCTTTTTTAAACTCTAAAATTTAACATAATTAATAATTTATTTTCTGTAAAAAAATATGAAACACTCATTAAAAGTTAAGAAAAAAAGAAAAAGAAAAAAAAAAAAAATCAATCACATTTGAAATCGGATGTTCTAGAGCAGCTGTGGTATTTCTCAAGAGAAACATCAAAAACTAATTATGTACTTTTTCATATAAGTAAAAACATTCAAATCTAAAGAGGAAAATACATTAAAAAGAGAAAAAAAAAATGTCTTAATATTTATTAATACAGTAATAAATTTTACTTTAAATTTAATTATTGAGAAATAATTTTTGCGTATGTGTCGTGAATTTTTCTCAGGTCTAAAATCAAAATAAAACTAAATATACACTGAGAAAAGAAAATATATACTGCCTTCATCTAGAATGAATAAATGGCCATTTTCTAAATCTTTAAACTAGAAATATAGATTTTTCAGCTATGCGCATAAGGCACGCCAATAAACTGAATGTATGAAATGGTCGAGAATTTCTAGTCTACGCATTTCTAGATGTTGAAACAATATTCTGAATATTCTGAAACTTTTGTATTACGAGAAATTCTCGCTTAATTTTCTAGAATTGGGGTCATAAACCAAGATTATAGCTGCTGAAACCCGCCTCTTGTACTCACATTTATTTGGAGATATTTTCAAATAGGTTTGTTCTCGATAGTATAGTCAAACGCTCAAGAATTCTATTAGAAGTTTTTAGAATTCGCTTTCGAAGGGGACTAGAAATTTTTTTATAAGAAATTGATAAGGATGACATGGAACTATCTTTTCTAGAGCCATAATTTAGAGTCTAGATGTCAGTTATAGAATTTTTTCTCAGTGTATATACGTGCCCTATACTCATATCTCGGAAATCTATATTTCTGCTTTAGGGATTTAGAAATGGACCACCTATTCGTTCTAGATAAAAGTGGTATGTTATTTTTTCTCGGTGTACATTTTTTCTATTATCTATATATTTTTTCTGATGTGGTGAAATATAAAAAATGTTATATATATATATATATATATATATATATATATATATAATTATTAAAAAATGAATTTAGCATTTTCTTTCAGATCATTTTATTGATAAGTTGTAAATGATTTACGATATGATTAAGTTATGAAAAAATAAGAGAGAGAATATATACGAGCAAATAAAATCTAATAAAATTAAAGTTTAGAATTAATTTTCAGGATATATATTTATGTATGAAGATTTAGATAAATATATTCTAAAGTAATTTCATAATAAAGTTTACACCAAAAATTAAAATTCATTAAAAAATATATAAAACATTTAAAGTTCGTTAAAATTAAATATTAATTTTCGAGGTAAAAATGAGTGAAATTTAAGTGAGTATATTCTAAAATAATTTTGATTTAAAATTAAAGTTAAATGTAACACCGAATAAAAGTAATGTCAAGTCATGCTCATTCAGCTGGGATCAAAATTTTTAGAAATCTGGTGTTAAATTTCTCCATTTTATTGATATTTACTACTAATATAGCAAAATTTTGCATTAAATTTCGAAAAACATTGATTACGGTATGTTTGACATAAATTGCAATCGATTTGTTTTTTAGTGGACCACTCAAGTTCATTTTTAATAGTGTAATGAAATATATAGGCATCATTATTTGTGGAAACTTTTTCTTTTTAAATTTACAATTGTGTTTTTAATAATATACGTTATACCTTTTACCAATACACAATTCGAGGCCTAAAGTATATTCTGCAGAATGGCTTAAAAATCGATCTATTTAACCATTATATTAATAATATTATAGTTTAAAAAAATTAAAGAATACGCTTTTATAGAAATGTGAACTAAAAAGCACAAAATACCTATCTCAGTATTAAAATGCAGGTAAGAGAAAATCGTGTGAGTGACACACCATAATATTTACATACATTTAAATCTTTAATTAAAATAATTTAGAATTAAACAAAAACCATTTTTTTAAAATCTCCCCTGACTGGGCTCGAACGCTAGACCTTTAGGTTCGTAGCGCGGAGCTTTACCTCAGAGCTACAGCGTTCACCTAGGGAAAGTCTTTTTTTACAATATAGATTTTTTGTTTGCTCCCAGCGCGGTTACAAACAAACATATAAACATACATACAGGTGAAGTTAATAAAAGCGTGTTAAAAAAGGAATCCTTCTTCGTCCATTATTTATAAGGCACCAAAACGGAGATCTATCCTTTCCATGGAGGGTAAAAATTGTGTGACATGTTTTCGAACCACCCTGAAGTGTAAATAACACACCGTATCATTTATCCCATTATTCAAATCTAGTGCAAAGTTAACTATTCCAGTCCTTCATGGGCAGATTAATATATATATATATATATATATGTCTCTCTCTATATATATATATGTATTGTATATATATGTATTGCAATAGCAGCGTTTAATTATAGTTAAGTAATTGTGTAGCTGAAACTATATATTTTTCTACACACATTAACATACAGTCAGCAGCCAAATTATTGAAGCACCAGCAATAATTCCTACTTAAAAGATGAGCACCTAATGCAGTTTTGTTAAGTAAATACTTGTTGAGTCTGATCTTAGTCTTATACTGTTTATAAAAAAATAAGTTTATGACAAAAGTTAGCGACCAAACTAAAAATAAAATATATACATGAAAGTTGTGGATGTGTGTTTCAATAATTTTGCTGCCGACTGTACGAACATACTCCAAAAATAAATCTTTAACTTTTGAACAAGCCCTTCTTTCCCCCAGAATAAAAAAAGAAAAAAAAAAAAGAAGAAGAAGAAAAAAGAAAACAAATTAAGTACATTAATGCATTTTATTTGCAATTAGAAATTTGGTGTTAAGATTCACCATTTAATAGTACCATTTTCGGGGTAAGCACTGATAAATATGATACACGTTGCTCTAAAATTTGTAAAAATACTACTTGCGGCTAATTTTACATAATTTGGCACCATTATGTTTGGTGAAATATTGAAGTTAATTTTAACAGTGAAGGAGTATTAAGCAGTGTTCTAATTTTATTTACGTGAAAAGCAGTGACGTACCTGGCTTTAAGTTGATATAATACGGTAAAATTATATTAAGCTAACTATTGTTGCAACATGAAACTCCAGTAGATCCCAATATGTCCATAATGCTTTAAAATTCTAAATTATACGTGTAAATGTAGGGCGCTTTAAACTAATTTCACTCTTAAAACTCCGTAATTTTTGTACATTTTGTTTACCTTCCTTTAAGATTTAACCCTTTGCGGCGCAAGACAATTCGGATCATTTAAATTATACTGCCACCGGAATTCATGAACTAAATTAAACTAAAATTTTTTTTAATTTTAAGGTTAAAAATAACCGCATTTTCTGATATGTTATAAACGTAAATTTTTGCTAAAATATTTCCGGGATGAATTTTTGTAGCTGGGTCTTAAATTTTGCGTCCTCGCAGCGAGGACGCCGCGCGTTAAGGGGTTAAGGTTTTTCTGAGCATTGTTTATAAATGAAGTGTAAAGTGAGATAAACCTCTAAGTATAAATCACAACTTTTCTTTATTTTTCTTAAATATCTGGTAGCCAGAAAAGTTTTGTATTGCTTAAAAATAGAAATTAAAGATTCTATCATGGTACGGCAAAGCGAACTTTATTCATATAAAAAGTAGCAATATTTCAAACAATATTCTTCCAGCGTGGTACAAATTCTTGTTTACCGTTGCAACAAAACACCCGGTCTTTAGAAGCAAAAAACTTGGCCATCTTTTGAGCATCCCAGAAATTTCTTGTTTGCATGTGACTGTTAAGAACGCAGAACAAGAGATTTTCTATACAGTCCTTAACTTGGGAAATGCTTGGAGAACAGGAAGGATGAGGAAGAAATTCCCATTCAACATCTGTAATCCCATTTAGAGCGACAGTTCCAGTACTGATGATGCTGATGATTCAGTATGGTCCAGAATACTTTAGTAAGATTTGAAGCATTTCTTGTTTAAAAGTTAGTTTCTTTCGATGCAAGAAACATAGTCGGCAGCAAAATTATTCAAGCACTAGCAATAATTCCTATGTAAAAAAGATGCATTTGATATTGTTTTGTCAAATGAATCCTTGCCGAATCCTGTTCTTAGACTGACTAGGAACAAGACTCGACAAGGATTTATTTAACAAAGCAGTATTAAGTGTCTTTTTCACATAGGAATTATTGCTAGTGCTCGAATAATTTTGTAGCCGATTGTACGTGCTTTAGATATAGGCTGACAACGACATTATTGATTTGTCATTTTAGAAGGAACTTGTGGTAGGTGATGTCAAACAATGTTCACCATACAGACAGCAGCATCTTTTAGAGATAAAAAATTTACAGTCACTGGAATGAGATAATTTCATGATAAACCATGACTGCGTGCGCAGCTAGTTGCTATCAACGTATATCAATTTTTCGTCGTATTTCATCGGATAGTGCAGAAAAGATTAATTTTTGTAAAAGAAGGAAGTGATAAACAGATAAATGACCTTTAAAGTTTATTGCATTCTGTAAATTCATGAAGGATACATTAGATTAATTGTTACAACTTTCCCATTATGTAAGTAAGTATGAATTGTTTCATATGCGTGAAACTTATTTTAAATTTTTTGAAATGCTGGAAAAGAAACCTTTTTAATAGCAGTTTTAAAATAAACGTTATTTATCTGCGCTCCTAATCGTTTTGTATTTTTTAGTGATTTGACATCGGATGCGGTAGCATCTATGTGCTGCACGTTTTGCTACTGCATCGTTTAGTAAGAACATGCATGTTTTCGGCATGCTTAGTAAATGTTTGTTCCCAGTTTATACTTGTATAAAAAGCATGCTCTTTATAACGCCTTTATTTACGCCCATTTATAAAATTATTTTTAAATTCAAAAATACTGTTTTGTAAAATAAATAAATAAATAAATAAATAATAATAATAATAAAATGTTGTCTGATTTTATTGATCGATTTTATCGATTTAATAATATATATATATATATATATATATATATATATATATATATATATATGTATGTATTACAATTAACTAAATAACTTGCAAGGATTTACCAAAAGAATGTGATAAAAGAAAAAAAAAAAAAAAAAAGAGTTCACTGTCATTGAATATTCTGATAAGTTACGTCATCGATATCTCAGTAAACAGTCGATAAGCTAGTTGTGTGTTTGCTTCATCGATTCTGATAACAAAATTTGTGATGATATCATCAACAAAAGATTTGGTTCATTTTTTAAAAAAGTTTTTTCAAAAATTGTAAAGAAAATTTGTCTCATTGTTTTGTTGAAAAAACATACTCTACACATATCTTTAAAGGTTTGTATATAAATAACAAGTTTTTCATGTAACTTGTCTTAAAATTCGATTGATAGTTTCTCGTAATTTAATGCACTGGTATAGCCATTGCTACTTGCTTTTTGTGAAAGCGACAGAATATTTCTGATTAAATGAAAGTAGAGACACTTTATGCTAGAATATTAAAAGAAAAGAAAAAAAAAGTTAAAAGAATAAATAAAAGAAAAATTTCAAAGTATACGTCTATTATTAAAGTATATGGCTCTTGTTAAACAATTTTCATAATTTGCAACAATAAAAAGGTGGTTGCGTTTCCTTAATGTTATGTGTAGTGTTAACAATGTTTATTATTATCATTATTATTATTATTATTTTAAAATAAATCAAATTTTTTCATCCGCAAATCTTTTTCTTTCATTCTTTCGTTCGTTCTTTTCTTTCTTTCTTTCTTTCTGTTTTTTTTTTTTTTTTTTTTTTTTTTTTTTAATAAATACGTTATTAGGTGTAGAATATCATAATATCCCAATACTAAAAAAAAAAAAAAAAAATGTGATTATATATATTAAGAATCATTTTTTTTCTTTTACATATAAGTCTTATTTTTACAAATTAAAATTTATTTTTTTCACTAAAATGTTCTCTAAAAATTGCATAATATAATTTAAAAAAAATAAATAATATAAATAGGTCACATACTTTTAAATTTAGAGGTAAGAATAAACCATTTTTAATATTTCCTCGAAAATTTTAGACTGTTTGAAACTAGTATATAGAAAACATATTCAAGGAAAAGTACTTTATTAGAAAAAAAAGTCATATTTCTACAAAATATAAAAAAGAAATGTTTACGAATATTTTTATTTAAAAAAAAAAAAAAAAAAAAAAAAAAAAAAAAAATCATAATTCAAAAATTACTATCCGCTGTGATGTATATTTTAGGAGAAACTGCAATGATTATGATAAAAGTATTTTTTAAATCACAAGCATAAATTTTTTAAAGTATAACGTGAGCAAATTTTTAAAGATTTCCAATAATTTTCTGCAAACTAATGCATTTCTAACTACAAATTTTATTTTATTTTATTTTTCTAAAGTTATTATTACAATAAGTTTCTTATTTAATATGGGAGGGGTTAAGGAAAAGTAACACCGATTTTTTAATATAATAAAACAACTTTTTTCCTGTTGTAGCAAAATATATTTATGAGAAACATTTAGGTACATAGTATTTCCATTTTAAAAATTTCAATAATTTTTAACTTTTAATGCGACGTATGAATGATTTTCATCTTTCTTTTATTTCATTTTTTTATTCTAATTTTATTCCTAGCAATCGCAAGTTACTACTTTTAAAAGGAAGTACTCTTCTTGATAATTTCTAAAAAAGACAGACCTTTTTTTTTTTTTTTTTTTTTTTTTTTTTAAGTAAATAATGACATGAAATGATTAGAGAAGTAAACATAAGTGCATATATTATAGAGGTGGCGTGCTATATTTGCCAAGCAAAAGGCTACAAATTTCATGACATAAATAAAGTGGATAATAACGAATGAAATGAAATTCGAGTTAGAAAAAAATTAAGAGTCACAAAAAGAAAAAAAAAAATCTTTTTAGATGGAAATATGAGAGATAACAGTCTCGCGTTAAGGGATATGCGTTCATTTAACACTAGCGCACATGTTGCATCTGTTTTTAGTTTATTGCATCTGTTATTGCATCTATTTAACTCTGAAGATATATTACGTAGAGATTCTTCCACACCTCTCTCGGGGCATTTTTCAGGTATTTATACGCTTCGAGAAGGGTATTGAGTAAGTATTTAAGTAAGTACGCTTCGAGAAGTGTATTATTATTTGAGTAACTCGTCTGCTAAGAGCATCCCAGGCTTGCTCAATAGAACAGCGGTCCTGTATAGGTTCACATAATCGTCCATAAACAGAAAATCTGAATATAGAAGCTCCCTAGAAGACAAATATGATTGACAATAATATCTCTGAAATAGCTTTGTTATGTAACGATACCTCATTTAAAGATGTGAAAATATGTTCTGCCATTGTGCATAATGGCTGCCCACACCATAACAACTTTGTCATACCGATCACATTGAGGAATATTTTTTAGCACATAACACGATCCCCTCTGTCGCTCTGAAGCAGTATTCATCGGAGAACATCACTCTGAGGCACTGTTATTAACTTCAGCCAACATATTTCATTCACGAACGCAATCTTCTTCTTCGGTGGCGTAGTTAAAGTGGAATGTATTCAACTGATTTCGTGCATACGAAATAGTCTGAATTAGTCGTGGACGAATGTAACTGGCAGATACACGTGTACAGGCAGCGGTTGCAAGGTTTTCAGCTATCTTACAAGGAGTGAGATTTCTGTTTATTTTGGCCACTATGGATACATATCAGTCCTTTTGAGGTTTGGTGTTTCTTACACGGCCAACGACATGTTTTCGCACATTATTTTAACCTTCAGAAGACTTTTATAATCGTGAAAAGACAGTTTTTGACTCTCACATTATGATGGCCACATTAGTGACACTTTGTCTGACTTCGAATCTTTTAACTTCTCGTCCACTACCACAAGCACTGAAATGATGTCTTTCCGAAATTTTCTACTTAATTATTTTCTTATCACACGAAACTTCACAGAAATATTTTAAACAAATTATGGTTATATTTTCATCATACGTGTGACTGCTTGAACTTCCGATAATTTTTATTCAGATAACAGGTCTTGCCCCATTATTCTTTCTATATTCAATTTTACTACTGCTGTTTTTCTGTCGGGAATGGTACAATTGAAAAAAAATTGGTATTTAGTAATTGCCAAGCAGTGTAAATTATTTAACAATATTATTTATAAAAATTTAGAACCAGTTTCGGAGCTGTTTTAAATTAAATTAAATTAAACCAAGAAGAAATACATATAATTTGAAAAAGTTAGACTATAATGGAAAAAAAAAAAAAAAAAAAAAAAAAAAAGGAATGATATAATAAGACTCTATAAAATATTGCTATCTTAATTCAGATTTGTACACAATGTAACACTGAGGTTAAGAAAAATTCTTACATTGGTTACAAATCTTTATTTTGTCAAAATGACTCGAAATTTATTCTAAAAATCCAGTAAATTTCTAGTCCGCATCTTAAATCTAGACCGATTTTTAACGATTATTAATATTTGAAATAATTTCTTATTTTATAGCAGAAGAAATAATTAACCTGATGAATTTTTTTTTTCAGAATAATCTCAAAGCAATAACGCTAAGATGTAATGATGTTTCATTTATTGATGTGAGGCGGTGTTCTACCATTGTGCACAATGGTAAAATTAAAGAAGAAAAGAAAAGTTAAAACAGGCACAAGAAAACAGCATTTTTGACTGTTAAAGCACTGCAGGATGAACTTAATGAGACTATTAGTAATAGGTAAAGTCTGCACGGGTTAATATGGTAATTGATGTGCAATTAATCAAACTTTCTGACTAACTTACAGAGTTTACTATCTTACTTGCTCATAACTTAACAAATGCAGAAATTTAAAGAGTACCAAAATTTATAAAGGGTACCAAAATTCTGCATACCATATTGAGCCCAGAAAACCTAAGGAAATGCTCTAATTAATTTCTTTATACGTTCAAAAAGAAATCTTATTATATTACAGAAAATTTCAAACAGAAAATTTTCCAGAAAATATTTGCATAGTATAGGAAATATACATTGACATAGAGTAATACAGAAAATATTAGTACATAACAGATTTTTACCGTAGGTCACCTAAAAAAAAAAAAAAAAAAAGGAAAGAAAGCAAGGAATTAAAAAGGAAAAACTTTCTATTAACTTAAGTTTTTCTGCTCTATTACCTTATAACGAACCAGGGTCCAATGCACAGATGGCAACGATTTGACCTCACAGCCACGGAATGATGTTGTGCTCAAATACTCAATACTGTTCAATTTGGATTGGATAACAGGATTTCTGCATAAAAAAAAAGTATCCGGCTACTGAAAAAAGTAAAATTTGACAGATTAAGATGCAATTTTATAGTGTTAGAAAAAAGAAATTTTCTGTAAGATAATTGTCGAGTCAAATCCGTAGTTTTTACTCTATCTACAAGGAAACATTCAAAAGGTGTCGTCTCCAAAAAATAATGAAAAAAATACACGTGATTCTAATCTTCATAAAACACCAGAAAGTGAAAAAATTATCGGCTGAAATGAATTACAGCGACCATAAAAAATTATCAAAATTAAGCATATTTGGCGATTTCACACTGTTAGGCGATTGATTTTGAGTACTTGAAGGAGAAGCAAAACACGGTTCTGTTCGTACAACGGCAATCTCGGTGATAGCGAACTTATCACCTAACAGCGCTAAATCGCCAAAAATGTGTAATTTTGATAATTTTTTGTAGTCGCTGTAATTCATTTCAGCAGATATTTTTTTTCACTTGCTGGTGTTTCATGAAAAGTAGAATCATGTCTCTATATATATTTTAATATTTTTTGAAGACGACACCTTTTGAATGTTTCCTTGTTAGTAAAGATTTCTACGTGGGTTAGATGGGTAGTTTGATTGATTGTTTGGGTTTAAAGTCGCACCAGTACTACGCAATCGGTAATTGACGACGGTCTGGGACGCACCTTTAAGGTTGGTCCGGAGACATGCCATCATAATTTTGACCCTCTACGGAGGGGATGGCTTCCCCACTTCGGTCACCTCTAGAGGTATAATTTGGATGGGAACATTTAGGACATTGCCACCGCGACGTAAGATTAGATAGGAGTTTCGAATTTAAAAGAAAGTTTCAGACTTTAAGAGATTTAACAAATAAATTACTTTCGCAGTAGTTTTGCTGAAAATTGAGTATAATGAAAAATGAAAATTATTTAACGTATAAAAGGAGTGTTAACTTCGTGCTAGGTCAGTGGTCAGCAACCTCATTTTTGAACAAAGCCAAATGTGAACAATACAACGATTAAAATATCTTTTGATAGCCAAAATTTTTAACCTAATTTATATTGGCTTATTCATTCTTATTAACACAATTAGAATATTCGTAAGTCGACATTTGCTAAAATCTCAAGGGGCACAAAATCTGCGTGTGGCTCGCGAGCCGCAGGTTGCCGACCGCTGTGCTAGCAGAATATGAGTTCAGCCTTGGTGCTGATGTGGTTCAGTTTTAGTTCTGATTTGTGAGAAGTCCAGTACGTTGGCTGCAGTTTGAAGGGTTTTGCTTTTTATAATAGTTCTCTGAATTAAAGCATCTAAAGTATGGTATTGCAAGAACAACCTAGTTTGACGCCTGCTGCATCGTTTTCTAGGGATGGGAAATATTAATTTAATTATTGTTTTGTAGTTAGGGGAAAAAGCCGGCCAGTGACTTTAGTTAATTTGTGAGAGATTGAGATCGTTTATTGTTTCTGCTTAAGTAATGTATAAAGTCTCATTTCTCTCCTCAATCAAGAATTTCAATTAATGTTTTCTAATAAATTTTAAAACTGTTTCTGAGCCCCTTCATTTATTCTACAGCTGATATGGAGAGATATGTGGAAGGCGCACAAGGCATAACCACACACTGTTGCTTAAACTCCCACAGTTACAGAAGTTTTTTGCTTTCTTTAACAATTTTTTTTTTTTTTTTTTTACAGTGTAGATCTTTTATTTTTAAATTATTTTTAAAAATATCTATGAAACAAAAAAAAAAAAAAAAAAAAAAAAAAAAAAATGTTTGTATTCATATATACTCATAAGTTGAAATTAAAGTTACTCTGTTTAGATGCACGTAGATCCTGTTATAGTAGCCTGATTACAGCGAAAAGAATTTTGAAATAAAAATTATAGTTGGAATTCGGACCGATAAATGGCGCTTTTCATGCAAAATAGAAGAGATGTTATGCAAAAGTTGAGCAATTATTATTATTATTATTTTCTTTTTGTAGTCAATGTTGCGAAATCATACTTAACCGTACCATTATAGGAGAAATGTCGTATTTTACTGATCAAGTTTTTTTTATTATAACGGCGCTAATATTTCAACTAAATAGTAAGAATGTTGATGGTTTCGAGGCTTATAAAAAATGCCTTTGTGAAGACAGGGTTTGGTAGAGATTACCTTTAAATTTAAAGACATTGAAGAGTTAGGTATTGCGAAGAAGATGACGTAAGCAATTTTAAATGGAACTGCCGAAGAAGTCATATTGCTGTGCTAGAAAGATCATATAATAGTAATCAGTAACATGTGCAGTATCATATCACTTTCGGGATTTGTTTTTCCATTTAACGACATTACAAAAAAATTATAAATCATTGTAAAGTGGAATCCAAACAATATTCATGATGTGGAGTCTGAAAGACTGCATTAGTTTTCCTTGCTTTCTGATGAAAATAGCCGCTGACAATGCATTCGAACGATATTTCGACTAAGCAATCTGTCACCTTTCACAGTTTTTTTTTTTTTTTTTTTTTTTTTTTAATCAACCGTTATCTGTCTCGTAGTATACCGATCTCTCCAGTCTCACCAAATTTAATATTCATCTTTCTTAACCCCGTCTCGATAGAGATCTTTACTGTAAGCCTTTTAACTGTTGATATTCTCGCCGTTCAGTTGAAAAATTACTATCGTTCTAATAAAACAAAAGGATAAATTTTTCTGCTATAAAAATATGGTGAAAAAAGTTTTTATGGCATTGAATATATTATATAAAAATATCTTTGATCGGTCAAAATTCGACCTGTAATTTATATAACATATTTATTTTCCCCGAGGTCCATGTAAACACAATATCAATGTTCAACATTGTACTTCGAATAGCATAAATGTAAACATAGGTCTAAACAGGGCAATTTAATTATAAACACGCAGCATATATACATATTTTAGTTTTAACATTATTTGGTAAAAATATACTCAAAATAATAGGTTTATAATAATTTGAAGAATTGCATTTGAATTCTGTTTCGCACTGTTTAGTATTCTTCTTTCATATCTTTTTAAAAATTTATTAAAACGCTAGAAATCTACAAATATGTTAATGAAAGACTTTTTTTTTTTTACTTCACTTTTATCATTCGTGTAAAAGTACATTAGAGAATGGAATTGTTCTGGGACATAATATTTAATTTTCAGAAACTTTCTCTAAATAATATCTCAAAGTGAAATCCGTATGCTGAATAACATAACAGCCTTTTTTCTCTTTAAAAAATAAAATATCATGAGTGGAATATAAATAAACTCATTAATATAGATACTTACGTTACTTGACTTCAACATTTGAAAGCGAATTTCATGTAGAACTACAACGTTTCCTTCACGTTGCTTTTTTTTTTTTTTTTTTTTTTTTTTTTAACCTCTAAGGGATTTTTTTTTTTTTAACTATGCAGGGAAACAATTTCTTTGCGACAAAATACAATTAAAATATGAAAAAAATTCTTTTCTTCTTCTAGTCATATGAGTTGTTTATAAACATACTATTTAAAATGAAACTATGTATTTACTCCAGCAGAAAATAGAATAAAATTTAATAATTCAGTTATTATAATTTAGATAAATATTGTGATATTTTAAAATATGTTTAAAGTAAATGTTTAATGGATTTTTATCTGTAGAAACCAATGGTTTTCGTCGTTCACTTGCTTAAAATGCAACTCTGGACAAAAATCAACTTACTGTATGTTATTAATATAAACAAGTACAATTTGAAATAATAAGCACATTTTTGAAAATAATAATCCGACAATCATATATACAAAATATTTGCTCATGTTTTATAAAAATATATGAACTATAAAGCATTCGTTTGTGATACATAATTTGTTTTATGTCATATATTTTCATTCTAATTAAATAATGTATTTGTATTTGATGATGTGATACTGGACTATATAAATTACAATCCATTTTTGGATCTTTCATATTATTCTAAAAAGGAACTAAGTGATGCGATGATACTTAATTAAACGGAATATGTTACCTTTGTGAAATGTAAATAATAATAATAAACAAAGTTAGTAAAAATCTAGAATTAAGTATAAAAAATAAACACTATAAAAATTGGCACAGGAAATTAAAGGCACAGCCTGTTTTTCTCTTTTACTTCTTTCGTGCATAATTTTTAAGGTAATGAACATATGAATGTGCAAATTAGAAGGTGTGTCTTTGTCAAACTATTAAACATAATTTACATAACTTTAACATAATTAACAACTTTTAAACTGATATTAATTTATTTTTTCTCAATGTTAAGTTTTGGAAGAGATGACAAATTTAAACAATCTTTGAAAAGAAAACTAAATAAAAAATGGTGTTGAGGATATATTACAATTAGGTGAAAATGCGCATGTCTCAAACAACTATAACGGAGTGTAAAAAAATAATATTATTAGCAAACGGAAAACTACGAACATTGCCATAACAATAAAAATGGCAATAAAAACTTTTATAACGGACGTCTCATCCCCCCCCCCCCTTTTTTTTTATTCGTAAGCACATATTTTAAAAATTATTCACTTAAAAAATGAAGAATTACAAAGGTAAAGGAAAAAAAAAAAAGAAATGTTTTAGAAAGTAAATGTAACTTTACCTATCTATAAAATGATTTTTTAAAACCATTTCTCATGTAATTTTCTTTTATAAAATTGTTTAAATTTTTCATTTCTACTAAATACGAGCATACCTTTGAGAAAAATTTAATTATGATCAATTTTAAAATCCTCTCCATTGTCAAAGATTCTGCTAATGGTTTGATAACGAACATGTTATCCGAATTTTCATACATTCCTTTGTTTAAAAATTATATTCAAAAGAAAAAAGAAAGAAAGCATGTATTTACCTTTATTCCTCACGCTAGAGTAAAAAAAATCATTATTGAGAAAAAAAAATAAGTGACATTTTAAAAACTAAATAAAACTAAAAAAAAAAAAAAAAAAAAAAAAAAAAAAAAAAAAAACTTACGTGGTTCATTGAATTATAATATAAGAAATTTCTTAATTTTTCGACCTAAGCGCAAATCATTTTGATTTTCTTCTATGTACATGAGGAAATATGATTTTCAAAAGATTTACAGATATTTTATAATATCCTGAACACGATTTAATCTTTTATAAAAATGTCTGTTTACCTGTCTGCATGTGTGACTCTCTGTCTATCTGTATGTGTTTCATCATCGTTTTGCGGGTTCTGCATCTCACGAAACAGTAGACGCAATTCTAGAATTTTTTAGAATTTTTTGGACTTTCACAAATATTAGTGTTGATTATATTTTAACATATATTGTCCAGCAGATGGTTTTGATATGCTGTAATTTTCCTCATTTACTTGAATGTTATGTTTTAGCTTCTGTAATGTGCACCAAACGTGATATGTGAGGTGATCATTATGAAAAAAAAAAAAAAAAATCAGATTCAGTTCCGTTGTATGTCAACCGGCGGATGAGGTTCTATACTGCAATTATCCCTGATTACGGAGAGGCTATTTTTCAGTTTATATGATAGGTAAATACACCACACTTGTTGTATGATAAATACAGGATGAAAAAATATGGTAATTGAGTTTGGGTGCATAGCTGCCAACCTAATCCGGAGTACTGTTAGTACCCGCCCCTTTTGCCACACCACATGAATTTTATAATATTTAACTTTAAATATATTTACGATAAAATGAGAAGAAAAGTTCTCTAAAAAAAGACTGGTGTTTTAAAAAAAAAGGCGGTTATAACGATCCTCCAAATTATTAAACGTTTTACTTGAATACCGGTCTTCAGACAACGATGTTCTGATAAAAGGGACTGTTGAAGCAAAAGTCTATTCTTGCGGTGGCATATTCCCAGAACAGAGATCCTTGGCACATTGTTTACGTTTTTCGATTAATGCCAAATTAGTTGAGTCATGTCAAGAGAGTCTACTCAAACATTAGTGTGACGTAAAACCCACTCAACCCTCAACACGTACAGAATTCGTTCCCGGTAAGCACGATGATAACATGTTAAAGTCAAAGGGTTAATTAGGATGTTGGCAGCTCTGAGTATGTACGAGGGTTGATCCAGAAATAAGGTTCCCATCAATTTTACAAATAGACAACATTGTTTATTCTCATAGAAATGTACATCGTTGGAAATAAGACACTTATTTGCTCTATTTTTCGGCATAATCGCCATCTTTTTCTACGCATTTTGTAGACGGTGCCCTAATTTCTGTATCCCAATGTCGTAGAACTTCACCACCAACTCGTTGAGGACCCCAATTTTTCAGTGAAAGCTCTTTCCACTGTACCGTAAAAACTCCCACGAATCCGAGCAACAAGTTCACGGACGGTGATCCCCCTGTTTTGTAGGACTTCGCGTTGGACCATCTCGACAATAGTCTATGCAACTGACGGCCTTCAACTCTGTTCTTCATCGTGGACGTCCTTCCGACTGGCACTAAGCTCCCTGCACCCCTTTAGGATGTGTTGAACGGACATATATTTGTCGTCACACACCTCTGTGAACTCACGATGAATATCCACAGATGGAGTCCCTTTGACGTGCAAAAAGCGAATTACGGAACGAATCTTGAACTTGGAGGGAGAAACAATGGAAACCTCCATCTCGGACGGCTGCTGAGCCAAGACAGCGACGCAGTGAAGAGCGGCCGGGCGGAATCGAGAGTGGGGGAGCAGCCGTGTACAGCGGTGTAGTCAGATTTTGCCTCGCACATTCATGTGGCTGGAGCTCTTTGGGAACTTTATTTTTGGATCAACCCAAGTATATCGTTTTACATGTGTTCCTAGGGCTTATTTTCTGCCATTTTTTCACATTGTTATATCACAGCATCTATTGATTATAATTGCACAAAACTATTTATGTAGATCTCTTTTGTGAAAGTATATGTTGATTAAATTTTTTTACATGTATACGACAGGTAGCACTGTTATGTGGAAAGAAAGTTTTGTGGTGACAGTAGCATACTGAATTTTACTGATGTATGGTAGAACTTTTCTAATTCGATATACTATTTCTGTGTTAATTTGATTAAAAATAGTTTTTATAAAAAAAAAAAAAAAAAAAAAAAAAAAAAAACTTGTAGGGTAGTTCAGTTTTATTACAAAAAAAAAAAGAAAAAAAAAAGAAAAGAAAGAATAGTATTTCTTGTTTTTATTAGTACGTAATTTGTTAACACTACTGGTATCAGAACACACGTTATTGCAAGTTCTGTAATATTATAACCAGATATAAACAATATTATATTAAAATCACTTTTCTCTTAATAACATTTCTTGCATAGTCATTTAATATTGACATGAATTGTATTTTCAAATGTAAATACAAATATAGTTAAATGTACTTATAAAATTAATTTCGATTTAGTTCGTTGTTATAATAAACATGTTTTGCATAACTAATGAATATATAAAAATTTGCATTACTTCAAAACATCATATGGAAATTTTAAATTATCTGTCTGATATACTATAACATCAAACTGAAAACACTTCGATAAATAGTATTAAAAGATACAAAAACCTGCAAATAAAATATTCAGTTTAATTGTCATTGTGATAAATCTTTAATTCTATAGAAAACAATTTAATCTTATGGTTTAAAATTAAGCTGTCTCGAGTTCTAGGACAACTTTGTCATTTTTACCATTGTTGTGGGATTAAAAATATACGGAAAGAAGTGACAATAGAGTAAGATTTTGACGTATCAAATACCTTTTCAGTCTTTTCAGAAAAGCTTATGTTCTTTGAATTCATTAACTTACCTGCTTTTCTAAAGTAAAAATTAAGATTTTCTATTTTAAATTGAAATCGCTTTGTATCTGAAGGTTCCGTTTAATTCTTTTATTCAAACAAATCAGTTCACAATATGTTATTATGAAGGAAAATTTGGACATAGTTGTTCTTAGATGTTGAATTTATTTTAAAATATGTTATTTTGTATTAAAATTTATATGCAAATGTTATTAAATGGTATTAATTATTTTGTAATTACTAAAGAATTAGAAAAATGAATTGCTTTGTATAGTTAACGTTAACTTACAAATATTTTGTTGTACAGGAATTAAATAATATAATATATGTGCAATATTAATAATAAAAATAATAAATTTTCAAGAAATATATAATTAAGAAAAATATTGACTGAGTATATAATTATATTAGTCAGTCTAAGAACATGATTCGACAAGGATTGATTGAACAAAACAGTTTTAAGTGTACTTTTTTTGGACAGGGATTATTGCTAGTGCTCGGCGGTGGCCCACGCCGGCGTGAACGTGTTAAGGTAATTACGCAAACATTTCTACTGTTAACTAACGTAAAACAACAAGTCCATAATTTTGAATTTGAGCGAAAAAATAGGAGAATTTTCCATATGCATATCATGAGGCCAAACAAACAATATATATATATATATATATATATATATATATATATAATAAAGATGATCTATTAAGCATAGTAGAAGCCAAGCAACAGATACAAGATCACTAAAACACCAATGACCAATAAGATAAAAAAAAAATTATCAGTGGATGAAACACAATAATGTAAAGAAACCAGATCTATTAATTAACAGCCTGCAAAACAAACGAATCAATAAAGTAACACAACAAATCTTAACTTAAAACCATAAACTTATCAAAATTAATGAAAAAATAACCCAAGAAACACAAGATAGGAAGAAGGAGACAGGCGGCAAGACTTGTGACTTGCCTGTGGGGTTAAACTAGTTTCACGCCGGCAACACTCACCCAACCTGCCACGACCAGAACAGGAACCATATGGATTTAAAAAAGCAAAATTTCAATTCAGATAAACAACAAAGAAACCACGAAGCAACAATGAAATTCACTGATTGATCACATTGTGTTTAATAGTATAATTAGAACATTAAATATAGTTGACATCTCAAAAAGGAAGAAGCTGAAATTTTATTGGAAAATGAATGTTTGCATAGTAATACAAAGCAAATGCAAGAAGCCTTCTACTTTTTTTTTTTAAATTTAATTTCACAAACCCACCCAACCATCCAGCCTTACAACACCACCCCACCTCCGTAATCAAACATCTGCCCACCCAACCGCCACCTTTTTTATTGTCTTTTATTATTTTATAATTTTTTTGTTGATATACACAAAAGTGTACACAGCTTTTTTTTTTTTTTTTTTTTTTGTACTGACAGAGACATGGTTAAGGATATAAAATAGAAAATACAAAGTTTTTAGGAAAACCCATTTTAGCAGTGGCTGTGATCAGTTTATTATTATTCTTGTTTTTAAATTTTGCAGAGCATAAATTATTAATTCGAAATAAAGGGTTAATGACTATGTTTCTAAATACCGAAAGATGCAGACATGAATTAAAATGTGTAAATGAGTTTACTTTAAAACTAAAATCTTGCCGTTTGTCATAAATATCTGTGTAAATTTTATTACCATCGATGATTATTTTGAGATCTAAAAAGTTAATTGATTGATTAGTTAGAGTATTTTGAGTTAGCTTTAAATTAGGTGGATAATTGAAGGAAAAGTCATTTTGTGAGTGCTTGTTGCGATAAAATACAATAATATCATCGATGTAACGATAAAATCTAACATCATCATTGCAAATTTGCTTTTCCTAATAATAAAGATAGAGATCTGCCAGAGTACTGGAGCTACAACCTCTTTGTGGGATGCCTAATTGTTGCAAATAGATATCGTTGTTGTGGAAGATATAATTATTATGGATAACAAAGTTAAGAAGTGTTTAAAATTTTTCTGCTTTAAAATTGTGAGGAAGATTAATTTGAGCTTTATATTCTTGAAAAAGACTAAATGATATAACTAAGATCTGATAACTCAATATTATTGAAAAGATCTTGAAAGTCAAATGTCATAATATTGTCTATTGAATCGAGCGATTTGATGTATTGAATTAATTGAAGGCTATTTTTAAGACAGTGTAAATTATGAACTTTGCAAGTACAATTCTAAATTTGTTTTAGAATATCTAGTAGAGCTTTATTAGCATTGTTGTTATATTGGAATCGTGATTAAACAGAAGCATTATTTTCAGTGTCTATTTATAAAAATGTAGGTTTCCTCACAGCCGTCCACTAGCGACCGAGAGGTTCTGCTGTCTTCAATATTCATTTTTGGAATTCATGGTTAGCTAGTCAAATTATTAGTAAGTCTGATTGTAAAAAGGCAAAAAAAAAAGAAGAAGAATTGGAAGGAATTTGTTTACCAGGTTGTGAAAAATATTCCAAAAATAAGAGATGTCGACAAGCTCAAGATCACAACCTTGCTACTACAACAGCTTTAACTGTTATATTTTGTTAAAGGCTTGCCTGGGAAGAAGAAAATATGCTACTCACAAGGAAAGACCCTAAATGTTTTAGGTGTTTTTATGAAAATCAATTAAACAGGCTTAGTTAGCAAGACGGCGTGGAGCAGTGGGTAAAGTGCGAGCAGGGATTGGTGTGCTATCTCATGGCCAGCCTCACTCAAACTGAACACTCTAACCACTGCCCTACGCCATATTGCTATCGGAGGCTGTTTCGTAGCTTCTTATAGAAACAGCTAAAAATTTAGGGTCATTTTCTCCCTCTATGGCTGGTTGTTGCAGCAAATTTACACTCTACCCTATGTTTTCGACCATGCTCTTTAATTTAAACTTGGTTTGGTTTCAATAGAAATTTTATTGATTCATACTTCCATCGTCAGCTGCAGAGCCAGAGCCTTTTGGAAGCAAGGCGAATTGTGCCTAGTCAAACAATCGAAAATAAGCTTCCTCACAGTGGACTTGATAAACTTAAGAAATATGTCATATTGAACTCACATCTCATGAATCATGGGACTTTAAAATTTCGGGTTATGGAGCACTCAAAATTGATGCAGCATGACTCGACTCACGTGCTGATCAATGATGAGTGTCGATTTAACATGGAATATATCACTGGTATGTTCTGATATGGAGGAAAAACATTCAAAGAAATACCTCTTTCGTTTGTGAAATATCGCTGAACAGACGATATTGATAGATATATAGGACAAAATTAGCATGGATGCACGTACGTACATGGATATTACTTATATTAATAATTTGACAGCCAGTTTTTATGTAGACTATAATCTCACTCCTCAATTCGTATCTTACGCTGCAACCATTGGTGGTTACTATATTTTAATAATAGTGATGTCAGATCTTATACAGACGGAACTGTACAGAACATGGTTTATGAGGAACCACTTTACCATATGGAGTGACCAGAACATTTTTCTTACTTAAAATCCGATCCAGCATGATTCGGGAGCTTCCACGTCAACACATTGTAAATAGACCAATTTCTTCCGTTACTTCCAGTAACATGGAGATTGCACTTCTAGAAATGTGGAACAGTAAATTTCCTATAGTCTTATTGATAACATTACCGTGTCCATGGAATACAATTGCGCAGCTAATTTAAATTTTTAATAAAAATATTCAATTAACTACAAAATTTGTTGTTCTATAGCATTTTTTTTTTTTTTCTTTTGTAGCAAAATCTTATAAACGATAAAATTATGACTGTTATAACGATAACGTGATATTTTAACGGAGAGACTTTTGACATTTTTGTATGAATGCAACTTAAATAATGTCTGTGAATTAAAAAGTAGTTTGTATCTTTTGAACTTAAAGTTTCTGGTAACAGGTAGATGAAAAAAAAAAAAAAATGTTGAAATCCTTTGAAGCGACGCAACTGTTAAATTTCATACATTAGAATGATAAACTATAAAACATACACCGAAACCTGTTTTATTATATTAATTTTCTTGAAATACTTTTCCACATGTCTATTCCGTACCATAAAGAAACCGCTTCTTAATAATATCTTATTAACGTATCAATAGATTACATATAACAATAATTGCATACAACGTGCAGAAATATACATGTAGCATTTATGTATAATTTAGAAGATGTAATTTAACTTTATGCTGTAAATGGAAGATTTGTTGAAAGTGACAAGGCTATTTATTTTCTGAAGATTTTTCCGAGAGAATTTCCAGGGGTCATTTCTAAAACAGACATTCATAAGTAATTATTTTGACACTTAATAAATACAAATATTCATAAATTTCTATATTTTGTATTCTTAATCGCTATAATAGATTCATGTCTCTCTTTTCACATGCATTCGTATAAATATTTCATTAAGTTTGAGCGTAAAATCAGGAAAATGCCTGAGGCTTGGCATTAGTTCAGTAGTATTGAAAACATATTATGTAATTAATTTACGCAAAGTATAAAAAGATGGGGATGATAGCGAAATGAAATGCATTTG
The DNA here is from genome assembly GCA_963930645.1 of Salticus scenicus. Taxonomy (NCBI): domain Eukaryota; kingdom Metazoa; phylum Arthropoda; class Arachnida; order Araneae; family Salticidae; genus Salticus; species Salticus scenicus. Next base: position 99,338,437 of record OZ005652.1, read on the forward strand.
GTATTTGAAGACGTAGAATACATTAGTAAGCTTGCATAACGAAATAAATGTAATTTAATTAAGTAATACAGGATAAGTATTTTTAGTTCAAAATTATGGTAATTTTTTTAAATATATATATTTTTTTTAAATTAATTTTGAAAATTGAGGTCATACTTGTAAAAACATTGAAAATGGAACTTTTTACACCACGGTTGTAATTGCTTTACCTGACTCTACTTCTATTAAAAAAGAAAAAGAAAAAGAGAAAAAGAAAAAGAAAATGTTTATTAAAGGAATTGTGCATAATTTAGACTCGAAAAGAATTATGACAGTTTAAATTTAAATATTTATAGCATTTTTAATTTATTGCATTATTTTCCTACCAACGTATTTATTAGGTTGATTTCTTTAGAGAACTATTGCAATCACTTCGTTTATATATCTATCTATCTATATAAATATATATATATATATATATAATGAAAATTTTGTCAGCACGATAACTCCCGAAATAATACTCAAAATCGAACCAAATTTGGACAGCGAACTTATCTTATAAATATCTTGGATGAGTTCGTTAGCAAAGTTGCTGGGCGTTTTGTTTTTAAGTGGCGGCCACTTGAAAATTTCAAATCCACATTGTAAAAAGTGTATTTAAGGCCAGTTTTGCTTGAATTTTAATATAATAATAGACCACTTAAGGGTCTCAATCAAGTTTATTAATCTACTTTATCCGCCATTTTTTAAGAAGTGGCGGATATCTTAGACTAAGCGGAGCCACTTGAAATCAGGCTACCACTTGAAATTTTAACATCACGATAACTTCCAAATTAACATACAAAATGGAACCGAATTTCGACAGTAAACTTATGTTATGAATATTTTGTATTAGTTTGTTAACCAAGTTGCTCTGCAATTTTGTTTTCAAGTAGAGACCACTTGAAATTTTCAGATTTATATTATAAATAACGTATCCCGTATTTCTTTGAATTTTGAGGCCTACATAGACCATATGAAGATCTCCACGAAGTTTATTAATGACATTTATCCGTCATTTTTAACAAAGTGGCGGGTATCTTAAACTAAGCGGCGCCATTGAAATCTGGCTACCACTTGAAAATTTTTAATCACGAGAACTTCCGAAATAATGCTCTAAACAGAACCAAATTTGGACAGCGAATTTATCTTACAAAAATCTTGAATGAGTTTGTTAACCAAGTTGCTCCGACTTTTTGTGTTCAAGTGAAGGCCACTTTAACATTTTAAATTCGCATTGCAAAAAACATATTTAAGACCGGATTTACTTGAATTTTGATGTATACATAGACTATATAGGGGTCACAACCAAGTTTATTAACGAACTTTATCCGCCATTTTTAACAAAATGCAGACGTTATAAACTAAGCGAGCTAACATGAAATAAGGTTACCACTTGAAAATTTATAATTGTGATAACTTTTTAAATTCTGATTCAATTCGAACCAAAGTTTGACAATGAACTTATCATATAATTATCATGTATGAGTTCACTAGGAAACTTCTTCCGTCATTTTGTTTCCAAGTTGCGGCCACTTGAAATCAGGCTGCCACTTGGAAAATGCACCACCACGATAACTTTTAAAATACTAAACTGATTCAAACGAAAGTTTGATAGTGAATTTACAGTTCAAATATCTTGGATAAGTTCACTTGGTAACTTGCTCCACCATTTTACTTCCAAGTGGCTGCCACATGAAAATTTGTCATTATGATAACTTTTGTAATACTGAATCATTTTGTATCAAATTTGGATAGTGGGTTTATCATTCAAATATCGCAGAAAAGTTTGCCTGACATCTCACTCTGCTTTTTTGTTTCCAAGTCGTGGCCACTTGAAATCACGGTGTCTCTTGAAAATTTCTTATCAGGATAGTTTTTGAAATACTGAATTAGTTTGAACCAAAATTGCACAGTGAACTTATCATACAAATATCTTGGATGATTTCGCTGGGCAAGTTTCTTCGGCATTTTGTTTCGAATTTGTAGCCATTTAGACTGTCATTTGAAAATTTGTCATAAAAATAACTTTTAAACGTTAGCGCTGATTTGAACCAAAGTTGAAAGTGAAGTTATGCTTCAAATATATTGGATGAGTTTGCTGGGAAACTTGTTCCGTCATATTTTTTCCAAGTGGCCGCGACTTGAAAATTTATTATCACGATAACTATTGAAATATTTACTCAGTTCGAAGCAAGTTTGAAAAATGGATTTATCATTCAAATATCTATGATTTCGGTTGGAAAGTTTCTCCGAAATTTTGTTTCCAAGTTGCGGCCATTTGAACGCTGCCACTTGAGAATTTGTTATCACCATAACCTATGAAATACTGAATTTATTCTAAGCAAAGTTGGACAATGGAATTACTTAAAAACATCTTTGATTAGTTACATCGTTGAGCAACTTGCTATGCCGTTTTAATCCAAGTGGCTACCTTTTAAATTTTTAACTGGATAACTTTTGAAATTCTGAATTAATTCGAGCTAAATTTGTACAGTAGACTTATCTCAGAAATGCATGTGATATATTTGTTTGCCAACTTGGCCTGCCATCTTGTTTCCAAGTTCCGGCTACTTGAAAACTTTAAATTCCCATAAAAACGTATTTATGAACCGATTTGCTTAAAACTCCATACTTACATAGACCACATCAATATTTTTAACACATCCATTAAAAATTTGTATCTGCCATTTTGAAACAAAATGGCGGCTATTTTATAAGGAAAAAGAAATCAACCTACCCTTCCGAAAGATCCGGAAGGACTTGTTTAACTTCATATTAAAGAGCTCGTGTGATGGTGTTAAGAAATTTAAATTTTAAAATTTTAATAATAATAATAATATGCAATATTAAATAAAATTAAATAAATAATATGCATTATAAGTATATACATATATATATATATATATATATATATATATAATTAAAATTCAATCACTTTTTGGCTTTCTATTTTTAGTTTTTAGTTTTAGTTTTTTTAACCTGCATTTTTGTTTATTGATTTTTTCTTGTAATAAGCCTCATTATTTTTTTTTAAATTATTATTTCTGCATTTCACATATGTTTCTTGCATATTTTAGTGTGGTTTACAGTAACAATTTTTGATTTTTCTCATGATATTATATTTCTAATAATTTTAAAGATCTCTTTGAAATATTTCAGGCTTTAAACACAGAAGCGCACATATAATATTTATTTTTTAAAAAGTCTCTATAATTTTTGTCTTAAGATACTTTCATGTTAAACTAAACGTAAATAACTAACCTTTCCCCACACACACGAATTTCAGAAAAACAATAAAACCTGCTGATATATTTTAAATCATTATCAGTAATTTAACTAAAGAAATACATTGTTATGGCTTGTTTTACAATTTTCATTAATGTATTTGTATTTAACATATATTTTTCTTACCATTAAATGATTTTTTTTGAATCATTTTAACTACCGTAAACAAGAGTTGCTTGAACCTTGAGAGTTACTTAACCCTGAACTATAAAATAATTAAAATCGCCCCTGGCACTGGTTTATTGAAGTAGTGGACGTAATTTATAGCTTGTCAACAAAAAATAAATACTACGTCAATTAACTAATCCAGTGAAACGAGTGACTTAAATCATTTTACTGTTTAGGATTGAAGTATCCCACAGGGTCCAAATAACGCCCTAGCTTACACTGAGAAAAAATTATGTAACTGACATCTAGAATCTAAACTGTGACTCTAAAAAAAAATAGTTCCCTGCCATCCTTATAAATTCTAGTTCCCTTTGAAAGCGAGTTCCAGAAACCCCTATTAGAATTTAAGAGCGTTTGCCTATATTATCGAGGTCAAACGTATATAAAAATCTCTGGAAGTATATGTGAGCACAGGAGGCGAGTTTTAGCAACTATAATCTTGACGTATGATTCAATTTTAGGAAATCAAGAAATAATTTCTCGCATAACAAAGGATTCATAATATTCAGACTATTCCGAATATTGTTACACCATCTAGAAATAAATAAACTAGAAATTCTCGATCATTTCGTCTATTCAGCTTATTGACGTGCCTTATACGCATAGTTCGGAAATCTATATTTCTAGTTTAGGGATTTAGAAAATTACCATATATTCGGTCTAGCAAAAGGCGGTATATATATATTTCTCAGTATACGATTTGTATGTGCGCATATGTGAACATAATGATAATATCGTATTATTTAAAACAAAAAATATGTGATCTATGAAAATTTATTATTATTATTTTAAAGAAAACAAGTAAAGCTAGATATTATGGTTCTATTTGGAAATTTAAAAATATATTTCTTAAGTTAAAGGTAATAAACAAGATGATTTTAAAATAATTGAAAATCAGTTTTACCTAAATAAAAATGTAACATTCATTTCAGACGCCTTTTTTTTTTTTTTTTTTTTTTGTATATAATATATTTTAAATAAAATATTTAAAAATTGTCTCTTAAATTTCATCGCATTTCTTCTCATATATAAATAAAATAACACGCATTCTTATGTAAATTTAAAACAGCGTCTGGTATACAATTAACTCAAAAGAAATAGACGCGGGATGTATAAAAACGTTTTTAACAAAGAAACTTAAATCATTTCTTTGAATTAATTTCCTAGACTTAATCCTTCTTACAAAACATGACGAAAATAAAATCGTCGTCTGTGAAATAAAATTTAATTTTAACAACTAGATTTTTATGTAATAAAATTACAAAATTTCTGCATAAATATAAAGCTTCACAGCGGGTGGAACTTCTAACTTAAAGTGACAAACTTATTTAAAAAACAAATTTAATTTAAAAACGAAATGTCTTACTTAAAAATACAAACATATTAAATTGATGTTTACAAAATATAAGGCTGTGCTTTGTCAACATTATTTATTTTATTCAACAGTTTAGTTTTTTTTAAAATATTAAAAATACAAAACTGTGCGGAAAATACATAGAGTACTTTAATAAAAGATTTTGTATGATTTCAAAAAATTATATTGTCTATTGTCTATTTCAATTTAAAATAAATAACAATAATATAAATAATGAAATAAATTTGAATTTACAGCTATTGTTATTGTTGTTAATGTTATTTTAAAGATTAAAGAAGAGGTAGTTATTATTATTATTTTTTTTTTTTTTACATCTACATGCATATTATTTTCTTTCTCTAAAACTATTAGTATTAATAAGATTATATAAAAAATAAGCATGTAAATTTTGCAGTGTAACTTAATATTATTATTATTATTATTACGTTAAAAACACTTTAAAAACTGCTAAAACTCTGCTATTAAAAATCTTTCCTAAAAAAAAAAAAAAAAAAAAAAAAAAACCTTATTTAATATGATTTAATAAAAATGATATTCAATTATATCATATACAATCAAAATGATATTCATTAACAATATCAACAAATTCTTATTTGTACGAATAAATCTTATGAAGAAATATATTTCTAATTTAATATTCAAATTTATATCACTATATCTATTTAAAATATTAACAGCATATTTTAAACAGCGAATATTCATTAAGAGGGGACAATGCATAATTCCCCGGACAACCATGTCTTATGCTATTCTATGGGAAAAATTGTTACCACAATTACTCATTATCTATGTTTTTATAAATTTTGTTTTTATGTTCAGAAAATTCGTAACACATAAATTAGTACTCAATTTCGAATTATATTTATATATTTTTTTATATTTTAATTTTGAATTCCAAAAAGCAAAATTTCACTAAATGCATTATTTTTACTTTTTAGCCCCAAAATGCAATACTAAAGGTTTAAAAAATCCATTTTTGGAAAATAAGTACTAATTTAATGAGCTCGAGCTTTTAAAAAGTACAATATGGTAATGTGTAATTATAAAAAAAAAAAAAATCTATATAATACATTGACCGTCTGCGAGATTAAATATTATCTGCTCTTAGTTGTCAAAAATTCGAAAAAGAAATTTTTCGGAAATACAAAAATAAAGATAAAACACTTATATATTTTATTTCTGCCCCACTGATGTGTCACCTAACGTTTCTTTGTCGCGAATGTTATTGTGCAAACGACAGTAAAATATGTCAGTGCTTTTATTTTTTTTTAATATATAAAGCATTTACACATTTATGGGCCACTGATTACACAATGTATTTTGTTGTAATGTAGATTTTGTTTATTTATTTTTTTTTAACAGATTTAATCACTAAACATAAATAATACTAATAATAATAATAAACATGTATTTGGAATAGATTTTGTATTAATATCTCATATTTTTACATATTTTTCATTCTCATATTTTTGTATTAATATCTCCTATTAATATTCATATAAAAGAGCAAAACTAAATCAGATATTTTAAAAATTAATGATATATTTGATTTTCCATTCAAGAGGTTTCAAAAGCATGATTTTATTTTTATTAAACATTGAAAATTTCCTAAGCATGCGAGAATACATCGCATATAAATATACTTATGAATATTAATGTTTCAATTGTTTGTTCTGACATATGCAAGTAAAGATGAAATAAGAGCGGAGTGATTAGAATATTTCAGGAAAATGTTCTTTCATAATTTCATAATTTGAATATTGATTCACCTTTCCTTTGCTTGTAAATTCGTCTGTCCTCACCCCCTCCCTTTTTAACCGACTTCAAAAAAAGAAGGAAGGTTCTCAATTCAAACCGTATGTTTTTTTTATGTTTGTTAGCTCATAACTTCTGAACGGATGCTCCGATTTTGATACTTTTTGTTTTGTTGAAAAGGTTTTGGTTTGCAATAGGTCCCATTGTAATATCTTTACGATCTAAAGAAAATACAGGGTAACCAAAAAAATCAGTCCCAACTCTTTTAACTGCTAAACGGCTGCAGCTATAGTGATAAAAATGGTATGTAAGTATAGTAAAGTTGCCCTGCAGTACAAGGTTAAACCGCTTGCTGCGCCACCTGGTGGAAAATAGTGGAGTTAGTGTTCCTATCTCGAAAACGGTTCTAGATAAAAAAAAAGTGAATTAGAAAGTTGAAGATTATCATCGATTTAGTACAAAAAGATAGTTTAGACATTCATGCTAGCGTTTCTATCTCGGAAACGGTTCAAGACAGGGGAAAAAGTGAATTATAAAATTGCAGAGCATCATCGATTTAATACGAAAAGATAGTTTTGACATTGATGCTAAAAGTACAAGGTTAAAAACGTGCCTTTTTTTTGTTCGTAATTTCTTACACTATACACACTTGAGCTACATTGCTCACGTAGTAGCGCAGCTGGTGAGACATACGCTATATAGTTCAAAATACGGTTACTTGATACTTTTTGCTTTATTGTAGAGATCTTGGTCTGAAGTAGGTCCCATTATAACATCTTTACAAACTAAAGAAAATAAAGCGCCATCTGGTGAAAAATAGCGGCATTAGCGCTCCTATCTCCAAAACGGTTCAAAATGGGAGAAAAGTTAATTACGAAGATGTAGAGTATCATCAATTTACTACGAAAAGAATGTTTTTAGACATTATTGCTAAAAATAGAACGCTTAAAACGTGCAATTGTTTGTTCGCAATTTCCTACACTGTGCGCACTTGAACTACGTTGCACGCTTTACAGCGTAGCGGATGACACGTATACTCTGTGGTTCAAAGTACTGTTACTGTAAGTGGTCACATCGATTAGCGCAAAGTCGTTTTCAACCAACTTCAGAAAGGAGGGTGTTCTTAATTCTTGCTATGTGTTGTTGTTGGTGTTTGTAAGCTTATAACTTCTTAAGAAATGCTCTAATTAACCGACTTCAAAAAGGAGGAGGTTCTTAATTCAAAGCGCATGTTTTTTTGTTTTTGTTTGTTAGTTCATAACTTCTGAACGGATGATCCGATTTTGATACTTTTTGTTCTATTGTAAAGGTCTTGGTCTGAAATAGGTCCCATTGTAAGATCTTTACGATAAAAAGAAAATGCAGGGTGCCCAAAAAGGTCAGTCCCGACTCTTTTAACTACTGAACAGCTGCAGCTATAGTCATAGAATTGATCTGTAGGTACAGTAAAGTGGACATGTGCTACGCAATTCAACAGCCTAAAGCGCCACCTGGTGGAAAAGAGTGGAGTTAGCGATCCTATCTCGGAAACGTTTCAAGACAGGGGAAAAAAGTGAATTATAAAGTTGCAGAGCATCATCGATGTAGTACGCAAAGATAGTTTAGACATTAATGCTGAAAACAGAACGCTTAAAACGTGCATTTGTTTGTTCACAATTTCCTATTTTGTGCACACTTGAAAAACATTGCATATGTTGTAGCGTAGAGGGTGACATTTATGCTATGTAAAATTCAAAGTTTGGTTGTTGTAAGCGGTCACATCGATTAACGCATACGCGTTTTAAGCCGACTTCATAAAGGAAGAGGTTCTCAATACAAACCATGTTTCTCGTTGTTGATGTTGAAATTTGTTAGCTTATAACTTTGTAAGAGATGATTTAGTTTTAATACTTTTGTTGTTGTCGTAATGATCTTGGCCTGAAATAAGTTTCATTAGGATTTCATTAAGATATAAACAAATTACAGGATACTCACAAAAGCCTGTTCTCACTCTAACTGCTGAACGCAAGCAGCTACACTGGTAAAAGCAGTGTGTAAGTATCGATGTTGAAACTTCTGTCTGTCATCTGCAATGTATATTTTGCTCTTTGTTTGAACTTTACGCTGCGCAATTTCCAGCGCAGCGGGTGACACGTATTTACTGTAAAGTTCAATGAATATGCCTAACAGAATTTTCGGTTACGAATACAGCGTATCCTTTCTTTACATTTCTAAAGACTTTTTAATTTAACGTATGTTCGTTCAATAGATAGTTTTTTGGTCATATCCGATAAGGGCAAGAAAAGTGACACAATTTAAAAATGCAGCATTTGAGAAAAATCAACTTAAAAATAACTTGACTAGAATAAAACTGGCACAACTGTCTCTCGAGTGGATAACTTTCTAGATGGAGATGTAACTTTTTTGTTCACATTGGGTGCATTTAAAGTATTTTTCAGTGACATAAACCATTTTTTGAGTAATGTCACTTTTCTTGGAAGTTGTGATTTGGGAAACTTCCGTCGAACGTCTTCTGATGCTCCGCTATATAAATAGGTTTTCACTGAAAAGAGAAAAATAAAATCTTTTTGTAAAAAAATAGAACCGACTCCAAAAAGGAACTACTATTCAAACAACTAAAAACGAAAGAAAATTGGCATAAAATGAAACTGTAGATTGCGCCTAAAAGTATAAAATAATTTCCTTTGCCAAACAATCTATAACACTACAATTAATCATAACTTTTGAAGTCGGCGCAAAATTAAATAAAAATTGATACTTTTATTCAATACAAAAATCAAATCCTATTCAAAATACACGTCTCACATTGTTACCTGCAAAACGCAGCCGAAAACTACTTTGATTCAAGAAAGCAAATAAGATTTCGTAAGTAGCAAAAGTTGGCGAAGAGGCTGGTATCTGAGACCCTAGGTGAACGAAAAATCGCAAAATTATCTGGCAAACATATTTAATTTCTTTGGGATATCATGAATATTTTAATAAGGTATATCATGAGAGTAATCAAGAATATGAAACAAAACATCGTACAATATATATTATGAAAATATACATCTTGCGTGTATATTTTTGCCTTACGTTTTTATCGCTAAATTCAAAAGCCATCAAGGATGATCTAACTTCGTAGAAACATAAATACCGCATTGTGAAGAACGTTCACTGTTGTATGTAGATGCTACTAATGGACCAATTGTATACAGTGATAAAAAAATAAAGGAAGCATGAAAATGGATCATTCGAGACAACAGCATTTGTTGCTACCGATCTAAAGACAAACCTTTAAAAACTAATTAAATTTTATTTAATTTTGCGCCGACTTCAAAAGTTATGATTAATTGTAGTGTTATAGATTGTTTGGCAAAGGAAATTATTTTATACTTTTAGGCGCAATCTACAGTTTCATTTTATGCCAATTTTCTTTCGTTTTTAGTTGTTTGAATAGTAGTTCCTTTTTGGAGTCGGTTCTATTTTTTTACAAAAAGATTTTATTATAATTCAAATTCCTAAAGTTCAAAAGAATAAATTTTATTTAATGCAAACAAGGGGGGGGGCGATTTCGTTTAAAGAATTTGTAATAGTTGTCCTACTCATTAAGATAACACTAATCCGTCACCATTTCTCTCACATACTCTGTATATATATATCATTGAAGCATCGATAATCCGACATCGACGGAAAGTACATGATGCCAAATTTCTGATTTTTTCGGATTGTACGTGTTCTAAAAATGTACCGAAATCGTCGATCAATCACCGCATCAATATATATATATATATATATATATACCAATTCTTATCAAAAACGTAAAAAATAAAATAAAATAAATAAATAAATAATGCATAAAGTATGTTAAAAAATTTAAAGTAACAAACATAAAACAGTAATATAGATAGTTAATTTTTGCTCAAATAATAATAATAATAATAAAAAATTCAAAATAAAACTGGTTTAATAACGAATAAGAACAGGAATTTGCAAGTTGCTACATTCTATTAAATGTGTTAGTCAATTTCATTTGCTTCCTTCTTTTTAGCACGTTTTAATAACTTGACATAATGTAATTATTAATGTATTTAACGGAATCTTAAAATTAATTTTTTGACCACTTCTCGTCGTCCGATGGACCTGAAATTTTACAAACGATTTCATAATCAATAACAATACTATATACAAGTATTTACAGGTGCCTATTATATCAGGGGCAGGATCCATGGAAAACAAGAAATCTATATATTTAAAACTCTATCGTATGTGGCACATGATTTGGCCGTATTTGTATAACGTCGAGTGGCAAAAATTTGTATTATCTATATATTAACAAGCAAGCATGAAATTTGTGGTACATTTTTAACATATTAATTATGGTAGTAGAGAGTTAAAAGTAATATCATTCGAAAGATATGATAAGCCAGATTTGCAGAACCAAAAAAAAAAAAAAAAAAAAAACACGATGTCAGAAAGGTATTTAAACTACTTTTATTTTTTACGCATTTTTCCATTTTATAAACGTATTTTTTTATATTAAAAAATACCTAAAGTACAAAGTGGCAATTTCTTAAAACTAACCATAGACCCAGTAATTTGTATAGATGTAGCATCACTATATTCTCGACTACAGATTTTCTATTCTAAGAGAAAACAGCCATTAGAATGGCAGAAATTTGAGTGAATGAATGGTAGATCTGAAGTTCATACTGTTGAAAATATACGCAACTTAAAAAAGGTTTTTATTTATGAAAGTTTTTTTTTTTTTTTGTACTTTTTATCAGCTCTAATTTAGAGACATGTTTTTAAACTAAAACATAATGCATTCCAACTAACTGAAATTGACTACTTAAAGTAAAGTTAGGAGAGGTCGCACAGTAGGAGAGATTGTGCACATAGGGGATCGGCGGGAAAGAGTAGAGTGGGCGAGTTGCAACTTTAGGTGGTTGTACAACATCAATAGTGAAGAGGTGCCGACTTGAATGTGTATGTTGATTTCTAAAAAAGTCTAAGACAAAACATGGTTATTTTGTCTCGTGCTTGAATTTTCACAACCCTTCCTGGAAATTTCAGTACAGTGGTACTAGTACAAAATATTTTTAATTTAAACAATTTCTCTTAAGCTAATAACCTAGACAAACGGTACGAAGACCACGATTTTATCTAAAAGTGAATAATTAATTAATAAAAGAAGCGCAATCTCTCCTACTAAAATGGGAGAGTTTGAGCTTTTGCTATTTAGGAGAGCTTGTGCAATGATTTTTATAAAATTTTATACTAGTAGAGATTTTGCAGTTTATTGGTACTGACAAGACAATGAGGATGAGTTTGTTGAATGTCTGGAACTTCATCGGATATAACTTCGAGAATTGACTGGACTAGTTCAACTAATTCAAGTCGGCGCATCTTATAAGAGACTTTTCCCAGAATTCAAAATTGAACATTGTTCAGGAGAGGTAGGATCGACAGAAGCCACACCTCTGGTGGGATTCACCTCTCGAATGCTAATGTTAGCCTATGAGGAATTTATAGCAAAGTATTTAAACGTTATTGTATATCTATTTTGTTTTGTAATACTTTCAACTATGATGCTCAAGTTTTGTGCAGCTGTCGGTTGTTTAAATAGAAGCAAAAACTAAAGCAGCCAAAAAATATCAGACTACTCAAACTTCTTTTTCAGTACTGTAATCGTCTAAATTTCAATAAAATAAATTAAATTAAATAAACGTAAACGATTTAAAAGTTGAAACGAGAAATTTTCAAGCCGATTGAAATTTAGGTTTTGTGTTTCAAACATTTTTGAGCGGAAAATTTTGAGGTCGGGAAAAAAAAATAAAATAAAACTTTAGTAAATAGTAAACAGTACGTGGATTCTCGGCTTAAAAGTGGGGTTACTGGCCATATGTCATTGCACATATTGTATACACATTACACGACATCTTTACCACGTACAACAATAAGTGCAACGATTGTGCACAACGGATGATTCGATAAGCAAACAAGAAACCATTCAAGATGAAAAGTAAATGTACTAATTTGAAGTTGAACGTGTCATTTAGTAACTTAATGAAGAATTTGAGAAAAAAAAAAACTTTAATAATTAGTAAACGGTGGGCGGATTCAGGCTTAAAAATGGTCAGGACTAGTTATATATCATTGCACACACGTTGTGTTAAACTTTTTTTTTCTCGGAAATTCATTGCACAATATGTTCATTTTGTGGTAAATGGTTGCACAATAACATCAGCATGTACAACAACAAGGGCAAAGATTGTGGAAAACGAGAGATGTCAACAAACAAGAAACCGTCCTCGCTGAAAGGAAATGTCCTAATTTTAAGTTAAACGTGTTATCTAGTAACTTAATGTTATTTTCTGGTCTTGTTCTTCCTCTGTTTCTTTAATATTTTTCTTTAAATACATTTTTGCAGTTCTTTTTAAATTTCTTTTATTTTTCCGATTTTTTAATTATTGAAATGAAATAGCCACACCCAATACAGAAATTTTTATTTACAAAAACCTTACAGCAAAGCAGTTTAAGTGGAATTATTATTATTAATAATGTAATTGAAGATATAATACAGCGCAATCTCTCCTACCCACGTTTGCAATCACTCCTACCCTATAATGAGAGATAGCACACAATAGCTCTCTTGGTTTTATTACAGATGTTGTTTTAAATTATAACAGAGAAACAAAATAGCAATAGAAATGTATAGAAGAAGGATCAATTCAAAATTATGCATCAATAGTTTAGCAAAAAATTAATATTTGGATTTTTTACATCTTTCTGTTAAATTATGCGCAAACTCTCCTAGCTTTACCTTATACTTTTACTTTCTCTTACCCATAAGGTAGAGAAAGTATTGTTTTTGGGTCAAATTTTCGAACGTGAGATTTTCTTATATTTACACGTTTTGAGGTCCCCTGAATACGGAAATCATGTTTTTAGCAAATGATCTGTGTGTATGTCTGTGTGTGTGTCTGTGTGTGTGTCTGTCTGTTATCAGCATATCTCAAGAACAAATAGTATCAGACATTCGAAACTTGGTATTCTAAATGTGTATCATATATAGATGCTACAGTAAGATTTTCTTTAAGATCAAGCAAATGGTTTGTGTACAGGGACAATCAAGAGAATTCTAATACATTACGTCTATGCGGGAAATTGCACGTAAGTAGAGTTTAACGTCTATAGACTGCACTAAAAAAAATGAAACGAATATATATATTTTGTAATAGAGATAGTCAATTAGGAAAAATTTTTTGTGTATGTATAGGAGCCTCGCCTCCCCCCCTTGGGGGGGAAGTCCCCCCTCCAGGGGAGTAAATTTTCATGATGGGTATCTTTCAAAAGTGCTCGTCAAAACCTTTAAAACGAATGGTATGGTTGAACCATCGATCTGCGATAATTTAAAATAAATTTATCGATTTTTTTTTCATTTTTAACACACACACACACACACACACAAAAAAAAAAAAAAAAAAAAAAAATATTTTTTTTTAAATGTAATATTGAGAATAAATTCAACTTTTTTTTTATATATTTAGTGTTCTACTACTTCTCTCAAATGGAAATCGTCTGCATTATCATAAAAGATAATTTTTTTAAATAATAATTTTAATAAATTATTTTTTTTAAAACATAATTATTTTTTAATAACCGAATTAAATTCTATATAAATGTAGGTGCATTAATAAAACGGTGGTTGAGGGGGGCGGTAGCCCCTCTCACACAGAACTAATTATCATATTAAACTCTTCCGAAGCCTAATTTGAATTGCTTTAACACAGGTTTACATAACAGTACTCGTTATCTTACCTCTTAATCTGCAACCTGTATTTATAGTATTAAATTTCTGGGGGGTAAAAGAATGTTGGGTGAGTGACACACCAGATTATATTAAAATGGATTTATTACTATATCTTCTGCATATACAAGAAAAAAGTATAACATTTGGAAAAAAAAATAAAAAATTTTGGTTTCCGATGAATTTATACGTTTTGAGATTTTCTTGCATTTCAATTAACTGAAATTGATTACTTATTTTTTAAAAAGGGGATTTATGCATATATAAAAAGAGAGTATACAATTCAGAAAAAATTTTAGATTTCTGATTTTCGATGAAGTTACACGTGTTGAGACTTCCTAAACTCAATTCTCAACTTCTGTATTGCCTAAACGCACAAAATCAAACATGAGACGGATATTATTTAAAACTATGCTGCTTTAATTTCGGTGCATATCGGCAGACAAATGCCGATGCTGTACTGCCACTTAATTCCGTTTCTGAGAAGGCAATTATTTATCTTTATTTTGCAAAAAGTGGTCGAGTTTCGACCACTGGGGGATACTTTATTATTATTAAAGGTTTAAAAGTATTTAATTCTTTTCTAAAACCTTTACTATTAACTAATTTTTTTTTTCACACATTTTGAAATAATATCTTTAAAGTTAAATATAATTATAAATCAATAACTGCAATTTGTAAAATGCAAAATATTTTTCAAATAAAATAAAATTCTTACTTTACGTATAACTCATACGTATAACGGATTAAATTTATCTTCAAAAGATGGTCAGTATACAAATATATATATATACATATAGATATAAAATGAAATAAAATAAATAAATAAATAAAATAAAAATAAATAAATAAATAAATACTTTAAAATATTTTATAGTTTTATCAGTGGAACCATAGCAAAGATGATTTTTATAGAAACGTATGCTCTCTTTATAAAATAAATATCAGTCAAAATATTACTGACAAGGAAACATTCAAAAGGTGTCATCTTCAAAAAATATTGAAAAACATATACGTGATTCTACTCTTGATAAAACACCAGAAAGTGAAAAAATTATCGGCTGAAATAATATACAGCAACCACAAAAAATTATCAAAATTAAGCATATTTGGCGACTTTATACTGTTAGGCGATTGATTTTGAGTACTCGGCGGAGAATCAAAACGCGGTTCTGTTCTTACACAGCAATTTCGGTGCTAGCGAACTTATCGCTTAACAGTGCTAAATCGTCAAAAATGCTTAATTTTGATAATTTTTTGTTGACGCTGCAATTCATTTCAGCCGATAATTTTTTTCACTTTCTGGTGTTTTATGAAGAGTAGAATCACATATATTTTTTTCAATATTTTTTAAGACGACACCTTTGAGAAGTTTCCTTGTAAGAAATTAGTAACTTTGCGTGGTGGCGTGGTAAAACCAGTTAGTTACACAAAGGCATACTTGCCAACATACTAATTAATATTTCGTATTATTTCTAGTACCGCTTCCTTTTTTTTCCCCACCAGCATAGTATTTTTCTTCCTATTTAATCGGCATTGCATTTAGAGAAAATTGCTCTAAAGATAAAGTGGTGGTGGGAAAGAGGTAGTACTAACAATGTTACAGAATGTGAATATAAATTAGCATGTTGGCAGGTAGGCACTAGGTTCAAATATTCGTGCCCAATGTGGAACTCGAGCTTGAAATTCTGCTAATTTTTAACCTCCTTAATCAGGAAGGCTATTTTAGAATTATCAGACATTATAATTAATTCGAGTATATTGAAGGACAATTTACATTGATTTGAAGATATTTCTCATTTGGTGATAGAAATCCATTTACAAATATTTTTTTTGAAATTAGCAATGATATTTTTAAAATATCTCAGTAGTAACAAAATAGGGAAAAAAAATGCAACGTTGTTTTAATATACTATATACTTTTCTAGTTTTAAAAATTTGAAACAGATTCCTGTGAATAACACGTTTTTCACCGTGAAACGTTCCTGATATCAATAATTTATAAATATATAATTGATACATTTGATGATTAGTAATATATTACAGGAATATTTTTGGTAAATACTGGACAAATAATTGCCCCAATTTTCAAATAATCATTTTTTTCTTTTTTCTTTCTCTTTCTCTTTTTTTTTTTTTTTTTTTCCTTTTTTTATATTCAACGTTAATCCAGGTCTTTATTTTTTTACTTTCTCTTACCCATAGGGTCGAGAAAGAATTGTTTTAGGGTCAAATTTTCGAACGTGGGTTTTTGTTATATTTACATGTTCTAAGGTCCCCTGAATACGAAAATCATGTGTTTAGCGAATGGTCTGTCTGTGTGTGTGTCTGTTATCAGCATATCTCAAGAACAAATAGTAGCAGAAATTCCAAACTCGGTATTCTAAATGTGTATCATATAGGGATGCTGCAGTAAGCTTTTCGTTGAGATGAAGCAAATGGTTCGTATACAGGGACACTCAAAAGTATTCAAATATATTACGTCTATGGGGGAATTTGCAGGTAAGTAGAGTTTAACATCTATAGAGTGCACTAAACCAAATGAAACGAATATATGTTTTGTGCAATAGAGATAGTGAACTGGAAAAAAAAATTGTGTATGTAGGAGCCTTGCCTCCCCCCCCTGGGGGGGGAAGTCCCCCCTCCAGGGGAGTAAATTTTCATGATGGGTATGTTTCGAAAGAGCTCGCCAAAACCTTTAAAACGAATGGTTGAACCATCGATCTGCGATAATTTAAAATAATTTATCGATTTTTTTTTCACTTTTAACAAAAAAAAAAAAAAAAAAAATTAAATGTAATATTGAGAATAAATTCAACTTTTTTTTTAGATATATTTAGTGTTATACTACTTTTCTCTAACATGGAAATCGTCTTCATTATCATAAAAGATAATTTTTTTAAATAATAATTTTAATAAATTATTTTTTTAAACAGAATTATTTTTTAATAACCGAATTAAATTCTATATAAATGTAGGTGCATTAATGAAACGGTGGTTGAGGGAGGCGGTAGCCCCTCTCACACAGAAATAATTATCATATTAAACTGTTCCGAAGCCCAATTTGAATTGCTTTAACACAGGTTTACATAACAGTACTCGTTATCTTACCTCTTAATCTGCAACCTGTATTTATAGTACTAAATTTCAGGGTAAAAGAAAGTCGTGTGAGTGACACACCAGATTATTTTTTTTTATTTTATCAATTTTTTTAATGCTTTTTAGAGTAAATCTGACATAATTATACATTTTTGATTTAATAAGTCTAATTAGCATTAAAAAATGATAATAATATTAAGATTAATGCGTCAGTCATTTAAAATAATTTTGCAACATTTCATTTTATGTTTAATTCTTCTATTTTATGACTAACTTAAAAGTTAAATTTTTACTATCATAAATTAATTACATTTCCATTTCCATATTTTTATATCCCTATAAAGGAGGATCCCTTTGAACGTCTACATGTAAACATAATGTTACGGAAAGGATATTACGCACAGCTTTCTGAAACATTTAGATAATGTCGTCACTATAATTTCTCATTATTTCATCTAGTAAAATCAGACTTTAGTATATATCTAAAAAGAAAAATCTATATTTGTATATCAAATTATCAAATTATCAAATAAGTTATAAAAAAAAATATATCGTTTCCTTATTCGAATAAGATATTCAGTGATGTACAGTTAAATACATATAAGTACCACGTCTACATGTAAACATAATGTTACGGAAAGGATACTACGCACAGCTTTCTGAAACATTTAGATAATGTCGTCACTATAATTTTTCATTATTTCATCTAGTAAAATTAGACTTCAGCATGCATCTAAAAAGAAAAATGTATATATGAATATATGAATATCAAATTATCAAATAAGTTAAAAAAGAATTATTAAGTTTCCTTATTCGAATAAGGTATTCAGTGATGTAAAGTTAAATACATATAAGTACCACGTCTGCATGTAACCATAATGTTACGGAAATGATACCACGCACAGCTTTCTGAAACATTTAGATAATGTCGTCACTATAATTTCTCATTAGTTCATCTAGTAAAATTAGACTTCAGCATGTATCTAAAAAGAAAAATCTATATATGTTTATCAAATTATCAAATTATCAAATAAGTTATAAAAAATATTAACTTTCCTTATTCGAATAACATATTCAGTGATGTAAAGTTAAATACATATAAGTATCACGTTTGCATGTAACCATAATGTTACGGAAAGGATACTACGCACAGCTTTCTGAAACATATAGATTCATTGTTTCATCTAGTAAAATCAGACTTCAGCCTGTATCTAAAATAAAAATCTGTATATGTATATCAAATTATTAAATAAGTGTGATAAAAAATTATTAAGTTTCCTTATTTGAATAATATATTCAATGATGTAAAGTTAAATACATATAAGTACCACACATTTCACTACTTCATATGCAAAAACAAACATATTGCAATAAGTAAAGCATTTTTAGAAAAAAAAAATTGCTTTAATTAAAATAAAATATGCTTGAGTTGAGACGGGAATTCTTAATTTTGCTTCCTTGTTTTGCAATCAAAACTCGTGGGAATTTATATGCTGAGATTTCTTCTCTGATTTCAATATAAAAATTATACAGCTGCATTATAAAAATAACAATCTGAGAATAATCTTTTCGTTTACTTTTTTTTTTCTGAGACAATTATTTAACTGCTTCAAAAATACATAAAAGATGTTTATTTTCCTTTTAAAATAAATCTTTTTCTAAGTAAGCAGTATCTAACAATTTCTTTTTTATTATCATTTCGTAAGCACCTCACAAAAGATTTAATTGAAGTTATTTCTTTAAATTTTCTATCAGTTAATTTATTTTTTAGACAAAATATGGTACTTATTATTTCAAAATTTAGTTTTTATCATATAAACATTTCAGTTAAAATTTAATATTGTATCCAGATACTTTTTTCTGCTTATAGTATTTAAAATTTAATTTTTCTTTTTTTCAACTTCGTAAAATAGTACAAATAATCTGGTGTGATACTTCCACAACTTTATCTGACACTGCATTTCAATACCATACAGACAGATGCCTGTATAAGGGGTAAGATAATAAATTCTATACACTAACCTGCATTCAACACCATGTAAAATAGGTTTCAGAATGGATTTATTTGATGTTCAATTTGTGTGAGGGGGTTACCGTTCACTTAAATTACCCCTCGAGTTTAAATGTACTACGTACATTTATGTATATAAAAGATAAAATTCAATTTTGTTGTTAAATTTAAAAGTTTATTCCAAATTATTCAGAAAACTTTCTCACGCAACACGCCTTGAAATTTATCAATCTTGATACCAAATTTTCAAGTAGAAGACTCGAATAAACTTCAGGATTCATACTTTAGGGGCTGCGGTAATCCATAATTGGAAGATTGCGGGTTTGGTACTTGAGCCGTCGTGTACACAAATGGTGGCTGGTGCACATAAAATTTTTCGTAGCCGCAATGTCATCCAGGTTCGCTTCAAAATTATACCTCTGGGGTCACCGAAGCAGGGGAAACATGCCTTCCGTGGAGGATCAAAATTGTGATGGCATGTATCCGGATCACCTCTAGGGGTGAGTCCCAGACCGTCGCCAATTGCCCATTGCGAAACACTAGTGCAACATAGAACCCAACCAACTTTAAATTTTATGCAAATATTTGTTTTTATGTTATGCTGATAACTGATATGCATGTAGAACGTTTACCATATCCCAAACTGTCGTCAATTCGGCACCCCTTATAAGCCTTCAAAATCACCCTCTGTGCTATGCGTGGCAAACGTGATTGCACTATATAAGAATAATCTTAATAGTTCCGAATTTTTGGAATGTGAAAACAGAAGAAAAAGCTTTATTTTGGTAATGAGTTTTATGTATAGCAAATTTTTCATTAAAAGGATGAGATTTGACAGACTTGCACGATAGGAGAAATGAACCCATAATAATGAGTTTTACTATCTTCAGAAAGGTGTTTTAGAAATCTCAAGTCTTTATTTATCTTAGAAATCGCAATTAAAATTACATTATTCATTTAATTATTTTATGACGAACGTAAAATATTATTTGTTTTTGTATAAAATTTTATATGTTTTATTATTATATTAATTAAATTTCGTAAAATAAATTATATGTTATTAAGAAGACAAATTTTGTAAAGCAATAATATTAACTTTTTAATTTCACGCTCATGATCTTATACTTTTACATTAACTATAATAATAATAAGTTTAAAAAATATATACATTTGGTTCAGATTATAAAAATCTTTCTAACGACATTATCTTGTTTAGTTCTCTTTTAAATTTCAAGGTATTTTACTTCCATAATGACATCTGAAAATATATACGGAACTTAAAAATGAAAGGAGACATCTCACTAGATCTAGCCTTATAGTAATAATAATAATAATAATAATAATAATAATAATAAACATTTATATGTGAAAATAGGTTTCGAATTATTTCCGTATATATGTTGCAATGTATCTTGGTATTTTGTGACATCCTGTAAATTAATCATTTATTCGGCTACATTCGAAAAAACAAAAAATGTACTTTTATGCATTTGATTATCATGTGTTAAATTAGTTATGTTTTATGAAATATAAAGATATTAAAAAAAAAAATTAAAGAAATAATTTTCCTAGATAACAATGTATTCTATTTTTCCATGAACCCTTGTGTACAAACCACAATTACTAATCATAAACATAACTAATACAAAACATCTTATATTAAACTTTTAATAAATAACATATATTAGTTTTAAGACTTTCTAGAAATAATTGTAGAAATGAGGTCGTGGACCTACAAAAGCTTACTTAGAAAATTCGAAGTCTTAAACATTTTTAAACTCTGTTGGAAAGACTTAAAAATGTGATTTGAGATATGATTTAAAACAAATCAACATTGAATTCTGTCCCTATATATTTATATTTTTTGAAGAATTAGACTTCAGCTAGAAAACCTGAGCCAAGAAAATCTAAATTTCAAACCAGAAAATCTGAAGAAATTGAAAAATAATCCTTCCCCAGTAAGAAAAATCATATGTCTCATTATTCTATTCGATCCTTAGAAAATCCTTCTTAAAACATTTGTACAAAAAAGAGAAAATATATAGTAAATTAATTTTTCATATAATCCTTATTTTTAGTTATAATCAAATTATGAAAGCAATATTTCACATTTTCGAATTTTTATTTATCAAACTACACATGTTTTTACGAATAAGCACACATGAACCTTCTATTTCATAGCTTTATTTTTTCTTTGTGTTTAATTCATACTGTAAGAACAAGTGAATGAGAATTTTGGATCACAGATGATTATATCAATTCATTATTCACTAGTAGGGAAGAAACACCGCTTTTAACACAGGAGGGGGGTACAAGGGTGCAAGGCAAGCCGTGCGGGTGCCGCACCATGCCCTGAGGGTGTAGACGACTTGGTATCGACCTTGACACCCCCCTCTGACAGTATCGTAAAAGATGATGATGGTATTAATGAGGAAATTTAATTAAAAAAAATAATTAGTGATTTTTTGTAAAAGGCGACGATGGTTTTAAAGAGATGTTTTCGGTAGAATGAAAAAAGCATGATATTGTTTGTGAGTCATTAGGGAATTAATTAGGAAATTAATTAAGAAATTAATTATAAAATTTAAAAATTGAGAAATCAATTAGGAATCTATAAAATATACGAATTTAAGGATGTGGATGTGAATATACTATGAAAGAAATAAAGAGGTTTGACTGGGGTTCAAACCCGGTACCGTGCAGTAAAAATATTTCCATAAGACAGTAGTTTTCGAGCGCGAAACCACTGACCTATAGAAATATAGCCTGATGACTGTATCTTAGATATAAATATGTATTTTTTGATTGAATATCATTTAGTGTTCGTCATGTTACCGTCCCGAGAGGAAGGGATTTTCGTGTTCCGCATTTATTTTGTCATGTGCGTTGTCTTTTCGATTCTTTATATTTTTTTCTGAAAGTGGGAAGTTTAACGTTGATTTTATTTTAAATTTAAACGATACGGGGAATTTATCCTTTTCAATGTAATGTCTTCACATGCGTGCTGCCATGGAGGAAACTTATCGAGATCCGAAAGCGGCTGCAAGTTTTGGAGGTGTAGATGCCTTACACCGTGCTGTCCGCTGCAAGTTATCAAAGAAAAAAATTCGAGAATGGTTACAAGGAATAGGTGCATATTCACTTCACAAACCGATTCGAAAAAAATTCCCCACGAACCGTGTCATAGTATCCAGAATTGATCAACAGTGTCAAGCAGATTTAGCTGATCTGACATCTCTTCAAAAGTTTAACGATGGTTTTCGCTACATTTTAACTTGTATTGACATCCTCTCAAAACGAGCGTGGGCGGTTCCTCTGAAATCTAAAAAAGGTGAAGAGACTGTGAAAGCTTTAAAAAAAAATTTCTCTGAACGAAAACCCAACTGTTTGAATACGGATGCAGGAAGGGAATTTTTGAATAACAAGTTTCAAAATTTTCTCAAAGAGGAAGGTGTGAAATTTTTCAGAACTTTTAACAACACGAAAGCGTCCGTAGTAGAACGATTTAACCGTACTTTAAAAACTAAAATGTGGAAATATTTTACCACTCGTCGTACTTACCGCTACGTAGACGTGTTAGATCAATTACTTTATAACCATACTTATCATTCGAGTATTAAAATGGCGCCCGCCGAAGTAACTCCGGAAAATGAAAGCGAGGTGTGTTTTACTCTGTACGGGGATATGGGGAATGAAAAGAGAAAGTCTTGTGTGTTTAAACCGGGGTATACGGTTCGAGTATCCAAACAAAAATTAACTTTTGAAAAAGGATATGAAACTAATTGGACGGAAGAGCTCTTCGTCGTGACCGAGTGCGTACCGCGGGAACCGCCCGTCTACCGGATTAAGGATTTGATGAACGAACCTATTTTAGGGACATTTTACGCAGAAGAACTTCAAAAAGTTCAACCTAAAGAGAACTTTGCTATCGAAAAAATCTTAAAAAAGCGAATGAGAAAAGGGCAATTAGAGTATAAAATGAAATATAAAGGTTATCTTTCTAAATTCGACCAATGGGTACTGGCTTCTTATTTATTTCATTTATAAATTGAAACGACATTTCTTTTGAGAATCATTCACCACCATGTCTTTCTACATGACGCTACCTACGGACAGTTCTTTGAAATTTTACCCAGAAAATAAAATTTCACATTTTATTACGAGATTACCTTCCCCTCTTGATCTGAAAGGTGAATGGGAGGTCGGACTTGTGGAATTAATTTATCCACATATGTGGAGTAATATATTTGACGGAGGAAATGAATACGAATATGATGCAGATATTGGAACGATGAAAAGAACTAAAATCCCCTTTGGATTTTTTGAAAGCCCTTCAGGCATTATAAAATGGATGAACTATCAAGACTTCAACGGTTTAATTCAGATAAGCTACAACAAGCATACTAGAAAAGTGAAAATTGGATTAAAACCAACAGCTAGAATAAAGTTATTACCAGGACTCGCCGAAACTTTAGGCTTTTATCAGATCGAATTGGCTAACAATGAGGATCCTATACGCGATAGTCCTTTTAAATACTTTGAAGGGATTAAAGAAGCTGACCCGAATTTTGATTTAAAATTACTTTACATATATTCGGATATAGCAGAACCTCAGATCGTTGGTCATATAGTATCCCCTTTGCTTAGAGTAATTACTGTGAAAGGTAAAGATGGTGATATGATTAACGAAATGTTTGACAGACTACACTATGTCCCTCTTTCAAGGAAAAACTTTCAAACAATTGAAACTGTTATAAGGACACACACAGGACGATTGGTGTCATTCGAGCGCGGGCAGTTGATCGTGAAACTTCATTTTAGACAAAAGTACCTCTCATAATGTTTGTTCCTTACAAGTGTTGTGCGAAATCTTTTGAAGATTATTACATTCACCAGTCAGGTAGTGGTTTGAACTACTACCAAGGTTCTACATTACAAAAAGGATATGGATTAGGTGGACTGTTTCGATCTCTTTTTCGAGCTGCAGTACCCCTTTTTAAATCAGGTGCAAAAGCGGTTGGCAAACAATTGTTTCATACGGGTGTAGATGTGTTGAATGACCTGTCACGAGGTGAAGACATAAAAAATGTTGCTAAGCGTCGGTTGAAAGAAGCTGGAAAAAATTTAACTGACAAAGCTGCTACAAAAATGAAAACAATGATTGGTTCAGGACAACGCTATAAAAAGAGAAAGCGATCTAATAAAACCATCATTCGTCCCAAAGTGAAGAGAGCGAAGACACACGATATTTTTGCTTAATCATGTCGAGTCTCATTCATAAAGATTCCCCTGCCTGTGTCAAATCTGAACTGGACTTGTTTTTGATTCCACCTACACAGACAGCTATTGAAAAAGGACATTTCGTCGAATTTCATCCTCTTGCGAATATTCGCGATGGGGGACCCGTGGAAATTAACATTACGGGTAATGGTAAAGAATACATAGATTTATCCTCCTCGCACATGAACCTAAAAGTGAAAATTGTGAATGCTGACGGAACTGCTCTGGCTGATGAAGAACCTGTTGCACCTGTTAATTTATTTTTTCATGCATTGTTTTCCCAAATCGACGTGAGTCTGAACAAAAGATTAATATCCTCTTCGAGTAACACTTATCCATACCGTGCCTACATTGAAACTCTGTTGAATTTCGGCGAAGATGCTAAAAAAAGTTTACTAACCTGCGAATGTTTTTACAAAGATGAAAATTTAACTGTATCCGATCCCACACAACCTATTCCTCAAAACCCTGGATTGGTAAAAAGATATGAACTTACCAAGACGAGTAAAATTTTAGATATGATCAGTCCTTCACACTGTGACATTTTTCAACAGAATCGACTTTTACTGAATATGGTGGATTTGGAAATTAAAATGATTCGAAGCACTCCCCAGTTTTGTTTAATGGCAAAGCAAGTGACTGGACAGGAAAAGAAGTATAACGTCGCGTTAGAACATGCCTCGCTGTTTATTCGCAAAGTGAAAATGAACCCCGGAGTTTTATTAGGTGCTATGCCAAAACATGTCATAATTGGATTTTTAGATAATGCCGCCATGAGTAGTAAATATGAATTAAACCCTTTTTACTTTCATCACTACAATGTTAACTTTTTAAGTGTGTATATGGACGGTCAACCTGTTCCTAGCAAACCTTTGTAATTGAATTTCCAGGATAAAAACTATATAAGATCTTATCATCGATTATTCTCAGTTTTCAATCGTGACGCTGGAAATTATATTTCACGAGAAGATTTCGTGAATGGTCATACTTTGTATGCTTTCGATCTAAGTCCTGATTTGTGTGACGGTCCTCATCTCAACTTACAACAACAAGGAAATTTTAGAATTGAGATAAAATTCTCCACAGCTTTACAATCCACCATTTCTGTGTTTGTGTATGCAGAATTTGAAAACATTATTGAAATTACCAAGTCCCGACGCGTTTTATGTGACTTTGCCAATTAATGAAAATGGATTCTCTGCAAATCAAGAATATTTTATCCAGTGATACAATTACGAAAAAATATTTTTTAGATGTTTTCCCAAGTGATCATCTACCCGAGGTGGTCGTGCATTATCCAGCTTGCCTCGTATGTAACACAGATGACTCGTCTGAACCTGGAACTCACTGGTTAGCCTTTTTCATACAATCTGATGATGAAGTGGAATTCTTTGATTCGTATGGAAACGATCCCAGTTATTTTAAAGGACCTATCTTGAACTTTACATCTCGATTTTCACATGTGAACTATAATCCTCTGATGCTTCAGAGTGCTATAACCGCCGTTTGTGGTCAATTTTGTGTTTATTATCTATATTGTAGATGTAGGGGAAAAACCCTGAAAGAATTTTTGTCTATGTTTGTAACCAAGAATATCTGTAACGACCATCGAGTCTATAATTTTGTTGCCAAAAGATTTCGTGTATATGCTAATTTTTATCAATAAACACTTATTTAAACTGTATACATTTTGTGTCTGTGTTCATTTATCATGGAGTTTCCACGTCTACAACATCCTTGCACTATGATTCTTGCCGGTCCTACGGGATGTGGCTAGTCTTTTTTTATGAGAGATTTGTTACATTTTAAAGAACAAATGTTTCATCCTACCATCGACAAAGTGGTTTGGTTTTATGGTATTTATCAAACTTTATATGATGAAATACCTAATGTTACTTTTGTAGAAGGTTTCCCATCGAAGTATAAAGATTATTTGAATGGTAATACTTTGTTTGTGATAGATGATTTAATGACCGAATGCAGTAACGATAAACGTTTGACTTCGTTATTCACGAAAGGTAGTCACCATTTAAATCTAAGTGTTGTTTTTTTAACCCAAAATTTTTTTCAAAAAGGAAGTGAACTTAGAACAGTGTCTTTAAATGCTCAGTACATTTTCCTGTTTAAAAATCGTCGTGACATGAGTCAAATTATGCATTTAGGTAGGCAGTTGTACCCTAAAAAATCAAAATTTTTTCAAGAAGTGTATGAAGATGTTACAAAGAAACCCTTTTCATACTTGTTTATCGATTTGAAAAATGAAACGGATGAAGATATGAGATTGCGAACTCAAATTCTACCCAATCAAATTCAGTTTTTATACAAGTATAAATAAAGTATTAGTGTGCGTGAAGAGTTAGTTGCTAACATGACTTTGTCAAGAGAGCAACTTAGTGACCTGGAATTGATTCGCTCTTGCCCCCAGACATTACGTAAACATTTTCTTAAAAAATTACCTAATCGTACTGTTAAAGCTATCTGCGAGTGTATGTTGAATGTTTTAAAAGGAAACGTGCCTCTTTCAACTACTCAGAAACGATCGTTAGCGAAATATAAATCGACTCTTAGAAAAATTGGAACGAAAAAAGGATCCTTATTCACTAAAAAGAAACTGATTGTTCAACAAGGTGGATTTTTAAACATTTTAATCCCCGCTGCCATATCAGCCATCAGCACACTCTTCCATGGAATTCGCTAAAAAATTTCCTTTGGTGCCTGAAGAGGTGTTGAACAAACACACACCTTCTCAAAAGCAGTTAAGTGAATTGGATAAAGCTTTGCTAAAAATATTAAACAGTTCCTTACCAGATTCTGAAAAAGTGCAACGTTATTATGAATTATTGCAAAGAAAAATGAATTTACAAGAAAATAATCTACCGTGGATTCAACGTTCTGATGAAGAAGTTGAGCAACAACCTGTAAAACACGAACAAGATTCTGTGAAACAAGATTCTGCGAAACAAGAACCCACACCAACACAAGAGACTGTGAATCCTGAACATATCAAACAAGAAATTGACTATCACCAACTTCCTTTAACTTTAGTACCTACAAGAATGAAAAAACAAGCTTTGAAATTACTCGAATTTCTTAAGACAATTCCTCACAAACTAGAGTGGAATGAAAAAGAAATAGTGTCTTTTAAAAATAAAAAAATACAGAACTCTAATATTGCAGACTTTTTTCATTTAATTTTTTCTCCAAACAAAAAAGTACCTATTAATGCACAGGGTGAATTTTACAAGTTCTCAAAGAAATGCACGTACTTCAAAATTTCATTAAAAATATAAATTTGTTATCACGTCCTATGTCAACGCCTAAAGTTCGAAAACAATCCCATGTAAACCCATTTTAGATTAGTCTTAAATAAAATTAATTTTTATTTTTATTTTCTGTCTCCTCATTCTTTCATTAAAATATGTAGACACGTGCAAGTTTGGGCAAGACCCGAGAGGGGTCAGGTGGTGGGGATGAAGACATTCCTTGAATAGCTTTAGGGTATGTGGTAACAATTAGGTTCCCACAGTTGACCACACAGGTTGGTTGGAAGGTACCAGGTGCAGGCAGACGACATTCCTTTTACACCCTTAAGGTGTGTGGCAACTATTGATTTCCCGCGTTTGACGTCACAGGTTGGTCATTGGTTATTTTTGAACAATTGTGAGCGTGGGTTTGACGTCATGAGTTGAGGGGGTAGCATTCATTCTGCCTCCTGCTCTCAGTTTTACAAGTTGTATTTTTTCATCGTGCTAAACTTTGTTTGAAAATGAGTATCCACTTTTATGAAAACGGTCTTAATGTTAGTTATTATCCTAACTTTATCGAGAAGGAAAAAGCTGATGGCTATTTTAACGAGTTGAAAACTTTACCGTTTTACACTCCCACCTTCAACATTTGGGGAAAAGATGTTATGCCGAAACGACAAGTGTTAGCATTTGGGGATGACGGCCTGTTGTATGCATTCAGCGGCACTCAAATTGCTGCCCAACCTTGGACCCCAATCATGATGGAACTTAGAAATATCGTCGAAAAGCACGTTGGATGTGCCTACAACTATGTTTTATTAAATTTGTATCCCAATGGGCAAAGTTACATTTCCCAACATAAAGATAACGAATTAAGTCTGGATGATACTTTCCCTATCGCAGTGCTCAGTTTTGGTGTACCAAGGAAAATTGAATTTAAAAAGCCAAACACACCTTCTACAGTTATTGAATTAGACAATGGTTCTTTATACACTATGGCTAAACCTACGAATGAACTTTTCACTCACGGAATTGCTGCAGATCCTTCGATAAAGAATGCAAGAATAAGTCTAACCTTCCGTCATATAATTAACGTCCCCCGATCTTTAAAAAGACCTAGATTGGACTTAGAACAATCGTCTCCTGATAATGGTGGACAGTCTTCTAGTGAAAAAAACGAACAATCCTCTCATAACGATAAACTGTTACCTACAAAATGTATTGACGAACTTTCTTGTGTTAAAAATGAACTCTCTAACGGTAATGAACTGTCTTGCGAAATTCCAAATAATGACTGGTTGGATAAATTTTTTCAACATAGGCAGAAATCAAATCCTATTCTAGGTGAATGGGATTTAAATTGGTGTACAGTCTTGCAAATCATTTTGGAAAATGAGAAAAATTTAAGAGTCCACATTCGTAATTTTACAGAAAATAGTGCTGGTGATCGCTTTTCTACAAAATCGGGTGTTATATTCACACCAATAACGTGGCTAGATTTTAAGAGAAATATATGGTCATTTCGATTCAATTCTGTGAAAGATAGTTTTTTATCAAACAACCAACTGTTAACAGCGTTTGTGAATGAAGATATGTGCCTCATACAACAAATGTTTTACACAAAGAATCGAAAAGTCAGATTTCACATTGCCTTATGGAAAGTGTTCTCGTGAAACAAATCCCAACTTTGATTTCAAACAAGAGAATTGAATGTGAGAATCATTTAAGTTTCTCGGATGCACAAAACCATTATCTATCATCAATTTGTAGTGAAATTGAAACAAATATTAATACATTTTTCGAATGTAACGGATGCGAATTGAATATAGATTGTCAATCAGATCATGATTGTATAATGTTAAATTCTTATGATAAATTTATCAGATCTCAAGAAACTGTTTTGCTACATTTGAATACTTTTAAAATTGTTCAAAACATTATTTCAAAACATTGTTTATGTTATTATAATGAATCCTTTTTCAATAACTTGACTATGCAATTTTCCAAACTTATTTTGAGAAATATTTCTCAAATAATGTATAAATGGTTTGAATAAATCACTTTTTGTTTCAATATAAAATCTGTCTATGTTTTATTTCAAATTTATTATTTTTGAATATATGTATTTTATTTTATTTTATAGGTGAAAAAGTTATTTGAAAGAAAAGAATAATTAGGAATATATTAATTTATGAAAAATAATTCATTTTTAATAATTGTTCGATGAGAAATCTTTTTCTATAAAGTGAAACTTGGGGGAAAAAACTTACTTCAGAAATAAAAATTGTTTGAGAAATAAAAAGAATATATTAAATAAAAAAATTATCTTAGAAAAAAACTTACTTATTAAAAATTGTATGAAAGAAGAATAATTCTTCTTATAAAACAAAAAAAGAGTATATTAATTTACATGAAGTAATTTATTTGAGGGATGAAAACAAAAAATTAATTTGTTTTAGAATGATTAAAAAAAATACTAATTTGTAAGAAAAAATAATTTAGAATGTATAAAAAAAAATAATTCATTTTTAAATAACGGAATTAATAATTGTCATCTTTTTCTGTAAAGTGAAACTTGTGAAAAGTATTTTCCACGCTAACAAGATCTATGCCGTATCAAATTTTATACTATTCAAACTAGTAACGTTTGCAGACCGCACCTAGAGGGGGAATAACATTCCAAATCAACCCTCTTTCTCTGGAAGAGGATGCATGAAGAGAATCATTCCCCATCCCCCTTCCAAGACCTACAGCGAAGATCACATTTTTAACCTCTTCTACGCATCCCCTCTCCCTCCGATCCTAGATGGGATGGGATGGGTAAAATTATATATGCTTCTCTCATTCTGCATTCAGAATTTCTGCTGAGAACAATCTTTTCACGCTCTCTCTGAAGTTCTGTTTTTTCTTTTCGCTTTTGAAAGTTAAATATTTTAGTATTTAATATGGACGCCTTCTGGGATTCTTCTGCGTGCGATGTGAGTATTAAAAACATTTATTTTTAATTTATATATTAAAAGTTACACTTTATATATAAATTTTTGATAAAATATGTAAAAACATATTTTTTTCCCTCTTTATAGGCTGATATTAATTTCGGATTAACACCGACTCATGTCAATGACTTATTCTCGGTCAACGAAATTGACTGGAGTGAGGAGTTTACAGATAGCGATATGGAGGTAAATATAATTTCTTTAAAAAAGTTGTAGAATTATTTAAAATATATTTTTTATACTCAAAGTATTCTTTTTTTCTTATTTCAGATTGAGACAACCGTTCGGCCACCCCTGGGTTTAACAATGTCCGTTTGACTGAGCGTCGCTCGAACCAGGTGTCTGCTAACCGCTCGCTCCTTCGAAAATCTGTAAGAAAAATGTATTTTTTCTTTTTCTAGGACAATTTCAACGTATGATTTGGACTTAAAATATTTTTCTGCTTTTTTCTTAGGCACCATCATTAAATACCGAGGCTGGGCCGTCCTATCTGAGTGAAGCACCTGTAGAGCTAACGCTACACTGCGCAGTTTGTGGAGGTGCTAATTTCAATTCGAGGGAACTTAGACTTCATCTGAAAAGTCATATGGTACGTTTTATTTCACTTTTTCTGTTTAACTGTTTGAATAATATACAATGTTTTAAAAAAATGTTTTCTTTCTTTTCTTTTTTGCAGAAAGTTATTCAGACTGGAGCTGGGATAAATGTTGTGGAGCAATCTAGTGCATTAGAACCAATTCCACAAATGTCGAGATCTGATAACAATTCAACTAGGGTATTTTTGCTTCAAAAATTTTTTAGTGTTTAAGTTGAGTTTTCAGGATTCATTTCTGTTAAAAATTAAATTCTCTCTTTAAAGTAATTTAAAAAAACTTGTTTAGATAAACTAAAAATAAATTTTCACTTAGAATAAAAATTAAATTCACTCTTAAAAGTAATATTAAAAGTTTTGCTTAGACAAAAGCTTCACTTAGAATAAATTTTTACTTAGAATAAATGTTAAAGGTTTCACTTAGAATAAATTTAAAAAGTTTCACTTAAAATAAATTTTCACTTAGAATAAAATCCTCTTTTGAAAAAACTTGTTTAGACAAAAAAATTAAAACTTGTTTTCTTTTCTTTTTGTTATATTTTAGGATTCTAACCAGGTATCTTCTGGAGACGGAGGCGAGAGTCGATGGAGCAACACCACACTCATGCCTACCAACTCAACTGATCATGGGATGGATGCTGTTAGTTCGGATGATGATATGGAAGAGACAGCTGTTGCTTCAAAATCTAAGGTAAAAACTTCTCGGTACTTTGGGAGTTTTGTCCTTTTTCATGACTCGAGGTGGAGCATAAGGCACGACCTGAAATTCAGGCGCATACCACCCCTCAGTCCGCGTTTAGGTGCAAACTCCCTCTTTCCTATCCTCTAGAAAAAAAAAAAAAAAGTTAGGTTTTCAAAAACTAATTTTCCTCTAAGTTAGAATTATATACCCTCTCTAAGATAGAAAAAAATGTTAGGAGAAAATAAAAAATTTCTCTTTAAATAGTAAGTTTGAAAAAATCTTGTTAGGAGAAAAAAAATAAATTTCTCTTTAAGTTTTAAAATAAATTCTCTCTAAAAGTAGGTTAGAAAAAAATCTTGTTAGGAGAAGATAAAACTAATTTCTCTTGAAGTTAAAAAAATATTTCTAAATAGTAAGCTAGAAAAAATCTTGCTAGGTTTCCAAAAAACTAATTTTCCTCTAAGTTAGAAATAAATTTCCTCTAAAAGTAGGTTAGAAAAAAATCTTGCTAGATTAAAAACACTTGTTAGTGAAAAAATAATTAAGATTTTTAAAAATAATTAAAATTCTAAAATAGGGTTTTTTGTCTATTTCAGACATGTTCCATCTGTGGGAAAACTTTTGCTTATGCAAGCATGCTTCAAAGACATCTAAGAACCCACAACACTGAAAAACCCTTCGAATGCGAAGTTTGTAGAAAAGGATTCTAACATAAACACCATTTGGAAAGACATCAAAAAACACATCAAGGTGAAAAATTGTTTAACTGTGATGAATGTGATAAAAAATTTGGAAGGAGGGAGCACCTTCTCAGACATGAAGTAATTCATGAACGTCAAACTTATTTTCTTGTGATGAATGTGAGCAGAAATTTTCTCGTAAGGATCATTTGAGAAGGCATCAGGACAGTTTCCATAAAAATTCTCTTCAACATTCATGTTTGGAATGTAGTGAAAAGTTTTCAACTAAATATAATCTTATGCGACATCAAAGATCCTTCCACTGTAAAAATAACCCTCAGCCTTTGAAAAAAAATAAAATTAGTAAAAATATGAAACCGAATAAAAATTCATTAAATGTTTTTTGCACACACCTAATTCACCGAACTGAAGGAACCTTGAAAGACTTAGATGTTTTTTTCGAAGATAACCACCAAAAAATCTGCGAAATTTTGGAAGAGGAGTTTTCTTTAAAAAATGCCATAAAGTGGCACAGTGTTTTTAAAGCCGAATTTTCCAAAGTTTTAGAAAATAAGGAAAAAGAAATAGCTACATTTTATTTTACCTCTCAAGTTTTTATTGAATTCACCTCACATGAGTTAAGCACCCACACTTATGAAATGGCTGCTAAAATTAAACAGAAGGTGGAAGATTTTGTAAATTTAGGGTCGGGGTGGGTATTGGAAAAAATAATAAATTTAGAAATAAAATGTGCTAAATACCATCCCTTACGTAGCGGAAAATTCATCCCCACACCTGCAAGTTTAAAAGGAAATCACGCCTTAATAAACATCCAAAATAACGACAATAAATGTTTAATTTGGGCTCTATTAGCTCACAAATTAAAATTCAATACAAATCCTGATAGAGTGCAGAAATATAAGCCATACGAAAATGAAATAATTCTAGGAGATATTACCTGCCCCGTACCTTTCACGAACATCCCTGAAATAGAGAAATTAAACCATTTAAGAATTAATGTCTTCATATATGATCAAGATAATGAAATTTGTCCTCTCTATATTTCCTCACGAGAAGATGAAGACGCGATAAATTTGCTTCTTTTAGAAGATGTGGAAGGCAATCAACACTATGTATATATTAAACTCTTTTCTAGATTATTAGGGCATAAAACAAACTATCAACATAAAACCTTTTATTGTTTCCGCTGCTTACACAGATTTTCCAGAGAAGATCTTTTAAAAGACCATCAAAAATATTGCAAGAACCATCCGATTCAAAATATAAAAATGCCTAATCACACCAATAATAAATTATCATTTACTTCCATCCATATGCAACACTCTAAATCCTATGTCATATATGCAGACTTCGAAAGTCTAATAAGTCCCATCTCCACTGCTAATCCTAATGATAATACCTCCTTCACCATAAAAACAGCTCAACACATACCTTGTGGATATGCCTACCTCTAGTGGGTCCCGATGGGAATTCATATAAACCCATTCAAGTGTTCAGGGGTGATAATGCTGCTGAACACTTCATTCAAGCTATCCTACAAGAAAAAGACGAAATAGCCCAAAAACTCAAGTACATCACACCCATGCAGTTGACACCGGATGAAGAAATTTCATTCCAACAAGCCACCACCTGTTGTATCTGTGGAAACACCTTATTAAAACAACGAGTAAGAGACCACGACCATCTTAGCGGTAAATATAGAGGTGCTGCTCATGTGGGGTGTAATTTAAATTTGAAACAACCGAAAAGTATCCCCGTCATCTTCCATAATCTCAAGAACTATGATGCACACATAATAATTTCAGAATTAGGAATTTAGAAAATTATTCCATAGAAATTATCCCTAACACAATGGAAAAATACACAGCACTTAAATTAGTAAAAAAAAATTGTCCTGTTCATCTCATATTCCTCGATTCTCTGCAGTTTTTACCTTCCTCTTTGGAGAAACTCGTGGAGAATTTACAACAAGATGAATTCCACCTCCTAAAACAAAACTTCAATCCAGAAACAGATTTCTCTCTACTTTTAAGATAGGGTGTATACCCATATTCACATATGAAAAGTTTTTTTAATTTTGAAGAAAGCCAGCTACCTCCCCCAAGTGCTTTCTACAACGAATTAATAGATGAGGACATTTCTTCTGAAGACTACAACCATGCTCAAAAAATTTGGAGCACCTTTAACATGGAAGATCTTGGTGAATACCACGATTTATACGTCAAGGTCGATGTGCTGTTGTTGGCAGATGTTTTCCAAAGTTTTAGGAAACTCTGTCAACAATATTATGATTTGGACCCAACTCATTGCTTTACAGCACCTGGTCTTTCATGGCAAGCGTGTCTGAAAATGACATCTGTTGAGCTTGAGTTGTTTTCCGATGTGGATATGCTTCTCTTCATCGAGCAGGGTGTGAGAGGAGGAATCTCCCAAATATCACAGAGATATGCCAAATCTAATATTCCCGGGACTGCAGAGTATGACCCAACATCTCCATCTCAATACATTATGTACTGGGATAGTAACAATTTGTACGGGTGGTCCTGCTGCCAGCATCTTCCAGTTGGTAGCTTCGAGTGGGTAGAACAACCCACTGAACTTTTCATCGCAATCCATTCTGAATTGACAAGCGGATGCACCCGTCGGATTTATTTTCGAGGTGGATTTAGACTATCCCAAACATCTACACGACACTCATTCAGAATATCCACTAGCACCTGAACATATCACAATTCAAGAAAATATGCTATCCCCTTATGCTAAAGAAATCCTCAACAATAGACCCTTCACTTCCTCTAAGAAACTCATAACGAATCTCCATCATAAGAAACACTATGTCACCCATTACAGAATTCTACAGTTTTATCTTCAGTAAGGTTTAATTCTCTCTAAAATCCATAAAGCCCCACAGTTCAGGCAAGCACCTTGGCTCAAACCGTACATCTCTTTTAACACCGAGAAACGCAAGCAGTCTAAGTCCACCTTCGAAAAAAATTTCTTCAAGTTACTCAAAAATGCAGTCTTCGGGAAAACAATCGAGAATCTTCGAAAACGAAGAAATATTGAGCTCTGCAATACTCAAATAAGAGCTGAGAAAATCGTCGCCTCCCCATACTATAAAAATTTTAAAATTTTTAATCAAAACTTAGCAGCAGTGGAGAGGGTGAAGAGTTCGATACTAATCAATCGTCCTGTGTACGTTGGATTCACTATTCTTGAACTTTCCAAACTTCTAATGTACGACTTCCACTACAATTTCATCAAGAAAACATATCAAGATAAAGCCAAGTTACTTTTCACAGACACAGACTCACTCACATACCACATCACAACTCCAGCCATCTATGAAGACATCAAACAACACCTGCATCTTTTCGACACATCAGAATATTCTACAGATCATCCACTTCATTCACAAGAAAACAAAAAAGTTGTTGGGAAGTTCAAGGATGAACTAAATGGAAAATTTATCTACGAGTTCATAGGATTAAAATCCAAGATGTACAGCATAAAGTCCGAAGACGGGGAGAAAAAGAGGGCAAAGGGTGTGTCAAAGGCCTATATCAGAAAAAAAATTAAAACATCAAAATTATAAAAATTGCCTACAGGAGCGGAGAATTAGCATGGCCCACCAAATAAAAATTGGTCAAGAGAGTCACAAACTTTATACGATGCATATAAATAAAGTGTCACTCTCACCATTTGAAGGCAAGAGATATTTGTTGAATGATGGGATACACTCCTTGGCCTATGGTCACTATCAAATAAAATAAAAAATGAAAAAAATTGAAAAATAAGAAAAATGAAAAAAAAAAGAAAAAAAAATGAAAAATTAAGAAAAAATTAGAAAAAAAAATTGGGGCGTCGCACACATGCGGCGGGTGGATGGTGGGTCCCCTAAAAAGAAATAAAGAAAAAACTTAAGATTTGAAAATAAGAAGATCTGAAACATGCAAGAATGAAAATTAGAAGACCTGGAAGATAGAAGATTGAAAATGATGTTGAAAGATCCTAGAAAAGTTAGAAGATCAGAAAAAATTGGGGCGTCGCACACATCCGGCGGGTGGATGGTGGGTCCCCTAAAAAGAAATAAAGAAAAAACTTAAGATTTGAAAATAAGAAGATCTGAAACATGCAAGAAGGAAAAATTAGAAGAATGAAAATTATAAGACCTGGAAGATAGGGGATTGAAAATGAAGTTGCAAGATCCTAGAAAAGTTAGAAGATGAGAAAAAATTGGGGGCGTCGCACACATGCGGCGGGTGGATGGTGGGACCCTCTAAAAAATAAAATTAAAAATAAGAATTCCTCTTTTGAGGGTTTCAGAGAAAAAGGAACTCTTCAAATGAGTTCCAAAAATATATGTTTGCACAATTTAAAAAAGAACTGTGTAGACATATAATAGAAAAATCACATACACTCACACATTCATACCTAAAATAGAGTCATCAGATCATATTTCCATAGGTCAGTGGTTTCGCGCTCGAAAACTACTGTCGCTCGAAAACTACTACCAGGTGCCGGGTTCGAACCCCAGTCAGATCTCAGTATATTTGCATCCACAATCTTAAATTCATATTTTTTATCGATTCCTTATTTATTTCCCATTTTTAAAATTTCTTAATTAATTTCTTAATTTCCTAATTAATTTCCTAATGACTCACAAACAATATCATGCTTTTTCATTCTACCGAAAACATCTCTTTAAAACCATCGTCACCTTTTACAAAAAATCACTAATTAATTTTTTTAATTAAATTTCCTCATTAATACCATCATCATCTTTTACGATACTGTCAGAGGGGGGTGTCAACGTCGATACCAAGTCGTCTACACCCTCTGGGCATGGTAAGGCACCCGCACGGCTTGCCTTGCACCCTTGTACCCCCCTCCTGTGTTAAAAGCGGTGTTTCTTCCCTACTTTCACTGAGAAAAAAATATACCGCCTTCCACTAGAATGAATAAGTGGCCATTTTCTAAATCCCTTAACTAGAAATACAGATTTCCGAGCTATGCGCATAAGGCACGCCAATAAACTGAATAGACGAAATTATCGAGAATTTCTAGTGTACACATTTCTAGATGGTGAAACAATATTCTGAACACTCTAAATATTCTGAATCATTTGTATTGCGAGAAATTCTCGCTTGATTTTGTAGAATTTGGTAACAAACCAATATTATAGTTGCTGAAACCCGCTTCTTGTAGTCTCATTTATTTGCAGAGATTTTTTAAATAACTTTGCCCTCGAGAATATAGGCAAACTCTCTAGAATTCTAATAGAGACTTCTAGAACTCGCTTTCCAAGGGACTAGAATTTATAAGGATGACATGGAACTATTTTTCTAGAGCCACAATTTAGATTCCAGATGTCAGTCACAGAATTTTTTCTCAGTATTGATTTTTTTAAATACTACATTTAAATACAGAGAATAATTTTTAAAATGTTATTAATTCTGATTTTTCTCAAAATTACTTTACGATTTATAAGAAAGGGAAATTTTAAATAATCTACTTTGTAAAAAAAAAAAAATATATATATATATATATATATATATATATATATATATATATATATATATATATATTACAAAAATTGTGGCTGAAAAGTTGCCAAAAAATGTCCGTATACTATGGAAAAAAATACGTTGACACAAAACATCCACACGACAGATTTTTTCCGTAGAGCAAACTGTCGAAAAAGTCGGGTTAAATAAAATTCGGCCATTCGACCAGCTGAGTTCGAACCAGAGCTTGCCGGATAGTAAAGGACAAAGATACCTCTAAACCACGCAATCATATTTTAATCTGTCGCTTGGAACTTCTCAATCTGATTTGATACAATGTTCTCTCTTGATAAACAGATAAAACGTGTAACCAGATAAAACGGCTATCAATAGTTATCAATAGTTACCGATAACAGCGGTAATTTTCGTACAGAAAATTATCGAAAGCATCTGTTTTTTAATTATTATTATTATTATTATGTAATTACTTTTTGCAATGAACAATTAAAAAAAAACTAAATGGGAAATAAGGTGTTGAGAATGCATTGCAGGGTGATTAAAAAAAAAAAAAAAAAAGTATTAAAAAATAATTTAAATCCTTTTATACTTACCTTATATTCTAATTTCTTATTTTAATTTCTCTTTCACATTTCGATGTATCTATCTTTCTATCTATCTATCTATCTATATATGTGTGTGTGTGTGTGTAGGCATGAAGTTCAGATAAATTGTTTAATTGTTTAGAATTTTCACATTCTTGAAAAAGCCATAATTTACAAATTAACAAGTATATACTTTTTAAACGTCTGTTATGGAAGAAAGGCAAACTGATTAAAGGCAAAAAATTGAAATATTTTAATAAAGTATTTTAAATCCATGAAATGTATCTTAGCATTATTATAGTATATTTTAAGCAATATCATTTATTTAGTTTTCTTTTTCTAAATCATTCATTTGTTTTCTTTCTTGAAATATGGATTTAAAATATTAAGTCATTGCCTGTTTAAATTTTATTTTTCATCTCAAGGGGAAAAAAAAAATATTGCTAAACTTTTTAAACAAGTATACGATTAAAATTCTGGTGGGAAACAACCACAAGACTTCCATGACCCACTATTACACGTATTATATGCATCTTTGGAGATAATACATGCATTTTTTCGAATTTTCTACTAAAAGAAACTTGACACACGTGTAAAAAAACAGAGTTGACGCAGCGAGTTAAAAAGTACAAAAAAAAAAAAAAAAAAAATGATGATAGAATTATTCTTTTAACACCAACTTCTGGGATATAAAACTGAATTATATAATCAGAACAACAGTTAATGTTTCTGGAATAACCACATAATACATGAAAAAGGGTATCTAAAATAGATTTATGTAACAATTTTCAAGAAAACCGTTAGAGCCGTTTTTGAGACACCAATTTTACTAATGCTTGGTATACTCAATTACTGACCGGAAAACAATAATTACATATAAAAGAATATTTATATGGGAGTTAATATTGCGAGTTTTAAAAAGATCCGTACCGGCATTTTTAAAGGAACACACTTGCGAGACCTGAAATTGAGCTATTTATACAGGACGCCTATCAATTTTCCTGAACTAACGAACTATATCATTTGAAAGGACATCTAAAAGAGTGTTTATATAACAATTTTGAAGGAAATCGTCAAAGCCGTTTTTGAGATATGGACATACGGTCCCACTTCTGGTTTCGGATAACCCATTCCAACTTTCCAATTTTCACTAAAATTTGTGAAATTCATCTGTAGTCCAGATCTGTATCAATTCTGAAGTTTCGTAGCTCTATATTTATTATTTTCGGAGCTATGATAGCCAGAATATTCCACACATACATACACACACACTGACCAATTGCCAAAAACTACTTTTATGGACTCAGGAGGACACTTTTATTCTTCACCAAAGTTTTATCATTCATATAGCAAGTGTAGGAAACACCCAAATTATATATTTTTTGTGTGTATTAGAAAAAATAAAAATAAAAACTGTCAAATTTCTTTAAGTTAGTAAAATTTAATTCTATTGTGTTATATATATTATTTTATTTTATTAATGACTAACTATTGTTTTTAGAGATAGCATAAATATTGTTCATTATTGATTTGTATAAGCTATGTTGCCAATTCGCAATAAATAAATAAATAAAATTAAATAAAGTAAAATCAGTCTTATGCTTTCAGATTAAAAGTTTTAAAAAGATGGCATGTTTAATCTGCAATAATATGACACCTACTTCTACAAAAGTATTGCTGAATCTTATTTAAACCAATTTTGATTATATTTAGGAAAAAATCTGTAACTGACATCTAGAATCTAAATTGTGACTCTAGAAAAATTAGTTTCATGTCATCCTTCTAAATTCTAGTCCCCTTTGAAAACGAGTTCTTGAAACCCCAATTAGAATTCTAGAGCGTTTACTGTATTATTGAGATCAAACTTATTTAAAAATCGCTGCAAGTAAATGCGAACACAAGAGGTGAGTTTCAGCTACTATAATATTGATTTATGATCCAATTCTAGAAAATAAAAGCGCGAATTTCTCACAATACAAAGAATTATAATATTCAGATATTCAGAATATTGTTTCACCATCTAGAAATGTAAAGACTAGAAATACTCAATCATTTCATCTATTTACCATATTGGCCTGCTTTATGCGCATAGCCTGTAAATCTCTATTTCTAGATTAGGAATTTAGATAAGGACCACTTATTCGTTCTATATGAAGGCGGTGTATTTTTTCTCTCTGTGTATACGTTGAACATGAATAAATATTTAACATATACTGCTTAAACCTTTAACGTTCACTGCATATTTTCTTCTGATAATTGCTAAACTAATTTCAAAAAATGGCTATTATCTGATCACAAATATGTAAAATTAAAAAAAGTTACAGCGTTTTTAGTTTTTTAGAAATATTTTGTTTGAAATACTTATGTGTTAATATGATTAATTTAGGATAATATTTAGTTTAATCATAGCCTCCTAAACTAGATGT
Source organism: Salticus scenicus (assembly GCA_963930645.1). Classification (NCBI taxonomy): domain Eukaryota; kingdom Metazoa; phylum Arthropoda; class Arachnida; order Araneae; family Salticidae; genus Salticus; species Salticus scenicus. Next base: position 99,379,974 of record OZ005652.1, read on the forward strand.
CTTCCGCATGGCTCGTAAACTTGGCAAAAGTTCAAACGGTAGACAGCGCCATCAGGTACAGATGGCGCGATTTTTTTTATTCAACTGTCACCAATAATTTTAAGAAGTAATATATGATATATATTATCCACGTTTCTTCGACTCTATTTGCCTTTTATGTATATCAAATCCCACTTTAAAAAAAATTTGGTGGCTGTTGAATAAAAAAAACGCGCAATCTGTACCAGGTGGTACTGTCTACCGCTTGAACTGTTGCCAAGTTTACGACCCACGCGGTAGGCATCTAGTTTAGGAGGCTATGGTTTAATTAATAATTAAAATTGTCAGTAAATGCAATAAATGTAAAAACATGTAACGGTAGTTTCAGTTCAAAATAATAGCACGGTCAATTATCAAATGAAACGTGGAAAACCAGGCACGGAAGCATCATCAATGCAAAAGGTGTACTCGTACCTATTAAGAAATATAAAGCGACCTCTTCACAGGAATTCCTCTGAACTATCATTTGTTTAATTTCAAAATTGTGCTACTATTTTCTGAACAGAGAAGAAACAAAAGTTCAAAAATCAATTAAAACAAATGGAAAAATATTGAAAAATGTTTGAAAAAAAAGAAAAAGTTCAATACTTTCTTTTAGTGTAAAACCGATTAATAACAGTGAATTAATAACACATTTAATGTTCAGGATAATTTTAGTATAATTGTGAATTTGTAAAGTAAAATTTGAATCAGATTTATCAAAAAAGTTGTAAATAATATCCCACACCTTTGAAAAATTTCCTTAATTCAAAAATAATCTGCTGCTATTTAAATCCTTACATTGATAAGAATTCGAAATTTTTACTATATATTTTTTACTATATATATATATATATATATATATATATATATATATATAATATCAAAAGAAAGTAATTTAATCAAGAAGACCTTGATTTATTATAACTATTTAGAAACTTTTTTTTTAAGAATTAAGAATTTAAAACAAGTAATGAAAGAGTAGAGTAATATATATATATATATATATATATATTTAGAGTAATAACATATTAAATTTTATTTCATAACTAATTATTCAGAAAGCTAAATTCATGAATTCCTTAAAAAATGTCTACATTAACGTTGAAAAAACTATAGCTGCAATTCTATGATAGTCTGTACAGTACTTGAATTTCCAGAATTAGTATTATTATTTAGCAAATTTTGATAATAATAATAATAATAATAAAAAACTTAAAACTTTGAAGTAAATATATTGTATAAAAATACTGGTGAGAGCGTTCTTGAAAAAAAACATGGCCACGAATCATGTCAATTTCATTTAAGTGTTTTAATATACATGAAGTAAGAATAAGTTTACTTTATATTACTCAACAACGTCATATGAAAATGTGAATCAAAATTTAAAACAAAAGATTTGAACAATTTTTCCCAATTTTAAAATTCCGATATATTTTTAACATATCACCTAAGTTCAATAAATAAGCAAGTGTTACTAAAACAGAGTTTAAAAATTTACATAAATTAATGCTGAAATTTATAAAAAAAAGTTCACAAAATATATTCTTTTCTTGAATAAATTTCTCAGAATGAAGTTTTTTCAAAGGATCCTAGATTCTGAAAATTATTTAGAATCATATTATTTTACTTATTTTATTTCTTCGAATAAAATTTAGAATATAAGATTTCAAGCAAGGAATTAAAGCTTCAAGAAAAAAATGAAAGTAATAATTTACTTAAAATTTTCATCATAACTTGTTGTTTTCAAAAGATTAAAAATGTAGTATATTGTTAATTAATAATTAAAAGTTTTATATTATAACTTACAGAAATATAACTGCATTTCTATTTATTTAAACGAGTTTAGAATAAATATTGAAGAAAAAAAAATATTTGTATTAAATTAAATTTAAATAACTTAAAACTCTCTCTCTTCTGCATAATAATATATTGTTAATTTAACCCAGGGTATTTTTAAAAGATATGTCAGAATTTTAAATATATTAACAGTGTTTCTAACTCTTTTGCTTCAAATTACGGCATTACATGAAATTCTTAAGCTTTACATCCTAAATGTAAATTTGGTAGGGAAATTTAAAATATAATTACTAAAGATATTTTTAATATTCTACTCTCTCTTATTAGTAGAGAGAGTATAAGTAGTAGAATATTAGTAGTAGTAATATAAATAAGTAGAATACTAGTAGAATATTCTACTAATATTCTACTTATTTTTAATATTCTTTTAATATTCTTGTATATATATTTTTTCCTGCGATGACAATGTTAAGCCATTTATACGCATTTTGTGTTTAGATGCAAAAGTAATTTAGCTAAAATGTTTAAAAATAGTACTATTCTATCTTGTTTGAATGGTCTGTATTAGGAGTAATTCATGGTATTTGTAAGCGTATTTGTTTTTTAATGAAACAGCAATTAAAAATTTTTCATTAATTACACATTTATTGAATTATAATCAAAATTATCGAAACAGTATTCTATTATTTATCAACCTATGTAATTATGGTTATTACTGATTATTTACAACTACAAAATAAATAAATAAAATATCAAACTAATTTTTTTCATACAAAGCTGTTAATAATAATAATAATAATAATAACAAAACATACGTCTCTTTTTTTTTTTTTTTTATCTAAGAATTCACTACGATTTCACACAAAGAAATATTTTTTTTATTTATAAGTTGTAGAAAATAGAAACATCGATTCCTTTTATTTCGTGAATGTTCCACTAAAAAAATTTAAAAGTGATCAAAAATAATTTATATGAGGGTGGTTACATATCCACCTTTCCCCCCTGATTTTTCCACTAGAATATTTATATGATAATTTTGCCTTAATTAATTCTGAAAACACAGTATTCAAAATTCCAAACGAAAAATATTGGAGGAAGACTCAGGGAAATAATGTGGTCTGTAACCACCCTGTATATGCATAATCCTGAAATTAACTTTAAATTCTCAGTGTCAAGGGTTTCAACTAAAGAATTCTTAATTATAAAAAATTTTCAGTATGTGTATAATTATAAATATGATTTCCTATCAACATTTATATATTTTAACAATCAGTTTTGGCTTCGAATATAAACAAAAATTTCATAATGTGGCATGGTTTATATTATATTTAGCTAATAACTTTTACAGTACGGAACTCTTATTTAAACTAGTTATGCACATACATTGAATAAAAATAAAAGATAATGCATAACTTACTCAATCTAAATGTAAACTTATAAAACAACATTTAAAATGGAATTATTAGGGATATTATTAATACTTTTAATAAGTTTTCAACATTTTAGAAATGGCATAAATTTAAAAAAATAAACAATTGCTACTGAAAAGAGAGCTTTAAATTTTATATTGATTAGGGGCTCAAAACTGTTGTTAAAAAATAATAATAATATTTTACGTAACTTATTTTACGTAAATGGATGATTTATGTTTTATTTAAAAGTATTTCCTTTGGGAAATGACGCTAAGCTATTTATAAACATCAGACGTGTGTATGACTAAGTAATTTAGCTAGAGAACATTTAAAATGCTTTTCTAAAATTTGTTTGTAGACAATGTTTTACATACAATTTATGATTAATATTTATAAGCCTATTTGTTTCAGTTGTTTAAATGAATTTTAAATGTTTTCTGCAAAGTAAAGTTAAATAAAACAGAATAATATACTAATTTACAAAACTATAAGTATTCTGTTTAATTCTTTATATTGTGCGACATAATTATTTTGGTCACTGTATCCCACTGAGAATAATATTAAAGTATGAATAGAGAATTAAATATGAAGAAATCTGCCATATATTGTGATTATATGAATATATCTTTTCTCTATGACATGATTTAAGTATATTATTTTTCATCATAAATTAAAATTTATCAATGCATCGTTAACATCGAATAAATATTTGTTTATAAGAATTATTTTTTTTCATTTTTGTTAAAATAAATACTAGTACTTCTTACTGATACGTCAAGTTAGTAATTTTTTAATATTATTAATTTTATCTCATTATGTTTAACTACTTCAGTCGTTTTACTGAACAGAAATCTTTTGGTGGTAGAGAGTTACCTACCATCTTGTTTTTGTTTAAGCTGAATTTCAGTTTTGGTGTAATTTATTCATTTAATCTGGTAATCTTTTATATTAAATTTGAGTTTTATTTGAATAAATATATTGTTTTACCCTGCTATTTTTTATTTGTAAATCTCTCAATTATACATCTATGAATTCTCATCTAACAAGAAGCATGTTATAGCTGCAATAATTAAACACATTCAAAATATTTCTTATGCTATATTTATAAATAAATTATTGAATCTACAAAATCTCTATAAAGTTAACAGATTGTTTATTCTTTTCAAGAATGATTTTTTTACCAACTTGTATAAACGTTTAGTTTTAATGTATATATATATATATTTTTTTTTTAACTCTCTACATATATAAATCCTCACCTAGCCAGGAATACGATATATATACAGTAACGAGCTATATCTAAAATATCTAATTATTTTTCTTTTAAGAATTCGTCATCTAGTGAATATATTATATATTTTCTTTAAAATATGATTATTATTACTATTATTCTCTTCCTTTTTTATTTACTCACATAATTTTTTTTTAAGTTGTTTCTAAATAAAGAAAAAACAAATTAAAAATTAAAATAAACACTGTTTTTAAAAACTAAAAATTATTAAAAACTTTCTTCATAAATTAAACAATCCTTAGATTAGAACTGAATCTTAATTTACATAAGTTACGTTTTTAAAAGAATTTAAAAGCCATTTCTGTATTAAATTGCGTACTTTTTTTGAATAATAGTAAAATTAGGTAGAGAAAAATCCTCTCTCTCTCTCTCTCTATATATATATATATATATATATATATAGAGAGAGAGAGAGAGATAGAGAGAGAGAGATCCTTAATATATATATATATATATATATATATATATATATATATATATATATATATGTATATATTAAGGTGTAATGGAATTAATTGAAAGTAAAAATGCTTCGATAAACAAAATTAATCCACGATCGCAGCATAAAATTTTCGGTTAAATTCAATTCAATCGCATTCGCTTTTGAGAATGCGAATGGATTCAGTTCGCATGATATAGTTTATCTGTTATTAATGAAGCAGTGCAAGTTCTATGAGACAAATTTCAAAACTCCGGGGAAATAAATAGGGTATGAATATAGTACTTGCTGCATTTGTATTGAAAATATATTATGTAGCAGATTAATACAAACTTTGCATTAAATATATACTTATTGCCCCGTGTATTCAAAATTGTTACACAATAAGAAATTTATATAAGTTATTAGTACTGAATAAAGTGCTGAAAATTTGGATGACAGCACTTTTTGGTGAAATGTGCAGTAATTTATTAAATTGCTTGTGCTATAAATTTTTAGCACTGCTATAAATTTTCTGTGAATAAAAAGAAAAAAAGAATTATAAGATTTATATATATATATATAAACGCATATGTTTTTAAATTTTCTGTTGAGTCATAGCTGTAGAAATACATTCGCACTTTATTAATGCGGATAAAATTTTTAAAGTGACAATGACGTCAATTTTTGTGAGATGCATAATTTAACTTTTTAGATTTTTAACGTTCACTTTTAATTAAATGTATTTATTCTTATGTCGAAAGAAAAAAAAAAACCTTGTAAATTTCGTTTCGCAGCAATTAAATTATAGCTAATATTTTATTGGCTATTTTTACAGGTATTAGGAGGTTATCATTTTCATATTTTAATTAATTAAAAGAAAACTAATCAAAAATTCGTAAATCGGATTTCGAAGTACACTGTTAAAATTTTTGGTACGTTTTTGCTGCCACCATGCGACGGTGAAACCTTTTACCGTTATTTGGTGCTTTAATAAACCAAAGCTTGGTACTGCAATAGCTATATCCATAAGATGGAGAATTTTTTTACCATAATTTGGTGCTTTTTTCAATCAATAAACGCCAAATCATAGTAGAAGGTTTCACCATCGCATGGTTGAAACTATACTTGTACCAAGTTTTGGTTCAACCTAGCAAACTGAAGCTACTGTAGTACCAACATTTGGTTCAACCTTGAACTGATATTTTTAACAGTGTACCATGTTTTGGTTCAACCTAGGACAAAATTTTTAACAGTGTATTGTTTTGTCACCGGGTTCTGAGCTATTATGAAAGTTTCAAATGTCTAACTAGTAGAGAAGTTAGTTAAAAATCGATTGCAAGATTTAAAACTGACAAACAAACAAACAAGAATCGAAGTTAATAAAAACATGGTAAAAAAAAAAAAAAAAAAAAAAAAGAAAGAAAGAAAAAGGTGCGATTTGCCCGCAGTGTTAAATTCGAACTCAGGTCGCCAGGATGGTTCGAAAACAGTCGAGCTTCAATTTCTTGTTGAAACTGTAGTTAAATGATTATAAATTGATAGTTCTATGCTTTAAATCATTTTCGAATAAGATTAATCATATTATATACTAGCTTTTATTTTTTTTATCTAAATAATATTGCCATAGTTGTGATATGAACCTTATTAAAATATATTAAAATATTTTTAAAGTCATGAAAGATTTTCGAAAGCGGATTTTTGTGACATGCAGAAATCTGAAAATGCAAAGAATTAAATTATACAAAAGTTAATATGTTTAAAAAAATAATTCATTTTTTACACCAAACCAGCGTAATATTTTAAATAACTATCAGTTAAGAGCACAGTACGTGACTCGTTTCTTTATTTTTATGAAACCAGCTGATGTCAATTATTAGTAAAATAATGTAGTTATTCTTTATTTTTTTTATACTTTTTACATGTTAAATTATAAATATAGTAAAATAAACCATATTTGTAGATTTTAATGAATTCACGCATTAAGTAGCTGCATTATTATTTCGCTTTATAGTATATGCTTCTTAAAATAATGCTTTTTATCAGTTTATTTGTGTACTGATTAAACATCTCAATTCTTTAAAAATGGTATAAAAACATTTAATAAGTTAAAAAAAATAAAATTTGACTTTAATATGAAAAGGCAAGTTTAACCATTACTATGAACTTTAATGTTGAGCAAGGGATATTAATTAACTCTCTTTTGCAAACGTAAACTCTTATCGATAATGAAATACCTTTACTCCATAAATGAAATAACAGCGATTCTCTATTATTCTTTAAAAACTCACTATAGTGTAAACCAATGAGTACACTGTTAAAAATGGTTTCTTAAATATGAGCTAAATTGTCTCAAAATAGCCCCGAAACAATATATACTTAAATTTGAAAACTCATGTACTCAATTTTGAGAATGTTGGCATGCTCAAAAATGGGGTTGATCAATAAGAATCCCAATAACCACATGTTTCACCTATCAATGTACTCAAAATTGAGAACATACGTTTTCCAATTTAAGTATATATTGTTTCGGAGCTATTTTGAGACAACTCAGCACATTTGTAAGAAACCGTTTTTAATAGTATAAAATATACAAATATCATATAGGATTACGTAAATTCAACATATGGTTTGTTGGGTTTGAGAAAAGGGATGTGTTGTATTTCCACCTTATATTAAAGTATGTGTTGGTTTGGTTTAACACTTAAAGCCGTCTTTTGGTATTTATTACCTGCATGTACCTTATAGTGGAGTATTTCACCAGAGTCATGACATGAATTAAAATTCAGTTTGAGAATTTTTTCGTAAAACCAAGTCGAATAGAGAATCACATTCATTTTTCAAAACGTATCGTATTAGAAATAACATAAACAAAGTCAAGCACTTGAAAATATGAATGAAATTTTTAAAAAATGAAAGAATGGAAATAACTCAATTTGAGTGAATTTTCACTAATTTGCCTACAGAAGAAACGTGCCTTCTGATCTTGAGTTAAATTCAGTAAATTGAATGAGTTAACATAATGCTCTCAAATTTGAGTTATTTATTGTATTTGAGTTACTTATTTATTTTATTAGTGATTTTAATATAAATGATTTTAATAAACTGGAGCACTTTACAATGGCGTTGCCCGTTGCACTTGCGATCTACTGAAGAGATGTGTTGGAACGAGAGCGATGATGACACTCACAAGTGGTTGAATGAGCAGAAATAACTCGAGTATCAATAAATATCGATAAAACAAGTTTGCTTAAATAAAAAGTTACTAATTAGCTAACAGAATTGCAGTTTTAACTCAAGTCGATAAAAAAAAAAAAAAAAAAAAAAAAAAAAAAAAAACTCCTACCTAACATAGTGAATTATCGCATTTATTTTAAGAGATAACTTATATTTTATTTTTATATCTTTAAAAACTTAAGATATATTTGCAAGAGTTTTATAAGTGCGAATAAGAACGATGAGATAACAAAATGAGGAACCGAAAAAATATTATAGGCCTGATCAGACGAGAAGCAGATTAAAAAGTTAGTAACATTCTTGATAATGAAGATAATGGGGCATTCTCCATATCGACACACATACAACGTGAAATATAAAATGTGACAACATCTGTTTTTATAGATGTTAAGCAAGTGGTTGAATGAGCAGAAATAACTCGAGTATCAATAAATGTCGGTAACACAAGTTTGCTTAAATAAAAAGTTACTAATTAGCTCACAGAATTGCAGTTTTAACTCAAGTCGATTAAAAGAAAATAACTCCTACCTAACATAGTGAATTATCGCATTTATTTTAAGAGATAACTTATATTTTATTTTTATATCTTTAAAAACATAAGATATATTCGCAAGAGTTTTATAAGTGCGAATAAGCACCAGGAGATAACAAAATGAGGAACCGAAAAAATATAGGCCTGATCAGACGAGAAGCAGATTAAAAAGTTAGTAACATTCTTGATAATGCAGATAGTGGGACATTCTCCATATCGACACACACACAACGTCAAATATAAAATGTGACAACATCTGTTTTTATAGATATTAAGCATATTTACATGCTTTAATTTAAAAGATAAATTGCGAGTAAAGACGCTAAATTTTAGCGTTAAATATTCCTGGGAAGATTCAACATTTTCTGTAACCTTCAAATTTTTGTTTATTTAAAAATCCATGAAAATATTGAACTTATCTTTATTAAAAAATTAAGTTTTTAATTTTTATCACCTGTTTTAAACGGAAAACGGCAGCCTTAACCCGTTAATTCCGATGATGTGTTTACAAAAAAAAAAAAAATCTCATTTTGTGTTTCTTATATATTATATTTAGTCTAAAGGGAGATTTTTGTTTTTATTTACAAAATTTATTATTATATTTATTATTTATATTTATTTTTTTAATACTTGAGTTGTTACTTTGCAAAATGGCATTTCGTATTTATACAGTCGGCAGCAAAAGTATCCGAGCTCAAGCGAAAATTCCTATGTAAAAAAAGTACACTTAATACTGTTTTGTTAAATAATTCCTTGTCGAAAAATTCCACTTCGGGAGTGCCGACAGAAGTGAAAACGTGAACAATTACGCGTGTATTTCTTGAATCGCCAAGATATATTTTATTGTGTAGGAAATACTTTTAAATGAAGTGTTTTTTATTCATTAATGTAAACTACTACTACAAAAATTATATTACAATTTTATTTATTGCGCTAAGTGCAATAGAGACAGAGCCGGATATGGGAAAAGTCGTGTAGGGCCGCACAAGATTGTAAAAACGTGAGAAAAACGGCGGCTTTGGCCTTTCTCATGGTTTTGTGAGGTCTAACTGCAATAGAGACAGTGCCCACAGATGAGAGAAGTCGTATAGAGCCGCACCTGATTGTAAAAACGTGAGAAAAATGGCGGCTTTGGCCTTTCTTACGGTTTTGCGAGGTCTAAGTGCAACGTTTCCGGCTGCAAACTTTAAGAGACAGTGCGGAGATGAGAGAAGTCGTGTAAAGCCGCACCAGATTGCAAAAACGTGAGAAAAATGGCGGCTTTGGCCTTTCTCACGGTTTTGTGAGGTCTAACTGGAATAGAGACAGTGTCCGGAGATGAGAGAAGTCGTGTAGAGCCGCACCAGATTGTAAAATCGTGAGAAAACGGCAGCTTTGGCCTTTCTCATGGTTTTGTGAGATCTAACTGCAATAGAGACAGTGCCCACAGATGAGAGAGGTCGTGTAGAGCCGCACCAGATTGTAAAAACGTGAGAAAAATGGCGGCTTTGGCCTTTCTCACGGTTTTGTGAGGTCTAACTGCAACGTTTCCGGCTGCAATCTTCAAGAGACAGTGCGGAGATGAGAGAAGTCGTGTAAAGCCGAACCAGATTGTAAAAACGTGAGAAAAATGGCGGCTTTGGCCTTTCTCACGGTTTTGTGAGGTCTAACTGGAATAGAGACAGTGTCCGGAGATGAGAGAAGTCGTGTAGAACCGCACCAGATTGTAAAAACGTGAGAAAAAAGGCAGCTTTGGCCTTTATCACGGTTTTGTAAAGGTCTAACTGGAAAGTTTCCGGCTGCAATCTCTAAGAGACAGTGTCCGGAGATGAGAGAAGTCTTGTAGAGCCTCACCAGATTGTAAAAACGGGAGAAAAACGGCGGCTTTGGCCTTTCTCACTGTTTTGTGAGGTCTAACTGCAATAGAGACAGTGTTCGGAGATGAGAGAAGTCGTATAGAGCCGCACCAGATTGTAAAAACGTGAGAAAAATGGAGGCTTTGTCCTTTATTATGGTTCTGTGAGGTTTAACTGCAACGTTTCCGACTGCAAACTTTGAGAAACAGTGTCCGGAGATGAGAGAAGTCGTGCAGAGCCGCACCAGATTTTAAAAACGTGAGAAAAATGGCGGCTTTGGTCTTTCTCATGGTTTTATGAAGTCTAACTGCAACGTTTCCGGCTGCAATCTTTAAGAGACAGTGTCCGGAGATGAGTGAAGTCGTGTAGAGCCGCACCAGATTGTAAAAACGTGAGAAAAATGGCGGCTTTGGCCTTTCTCACGGTTTTGTGAGGTCTAACTGGAATAGAGACAGTGCCCACAGATGAGAGAAGTCGTATAGAGCCGCACCTGATTGTAAAAACGTGAGAAAAATGGCGGCTTTGGCCTTTCTTACGGTTTTGCGAGGTCTAAATGCAACGTTTCCGGCTGCAAACTTTAAGAGACAGTGCGGAGATGAGAGAAGTCGTGTAAAGCCGCACCAGATTGCAAAAACGTGAGAAAAATGGCGGCTTTGGCCTTTCTCACGGTTTTGTGAGGTCTAACTGGAATAGAGACAGTGTCCGGAGAGGAGAGAAGTCGTGTAGAGCCGCACCAGATTGTAAAATCGTGAGAAAACGGCAGCTTTGGCCTTTCTCATGGTTTTGTGAGATCTAACTGCAATAGGGACAGTGCCCACAGATTTGAGAGGTCGTGTAGAGCCGCACCAAATTGTAAAAACGTGAGAAAAATGGCGGCTTTGGCCTTTCTCACGGTTTTGTGAGGTCTAACTGCAACGTTTCCGGCTGCAATCTTCAAGAGACAGTGCGGAGATGAGAGAAGTCGTGTGAAGCCGCACCAGATTGTAAAAACGTGAGAAAAATGGCGGCTTTGGCCTTTCTCACGGTTTTGTGAGGTCTAACTGGAATAGAGACAGTGCCCGGAGATGAGAGAAGTCGTGTAGAGCCGCACCAGATTGTAAAAACGTGAGAAAAAAGGCAGCTTTGGCCTTTATCACGGTTTTGTGAGGTCTAACTGGAAAGTTTCCGGCTGCAATCTCTAAGAGACAGTGTCCGGAGATGAGAGAAGTCTTGTAGAGCCGCACCAGATTGTAAAAACGGGAGAAAAACGGCGGCTTTGGCCTTTCTCACTGTTTTGTGAGGTCTAACTGCAATAGAGACAGTGTCCGGAGATGAGAGAAGTCGTATAGAGCCGCACCAGATTGTAAAAACGTGAGAAAAATGGAGGCTTTGTCCTTTATTACGGTTCTGTGAGGTTTAACTGCAACGTTTCCGACTGCAAACTTTGAGAAACAGTGTCCGGAGATGAGAGAAGTCGTGTAGAGCCGCACCAGATTTTAAAAACGTGAGAAAAATGGCGGCTTTGGTCTTTCTCATGGTTTTATGAAGTCTAACTGCAACGTTTCCGGTTGCAATCTTTAAGAGACAGTGTCCGGAGATGAGTGAACTCGTGTAGAGCCGCACCAGATTGTAAAAACGTGAGAAAAATGGCGGCTTTGGCCTTTCTCACGGTTTTGTGAGGTCTAACTGCAGTAGAGACAGTGTCTGAAGATGAGAGAAGTCGTGTAGAGCCGCACCAGATTTTAAAACAATATACAGTATATAATTATTAAAACTTCACATTAGCAAGTTAATTGTATGATACATTATTTGTATCATACAAGGATGGAAAGCGTTTCCTGACGATGACGCGAATTCAATGATTTTTTTTCACCGAAAAGTTTTCATTTCAAATGGAAAGCGTCAGCTGACGATGACGGGAATTCAATGATTTTTTTTCACCCAAAAGTGCTCAACGGGCCTAAAGAAGTTTTCATTTCAAAAAAAAAAAGACTAATGATATAAGCACAGTGATAAAAGATGTTAGCCAATAAAAATCTATCAATCTTTACGCATTGACTCCATATTGAAATAACTAATATGCAAGAATATTATAGTTTATGGTAAGACAAAATAAATAAATAAATAAACATCTGTCATCTGTAGGTGACTCTGCGAATTTAAGAGTTAATACAGCATTACTGAATTTTGTAAGCTCGGAGAGAATCAGTGTAAAATAATCTGGATTTAAATGTAGAATGTTCAATTTATGTCTGTTAACTGTTCAATAACATTTATCAATGACATCTACGTAACATAATCATTAACATCGAAAAATCCCAGAGTTGATATTTGAATTGAAAATTTTGATATCTTCTTTTTTTTTTTTTTTTCCCCACTTATCGTATACAAGATGTCTGCGATCGTCAATCTCATATAAACCGCAGTCATCTTATATAAATACGTGACATGTTGTAGTTTTTTTTTTTTTTTTTTTTTTTTTTTTTCGTTTTGTTTTTGACAAAAACATGTTAATTGTAGTTTGCATTCTTTTAAATAATTTATACGAATAATATTTTTTTATTAATTTAGCTCAAGGCAAAATGTGATTTTCCACATCACAGAACTTTCTATCATTCATGAAAAAAAAAAAAAAAAAAGTTTATGATAAGGTATCTATCAAAATATTTATGGTGAACAAAAAACAACTCCCCGAGATTTAAATACGATATAATCAATATGTATTTAATGCATCAAGTTATTTATAAAAGTATTCTGGAGTATTACTCACACGACTTTCTCTTACACTGCATTTCAATACTTTAAAAGCGAATTGCAGGTTAAGGGGTAGTATCAATAAGGTAAGGAAAACTCAATCTACTTTTTAAATAATTCAAAATAGATTTAGGAATAATTTTATTTTACATATAATTTCAGGGAGGGGAATTACAGCCCCTCAAACCCCCATTTTATTATAGTGCTTACAGTTATGTTTAATAATAACAATAATTAAGGCAGTTATTAGTTTGCCTTAAAATTTGACAAACAAGATCAAACTTTTGAAGTGACAATCTCATGCGAACTTCAAAATACTAGTTGTACATTTCCTGCAATTATTTGTTTTTAAGTTATCCTGATAACAGATATATATATATATATATATATATATATATATATACATATATATATACATACAGACCATACACATTTAATTCTAAAAATTGAATTTTCGAAACCAGAGTACCTGAAAACGGAATGTTATACAGAAAACCAGAGTTGAAATCAGTACTTCAAAAAAAAAAAAAAAAAAAAAAAAAAAAAAATATATATATATATATATATATATATATATATATATCTTACACTGCATTTCAATACTTTAAAAGCGAATTGCAGGTTAAAGGGTAGTATCAATAAGGTAAGGAAAACTCAATCTACTTTTTAAATAATTCAAAATAGATTTAGGAATAATTTTATTGGACATATAATTTCAGGGAGGGGAATTACAGACTCTCAAACCCCCATTTTATTATAGTGCCTGCAGTTATGTTTAATAATAACAATAATTAAGGCAGTTATTAGTTTGCCTTAAAATTTGACAAACAAGATCAAACTTTTGAAGTGACAATCTCATGCGAACTTCAAAATACTAGTTGTACATTTCCTGCAATTATTTGTTTTTAAGTTATCCTGATAACAGATATATATATATATATATATATATAGTCCAGTCAAAATAGGAAAAATAGAAGAAAAAAATCGTGTAGTTTTGAAATTTTGCATACTCATAGCGGAGGGCGCCCTCAACAACATACTAAAAGTCCCCGCCCGTGGGGGGTGAGCGGGGGGCAGGGGGGGCATTTAAGGGGGGCAATTTTCAGTTTTTATTAAATATCTTAAAAACTGTCGCATTTAGAGAAAAAATGTCAATTACAAAATTAATCTACGTAAAATTTCCTACAAAACTGTATACTACATTTTGTTTGTACGATCATTAGTTTAGAAGATATAGGGAGATGAAATAACACATTTTCTTGAAAAATTCTTTTTTGCAATAGTAAAATCAACTAAAGTGTGCAATTAAAAGGGTTCTTGTCAAATATTTTCTAATGTAAAAAACAAATATATACATAGGGAATATGCAAGGATAATACAGCATGTTTTGTAAGTTTTAAATGATTTTAAGGCTAGTAGGCGCAAGTGGCGGTTTGAGTAAAAATCTGGATAAGTCCAGTCAAAATAGGAAAAATAGAAAAAAAAAATCGTGTAGTTTTGAAGTTTTGCACACTCATAGCCGAAAGGGTCCTGAACAACATACTAAAAGTCCCCGCCCGTGGGGGGTGAGCGGGGGGGCAGGGGGGCATTTAAGGGGGGCAATTTTCAGTTTTTATTACATATCTTAAAAACTATCGCATTTAGAGAAAAAATGTCAATTACAAAATTAATCTACGCAAAATTTCCTACAAAAATGTATCTTACATTTTGTTTGTACGATCATTAGTTTAGAAGATATAGGGAGATGAAATAACACATTTTCTTGAAAAATTCTTTTTTGCAATAGTAAAATCAACTAAAGTGTGCAATTAAAAGGGTTCTTGTCAAATATTTTCTAATGTAAAAAACAAATATATACATAGGGAATATGCAAGGATAATACAGCATGTTTTGTAAGTTTTAAATAATTTTAAGGCTAGTAGGCGCAAGTGGCGGTTTGAGTAAAAATCTGGATAAGTCCAGTCAAAATAGGAAAAATAGAAAAAAAAAATCGTGTAGTTTTGAAGTTTTGCACACTCATAGCCGAAAGGGTCCTGAACAACATACTAAAAGTCCCCGCCCGTGGGGGGTGAGCGGGGGGGCAGGGGGGCATTTAAGGGGGGCAATTTTCAGTTTTTATTACATATCTTAAAAACTATCGCATTTAGAGAAAAAATGTCAATTACAAAATTAATCTACGCAAAATTTCCTACAAAAATGTATCTTACATTTTGTTTGTACGATCATTAGTTTAGAAGATATAGGGAGATGAAATAACACATTTTCTTGAAAAATTCTTTTTTGCAATAGTAAAATCAACTAAAGTGTGCAATTAAAAGATTCTTGTCAAATATTTTCTAGTGTAAAAAACAAATATATACATAGGGAATATGCAAGGATAATGCAGCATATTTTGTAAGTTTTAAATAATTTTAAGGCTAGCAGGCGCAAGTGGCGGTTTGAGTAAAAATCTAGATAACGAAGACCCAAAACCGATCAACATAAAAAAAAAAAAAAAAAAAAAAAAAATCGCATAGCTTAGAAATTGAGCACAGTTTTAAAGTTAAGTGCCCTGAATAACATACTAAAAGTCCCTAACCATGGGGGGGGGCATTTAAAGGGGGCACATTTCAGTTTTTATTAAGTATCTTGTAAAATATCGCATTTAGAGAAAAAAAAAATCTCAATTGCAAAATTAATCTACGTGAAATTTCCTAAAAAAAAATGTATATTCTATTTTTTTTTTGTATGATCAATAGTTTAGAAGATATAGGGAAACAAAATAACACATTTTCTTGAAATATTCTTTTTTTTTTTCTTGCAATAGTAAAAGCAACTACATTGTGGAATTAAAAGGGTTCTGATAAAATATTTTCTAATGTACAAAACAAATATATGCATGGGGAATATGTAAGGATAATACAGCATGTTTTGTACGTTTTAAATAATTTTAAGGTTAGTAGGCGCAAGTGGTGTTTAGGTAAAAATCCAGATAACGAAGACCCAAAACCGATCAACATTAAAAAAAATCTTATAGCTTTGAGATTTTTTTTCTCTAAATGCGATAGTTTTCAAGATACTTAATAAAAACTGAAATGTGCCCCCTTTAAATGCCCCCCCCCCCATGGTTAGAGACTTTTAGTATGTTATTCAGGGCACTTAACTTTATAACTATGCTCAATTTCTAAGCTACACGATTTTTTTTTTTTTTTAATGTTGATCGGTTTTGGGTCTTCGTTATCTAGATTTTTACTCAAACCGCCACTTGCGCCTGCTAGCCTTAAACTTATTTAAAATTTACAAAACATGCTGTATTATCCATGCATATTCCCTATGTATATATTTGTTTTTTACGTTAGAAAATATTTGACAAGAACCCTTTTAATTGCACACTTTAGTTGATTTTACTATTGCAAAAAAGAATTTTTTGAGAAAATGTGTTATTTCATCTCCCTATATCTTCTAAACAAATGATCGTACAAACAAAATGTAAATTACATTGTTGTAGGAAATGTTGCGTAGATTAATTTTGTAATTGACATTTGTTCTCTAAATGCGATAGTTTTTAAGATATGTAATAAAAACTGAAAATTGCCCCCCTTAAATGCCCCCCCGCTCACCCCCCCCAAGGGCGGGGACTTTTAGTATGTTGTTCAGGACCCTCTCGGCTATGAGTGTGCAAAACTTCAAAACTACGCGATTTTTTTTTCTATTTTTCCTATTTTGACTGGACTTATCCAGATTTTTACTCAAACCGCCACTTGCGCCTACTAGCCTTAAAATCATTTAAAACTTACAAAACATGCTGTATTATCCTTGCATATTCCCTATGTACATATTTGTTTTTTACATTAGAAAATATTTGACAAGAACCCTTTTAATTGCACACTTTAGTTGATTTTACTATTGCAAAAAAGAATTTTTCAAGAAAATGTGTTATTTCATCTCCCTATATCTTCTAAACTAATGATCGTACAAACAAAATGTTATATACAGTTTTATAGGAAATTTTCGTAGATTAATTTTGTAATTGACATTTTTTCTCTAAATGTGATAGTTTTTAAGATATTTAATAAAAACTGAAAATTGCCCCCCTTAAATGCCCCCCCTGCCCCCCGCTCACCCCCCACGGGCGGGGACTTTTAGTATATTGTTCAGGACCCTCTCGGCTATGAGTATGTAAAATTTCAAAACTACACGATTTTTTTCCTCTATTCGTCAAATTTTGGCCTTCGTTGCCTGGACTATATATATATATACATACAGACCATACTGATTTACTTCTAAAAATTGAATTTTCGAAACCAGAGTACCTGAAAACGTAATGTTATGCAGAAAACCAGAGTTGAAATCAGTACTTCAAATAAATAAATATATATATATATATATATAAATATATATATATTTGATAGAAAGGAGTAGAAGGCTGATTTTTACCAACTATGTGAAAAATACCAGAGCCGGGAATCGAACCTCGGAGAGAGTGAAGTGAGAAGTACCGAGCAGGTTTACAGCCAGGGTAGCTCAGTGGTTAGAGCATCCGCGCGTTAAGCGGCAGGCCCGGGGTTCGATTCCCGGCTCTGGTATTTTTCACATAGTTGGTAAAAATCAGCCTTCTACTCCTTTCTATCAAAAATTAATTTCCAGGTTGATGAATTAAATTTCTGAATATATATATATATATATATATATATATACCTTGTTTACAATATGGTCATGAGAGATTAATTTTCTTTCCTGAGCAGTGTTTTCCGATTTAGTAAAATGTAACAAATTACTTTAACGTATTGCATGCAATAAGAAAAAAAAAAATCGGTTTAATTTTGGGTAGTCCTGCATATTATCTATGAATTACATACACATCACATTGTGTACTAAATTTAGTCTTATACGAAAAAAATAATAATAATAACAACACAATAGGAAATATGCCCCAGCAATGCCCAAGTATAGCTACAATATGTCCAAATAATTTGGCTAACCCTGTAAACGAATGATGAATGATTTCCATAAAACAATCTACACAAATCATGTTTTATGTATAAAAAATTTGTTAATTTTATTTTGTTTAGGGCAGCCTATAGACATTACAACGCTGCTAAAAATGATTTCTTAAAAAGGAGCAAAATTGTCTCAAAATAGCTCCGAAACAATATATACTTAAATTTGAAAACATATGTACTCATTTTTGTGTATCACATGTCAAACATGGAAATATTGGGATTCTTATTGGTGAACCCTATTTTTGAGCATGTCCGTATACTCAAAAATGAGTTCATGGGTTTTCAAATTTAAGTATATATAATTTTGGCGCTATATTGAGACAATTTAGCTCATTTTTAACAGTGAATGTTACTTTTCAGAAATTTCACTCATAGACGTAATGTATTTGAATTCTCTTGGATGGATGGCTCTGTACACGGACCATTTCCTTGATGCTATATGATCTTGGGATATCCTGCTAAAAGTTACAAACACACACACACACACACACACACACACACACACAGAGAGAGAGAGAGAGAGAGAGAGAGAGAGAGAGAGAGAGACATAAACCAACCGCTAAAAACATTATTTTCGGATTCAGGGACCTCAAAATGTACAAATTTAACAATTACTCAATTTAAAAAATTTGACCCAAGAACAATCCTTTTTCTACCATATACAAAGGAAGAAAAAAAATCATATGATAACAATGTATAAGTATATCTAAAATATGCAACTTTACATTTATAAACAATTCATAAAAAATGTGTTGATATTATTCATGCCTATTTATTACAATACTTTGCTTAAAAAATCTTTATTGTAAAATAAATATAAATGCAAAAATAAATTTCTCCGAAAGCGCAGTTTATGTTGCACGATTTATTAAATTACTATATAAAGTATGCATATTTTTACGATGTCACAGGAATTTAAAAATGCGTAGGTTTAGGCTTTCTTATGTCAATAGTCAGAAACAAAAACAATTCAGAAACAAAAACAAAAAATAAATAAATAAATAAATAAATAACTGTCTCTTATGCTTAGAGCTCTTTAACCTAATACGTAATAGTAAAGTTTAGATTTTAAATATTTAAGGTAAAAATATTTAAGAAGTCTCATATTTCAATAAATTTTAAAATTATTTGTTGATTGTTCAGTAAATTACAGATATTTTAACTCAAGAAAGTTATGGATACATTTTAACCAGAAACTATATGTTTAAAGTAATTTTTCTGATTATTTTCCTAGTATTTCGTTTGAAGAAAATTGCCTTTTAAAAGTAAGTGCTTTCCCTACCCTCGTGCATAGAAAATGTATAACAATTTTTCTTTAAATAGCTCAAAAATAAGGTAACTACATATTTTATACCACCAATTAATGATTTAATAATTTTTGCAAAGAATCGGTAATATTTATAATAACATACGTACTATAATTAAAAAATTATTGAATAAAAATTCCGAAATTAATTAATTTAAAGTAATGTGTATCGTTAATTATAAAGATGGTATTTGATGCTGAATTAAATGAAATTAACATTCCTTTTTAATAAATTGTTTTCCTTAAGGTAATATCGTATTTAATTAGCATTTCAATTTCAGCATTCCTGTTTTTTATTTTTCTCACAAATTTTAATCGTCTTTGCAATCATTTTGATTAATTATAGACATATAATTGCTAATGATTTTTGATGTTTTAACAATAACTTTCATTTGATAAAGATAACGTAAACTAATTCCACTAATTAATGAGGAATACTACCCAAGATTCAGAACATTTTAATAATGATATTGCAATTATTTGGAAATATTTGTGTTTATGGGATATGTATATAATCAGCATTTTAAATTGGGAATTTTATTATTAAATTAAGTTTTATTTTATCTTAATGAGGTATGTAATATCAATATCATTTTCCCTTTTAGTGTATTTTTAAAATATTTCCTGATAACTAGCTTTAATAAATTAAAACGTACATTTTATATTTAGTTTTAATTATCAATTTACTTTGATATATTTGTAATTTTACTCTTTTTTCTCAAGTTTTTCGCAGATAAGTAATTTTTTCCGAGTAGAATTACATTCTTTTTAACACTTGCCAACAAAATTGAAATGTGTTTATGACTCCGGATTGTCTGTCATTCCGTCTCTCCACGCTCTAACTCGCGTACATATTTATGGAATTTATTGAAACTGATATATGTTTTTAAAGTTCACAACTGAATGTTCTCTATTGGAAATAATGGTAAATATCATCACTAGTTTTTGTACAGGGACACTCGAATAGTTCCACACTGTTAAAAATTTCTGTAAATTTAATGTAAATATTTATCCAGAGTCTCTGTAAATTTACAGTAATTCTTAGGTAAAAGTGACTAATCGAGATTCTCAATCTTTATTCCATATTTTTACCTAATTCTATTATTTAATTTTTTATTTAAAATTAAAAATGACTGTTTTTACTTTAGAAAAAACATTCCAAGGCTGAATTATATGCTCACCAATAATTAATTAAATTAATATTAGTCATGAATGTATAAAATAAGTTTTTTAAAATCTCCGCTTATTTTTCTCTGTAATTTTACGTAGGACTTAAGTAATAGATTACACAGAGTTTTCTGTTGAAATTTTTAACAGTGCATTGTATTGCGTTTTATGAGAGGTTTTATAAATCATATTTTAATGTTTTTATTTTTCCCCTATCGTAATGCAATTGAGATTTATATTTCATATGTACAAGCAAATGCTTTCACTAGAATAGGGCTGGCTAAGCTGCGACCCGCGCGCCGTATGTGGCTCGTCCTGTAAGGTTCTGCGGCCTGAGACAGAATTCAAGAAATTTCTAATTTGGCATTTTTGGTTAAAACTTTTAAAATTATTAAATAAATTGTTTCTGACTTTCTTAATAAAAATACCGATTAAGGTATGTAAAGAAACAAATATCATGTTCATTGATGTTAATAAAATAATATCAGCTTAATAACCGACTCTTACGATTATACTTATGAATATATATTCATATAATTTTGAGGATTTTATAGCTATTTTATTAATAAAAATATATTTAATATGCATATTTTCTATTTTAAATCCTCACAAGTCCACTGGAAAAAGAATTATTGTATGTATATGATTAATGCATTTATACAATGCGGCCTGCCAATGTATGCCCAGTTCGACCCACTAAGAGTTTTGGGTCGGACAGGCTTGCTCTAGAACAGGGGTGCCAACCCACGGGCCGCCGCATGCGGCCCGCTGACAGACTAACACTATTTAAAGTTTGAGAACTTAACACATTAAAACGTTAACACATTAAAATTTAGTAAATCCATTCAGACTTTTTGAAGTGAAAATACCTTTCAATGATTATGGTAACTGAAGAATCACACTGTTGTAATGAAATATTACTATAGTGTAACCATGTTTCTTACGCCTAGCAGTGAAGACGAATGCAAAGACTTGGAGGCGTGCCAAATTGACCGACAAATTTGGATTTGGTAAACATCTAGTCATTCGGTGTTCCCTTATCTCTTATTTTCTCTCAACGGCAAGGGTTATCACCGATATTTTATTACTGGATTTATTGAATTTGCATTTGGGCAGTGGCTCCCACGATCGCGAGAAAGAAATATGGTTAAAGAATAGATCCATTATTATTTCATTTTATTAAAGTTAATAATGCATAGTTATGAATTTTTCAGGACTTTAATGCTAGTTTCTGAATGAAAATAATCAAAATTAATGTATTCTGCTCCGAATCTTCGCCCTACCTTCCCCCGAAAAAAGTACACTTATACATGAATCATACACTCACAAACATATATACACATGAATATATATATATATATATATATATATATATATATATATGTGCGGTGCGGCCCGCCTGAATAAAATAGATTTCCAATGCAGCCTACAGAGTGTTTTGGGTTGGACAGGTCAGCTCTAGAATATAGTTTGCTTATCATTAAGAATGACGAAAAAATAGTCACTTATATTAATGGCTATAAATGTAAACTGTTTGAATTGCATTTTCGTTTGTGTTAGGCTTTTTTTTTTTTACACTTTCCAACAGTGCTTAAGAGTGATTATGAAATGAATTAGTCCTTCTGTCTGTCTGTTGTGGAATCCCGTACGCAAAGTGCCTTAAATATTAAACATTGCAACAATTGCGCAAAGTTGGAAAGTGCTGATAATGTACGAGAACCGCAAGATTCTTCTTAATGTTATATTCATTTATTCTTGTTAATATTATAATTTTGATCCTTTGATAAATTTAAAAATAAAATTTTCATTTGTAATTTTCATTTTTTATTTATTCTTACTTCAAAACTTGAATGAACATTTAGAATCAAATTTAGATGTTCAAATTTAGAACATTTTCATAGAAATCAAAACATTTTACAATTTAGATATTTAAAAATTCTGACATTTTATCGTTCAGACATTTAGAAATCTTGACAATGTATTACATAGCGAATGTTTCATGTCAAATTCCTTTTATGCAACATTCACATGATGTTAAAATACAGCATGAATGTAATAATACAGCATACAATACACAAGAAAGTTTTTAGAACTATGTAAGCTTTATGAAATTTAATTGTCAAAGAATGATATACTGGAGATGTGTATCTTATTTGCATTGATTTTTTAAATATTAGATAAAACAGCAAATTTACAAGTGAAATTTATTTGGTTTAAATGGAAATTATTTTAAAATTAATATTAATATTTAAAGCGAAAATATCTATCTCAGATAACAAAACAAAAAATAAATAAAATAAAATAAACAAATAAATGAAAATTAAATAAGCAAATTTGTATATGAGCAATCTTAAGTGGCTAGACGGTCTGCTTCCACCTACTTCTCGAAATTTACATATCTATTTCAAAATTTTTTTCTCCTTGCCAGTTCATATTGTTTTGCATACACTCGGCAGTAAAATTATTGAAGCTAACATCAACATTTTTATTTTTTTTTTTTGTTAGTTTAATAGTCAGATTTTATCACCAACTTACTTTTTTTATGAACAGCATAAAGACTAAAGCATGACTCGACAAATATTTATTTAACAAAACAGTATTAAGTGCATTTCTTTTAAATACGAAATATTGTTAATGTTATAACAATTTTGCTGCTTTTTAAAACAAATGGCTTCATCTTTTACATGATGATATTTATATGATTTCAAGCTCAATAATTGTCAATAATTTAAAAATTACATCGTAATTCTTTAATTCAAATTTTATAACCACATGTCTGTTTATTTAATCACATACTTAATTTCTGGTAACGTAGGTGAATTTTACTTGTTTAACTTGTTATAGTCATTTTCCCTTGACGTTTTACAAATCATTATTTGAACCGATGAATGAACCATGAAAAACATGGCTAAAATTTTATCTATTTATTTTTGTTTCTTTTATCTTAACACAGTGCTGCTTCTGTGATTTAAATATTTCCGTTAAATTATCCCTTTTCATTATTTTATTTTGTTGAAATGTGGGCATACATGGAGAGCACGAATAAAATTTTTTCTACATTTAAGTACATTGTTTTAGCTATGGCATTATTTTTAGCGTTAGTTGTAAGAAATTTGGGACTTTATTACTTAGAAAATGTGTATGTATTTTTTTTTTCAATTTTTTTTTTTTTTTAATCCTTTTTTCTACATCAGGATTAACTGACATGTTCATGGTTTGTTTTCTTTTTTAAATAAGTTAAAAAGAAAAGAAAAAAGTTTTCTTCCCATACTCTGAGATTTTCGCTTATTTTTTATACATTAAAAAAAGAAAAAGAAAAAAGAAAAATCTATATATAAATATATATATATATATTTGTTGTCTCACGTATCCACGTATACTTCATATATATATATATATATATATATATATATATATATAAAGAGAGAGAGAGAGAAAGAGAGAGAGAGAGAGAGAGAGATATTATGAAACAAACAGCTATAACTATGTCTTACGATGGCTTGGTAGTAGAGTTGCTCGTCTACATATCCATTTATATTCGGTTCGAAACGAAATCACCGGATTTGAAAAATTTCCTGCAAAAATTATTAATATTTTGTTTATGTTCAAGGAGATTCTAAAACGTTTTTTATAATAAACACAGTCACACGCCATTTTTTTTTTTTTTTTTTTTTTTTTTAATTTATGAAAAATAATCACTGTGGTTCGTTATGGCTGCCTATTCCTAAGAAGATTAATAATACCTTTAATCGCATCTGAAATTGCATATTAAAACCTATTTTCTCTCTAAATAAATTCCTTAAATTATTGAAAATATTACATTCGACCGTCATGGAATAACCCTAAATTTTATTCACATTTTATTTTTCTTTATTTTTTATTAATGTAATTGCAACAAACAAACATAAATAATAAAAAGTAATATGAATATAATTAATTACATTTTAAAATAGTATTTAGTTCCCATAAATATAAAATATGTCTTTACATCTTAAATCTTATAAACAGTTAATCTCTATTTAACGAATTTTGCATAAAACGAAATATTTTGCTTGATTTAACTTTGTCATAAAATAGATATCCAAATGTATTAAAATATTCTACATGAGACATTAAACTAAAAATTAGTTATTATCTACAGTTAATACATACCGCCAGCATACATTTAATAACAGAGCGTAATTTTCTTTCTTTTTCTTTTTCTTTTCTTTTCTTTTCATTTTTTCTTTTTTTGACATTTAATGTACTACCTACGATTTATTTTTTTCAATGACGTTTATTTTAATAAAAAAGAAATACATTTACCCTTCAATTAAAAGTTTTATCACTTAAACTAATATTTGATTCGTTTGAAGAAAACACATCAAAATTTAATTTTCTTTGATAAATATATTACAGAATTGAAAAGTTAATTAGCCATTTTCCAATATACGATAATTGATTATTTCAAATCGAATAAATTAGATTAAAATCTTTATTTGAAAATATAAGAGAATTGGTTCTTTTATGTCTGTCTGTATAAAAATAAATGAATGAATAAATAAATGAATAAAATTGACTTCTTTAATACATAAATTCAGAAATTTATTTCTGAAATAAAATCTTTAATATTAAGTGGAATTAAAGATTTAACATGTAAACACAAAATGAAATAAATTCGTTAAGTATGATATTTCAACAAATTCTAAAGCCAATTTCAGATACAAATGTTTAAACTGAAAATCGCAAAAATCCCTGTATATATAATTTTTCCTATAAATTCTGTAAATAAAATTACATACCAGGTTGTTGAAGACAGAAATTAAATTGTTATTACTATTCAATAATTCTACTTCTTTCTTTGACTTTGTTATCTATGTAATTCAAAACATATTAATATTTTGAGCTATAGTATAAATAAAATTTAACTCAAAAATGTCTTTTATGCATATTATATTATTTTATTTTTTATTCTTTTAAAGAATTACAGAATAGAAACGCTATAAATTAACTCTTCCTAAAAATGATAAATCTCTTACTAACAGTTTGAATATATATAACTTAAAGTTTAAAATATTCTTGACTACTTAATCTATTTATTTCTGTTAAATTAAATTATATTCAATGTTGAAAAGATCAAAAGATTGAAAAAGAAATACAGAATTTTATGAAAAGTATTAAAAATAAAGTATTAGACTTTAATACTCTACTTACATTTAAATAAAATCCGCAAAATTTTAAATTATGTAAATTATTTAGTTGACGGGGAATATGTTATTAAGCAATTGTCTAAAGAATATTTAGCCTAAGTAAACTACGTCAGTTAGTTTGAAAAATACTTTTATAATATAAGACTTTTTCAAAATGTGAATCAATTATTATTAGTAGTAGTAGTATTAATTAACAATCAGAGTAAAATAATTTATGTATTTTTAAACAGAATATGCTATGCTGACGTAATTATTGAAAATAATCTTTTTTTTTTTTTTTTTTTTTTTTTTTTTTTTTACAAGAATTTACTAATTTAAAAATTTTGGTAGATTTTAGTACTTAAATTTTAATTTGTTATATTTTGAAATATTTAAAATGAGTTTAAAATAAATTAGTCTTTGCTATATAGTTAATAGTTTTCATAAATATGTGAGTTTAACTTTAGTAATAAACTAAAAGATTTGATTTAATTCTTTTAAAATTTAAAATATACGTGGAATGTCCCAACCCCCTCCAAAAATAAATAAATAAATAAAATAAAAATAAAAATAAAAATGAATAAATAAATAAATAAATAAATAAAAATTAAATTAAATAAATAAAATTAAATAAATAAAAAATAAATAAATAAAAAGTAATCTGGTGTGAAACAACCACACGACTTCCATTACCCACTATCACACGTATTATATGCATTTTTTGGAGATAATGTTATCAGAAGACATAAAATTGACCTAACGAAGTAGAAACCTGAAATTTTTCCAGTAAATGGAACTTGATACATGCGTAAAGACATATAAAACAAAGCTTACATAGCGAGGTAAAAAAACAAGAAAAAAAAATGGTAGAGTTATTTTTAAAACACCAATTTCCAAAATATAAAACTGGCCTACCTAATCAGGATGACTGTTAATTTTCCTGTAATAACCCCGTAATACATGGGAAAGAATACCTAAAAGGGATTTATGAAACAATTTTCAAAAAAATCGTTAAAGCTGTTTTTGAGATGCCAGCTTTTACCAAAACTTGGCATACTCAATTATTGACTGAAAAACAATACTACATAGAAAATGATATTTAAAAGGGAGTTAATATGGTGAGTTTGAAAAAAAAAAAAAAAAAAATCCGCACAACCGTTTCTAAAGGAACGTGCTTGCGAGACTCGTAATTGGGCTATTTATTCAGGACCTCCATTCACTTTCCTGAACTAACCAACTATATCATTCGAAAGGATATCTAATAGAGTGTTTATGTAGCAACGTTGAAGAAAATCGTTAGAGCCGTTTTTCA
Organism: Salticus scenicus; assembly: GCA_963930645.1. Lineage (NCBI taxonomy): Eukaryota > Metazoa > Arthropoda > Arachnida > Araneae > Salticidae > Salticus > Salticus scenicus. The sequence goes on from OZ005652.1 coordinate 99,407,185, forward strand.
GAAACGGTTTTACGGCCCAACTTCAGAGTTTTTCAATTTTCACCAAAACTTGGAAATGTGTATACCAGACTTATTAAAATAGGAATAAACTACTACGTCAGAAACGCCAAAGAAAAATTATTGAGGTGCATACAGCTGTTTCGGTAGCCAAAAAGCAGTCAATTTGTCTTCAGTGCAAAAAGAATAAATGAATAAAAGAAATAAAAGAATAAAATTCTTGGCTACCGAAACAGCTGTATGCACCTCAATAATTTTTCTTTGGCGTTTCTGACGTAGTAGTTTATTCCTATTTTAATATTCCAACGCCAAGTCTCCTGCTATTATACCAGACTTGTTTCAATTCTGAAGTTTCGGAGTTCTATCTTTATTAGTTTCGGAGGTATGATAACCAGAAGCTTCCCCACATACATACATACACACATACACACACTGTCCAATTGCCAAAAACTACTTTTTTGAACTCAGGAGACCTTAAAACGTGTAAATCAGGGGAAAACTCGGTATCGAATTTTTAGACCGAACGCAATATTTCATTACCTACTGTATTCGGGTAATGGAAGTAAAATGTACAGAAAAGAAATAACGTTAATTTGTTAGAAATGCGTTATAATCTAAAATTATAATAGGCTAGGTTTGTGAAATTTACACATTTAAATAAACTGATATAATTTTATTTATTTTTTAGTCCACGCCCCAATCACGAATACAAGATTTTACTCGTAACCATCATATTGAAATCAGTCGAATAACAATGGATTGTAATTAATGCCTTAATGTTTTGACTAGACCAAATTTCAGGGGTTATATCTACATTCTAATTAGGCAGATGTCTTTAAAGCTTTCAAAATCATAACAACGTTTACTTTTAACACAATATTTTATCCTACTTTGGTTATATGCATGGATATAAAATAAAAAAATTCAGGCGAAAAAAGTTTCAGATTATGGATTGTTTTAAACAATATGCTGAAATCGTTTAAAATTTTCATTTTCGAATTTTTTCGATTTTAATTATTCATTATTAATAATGTATTTTTAAATTAGATAAAATTTGAAAATTGTTCAGTAAGATTGAACTATGATAAAAAGAGACTTAAGAATAACTAAATTTATGAATGTTATGATATTGTAACTAACATTAATAGGTAAAATAAATGAAATAACGATACAGTTACTGACAACAAGGAAAAACAAAAACTAAAATTTTAGGTAATATATTTGTCTAATTATAGTTTTAAAAGAAAAATAAATTATTTTATATGTTTTCCTTTATTCCTATTTTATGAATTTAGTTAAAAATCTTTACACAATTTTCAGAGTCTCTAATAAGTTTAAACATATTGTAAACATCAATGGACATTTATTTCACAGATAACGAATATATTTATAATAATAAAATTACTAGTTTTCTTATCTAAATGAAATGCTTGCCATCTTTAAATAATATTTAAAAAGAGACCAAATTTATTGTACTATTTCTTCTGAAGTAATACTTCATGCATTTTGGTTCGTAACTTTTAAATGAATTTCACTATTGCGAAGCATACTGAAAAGCTACAACCTACAAAATTGCAATTTAAAAATATTTTTAAAGACCTTTGTATCCTCTTTTCTTGAATTAATGGAATAAAATTAAATAAATAAATCTATTTTTAATGATAAAATAAAATGCTAAGCACATATAAATAACATAACTGAATTTGTGCTGTGAAAAAAAGAAAAAGAAAAATCTTTATACAACGCAAGATCTTTTATTTAGCTACGAAATTCCCAAATTAAGGTTTCGACTTTTAAAGCCATAGCATAAAGGGTATAAATTTTCATTGTTGTACTTACCCTCATATTACTCTGATTTTAATCCACTATATATATATATATTATATAAGACAGAGAAAGTAATTAGAAATATTTATTCAATACGCAAGTGTTAGGACAATAATTAATAAATGGAAATTGTTGGGCTAGATTGAGTTAAGACGTCATTGAATGCTTTTAAAATTTCTGTTAAATCCACGGTTGTTATAGTTGTTATATATCGATATTGTTTGAAGATTTATACTTTTGAGTATCTACTAAAATTACATCTTATTTCAAAAATAATTATAAAAACTTTGAAATAAAAGTTTTCCTAAAAGTTTTTCTTTTGTCATCTTACCTCAATTTTAAGGTAGGACGGTTGTCTGTTCAGGGGTCACATGGCTTATGGGATTTTGGTGTGAAATACGCATTTTAGTTGAAACAATAAATAAAAAATAAAATAAAATAAAATAAAATGAAATAAAACTAATTTTTTGCCATTACCTTAAAATATTATATTATTATTGTTGTATAGTTATTACCTTATTTATAAGGCTAAAATTAGTGCCGATGTGTAGTTTATAAGAACAATGAAGTCAATTAGACACCTTTTCTCAGTGTAAAACTACTGGTATCTTACTCCAAAAAATTTTCGTCATCTTACCCCAAAGCATTGAACAAGGCATAAATTAGCCTATTAACTTACAAAGGGGAAATGGAAGTTTGGCGTAAAGGCCAGACACAGTACTTTTGAATATTGTGATAATTATTTTTTTTCTGTTTAAATTATAATTTACATAATTAACTAAACAAAGGACAAGTCAAGTTTATTAACACATACGAGTTGCAGACAGATGGATTAGCGATCTGAACTAACCTAAGACATTAAAAAAAATTCTCAAGACATTAAAAAAAATTCTCAAAAGTAACGTACGTCTCGTTACTAATATACCTCTTCTACGAATCTCTGTCGACTCCCTATGGTGCCAACGTGTAAAAGAACAACGTAACACACCATTTTGTTTAACGACATCTTACCACAACTTACCCAATATCTGTATTAAAAAAAAAAAAAAAAAAAAAAAAAAATTGAAACATCGGGGATATTGTCAAATTTTCTCGAAGTCTAAAACTTCCACAATAATAAAACAGTTTAAATGAATACTTTATAATTTAATATATGATTGTAAATTCTATGAGAGAATATAAAAAGTTTTAGTTTATACAAAAATAATCTAAATATAAACATTATACTTTATTATTTATTTTTAAGACTGTAAACAATCAACATTTAGAGTATTTCTTGGACTTTTGGGAATCTTCATTTTATAACAAGGTAAATGTGGGTTACTTCAACATATGGCTTCCTGAAATCAAAACATTATTAGCTGTAATTTACATTTTTGTGTACATAAGCATCTATTAATGATGGAGAAAATTTTGTCTAGATATCTTTTTAATAATTAAAAATTTATTACTTATCTTTACATTCAGCATGAATTATGTAATATAAATTTTTTCCTACTATGCAATTTCTTTTGCCTACAAATGTAGTGAAATTGAAAAAAGTTTATGTATTACATTTCCACAGAAATATGAATGTTATTGTTAAACAATTAAAAAAATCATGTAATTGAGATAAAAAAAAAAAAAAAACAATTTAGAGAGATTTTTATAAATTTAATTAATATTTTAATAAGACAGGTTTTTTAAATTTATTAATTTCTAAAACTTTTCATCTTTCATGTATAATATATTTTAATAAAAGAAATCTTTAATGCATTACTTAAAATTTTCACTAAAAATTAAAGTCTACTACAAAGTTTTTTTTTTTTTTTTTTTTTTTTTTTAATCCTTCATAAACAAATTACACTTAAAAATCAAAAATAAACATTTTCCGTAATATATAATTCAAGATATAAGGAGTGAATGAATAAAAAATAATACTGCAACATGTAATCCGTCTTTAGATAATTCTTTAAAAAAAAATCGAAATTGTTTTGCTTGAATCAAAAATATGTTTTTTTTTTTTTTTTTTTCTTTTTTAATATATATCTACTACATTTCTTTCGACGTGAAAACTGATGTTTTCAAGTAGAGATTAGTTTGTTATTTTCATGTAAATCTATAAATTTTTTTTTATCGGATTAAAAATTTATACTGAAATTTAATTAATAATCCCAGTAATTTTTGTAACTTTAGCCAAATTACATAAAATTTGTTTGTAGTTAAAGAGCTATTGTTAGGGTATTAAAGATTCGAAAGACATAGGAATTCGTAAAATTTTTATAAAAGTGTCTTAATCTTTTATATTTACTTTTGATCACATCCCTATGTTTTTACAGTTTTCAGAATGAATGGTTTAAAAATTAGGTTCTTTTAAAGATAAATATAACATTGCTTTTCAAGGGAACATAACAAAATCTTTATATACTTAAACTGGATTTAGTTGCATTGAAAGTGAATCAATTTTCAGAAAAGTGGATAATTTGTTTTACAAATGCATAAATTTTTGTGAATGAAATGATGTTTCAACCAAGACAATATTTTTTAATAGTATTTCATTTATTTTGAAAATCGCAGTTTTAAAAAGAAATTTGTACATGCTTATTTTAAAAGGAAAGTCGTCCTATGCATAAAATTTTGAAAGCAAAAATATTCAGGAACTTACTAGAAAATTTATTTCTAAAGAGCTATTTACTTAATATAAAATATTGAGTCACATTTAAAATAATATTCATATGCATTTTTAAATCATCATTGAAATAATCAAAGTTATTATAATTTTCTAATTAAACATTTTTATTAACACAAAATCATGCCAGGTTGAGTTTTATCTGATATTGAGAAGAAAATTCCATATTTTTAATTTTTTTTCTTATATCCTTAACACTTTTTGAAGCAGTCAAATGATGTATAGTTTCTTTATGGTTATTTTCATGTTTATTCTTTTATAAATCTTACATTTTTATATGTACCTTTATTTGTAACCAATTAAGTAGAGTGTAACCAATGGTTACACTTTTATGGTTATTTTCATTTTTATTCGTTTAGAAATCTTACATTTTTATATGTACCTTTATCTGTAACCAATTAAGTAGAGTGTAACCAATGATTACACTTTTATGGTTATTTTCATTTTTATTCGTTTATAAATCTTACATTTTTATATGTAACCTTATCTGTAACTAATTAAGCGGAGTGTAACCAATGGTTACACTTTTATGGTTATTTTCATTTTTATTCGTTTATAAATCTTGCATTTTTATATGTACCGTTATCTGTAAACAATTAAGCAGATTATACTTCAATAGTATTTCTTTTTTATTTTATTTATAAAGTGATGTAACAATAAAGAATGATTAAAAAAAAAAAAAAGGTAATTTAAATACATCGACTATCGAAGCTGGCAAATTCTGCTAATAATTGACATAATAAATGATAACATTATGATAAATATAACTTTACGCAGAACTCAATACAGTTACTGAACTTTTAAAAAATGTTGTGATATAACTAATTCGCAAAATCTTTTACAACTAAAGTTCTAACATAAAAGTTCACCAAGTGCTTTCACCAAAATTTCTTTGGTGAAAGTTTCCTTAAAATGTATATCAAAAGAACTTTTTCATGAAAATTTTGTAAGTTTAATTTCATAGCAAAACTTATTTAAAAGTTTTCATAATGAAATTTCCTAGTAGAATTTTTTGAATAAAAGTACTCATAAATAAGTTCTCAAACGTATGACTCAGAATTTCGCGTATATTATATTTGTAGGAGAATCCTCGCAAAAGAAAGGTTTCAGTGGCGTATTATTCTAACATTAAAATGTCAAACGAATACCAAATGGAAGCAGCGAACCTTATTAGATTTCATTTAATAATTATTATTTTTATTTAAATTGTAGCGACCTTGATGTCGTCGCCATCCTTATTTAACTTAAGTTTATCTTGAAGCTGAAACTTACTTAATTACTTAATGAAGTTATGAAATAACACAAAGTCAGATTTATAAAACCAATGGAGCTTTTATTTGAGCTTAAACAAAAAGGCGGGCGTTGGACTTTATATTTAGTATCTTCGTAACTTAAGATGGGCAGCCATGCTAACTACTTTAACTTTAAGTCATTAACCACAGTTAATTTTAGCTACTACATTCAACTTCAATCACCCTCGCGGCTCAGTAACCTTTCGATAGCAGGAGGATTCCCTGACACCGCTATCTACTCGACTTACATTCAACTCACTAACTTATTCTCCTTCCAACTAACTCTAGCCGCTAACCTCCCTACCATTAACCTCGAAAACAATCTTCCTTCTCCTTTTATCTATCTCACTTTCCAAACTTATTAGCATATGAAAAGTTACGATTTTAATTTAGGATGAGAACTAACTCTATTGATCGACTTGAATCCCAAAACAGCACATTCACGTTTTACCCGCAAAGCGCGAGTTTTAATTGTAGCACTTTGCTATACCTGACAAAATGTCCGTGTTACTTCTTTAAATGTAACAAACTCGGCTTAAAGACCCACAAAACATGTCTTGCTGGGTAAAAAGAGTTTTCTTCTTTTTACAACAAATAAATAAAATAAAAATATTATCAAGAAAATACTTAATCACAGCCACCGGCTTTATTAGTCAAATTTTTACCTCAAATATTTGCTTATTGTAATTTCCATTGTGATGAAAATGCAAGGCAGGGGGTGGGGTGGGGGGGGGTCAAGCAAGGGCCAATTACATAGCCACATATTTAAATTTCACTTAATGCCACATATCTCATTTAGCAGGTAGTAATCCCCCTCCCTTTCTAAATAGTCAAATGAAAGTATTTTGTATCTTTGTGTCCTTAACTTCTAGTATATCCCACATTTAAATACAGTATAACTTTGAAGGAAGTTTACACTAACAGATGACACTATGCGAGGCACAAGACGCAAGCCTTTTCGGGTGTTTAACGTAGTCTGTCGAATATTCAGATGAAGCATATTGTGAATTACGTAGAATTACATAATGATTATCTGTTTCTTTCTTATGATACTCCTTTTTATTATTAGATTGCATTAGGTTTAACAAAATTTCCATTGATAGAGGGACCTTATAAACTTTCCTGTTAAAGAACTTGTATAGATGTGGTCAAACAATTTTGTAAGAATTTTTAATATAAAAATAGTTTGTTCAAACAATTTTTATAATACTATTATTTCAATATTTTTACTTTAAAAAATCTGACGTATTACAAATTTGTTAGAGAAGCAAAAAGCTTCTCTAAATACTAACGTAATGCCTCACTTAAATTAACTTTTAATACACGATGCTTGCTTTAAAACACTGAACGGATTCTTTTAAATTCTCTTTTAAATTCTTTTAAGTCTCTTTTAAGACTATACTTTAATACACTAAATTTATCGGCATCTTTAATTTTACTTAAATCAAATTATTGATTTAACTGATCAAAAATTTCATCTGCTTTATTTGAACCCTTAAAATAGACTATCTTTTAAATCTCTTACTCTCTCTCTTAATGTCTCTTTTTTAAATTATTTTAAGTCTCTTAACTTAAACCTCTTACTCTTACTCTATCTCTAAATCTCTTTCTTTTAAATTCTGTTAAGTCTTTTTTAAGACTATACTTAAATACACTATTTTTATCAGCATATTCAATTTTACGTAAATCAAATTATTGATTTAAATGATCAAAAATTTCATGTGTTGTATTTGAACCCTTAAAATAGACTCTCGATGCAGGGGTTTCGAATTTATCTGGGCGACATTGTGATGAAATGCCTTGTGAGACTTCGTCATACCAATCGATTTCTGCTGTGCATTACAGACATGAAGCCCTGAGACTACTTTTAAACTTAATAAATAAATAAATAAATAAAATTTTTAAATAAGGGGATAAATAAGACAAATCCTATAAACGTGTAATAAAATAAGAGTTACCTATATATCTTTATTTAATTATGAAACAATAAGTGGCTTCACATTATTTGTAAACTTGCATCTACGTAACTGACGTCAGACTTGACTGTACTCTTCAATATTATACTTCAAGTATGCTAAACTCTAACGGGGCTGCACTGGACTAACAAAACCCCTCGAAATCCAAACTCACTACTGAACTGAACTTTCGGAATTGAACGAACCCTGAGTAGGAATTTATCATGCCTTTTATACATTGGAGAATAAGTATGCATTAGTATACAGTCCAGTTTCCAAATAACTTATTCAAAACTAATTAATTGCTATATTTCCCAAAGTCCAAAAATTTTCTATAAAATCTTAATTACTGCCTAACTGTCGTAGAGTACCTTTATACACAAAGTAAAGACCTCTAACCTGACTCAACTACCCGGATTTGCGAGGTAAATTCTTAAAAGTTCGCTATGAAATCTCACAAATGATTTATCATAATCATATTATCTTAAAATTTAGCTTATTTAGATTTTATTTAATTTTTTATTGCGTTAAAATACTACAGTTATTTATGTATTTTTACCAGAAAACCTTTTCAACCATATAACAGGAAGTAATAAGGAAGTTGGTTGGTTGGTTAGATTTTTAACGTCGTATAATGCTTCGCTATGAACAATAGTAATAAAGAGGAATCAATTCATTATAAAATGAAAATGTTTGTACTAGTCATAAGTGAAATATGCCTATGTAAAAATATATCTGGGAAGTGATTTTGAAATACCTTTATTAAAACAAGATCTTAAGTACAATAAGTAATAAAAACACCTAAAATGAGCACAAACATTCATTCCATTCAACATTCCATCACCTCAACAGCCTGTGAGGAAGGAGTGTCTGTTTCATTAATTTCTTGCAATGTGTTATAATTTATTCATATATCATTTTTTTTTTTTAAGTATAATATTTTGTTTGTGGAATTCACATATAGCACACCCCAAATAAGTAAGTAAATAACAAAATGAATAATCACGTACTCTAGATTATTTAACAAAAATTGCCATAAATTAATAACAATTTCAATTTTTGATCTTTTTTATAAATATATGTTAAATGTATTGACCGAGTACTCTGAAATTTTAAGGGTGAAAAAAATATGTTATAGCTCACATAACTGAACAGAGGCTTTATCTCTAAGGCCAAAAAAAGGACCATTGACAAATTACATGAAAAAATAATGCCTGGAATCTTCCTGATATAATAATAATAATATCCTGATATAATATAATTCTTAAATTGCACTGTATTTATAGCATGTGAATATGCACTTTTTAAAATTATCTGTTTTAATTTTTATGAGACTAGCACATATCTGTACTGATAACTATAAAGGATTTAAGTCCATATTCTTGATTTTTCAGGAGATGAAAAATAAAGTTACACTAACTAAAAACTAATGAGCAGAATCGATTAAGAAAAAAGGATTATGTTGGTTTATACGCTTTATACCATTCAGTGATCGTCAATCTTCATTTAATATAGGGAAAAATTGAATTAAATATTTTATACCAAAGATTAATGCTAAATTTCTGACTTGAATCTTTTTTTACCAATGGATTTTCTCAAAGACTAAATGACATGGATTTAAATCCGTTATACCAATTGATAGAGAATTTTTTCCTGAGTCTGACTATGTACTTAACTCAAAATCGACATTTTTGGACTTAAATCCTTCATACTTATCAGTACAGATATATTCATTTTGGTACAAAACATTTTCTAACGGAATTAAAAAAAATTGGTCTATTTTCTATTTTCTATTAAAAGATTTTAATAGATATGCAATGCTTTATTTAGAAAATTTCATTACTGCATTAGAAAAATCATATGGCAATCAAAATATTAAATATTATTTAAAGTTTTTTTTTTTTTTTTTTTTTTTTTTTTTTTATTGATATTTAATTGTGCAGGTGCAAGCGATAAAAAAATTTCTTTTACATAATTTATTAGCAAAAAGACCTAAGCAACTAGAATGAAAATTGGGAAAAACACTATCGATAGATGTGCTTTAATATCAAATGCTCTCATATTAAAAAATAATGGTAGAAGGTTTTTGTCCAAATTTTATTTTGAATCAGTTGGTAGTAACATATATTACGTTGATTAAAGATTTAAAAATATATACCTTCTTTTTGAGAAAAACTGAAATTATGTATTTCTATCGAAGGTATTTTTTTATTTTTTCACTATATTTTTTTATGATTTTTAAAATGATAGATTTATGTATTTGGCTAATAAATTATGCAAAAGAAATTCTCTTAGCGCTTTGAATGCACAACTAATTATTATTTACAAATTTTCTTGTATTTCATCAGATATTTATTATTTTAATATTATAATTCCAGTGTCTATTAATGTATATACGTATTTCTGAAACGAACACTGTTTTAGCTTGAAAACTCCACGTGTTATAAACAAACAAACGGAAAACTATCAAAAACTTTGGATCAAGTGACTTTTATATCTCCAACATAACATTCAGGCCTGTAACTCAAAACAGTTGGTGGCCGCATTCGGTACTCTTTTTATTCCTCATAGAATGTGCGTGTATTTGATGTAAAAACTGAAATCTATGTGAAACAAGGACAAAATATAAACAAATAAATATTAATAAGATAAAGAAGCAGCTACTACTATAGCTTAAGACGGGTGGAATATATATATATTTCAGGGGAAGGTGGGAAAATTTGGAGCGGAATGTATTAATATTAAAATTATTTTTATTCATAAATTAACGATAGAACAATCGAAAATTTATAACAATACATAAATGTGTAATTATAAGAAGACGAATCAACAAAAGGATTGAATAATATTTTATTAACAATAATCATTTTAATGTTTGTTTCTCTAGCTTCCAAAACTGTCTAGTATATTTTAATTTCGAAAAGTCAGAACATATTTATCAAGCTTTACTGTGATAAGATATCAGATTATAAATTTTAGAAATTCTATTAGACACTTGGGTTGCGAGTTATCCACAGCTATAAATCTGTACTGATAAGTATAAAGGATTTAAGTCCATATTCTTGATTTTTCAGGAGATGAAAAATTAAGTTAAACTAATCAAAAAGAAATCAGAAGAATCGATTAGGAAAAAGGGATTTCGTTGACTTCTACCCTTTATACCATTCAGTGATTGTCAACCTTCATTGAATAACGGGAAAAAATTGAATTAAATATTTTATACCATATATGAATGATAAATTCCTGACTTGAACATTTTTTTACCAATGAATTTTCTCAAAGACTAAATGACATAGACTTAAATCCTTTATACCAATCGATTGAGAATATTTTTCTGAGTCTGACTATGTACTTAACTCAAAATCGATATCTTTGTACTTAAATCCTTATACTTATCATTACAGAAATAAACCAACAAGTAAATATGACTGCTATTTTCATATGTTTGAATGTATAATATTAAACGAAACATCAGAATTATATAGCTACAAAAGATTTTCAGAATAATTTTTTTACATGATAATCCTTTTTTTTTTTTTTTTTTTTTTTTTTACATTTTTTACTTGTTTGATTTTAATCTTTGGAACAAATCCTCTGCTGAAATATATGAAGTCAAATATTTTATTTAAACCACTTAATTTTTAAGATTATTCTTTTTTAATATTTTCCTAGCTATTTGACAACAAGTTTAGAATTGAAATATTATTTGAAATATAGAAATGTATTGTATTTACATTTTATTAATTGTTTTTAAAGAAGCTTTCTCAAATAGGGAAGATTAAGGTTAGTAAAATTTAGATTAATTTCGCATAACCCAATAAAAATATAAAATTTTACAAATGTACATTTATTTAATTTCATTAGTTCTTAATTCCCCCCCCCCCCTTCCCCGGAAATCTTAGGAAAAGCTGTTTCATTCTTATTTGATATTTTTCATTCATTTATTGATATTTTGTTTTTCAAAGCATTCTAAATCTTGAAAACTCTGGAATATAAAAGTAAAAGTATATTGTTTAAAGGAGTAATTTTAAATATGTTTGTTTTCTATAAATAAATTATTTTCAAATTTACAAATTTTAACATGATTTTTACAACATGACTCCTCGAGATCAGAGTAATGTATTTTTTACCTTCGTATGAAGAATGGCATATATATATCTATAAGTATGTAGTATGTATAAATTGTATATATAGTATTAGTAGTATGTATAAGTATGTATAAATTGTTTTATTTAACAATATATATATATGAATACAATCATATATTTATCTGCTATTTTTCGTTCACTTATTGATATTTAGATTTTTCAAAGCATTTTTAATCTTGAAAACTCTGGAATATAAAATAGTATATTGTTTAAAAGCGTAATTTTAAATATGTTTGTATTGTATAAATGAATTATTTTAAATTCTACAAATTTTAGCATCATTTTTACAACACATTTTTTCGAGATTAGGATAATGCAATTTTTCATTTTAAGTGAAGAATAGCATAATTTGTGCATGTCTGTATTCATATAGTTTTGCTTGTTTTAATTAACAGAAATATATATACATAAATAAATGCCATTAGATAAATATATAACATTACTATACACTCTTTATACAAGTATAACTGATGTGCTTTGTATACTGTTGATTAATATCTTATATTAATCCTTTCACGTTTCGTAAACATATGTAAATGCTCGAAATGGTTATTAGACTGAATACACTAATCAGATCAGTTTTAGTCAGACATTTATGATTGAACATGCAAACGTCTAATTATAATGTATTGAAATCTATTTAAGATCTTCAAAGTAGCTTCTACAATATTCTAATAGATCTCAGAGCTTCCATTTATTCCAATTTCTGAATATTTAGTATGTTACGGTATCAGAATGCATGTAAACTCCACGTGCATTTACCGATTATAAAGTAACTGTTTCTGCGGTATGTGATATCTAAGCCTAATATGTAAATTTATTAAAGGATTTGTAAAATCGCAAGAGGAAGTAGTTTTAATAAATCACATAAAAATCAAACCAAAACTTTCAGTAATAAAATTTAAAATACGAACATGCACACAGACAGAAAGACACACTACTATATATACTATATATATAATGTGACAAATTCGGTAGAAATATTTAAAATTGAAAATATATGAAAGAAGACACCGATTTCTGACCTCCCACCCCTCAGAAAAAAAAAAAAAAAAAAGATTTTATGATTTTGAATTGAATAACAGCAAAATATATAGATAAATAAAATAACTGGTTACTCCAATCTCGAAATGTGCATCCAGTGCTGAAAACTGCAATTTCGATGTACTGAACCAGAATGACGCACTTAGTAAATGCTCTCATAAATGCATTGCTTTAAGCAGGAGTAATATTAGATGTTAGCTTATTTAACTATAAATTTGAATTTTGGTACTTAAATTTTCATTATATCTATTAGTTTTTTTTTCCTCTGAAGTAGAATTGACAACACATATTAAGATTTAATCTTTAAAAATTTTTGACGAATGTGCTACCAAAGTACTACCAAGTTATAGTTCACTTTTGTAGTTCTCTTTTATTGCCTCTTTAATTCAGTGGCGGCTCGTGAAACGAAAATAGGTGAAGAGCTCAAAAAAAATATTTAAGTATTTTCAATACATGACATTTATTAAGCATGGTCTTGGCTAAAACTAACTAAAAATACTTATTTAAATGTAAATTTATATTCTATAAATGAATACAGTGTAAAATACTGTGTGCCACTTCACCTATTTTTGGTGCACGAGCCGCCACTGCTTTAATTGTCTCTTCTATTTACAGACAAATGATATGTTTACAAGAAAAAACAATAGATAAATTTGCAATATGAAGGAAGTGTAAGATTTTCATAAATAGTAATGGAAAACAGGAAGAGGGATATGCGATTTGAAATAATTAATGCTTTTCCTTCATACCTACATGATTGTCATATAACTACAATAACAGAAAAAAATATTCGGTAAATGGTATAGTGTAATAGAAAAACGAAAGTGAAAAAAAATCTGCCAGTCAGTAAAGTTAACCGAACAAATAAATTAAAATAATTGAAGATAAAAGTGGTTGTAATGATTTGGACAAATGGAAGGCAGATAATATGTAGTAGAAGTAAATAAGTTACATAAAATCATGAATTATATATATATATATATATATATATATATATATATATACATAAACACAAAACAGTAAATGAAACAGAAATAAATTGAGTAAAAATTTTGAATATGTTTGTATGTTACACTCAAAAATATTTTAATACACTTCACAGTGATGTTCAAAGAAACTTACAATGATAGCAAAACTAATAATAATTAATATTCTATTTTAACTATTATTTTGATGATAATTTTCTCTGAATTTTCATACTCGTTAGAAAAATAAGTTTCTTATGTTTCTGATTGTAATTACAAAATAATTACATTATTTTTAATTTACAATAAAAAAATATTATTATTATTATTATTATTATTATTATTATTATATTTTATTTATTTTTTAGATTTTCATTTATTGTATATTTTCACTAATTTTATTAGAAGAATCTTCCAACAAAAATATTTAAAACTTTTTCTTTATTAATTAAAAAAAAAAAAAAAAAAAGTATTATGAAAGCAGTTTTGGGATAATTGATTAAAAAGTAACTGAATAACAATTGAATAACAATTAAATTATAATTATAATTATTTTACTGTCAATCGATTAACAAGTAATTGATTACAAGTAAATTGAATTATTACAAATAAATTGAATAAGTAATTCAATTTATTTGTAATCAATTACTGGTTAATTGATTGACAGTAAAATAATTATAATTGTAATTTAGTTGTAATTCAATTAATTTTTAATCAATTATGCCCAACACTGTATGAAAGTCAGTTTAATAAGTAACATTCACAGCTGGAATATTTCATGTAGATTAGTCTAAAAATAACATCTTCTATAGTCATTTTTACTTTTTCATTTACTCATTATAGTAAATATTTATGTTTTAAATGTGTTTTTAAACAAGCTTTTTCATATGAATCTTAAATATGTAAAGTTTATTTACTAAGAGTATCCTTTTTTGCAGATGTAGAAGAGACGTTATACTAATTATGTAGTTATTAAGATTTAATTGCTAAATTATCTTAAAAGTTTATGCTAAATACATGTAATACTACATTATATTTTAATTTCTGTAATTAAGATACTGATAAGGGGATAGAAGAAAGAAGTAATAACAAACGATAACATAAATTACTGATAACAGTGATAGAACTGATAAGAAAACATCTACTTTGAAAGTTAATGGTTATTATGCTTTAATTCCTTTAATGGTTTAAGATAAAAATCAATTTTATTTCACCTCAACCTAATTTTCAGTATATATATATATATATATATATATTAATATACGAATCCTTTAAATGAATAGTCATCTTTAATTGTTTAAGTTTAAGAAGATAAGTTCAGTGGAATTGGAAGATTTGAAAAAAGTTGCATAATAAAAGAGCACAAATTAATGCATTTCACAGAGTTTTTCTGAAATAATATAAATATATTTGGAATTAAACATGAAACTAAATAATCTCTTAACTGATATGGATAAAATATTATCCCTTTTTATTTTGTAAGAAAAAAGTAATTATATTTACGTGAGTCAAATTAAATATTATTATCTAAAGTTCGATAAATAGTAATTTGACAGAGTAATTGAAGACAAGGTGTTAAAATAAGTTTGTATTTCTTTTAAATTTATCAGATTCCTATTAATACTCGAAAATTAAGTGTTTGAAAAATACTATTAATGAAGAAAAAGTGTATATTATTACTTTTGTTAATGTCCATTATTACAAAAATTTGAAAGAATAAAATCAACTAAAAATTAGGCAGTGTCAAAGTGTGAAAATAGTAAAAACGGCATAATTTAATTATTATGCTTTGTTGGTTGGTTTGGTTTTATGTAGCACTAATGCTGCGCTTTGGACCATGTCTGGAAAGCAGCATACGAATGGCCCGGCAACATGCCATCCCAATTTGTACCTCCACGAAAGAGAATTTAATTATTAAGAAATGCGCTGCAATAACTTTATAGTCTAGCTTTTCTTATTTGGTTCTTTACTATTTAGGTTTTTTTTCATATTATAAAATTTATGCTTTTGAAAACTGTTTATGAATTCTGGCATTATTATTTTATCAAGAGTTATATGAAAAAATTTTAAATATATGCATCATACACATAGTTGCATTTAGAATTATATCGTAGATTATGTATACCTTCATATTTTTTCTGAGAGTTTTTTTTTTTTTTTTTTTTTTTTAATGTAAAATTGACAATCAACTTCAATGCAATTTATTAGCTATAATAGTCATGTAAATAATATCTGAAAGAAAAAAACACGTTTTTGCTTGAAACCTAAAATTAAACTGAAATATATATTTATTTATTTGTATTTATGTAAGTAATCAAGAATTATAATTGACAGAACAATGCTCAAACAAAATTTATGAAATATATCAACAACAACAATAATTATAATAATATCAATCATGATTATTAAAAATTTTTAAACCTTTTTTTACTTTCTCTTACCCATAAGGTAGAGAAAGTATTGTTTTTGGGTCAAATTTTCGAACGCGAGATTTTGTTATATTTACACGTTTTGAGGTCCCCTGAATACGATAATACTGTTTTTAGCAAATGGTTTGTGTGTCTTTCTGTATGTCTGTCTGTTATCAGCATATCTCAAAAACAAATTATGGCAGAAAGTTCAAACTTGGTATTCTAAATGTGTATCATATAGGGATGCTACAGTAAGCTTTTCGATAAGATCAAGCAAATGGTTCGTGTACAGGGACAATCAACAGAATTCTAATACATTACGTCTATGGGGGGAAATTGCTGGTAAGTAGAGTTTAACGTCTATAGACTGCACTAAACCAAATGAAACGAATATATATTTTTTGTAATAGAGATAGTTAACTGGGAAAAAAATTTTGCGTATGTAGGAGCCTCGCCTCCCCCCCCCCCCTGGGGGGGAAGTCCCCCCTCGAGGGGAGTAAATTTTCATGATGGGTATCTTTCAAAAGAGCTCGCCAATACCTTTAAAACGAATGGTTGAATCATCGATATGCGATAATTTAAAACAAAGTTATCGATTTTTTTTTTACTTTTAACAACAACAAAAAAAAAATCTCGTGTGTCACTCACACGACTTTCTCTTACCCTGAAATTTAATACTATAAATACAGGTTTGAGATTAAGAGGTAAGATAACGAGTACTGTTATGTAAACCTATGTTAAACAATTCATATTAGGCTTCTGAAGAGTTTTATATGATAATTAGTACTGTGTGAGGGGGGCTACCGCCCCCCTCAACCCCCCGTTTTATTAATGCACCTACATTTATATAGAATTTAATTCGGTTATTAAAAAATATGTCTCTTTAAAAAATAATTTATTAAAATTATTATTTAAAAAAATTATCTTTTATGATAAGGCAGACGATTTCCATATTAGAGAAGTAGTTTAACACCAACTATCCAAAAAAAAAAGTCCATTTTATTCTCAATATTAAAAAAAAAAAAAAAAAAAAAAAAAAAAAGTACGATTTTTTTTTTTTTTTTTCGTTAAAAGTAAAAAAAAATCGGCAACTTTGTTTTAAATTATCGAAGATCGATGTTTCAAACATTCGTTTTAAAGGTATTTTCGAGCTCTATTGAAAGATACCCATCATGAAAATTTACTCCCTTCGAGGGGGGACTTCTCCCCCATGGGGGGAGGCGAGGCTCCTACATACCCAAAAAATTTTCCCAGTTAACTGTCTCTATTACAAAAAATATATATTTGTTTCATTTGGTTTAGTGCAGTCTATAGACGTTAAACTCTACTTACCTGCAATTTCCCCCATAGACATAATGTATTAGAATTCTCTTGATTGTCCCTGTACACGAACCATTTGAATGATCTTAACGAAAACCTTACTGTAGCATCCCTATATGATACACATTTAGAATACCAAGTTTGAAATTTCTGCCATAATTTGCTTTTGAGATATGCTGATAACAGACAGACACACAGACACACACACACACACACACAGCCACACACACAGCCACACAGACACACAGACCATTTGCTAAAAACATGATTTTCGTATTCAGGGGACCTCAAACGTGCGTGACATACTGTGTGTGACATACCAGATTATTTTTTTTTCTTCGCATATATCAGGTAAAACACGGTCTTATAAAATACCATCATTATTGTATTCTGGACCAACTTTTCTTTTAGAAACACGCTAGAGCCTTGATGGTACTACTACACTTTTCACATGTAATCTTGAAGGGGGGCAGGGACCACGGTTGATCAAACAACTGTTTTCTATACCGATTCCTTTTTTTTTTTTTTTTTTTTTTTTAAAGATAATTAGGTCAAGCACAAAAGTTTCTTTTTAAAAATTACTTTATATATGATTCAACTATTTCTAAAGACAACCATTTCGTTGAGGATAACTGTATATTGTTATTATTTTTTTTAATGATAAAATCATTGCGTGCTAAATATATTTTATTAGAAATATTTTGTTCCGGATGGTATTTTATTTTTCAATTGAATGTCTACATACTGTATCATCTATGTTTCATACTTTTATGTTTGTAGAATGGTAATAACTATGTCATATTCGATAAGTTTAGTTTACAACGAAGCTTGAATATTGAATAAAAATGTGTGTATCCAGAAAACTTGAAATATATTTAGATTCAGGAACATATTTCTTGATTATTCGTATTTTTAATATTCTCATATTTCTTAGTTCACATGAGTACTGTAATAATAATAATAATAAAAGAAACTTAAACTATTTAGCACAAAAGTATTTGCTTTAGTAAAGTTCATGCGGAATACTAATTTTCTAAATTTCATCCATTTTTATAAGTGCGTAATATTGCAGTATTTTTTCAAAGAGGTCAGTGTTAAACCTTGAAACAAGTAAAAAAAAAAATAAAATAAATAAAAATAAAAATAATGATAATTGCAAAGTTACAACTCTCTTAATACAAATTTATAAACTTTAATTTAATTTATCAATTTTATTGTTATTTTATTTCACCTAAGATATTTTAAATGTAAGATGTAAATCTACGATTTGCTTCCGATATTGCTTTAAAAATCGAATAAAAACCAAGATTTTTGTTTCATCTAATAACGCTAAAAATTCTAATAAGACATTGAAAAAAATACCATAAAACATCTTTTCTCAGAAGATATATTGCAATAGGAACATCTGAATGACTTTCTGTAAAAAGAAGAAAAAAAAGATTTAATATTAAAAGTGTATGCCACACGAGTTTGTATATAAAGCTTTGCTTTAGATTCACACTGGGTGGTCTTTGTAAACAGTAGAAAAAGGCTCGTGTTTGCAACGCTTGGGAATCAATCGGCAAAAAGGTTTTTCAGATAAGATTTATTTTGTAAACAGTGTCTTTCAACTCAGTAAAAAATGATTCAGTGATAGATGGTACCACAAGGAATTCTTTCTTAAATTTACGAAGTTAAAGATATTTCAGAGAAAAAAGAAGTTTAGTTTACATTTTACTGATTTTTACAAAGAAAATACATTTTTTTTTTTTCGACATGCAATAAATTTCTCTTTGTATCACTGCTTTGTGGGTGGTTTCGTAGGCTTTTAGCAGTGTTATAAAAAGGAAATATAATTTTTAAAGAAGTAAATTGAGAAGATATTTACATAAAATATTTAATTTAGAGAACAAATAACAGACTTCTTGAATTTTCATTCACAAGCTTAGTTTACACTTTACTTACAGATCTCTACAACAAATGCGATTTTTTTTTTTTTTTTTTAACATGTAATAAATTTCGATTCTGCATTGGTACTCTGTGGGTGGTTTCATAGGTTTTTGGATTGTAATAATATACATACACACACACACACACATATATATGTATATCTCAGAATACAATGGGTGATCAAATTATTAGATTTTTTTTCTTTTTTTTTTTTTTTGATTTTCTAAAAAAATACTTGACGAAATTGCCTGAATCTTCATACATGCAAAGAACATTTAAAACATCATATTTTCCACTATCAATTTAGTCCACTGTTCAGTTAAGGGACCAACCACAAAGTGAAGAAGAGCAAAAATACTTTCGATCATCCTGTATCACAAAAAGCTATAAATGACTTGTAACTTTAATGCCTTGTTGCACATATTATCTACAATATTTAAATGTCTTGGTGCAGGAATTGCGCAATTATTCAGGTATATATATATATATATATATAATTAGTAAGTCTTTTGACAAGTTTTTTGCTTATAACAAGAACGATTTCCATAACATTTTACAAAATTTGCTGAAAAATTGGCCAAACATTAGAGAAACATTATTCTGAAACTTACAATTCACATGTTGAATAGTCGTTGAGAAATGAGCATTTATAGTAAATATATATATATATATATATATATATATATATATATATATCCATATTTTACTGCACATGCGGGAAATATATTTATAATTTTTTTTACATAGGTTAAAAGCTAAACGTATTCTGCAACGTCTGTCGAAAATTCATTTGGATAGAGTAAAAATTAAGCAAATTTTCAGCAAACGAACGAGTTATGTTTTAGATATTTTCTAGAGTTGAAAAATTATGAGGGGTTCTTCGTATGCTTCGTATTTAATTTAAAGATCCAATTATTTTTTAAAAGTTTAAAAGTTTTATTTTTTTTATTTTTTAATCGTTATGAACTTACAAATCTTGGTAAATAAGGTTGTTTTGCAAAAAAGAATTTTTGCAACATGGTTGAAATAATTATATGTTTAAAATTAAATATGCGGCATGTAAGAAATGAATTGTCAAATCTGAAACTACCTAAAATCTAGCTCATTCTTTTAGCAACAATTTGCTTAATTTTTACTCTATTCAAATGAACTTTTGACAAACGTTGCCCTATATATCCAGCTTTCTACCTATGTTATGAAAAATTCTCTATATTTCACGCATGCGCATTTATATATATATATATATATATATATATATATATATATTTACTGTAAACGCAGATATTTCAATGAATACTACACATATAAAATTTGTATTTCAGAATAATGTTTTTCTGATATTTTTTTCAATTTTTCTGCAAGTTTTGTAAAATTTTATGAACATCCCTTCTAGTTATAAGCAAAAAATAAGCAAAAATACAAAATAATAATAATAATAATAATAATAATAATAATATATATACACACACATATATATATATGCCTAAATAATTGAGCAATTCCCACAAAATCAGGCAAATATTGTCCCTAGTATGTGTAACAATGTATTAAATTTGCACGTCATTTGTAACTTTTTATGATACAGGCTGATCAAAAGTATTTGAGATATTCTTTAATTTATCGTTGGCCCCCAATTTGGTCTCTGGACTAAATCAATAGTGTAAGAAGCGAGTTTTTAAACTTTCCTTGCATGTATGACTTTTCAGGTTATTTCGCCTAGTATTGTTTTATAAAATCGAAATAAATATTAAAAAAAAAAAAAAAAAGTCTCTAATAATTTGATCACCCACTGTAATTGTAAGTAGTATAATAAGTGTATCTAGTGATCTTTTTTATATATTTAATATATGTAATTTAATTTTTAATCGTAATATGTTTTAATTTAATCTACCTTTGTACAAGGGATAAATATAACCATAGCCTCCTTAACTAGATGCCTGTCGCGTAGCTCAGAAACTAGGCAAAAGTTCAAGCGGTAGACAGCGCCACCTGGTACAGATTGCGCGACTTTTTTTTTCAACAGTCACTAAAATATTTTTAAAGTGGGATATGATATACATAAAAGGCGAATATAATTGAAGAAACGTTGATTATATATATATCATGTATCACTTCTTTAAATTATTAGTGACAGTTTGTGAGGTCGAGCTATGGACCGTCACCAAAAGTCGGGACGGTTAAATTACTTCGTCGCCAGTAACTCGGCAACAGTTGAGGTCGAGTTGGTTTTATGTCAGCATTGTGCAGCAGTAAAATAATTAGGATTTCGGTGTTAGATGATTAGAAGAGATGTTAAAAGGTTTTGATTGAAATGAAATGAAAGGGAGTTGTTGAATGGAGTATAAAAGGAAAGATAGTGAATTGCTAGATATAGATATAGGATGTGATGTAGTGGAATGGTGATGAAGGGGTAGCTGATTAGTGTGGAGTTAAGAGAAATGTTGATGGTGATAGTTTAATGCGAATGATGGTAGAGAGGCGTAGTTTTGTGGAGTAAAGAAATAAAAGAGCCTGTCGTGTTCGGGAATCCGCTCGACGCTCTAAATTGAGAAAAGTGATAAGTAGCCGTGAGCAGTCGTCAAAAGGATCAGCGTGGGTGAGATAAAGCAACTTCCTATTTTATGTCTTGTTAAAGTTATTTCCTGAGGTCATTTATTTAAATTACGTTAGCTCAACGCCCTCCTTAATTTTGAATGCTTAATAAACTTTGTTTATTTGTTAACTTTGTCTCGAGCTTTCATCATTACGTAATTAAGTTAATCTAAGTTCATATTTAAGATCTAGTAAGATCAACATTAGAGAATCATGGCCCACGCCCATTCTCTACAGTGGCGCCCAACTCAGTTCGACATCCCCCCGCTCGAGTCTATTTTACCGGCTCAAATAATGTACTTTTTGAAGAACTTGAGAATTATTTTGATGTATGTCATATTGATATTTCTGATCGTTTTAAATGGTTAAAATACTCCTTAAAAGGAGAACCTAAAATGTGGCTTGACATAATTGCCTGTCATTCTTTGGGTCAAAATCCCACTTATGAAGATTTAAAAATCAAAATTATAAACACCTTTTCCTTAAGTGCCGATAGAGCAAGATTAAGGCAGGAACTTTATGCACAGAAAATGTCTGTATTTGATAAACCGACAAACTTTTTCCTGCGTAAGCTCAATTTAATTAAACAACTCGATCTAAATTTATCCTTTTTAGAAATATTTGATATTATAAATCCGCTGTTCACGGTGCCAATTCAAGATTACCTCGAGTTAAAGCCAACCGCACCTGTTGATACTCTTTTTCAAGTTCTCGATAAATATCAAGCACGTCACGCTATTAAACCGGCGGATAAGTCTAATCGCTGGCAAGAACCCGTCAATGTTCAAAACGAACAGCGAGAATGTTTCACCCCCCCTCAAAATGTTAATTTCAATCATCCGCAACAAGCTAACTTTTCACAAGCAAGACCCAGTGACTTAAATCAACCTGAAAATGTTGCACAGGTTCCAATGAACTCTAATAATACCAAAGTACAATCTATATGTTTAAATTCTCTTTCTATTTCTTCAGTCAACTTGCAGCGTTTAAATTCTTCTCAATGCGTTTCCAATTTAAACTTTCCGTTTCCTTCCAATTTAGAGAAGAATGAAAGTTTATTAAATGTAGCGGCTAATCCTTTCATCAATAAATCACATTTATGTTTTCAAACTGT
Source organism: Salticus scenicus (assembly GCA_963930645.1). Taxonomy (NCBI): domain Eukaryota; kingdom Metazoa; phylum Arthropoda; class Arachnida; order Araneae; family Salticidae; genus Salticus; species Salticus scenicus. Next base: position 99,430,447 of record OZ005652.1, read on the forward strand.
TCAGTCAAGAGACCTTTCTAGTAATTTACATGCACCTCATAATAAATTACAGTTTAATTCTCAAACTATCAAGTCGGCAGATTCTGCTATTTTTATTGATAAATCTCATGCAAATGCTAAACCGGTCGATTCCGGAAATTTCTCTCATGACACAGGAACAATAGTCGCAGAAAATGTTAACATTAATGTTGGTACTCAACCTTTAAGAAATGAGTTAAATTTATGTTTTACAACTGGTCAGCTACCAGATTTAATTATTAGTCAAAATGAAAATGTTGTGGTACAACAAACAGAAAATAACGGTTTAAACAACGATGCTTCTCATAAGCGACTAGCTAATTTAAATGAAAGTAGCGAAAAAGGACATTTAACTTTTCTACATGGCAAGCCGACGGAATCCACTAGTTTAAACAAAAAAGTAACTGACAATGTTGTAAAAGAAACTGGAAAGTTAAATAGCGGTCCTGCTCAAAACTGCTAGCTAATTTACATAAAAATGTAGAGAATAAAAGTAAATTAAAACATTTCTACGTTAAGGTATTAAATTTATATTCCACAACTGTCAAGTTGACAGAGTCACGTATTTTGGCTGAAAATCCTGTAAATGATATATTAAGTGACGCTGCTTCTAAAAATTGCTTTACAAAGTTAAAAGTAAATGATGCGATTTCCATTACTTCTTTGAACTGTTTTCAAGCTCGTAAGCCCTCCAAGACCTCAACACGCATGAGTAGAGATGGAGCGGAATCGTCCTCTGATGCCACGGACAGCGAGAGCGTGCCGGGTTCGATCGCAGCCCAGGAATGTGACCTCGCAACGCCTGACCTCCTGCTGCAAGCCTCCAGCCCTGTGATTTCTGCGGCCAGTGCAATGACTAGCAGGACTCTCATGTTTAATGCTAATTTTCTTACAGCGGAAACCCTGGGTGAGGTTGTATCGTTTCTTATTTTACTTTTTCTCAAGTATTTGTTTATCAGAGCTGTACCAAAATGTAAGACATGCCTTGAAGCCTTTCGGACTTCTTATTATTGTATGAAAGAGCAGGACTTTCTAAAAAGAAAAACTGTAAAATTTAAATTAGTACATGAACTTTCATTTCGAAAATCATGTTTCTGCTTCAAATGTCAACATTTTAGTTCTCTCTTAATATATTTTAAGTATGTATTAAGTTCTTTTACCTTGTAGCCATCACCTGCAGAAAGCTGGTAATATAAACTGTTTTTTTAACCTTTGTAAATATCCCCCCCCCCTTTTTCGTATTTCCATACATATTGTATTTGTATATATAGCTAAAATGAACTTTGATAAGTGTATAAAATGAATATTTTTTATTGTTATAACTCTTGTATTCAACTAAAAGTTATCTATATATATATCTATGTGTTTGAGTGGGGAAATATTTTTTTTTTTTTGGCTATATGCATAAATCACGCGTAACTTTAAACTAAAATCACTAACAAATTAATTTTTTGTCGTTTCGCATGCTATAGCCCAGGAGGAAAAAATTATTGTATATAAACTATTTTATGTATTCAGAGACAATTTGTCTCGTTTATCTATCTACAAAATGTCGTTTTTATATTTTTGATACTTTAAGAAGTTTCTGTTTTAGAAATATCTTTGATGCTCTAATCTGATGTCCGAAATGTTATTCTGATGCCTGACGTTTCTGAATAAATTTTTTCTCAAGTACGTTGACCAGCTGATGTGGTTGAGCCTAGACTGGCTCTGAGGGATGACGAAATTCCACATCGAAAGTTTCGAAGGATGGCTTACTTCGGACAGAATTTAAAGTTTTTTTTTATCTCAATAAAAATTTTCTTCATGTTGCTAGTCTATTAAAGCAACCCCCCTGTACTTAATCCTCCTTCAACTTCACTTTAAAATTGAGTTTTTTTCCCTTTCTGGAATAACAGAAAGATGAATGTACGCCCCATTCTATAGTTGAGCTAACCAATTTGAGGAGTTTTTTTTTCTCCCTGTAGTTTCCGGCTGTAAAAGGCCCTCAATTCAATTTAAAACTTTTTTTTTTTTTTTTTTTTTTTTTTTTTTTGTTCGAGGTTTGTCCGGTTTTAAGATAAAGGGTTTTTTATTCGCCATGGTATTTGAAGCTGTAAGCAGTTCATTGCTCAGCAAATTACACTTTAAATTATTTTCTAACTTATTTTAAAGTTTCAAATTAAGTTGTGGCTGCACTCACTCCTATGTGCTATATTACGGTTTAAATTTACTCGATCAAACCCGTTGGGGATTTTCCCGACTAAATTTTTTCTTGGAGGGGGACTGTGAGGTCAAGCTATGGACCGTCACCAAAAGTTGGGACGGTTAAATTACTTCGTCGCCAGTAACTCGGCAACAGTTGACGTCTAGTTGGTTTTATGTCAGCATTGTGCAGCAGTAAAATAATTAGGATCTCGGTGTTAGATGAGTAGAAGAGATGTTAAAAGGTTTTGATTGAAATGAAATGAAAGGGAGTTGTTGAATGGAGTATAAAAGGAAAGATAGTGAATTGCTAGATATAGATATAGGATGTGATGTAGTGGAATGGTGATGAAGGGGTAGCTGATTAGTGTGGAGTTAAGAGAAATGTTGATGGTGATAGTTTAATGCGAATGATGGTAGAGAGGTGTAGTTTTGTGGAGTAAAGAAATAAAAGAGCCTGTCGTGTTCGGGAATCCGCTCGACGCTCTAAAGTGAGAAAAGTGATAAGTAGCCGTGAGCAGTCGTCAAAAGGATCAGCGTGGGTGAGATAAAGCAACTTCGTATTTTATGTCTTGTTAAAGTTATTAACTGAGGTCATTTATTTAAATTACGTTAGCTCAACGCCCTCCTTAATTTTGAATGCTTAATAAACTTTGTTTATTTGTTAACTTTGTCTCGAGCTTTCATCATTACGTAATTAAGTTAATCTAAGTTCATATTTAAGATCTAGTAAGATCTACATTAGAGAATCATGGCCAACGCTGATTCTCTACAAGTTGAATAAAAAAGTCCTATAATCTCTACTAGGTGGCGCTGTCTACTGTTTCAACTGTTGCCTAGTTTCCGAGCTACGCGACAGGCATCTAGTTAAGGAGGCTATGATATAACATTCTGTAAGTTATAAGAAATCTTGAATGGAAATTTTTCAATAATCTGGCGACATTTCTCTCGACAGTGAAATTAAAAACTAAATTTATGTATTTATTTGTAGTATCTAATTTATATACTCCCTGTTTTAAAAATAAATAAATAAATAAATAAACAGCGCTATTTATTTATTTATCTCATCACCAAGTAATATATATATATATTTATATATATATATATATATATATATATATATATATATATATATATATATATATATATATCATAATTTACAGTAGCTTCTTTCCACTTAAAAAATTAATTTCATTAAAATTTCCTTAATGAAACTTAGATTTTGAAATTTCGAAAGCCAAACATTGAATGTTCTTAAAGTTAAACCATTCGCAATTTTCTAAAATCAAATGAATTAAATGCATTTAATTAAAATCTTTTCAGTGTTAAAATGAACGTTTAGTTTAAGAACGCAAACAAAAAAATTAAATTAAAGGAAACTTCTAAAAGAATTTTAAATGGAATGTGCAAACGAGAGGAGTTTTAACATTATCGTATACCTCAGGTTTAAATAACTAAGGGAGCATTCAGATGGAATGTAAATCAAAATCAGCCCAGTTTGTTATTCTAATAATAGATTGGATCAATAATTAGATTACTGATCTCCGAATTTCTATCTAATTACTGTCTCAAAACAAATTACACTCAACTAATTCTATAACCACCTAAAGTGTAAAACCTAAAGTGAGTAATTTGAATTACTCTAATTGAAAGCAGATGAAATTTATACGACGTAAAATATAAAGCAAATGAGGTGTATTTTATATAATTTTATCATATAAATAACAATGTATTCTATATTTTATTGCATCTAAATATCTAAAATGAAATTGTAGACCTAAGAAATCATTTTTATTTCGAAGAAAATAAATCTGAAATTTTTCAAAGTTATTAAATAATAATGAATTTTCATTAATTGCAAATGTTGTGGTTGTCGAATAGTTAGAGGTTTCACCTTCAGTTCTCAAATGTCGGGTTCGAGTCCTGGTTCACTTCTGGATGTTTAGAATGGTTTACAATTAATTTTAAGCCATAATTTCCCGTCTAGTGAGCCTTAATTTGCGAAAAAATAACCGTTGGTTATTTTTTTGTAGGTTATTGCTTACAGTTTAGATACAACTTAAACCCTAGACAATTTATTTCAGACGTTTAAGTGCATGAAAATAATATTGAAGCATTTGAGTGCAATAATTTGAACTGCTCAAAATTGAAGCAATTAAAAAAGTTCAATTTCGAAGCAAATTCAGCTACTTAAATTCGAACACAAGAATTTAAGGGATTACAAAACAAACAAATATGTTTTTTAATACGACTGTCTTGGTTATTAGGTTTTATTGAATTAAATATTTGAAAGAAATACTGAAGTTCAAGATTTTTTTTTTTTCACAGAAAGCGTACTTTTTAAAATACCAAAGATATATATATATAAAAAAAAAAGTAATTTAATCTTATTACAAAATTTTGAGGATCCAGGAATCGAAACTTGACGTAAAATTCTTAGTAACAATTGTGAAAAGAAAATATTACTTATTAATTGAATCATATAAAAAATATTTTTTTTTAATAGTGGGTAGAATTCTCCGTTAAACTCGCATTCCTGTATATTTAAATAATCTTTAAGCCAATCGATGTAGTAGAATCACTAAAAATATCTATGTTAGTGATTTTCCTATTCAAAATAATTCTGCTATTTTGAAAATATCCTATTAATTATTTTGAGATCAAATAATGTATTATCTTTCTATTGCAGTGCATCTTCCTATGTTTTGTATTTAACAAAAAAAAAAAAAAAAACAAGTCCTTCCGGCTTATTCGGAAGGGTAGGTTGATTTATTTTTCCTTATCAAGTAGCCGTCGTTTTGTTTCGAAATAGCGACTACAAATTATTAATGCACTTGGTAGAAATATTGATGTAGGCTATGCACATATGGAGTTTTCAGCAAATCGGTTCCCTTTTTAAGTGAATTTAAAATTTTCAAGTGGCTGGCGCGTGGAAACAAAATTGTGGGTCAAGTTGACAAATATATGAAATGTATTTGTGAGATAAGTCTACTGTACACATATAGTTCGAATTAATTCAAAATCTGAAAAGTCACCGTGTTGAAAAATTAAGTGGCTGCCACTTTGATCAAAATGGCAGAGAAAGTTGCTCATCTAAGATATCGTTGCAAATTTGAAAATAACTTTTGTTGTAGAAATTCTTTCAAAGAGGCTTAATGAGTTGATAAATGTTAGTTTATTGCATTTCTAGTTTGTTTTAGCATTAAAATAGCCTAATTTTTCCTTAAAAACGCATTAAAACGATCCAGTAACGCAGGTAATGAATTTGGAGACTTTTCCCCTATGGCGAATTTTTTGGCGACATTTGGCGGGAAAATACTTATTCTCGATATACGAAATATGGACGCAATAACGTGATTGGTTCACGGGTTACGTGAGTTTTCTAGATTTTTGTTGTTTGAATGATAAATCCATTTTTCAACTTTGATTTGAATTGATTAAGTATTTCTAAAATTACCGTGATAACAAATTTTCAAGTGACCGCCAGTTGGAAACAATACAGTGGAACAAGTTGCCCAGCAAACACATCCAAGATATTTGAAGCATAGCTTCACTGTCCAACTGTGGTTTAATTCAGGGCCGTGTTTCAAAAGTTATTATTATGGCAAATTTTCAAGTGGCAGTCTAAGTGGCTGTAACTTGGAAACAAAATGGCAAAACAACTTGCTCAGCAAAATCATTCAGTATATTTGTATGATAAGTTCATTGTCCAGTTCTAGTTTAAATTAAATCAGTATTTCAACAATTATCGTCATAAGAAATTTTCTGGTGGAACCACTTGGAAAAGAAAGCGTAGTGAGATGCCCAGCGAACTTATCTGAGATATTTGAATGATAAACCCACTACCCAAATTTGATGCAAATTGGTTCTGTATTACTAAACTTACCAAAATAACAAATTTTCAAGTGGCCGCCACTTGGAAATATAATTGCGGATCAAGTCACCAAATGAACTTATCCTAGATACTTGAACCATGAGTTCACTATCAAACTTTTATTTGAATCAGTTTAGTATTTTAAAAGTTATTGTGATGGCATATTTTCAAGTGGCTGGAACTTAGAATAAGATGTCGGTACAAGTTGCCCAGTGAAAACATTCAAGATAATTATGTGATAATATAACTGTCTAAATTTGGTTCAATTTGGAGTATTATTTCAGAAGTTATCGAGATTTTAAATTTTCAAGTGGGAGCCTTATTTCAAGTGGCCCCGCTTAACTTAAGATATCTGCCATTTTATTAAAAATGGCGGATATAGTTTATTAATAAACTTCATTGAGATCCTTATATGGTCTGTATTTACATCAAAATTCAAACAATTTCGGAATACGCTTTTTACAATTAAAAATTGAAATTTTCAAGTGAACTCCACTTGAAAACAAAATGGCGGAGCAACTTAGTTAACAAACTCATGTAAGAAATTTATAAGATAAGTTAAGACACTGTTCAAATTTGGTGCCATTTGGAGTAATATTTTGGAAGTTATCATGGTTTAAATTTTCAAGTGGTAGCCGGATTTCAAGTGGTCCCGCTTAACTTAAGATATCCGCCATATTAATAAAAATGGCGGATAAAGATCATTAATAAAGTTATACACTTGTATAATCTATGTATACATCAAAATTTTAAAAAAATTCGGAATACGCTTTCTACAATTTGAATTTGAAATTTTCAAGTGGTCTCCACTTGAAAACAAAATGGCGGAGCAACTTGGTTAATAAACTTATCTAAGATATTTATAAGATAAGTTAAGACACTGTCTAAATTTTGTTCGATTTGGAGTATTATTTCGGAAGTTATAGTGATTTTAAATTTTCAAGTGGTAGCCTGATTTCAAGTGGTCCCGCTTAACCTGAAATATCTGCCACTTTATTAAAAATAGCGGATAAAATTCATTAAGACCCTTATGTTGCCATCAAAATTCTAGCAAATATTGCTTTAAATATGCTTTTTACAATGTCGGTTTGAAATTTTCAATTGGCTGCCACTTGAGAACAAAAAGTCGGAGCAACATGGTTAACGAACTCATCCAAGATATTTATAAGATCAGTTCACTGTCCAAATTTGGTTCGATTTGGAGTTTTATTTCGGGAGTTATCGTGATGACAAAATTTTCATTATAGATAGATAGATAGATAGATAGATAAACGAAGTGATTACAATAGGTCGATTTCTAAAGAAATCAACCTAAAACAGGAAATTCTAGGTATTGTTATGTTTATAGGGCAAAACACGGAAATTTAAATTACACCCGTTTTTTTTTCACAGTAAATTCGAAAGAAATTCTCTAAAAACTCATTTTAACGAAAAAACAAAGGAGACTTTACGGGGACTCCCAAGATTCCGAACGGATTTCTCTCTCTCTCTCTCTCTCTCTCCCTTTTTTATAGTGACAGTTTACTATTAGATTTCCATCATGATCTTTCTATAATTATCACCTTAAGAGTCCACAAACTAAGCTTAAGCAACTAGATAAAATTGCAGCTTTAGACAGAGGATAATAAATTGTATGAATTATACATAAAAAAAATGAATTTTAGTTACTGTCCACTAATTAAAACTAATAATATATACTAAATTCCATTTACTAAAAAGGATAATCTCTACGGGTGGCATAAATTTGGTCGTTATGCCAATTTTCAATAAATAAATTAATTAATTAATTAATAAACATAATAAATACAAATAAATAAATAAAAGTATAATATGAGGCAATTAAACCCAAGAGGTTCTTACATTTAACAAATGTTCATTTAATGCTAGATGATAGACTTACCTAAAAAAATGACTTTAAAACAAGAAAAATATAACGTTAATAATAATGAAATTGCAAATATTGTAACAATCAGTGCTATTAGACAATGTAATGGGTTCGTTGGTATATGGATATTCAACGACGGACCATGGAACTCCATCAATAAGGCATTCAGCTTCGGCCATGGTCTGGTGTCCTATCTGTTCTGCAAAATCAATCGGATAACCAAAATGAAGAGAAACAATGTTTTCTATTAATAAAATATATCATGTGCGTCTGGATGAAATCATCTATGTCTTATCCTCACAAATGTCTGAGAATATTTCAAAGCTAGTAGACAGGAAGTGCAAGGTTCGATCCCAGGTCATGTTCGTTCAAAATTTCGAACATATTTTCTTTCTATTTTTAGAGTGTACTCTAATACGTTCACACTATTATCCTTCTTCAGTAAAAATCAACCAAATTGCCAAAATAAGGGGAAACAATATGTTCTATTTATGAAATATACCATATGTATGCGGATAAAAACATCTAAGTCTTATTCTCACAACTATCGGAGATTTTTTGGAAGCTAATAGACGAAAATGCAAGATTTGATCCTAGGTGACGCTTTTTGACCTAGCCGTTAAGTCATTTACATCATTTTCTCCGAAACCTGAGTAAATGCGGCAAGGATTCCTTAAAAAGACTACAAGTATTTCTCTCAGGCCTTGGACCAATTGCAGTAAATCGGGCCTCGAAATCAATTCCGACAATCTCTACGCACGGTGAATAAAAAAAATAAATTACTATAAAAATTGTTAGATTTTTAATAAAGATAAAAAAAAAAAAAAAAAATTTAAAAAAGTGACTTATTAGTAAATTTGAATTAATTAGTATTAACAAGTTCGAATGTGTAATGGGGAGTTTTCAAAAATAGACAAAACTAAAAGTTTCATTTATTAATAATAGATTTTTAGCATTCAATAAATATAGAAAAGAAAACATATACATTTTTTTTAAACAATTATTTATTATATATATATATATATATATATATTATTTTATATAAAAATAACAATATATTATAAATAAATGAATATATATATATATAAACATAAGTAAACAAATAAATCAGAATAAAATAAAATAAACCAGTTGAATATATCGTGGTTTTTATTGAAATATTTGCAATTACAACGGACGGACGTTTCTTGAAAGAAAAAATAGTGTCTTTAATGTTTTTGAATAATTTCATTTCATTTTATTTATTTATTTATTTATTTATTATTATTATTATTTTAAGTTATAGGAAGTGGTGATTTTTCTTTTTCCTATATAAATATTCAATCTTCTTTTCTAGACAAAGGTATTCCGCTTTCTTATACGAAAAATTGGATAAACTTAATTAATGATATTTGCATTAAAAACCTTATTTATATAAATACATTCTATTATCAGTAAATACGCACGCGAAACCTTTAAAGAAAACATTAATTTTAGATAAATACATTTTTTTTTAAATCCACTAGAAAAGCTTATAAACATTCAAATTTTAATTAGAACAATCCAATAATATATATATAAGCAAATGCATTTTCGTTTCCGGTGCTTGAAAATAATCCCTGATTTAAGTTATTAGCATGCAAATAGGGTATTTAATATATTTGTACTTAAGTCAACATTTAATCCTTTCCATTTCAGAAAAGAGGTCAATTAATTATACGAAGGAGAAGAACACAGTAATTAGCGTTGCTTTCTGATCTCATTTCGTAATGTGCCTAGAGGCAAATATTGGCTATTGATAATTAAGCTTAAGAATAGCATAAAATTGAAAGTTTTGTGAATATATTAAAGATAAATGCTTTGTTAATAAACAAAAATAAATAAACAGCAAATGCTTTGAAATAAAATTAGAAAAAATAAAAAGTGTTTTTTTCTTTGTTTCACGAACACCAGGAGAAAATGACTTTAATTAATTATTGAAAAAAAAATTCTTTTACAATTTTTGTTTATGTTTTTATCACAAGAAATGTAAAAATGTTCCATTATAATTATACTTTTTTGTGAAACTTTCATAAACTGTAGGATACCTGTTTACAGGCATTTGAAATTGTTTATAGCATTGAATTAATTTATTTTTACATAGATAATATTAATAATAGAACAGTGATTGATAACTGATAATAGAGCAGTGTTAATAAAAATTGCTGGATTTCTTAGGTGTAGTATCTGTTATTTGATTCTAACTATAATATTTAACCCACCACATTACACACATTTCCGATGGAATAGCTGAATCAATTACAGTTACAGCAAAATATGCCAAGCTGAGATTCAAACCTAGATCCTTTGGCATAATTAGATAGTCCTAAAGAATTCACCAACAATTAAGTTAAAATATAGTAAATTTAATCCGTTGTGCAGTGTCTGTATTCTAAAAATAAATTTAAAAAAATCGTCTTTCATGTGAGTTATCGATAGTTATTAAATGTTGAAAAGAAAGCTCATTTTACATATACTTTATCGTTTTGTGCCAAGGAGAAGCTTTAACTCCCCTTATTGCTTTTACTAATATGAAACTAGTCTTTTCATTAAAAATGTGTGTTAAAAAAATTCAATTTTAAATTAAAATATTAAGATTCCTTGCTGAATTTTTAAAAAGTTCGCTTGATTATGAAAAAGCGATTTTCTACCTGGAAAACCTAAATTATTGTGTCTGCCAAATTTAGTGGCATATCTCGCAGGTGACCAAATTCGTTGTCAATGCAGAACTTTGTTAACGACTATGATATAAAAAAAAAATATATAGCTACTCACAGAAACGTTTTTGATATCATACCACCACTGCATTATGTATGAGGAAAAAATAACAAGATAATTCAAAAAAGGAAAAAGAATACAATAATTCCGATTATAAGTATGTAAAAAAGAAAAAAAAAATGACATCAGTCAAAAAACGCAAGAAAAATGGTAAAAACATCTAGAGAAATTCAGAGTGTAATTTAGGAAAATGACAATGTCATTCATCCTAAATAAGACTTCTAACCATTCTAGAAAAAGCTTATTATCTTTTGAATGGTCACAAACAGAGTTGATTTAGAAGGAAAACGTATAACAGTTTTGTATTGGACATCAATTTCCGTTGCATCCCTGATATTTTGTTTAAAATATATTACTGTTATTAATATTTTTTTTTTACTGTTCTTTACGTATTTTTAATGTTGCCATTATAATATATATATATATATATATATATATATATATATATATATAAAATTTTACACGTATAAATTAAACTCATTAAAAATTGTATTAATCTTAATACAATGGGTAGTACTATATATGATATCGGTCAGATTCAGTATCAGTAGTATTAGCATTTAAAATAGAGAAATATGTAGTTATTTTAAGTATGTGTGCATGTGTGAAGTTTAACGTCAACTGAATAAACTCTATGTACCTAAACCTAGTTAAATGCTCTCCATGCAAGTCTTTCATAAGGTTTTTAGACTATTCCAAGTCAATTTCGAAAGATAAACATGTTTTGTTTTGTTTTTAATTCATATCAATGCGTGTGTTCATTCAAAATCTCTGAGTAAGCTTACTGTTTTTGACAAGTTTTAAAAACTAGAAATCTTGTCTAATCGAGAGTAGTTTTAAAATCAAAACCTGTTTGTAATTGAAATCATATACTTATGACGTTTCTAAATTTTAATACATTTCAATCACCTGGATAATTAAAAAAATAATAATAATGTTCTTACCTTAATATCTTGATTTTTTTTCCAGTGAATTTTCAGTAAATTTCTAGCTTTTTAATTTATCACATGAAACACTGTATATAAACTACGTAAATTTCTTAAGTAAAGTTTCGAACAACTGAAAATAATATATATGTGTGTATGTGATAATTAAATCAATTTAGAAAACTAAAGTTAAAACTAAACTTATCACATTTATACGTATTTCTAATATTGGTTTCAGAGAAAATCTCTTTAATATTTTTTAACTAATAATCTGCAATGGTTGAAATACATTATTTTAATGCTACACTTCAGACAAAAATGTTAAAATAAAATATAGAAAATTTAAATTATGTATAAAATATTCTTAATCCATAAGATGCTTAAAAATATTGAAAGTGAATGTCGGCATATTTTTTTCCAGTTAATTTAAGACAAAACTTCAAAAATCAAATTAAATAATAATAATAATTAAAATACAATTTATAACCGTCCACGGCATTAAATTGAACGGAGTCAAGTATCTAAACTTTTTACATGTAAATCATGGTTTAAAATAAAAGTATGCACTCAATAAGACAATAAAAATGGTGTCTAGAAAAGACTAGCATGTGAGGGTCACCAACTGTTCAAAAGGTATTTATACATGTTAAATATTCTCTTAAAGGTTAAACTGAGCTGATAATAAAAGTATCCATCTTATCGGCAAATGTGCCCCCCAAGAGAGAGTTTTTTCAATTAAAGTTTTTAAATTACAGTCGCTGCAGTGATGTACATTCGATAACAACAGTGTCCGAACACTAGCAAAAATTCCTATGTAAAAAAAGTACACTTCATACGGTTTTGTTAAAGAAATCCTTATCGAATCCTGTTCTTACACTAACTAAGAACAGGATTCGACAAGGATTTATTTAACAAAACCGTAAGAAGTGTACTTTTTTACATAGGAATTTTTGCTAATGTTCGGGCACTTTTGTTACCAACTGTACTTTAAAGAATTTTTATCATTAGAATCAGTTTTTTAGTAGATTCACCTGTTAAATATGTCTATTTTTATAATTAGTAAAGTATAATACTGTTTAATAGTTATTGTGTGGCACATGAAAATTATAAATCCAATACTTGCATCTGTTGTCATATTTAAAATATTCACAGTCAGAAAGACTATCTTATATATCAACGTAATCAGTATTCTCGGCAATTGACATTGCATGCGAGGGGGGGGGGGTGATTTTAAAGCACTAACAAACAGGGGAAAAAAATCTCCTTTTTAAAAATTAATAATTATGTTATTACTTACAATATAGTACTTATAATGAAAATAAATATGTAAAGTAATAGTTTTATTCGTTACTATAAAAATTACATGTAATTCAATTTACTTTTATTGCTTTTTTGTAATATTTTTCGTGTAGTTTAGCATTCATACATTTAACGATGCCACAAAATAGTTATTAAATAGTAAAATACTTTTAAAATATTTTTTTCAGTGGTACGGTACTTGCGAATGAGCATTCGTCAAACTGATAACCATATGTGACGGAGCTTTCAATGGGCAGCCGTATCTACCCCTAAAAGGGACAACACATTCAAGTTATGTCCAGGTTTCTAGCCCCAGCCCTAACATTTGGGAGTCTGGGGTGCAAACCTCCCAAACTTACGGATGGTCTTTACTAATAATATGTACAGTGGTATTTAGAGTGAGAAACTTTTACAAAACTGATTATAATGATAGAATTTAGCAAAGTACGTTACTAAAGAGTTTGTAATTTAAAAATTTTAATTTAGAATAACTCACGATAGGGGACGCATTTGCCGATATGATGGATATTTTCGTTGTCAGTTCATTTAGACATTTAATATGATATACAACATGTATACCTTTAATAATACCTTTAATTTAATATGTATGCCTTTAATATGTATTTAATATATATGTAATTTATATGTATATGTAATTTAATATGTATTTAATATGTATAGCTTTAATTTAACATGTACACCTTTTATAAATACCTTTTGAGCAGTTGGTGACCCTCCCTTGTAAGTTATTTTGGAAGTGAGTAGTATTTAGAAAATAATGTTTGTCGATTAAAATATGCTATTTACTCCCTTTTTATTGGAAATAATTATGTAATGCTCGGAACCTCTCTGCAAAGTGAACAGCTCCTTTTTATCTTTTTGGGCATTTTTATACAGTTTCAGCCTTTATTTATTTTTATTTTTTGTGTGTGTGTTTGTGTTTTTTCCGCGCCAATGCATTGGTTACACAGTAGTAATCGCCACATCTGCATAAGAAAATACGAAATAATAATAGTAATCGAAAGATGGAAAAAAATAATAGGGAAAAATAAATACAAACATTACATAATCACACGTGGGGAAAAAAAATCATCTGGCATCAATTACTGTTACTCAAAAATAGGCATTTTTGAAACTAGTTAACAAAAAATAGCTTAAATATATTTTTAATACAATTGGTATTAAATGTGTGGTTATAAATTAGTTTAGTTTATATGTTGTATAATTGCACAGTTTCAATTTACTTTCACATCTATTTAATCAATATATCATATAGTTTTGCAAGCTATTTCAAACAAAGTTTCGTGTATTATAACAGCAGGTTTGTTTATCATAAAATAATATCCTTTCAACAAAATGAAGCAAAATAAATTATGCAACAAAACGATTAAGTTTATTCATTTTTTGCGATTTTTCACATTATGTATTCTCACCTCATAGCTATATCCGTGAACAGCTATTTACAACATTCAAAGAAAATCCGAACAGATGGTAGCAAACGTAGCTTTGTGATAAAATAATAACCAAACATAAGTCACATACATGAAAAAGCTTTCAAAACAAAATTAAATCTGTGTAGTCATTTTTGACGCTTTTAGCAAACCCGACAGGAGTGATTACGGTAATTATTCAAAGCGATTTTTTGTATTGTTGAAGTGTCATTGTTATGCAGTTCCGTGCAGATTCGAACATCGTTCAGTTTCCGGTCAGTTCTCAGGGGAACGATTACGTCTGTAAAGGCAATTTTCGAAAAGCTGTTGTAATTGCTGATGGCAAAGTTTGATGCACTGGCGAGATGTTTTGTAATAATGAATCAGTGATGTGAATTAACGAAAGATGTGTTTGGGGTTTTCACTGTTGTCGAATTATTTTTACCACTGTAATATTGTACACAAGCTGAGTATTTTCATAATATGCTTAAAACTTATGTTATGTTACTAAATAACTTTCTTTTCTGTTATATGGAAAAAAGGAATTTCACGTTATTAATGAATTGCATGGTTTACGATTTAAAATAAGTTTTCAAATTCGCGTCCTGAAAATTTCACATAACAAATTTCAAAACATAACTACTTATAAAATATTTCAAATTGGTTGTTTTTTGTTCCATAATGTCGTTCATTATTATTATTATTATTATTATTATTATTATTATACTTATTTTCTTAAGCTAAGGATTTGAATATTAATTTTGATTATTATGTTTTAAAATACACTACTAAGGGAAATGCTAAACAGTATTTTATAATAATTCTTAAGTATATCGTCTGTAAGAATATTTTTTCTTGATTACTTTTGAAACATATTGAGGAAAGTTTACAATTTTATAGATTCTCGAATTGTCAATTAAACCCATAATATTACGAAAGTTCACTGATTCTGTTGATTAAAATATGAGTTTAGATAGGAAAATTTTGATGACAACTCCATAAATTTTCTTTTGTGCGTAATAAATAGAATATTAGACTGATATTTTTATGAGTTTTTAAGCATTTTTGATTCCTTCCAGGTGAATATTGTCACGCGAGTCACGCATCTACCAGTATAAAAATTCATTTTATGCTTGAAAAGCTTTATGCTTTCTTAGATATTTAAAGGTACATTAGTATTTATAAAATAACAAGAAAATGATTTTAAATTATTCTTGTTTTATCTTTTCCTTTATGATAGTTTGTTTAATATCAAAATATGTTTTCATTAAGTTTCTTATATTAATTTGATTTTAATCTATATGAAATATAAAACCCTTCATCTGAAATGCTTTAAAAAAAAAAAAAAAAAAAAACTTTATTCATTTCAAATTAATAAATAATATTGTCTTCCACTGGTTGTAATATATTTATCTTCACACTATTAAAAATGATTAATGTATGCTGGTCACCTCCCCGTGAACCGATGAACAGAGGTCAATGCGATATATACAAAAAGATGCTGAATAACACAAGTATTCCATGTTGACCATTTAAATAATATGGATTTATATATATATATATATATATATATATATATATATATATATAAATTTAAACCCCAGAAAGAGTACAAGATAAGTGGTACTATGTACTGTGAAAAGATTTCCGCCTACAGCAGTTCCAACTGCCTGACGTGATTGGGTGGCAAAAAATAACTGGCGACATCAGCATAGGTTACAGAAACCTTAAAGTCCAAAATCATTTATAATCGCTCGGAACGAGTTTTTAAACGGTTTTAATGGATTTTTTTTTTTTTTTTTTTTTTTTTTAATAAAGTAATATAAAATAAAAATCATAATTTTGTTGTTGTATGCCACTCGGAAATTCCGAGCCCCGGTAGTGGAACTATCCGGATTTAAGGCAAAAGGGGTGCGCCCGTTATTAGGAGCGCCGCATAGGGAGAAAGAACGACTTTAGTTTCAGAAGCTGGTAATATATGACAGCACCAGCCAAACAACAGGAACTCAAATTTTTATCCGGATCAGGGCCGAGATAAACCCATCTTCCGGTAACACCAGAGGTTTAATTTTTGATGGATACTTGGAGGACTTCGCGACCACGACGGGATTTAACGTGCATCAGTCACCATTAGCGTACACGACGGTCTTCGGCCGGCTCGAGATCCGAACCCGCAATCTTTCCATCACGAACTCGCTGCTCTTACCGACCAGGCTATCGTGGCTGTCATAATTTTGTTTTAAGATTTGTTTAAATATATTGAGGAGAGACGCGGACAAACGTTTCTATTTATTTCGTTATAAACTGATTGCACAATTTCATTAGTCCTTTTGCAGTGAAAACAAATTAAAATCCGTTTGTTTTCCAAAGTTTTCTTCTGTTTTCTTATTTTAATTTCAAACACGTTCTTATATATACATATATATATATATTCATTTCTTTCTTTCACATGCCAAGTTCTTTCAACACTTTCCAACAAACTTGAAAAGTATTTATGACTTCGGTTTGTCTGTTTGTTTGTCCACCTGTCTGTTCGTGCTCTAATTCCCGTAAATAATCATGGACTTTTTAAAAACTGATATATGTTATTCACGTTTACTGTGGGGCGTTCCCTGTTGAAAATGGAGTAAACACCACTATTGGTTTTATGTACAGGGACACCAGCAAGAATTCCAAAACATTGCGATATGAGTAAGATGAGAGCTATTACTATAAACTTCTATATTTCTATAAATTTCTATATTTCTTTAATTCATTTATTATGCACAAATGATAATGAAATTGATAATCAAAATGACCTTTACTATTGATATGAGCAAAAAAAAAGTAAAATAAATAAATAAAATAAATAAATAAATAAAATAAATATAAATAAATAAATAAAATAAAAATAAAAATAAAAATAAATTTTCTATAGAATATAGTGTCATTAACTTTAAGATTTACAGGGCCAAACAAAAATATCCACATGCATTAAGGGATATAAGTAAATATTCCAAAAATTTCATTTTCTATTTTTTTTTTAAGTGTTTAACACTTTTTAACAATGATTCATTTAAATTTGAATCATATCTGTCTGTCTTCTTGTTCGTCTGTGTGCCTCCAGCATCCATAAATATTCTCACAATTTCTTCAAAATAATATATATTATTCAAGTTCAGGATCACTCATTTCCTATTGAAAATTGTGAATATAACACAACTGGTTCCCATGCAGGGATACGCAAAAGATAATAAATGCGTTGCATTTCATGAGAGTCATTTCCATAAACTATATTTAAATAACTCTCTACTGCACAAATAATAATGAAATTGATATTTATTATTATCATAGTTTTAAAAATTTATAGAATGCGGTATGTTTAACATTAAGATTTATAGGGCTTTACGGAAAAACTCAGACACATTGTCGACCGCAATTGAAAATGGCTGAAGTTGCATTTCGGTTTCTTAAAAAGTCTCTAACACTTTGAAAAAAGCGTTTAAGGATGACTATGGACTCAGTCACTCTGTCTTTCTATAATTATATATGTCTGTAGTGTAATCATGTAAATAAAGCGCAATAAGGGTTAAAGGATGCGTACAGTTGGAAAGTGTTAATAATCTATGGGAGCCGCATGATTTTCAGTTCGCTCTCTCTTTCTCTCTTTTTATAATCTTCTCTATTTATGTTTATAAATGCGTCAACTTTAACTTACTGGGCATTTTACATATTTTCGTCATGTTTAAAACTAAGTTTAATGGATTCATTTGTATTACGAATTGATAAGGTTAGTAAGTATGGTTTCCTCATCTTGATATTTATGATTGCACTTTGTTGACTTGCAACGTTAATTCCATAAACATTTTTAAAAATTCTTTATTAATTTTGTTCATTTTCGTTTTCTGCATCAAACGTCTCTCTCACAATTTGTAGTTAACTCATTCCCATACGGCCACTTACATCCATAACACATCTATAAACACGTATAAAAGTTAAAAAACTGGTGTGTAACAGCCACACGACTTCCATTACAAAAAACTACACACATTATAAACATTTTATATACATTTTTGACTTAAATAAGTAACAAAATTGCTCTATCCGTCAAATAATTTATTTAAAATAATAATTAGAAAAATAATAATATATATATGAATCATTTTCCAGATATGTTACGAAATTCTGAAGAGATATTGTTAGAAAATAGTTTGCATTAATTTTATTACTTGAGTAAAAGTTTTTGGAAACTTTAATTTTATTTTCAGCAATTTTTAAAATGTTAATTATAAATATTTTCAGATAAATTTCTTTGTTAATTAATGGCGTCATATCCTTTTAAAATAACTACAAATACATGCAAAATTTATGTTAGTACTTAATACATTTATTTATAAACTGATTGATAAATGAATCATTAAAATTTTCTATCGTTTGATTCATGAATGATTTTATTAATGAACTGCTTGATTCAAAAATTAGTAAAAATTTTAGTCATTGTTTGTATAACCTCTTAATGAAGCCTCTTCAAAAGATTGAATTTTTGAATCATAACAAATTTCTCTAAATGCAAAAGAAAAGCATAACTCACGTGTAAAAATCTTTTTTCTTTTCATCTAAATAAAAACTCAGCGAGTGCGTAGATTGTCTTCGAATGTTTTTTTTCAAAAGTATTGGAACAAATTCAATATTCACAGTTAATTTAATATTCGCGAAAAAGAATACATCAAAATATCAACAAATAGCATCAAAATTGCTAATGAGAAATTAAAGTAGAATTACTATCCGCGTTTGTAATGATCGATAGACGGCGCTTTGTGAACACTGCAGTTGTTAGTAAACATTAGCCACGTGTGTTCCAATAGTGTTCTTGTTATTCTACTTAATATTCGTACTATAATTTCTCCGCCATTACATTATGGAAAATTGATTGCTTTTGGAAAAAATACTTCAGTTTATTCAAAGTTCGATTCGGAAGTAGATTTTAAATGAAGTTGAACAAATATTA
Source organism: Salticus scenicus (assembly GCA_963930645.1). Classification (NCBI taxonomy): domain Eukaryota; kingdom Metazoa; phylum Arthropoda; class Arachnida; order Araneae; family Salticidae; genus Salticus; species Salticus scenicus. Next base: position 99,449,846 of record OZ005652.1, read on the forward strand.
GTTTCAAATCATCTGATTAATTCTTTACTTCCATTAGCCGAAGCAACTGAAATTTTAAATTCGTCATTTGGAAATAAATGGAAGCTCAATTCTGGATTTCTTGATGCTTTGGATTTACACTGTGGCACACAAAAGTATGTGTTATCTTTTTTACCGTATTTATTCATTTTTATTCAATAAATATATGTGAAACTAAACATCGGCTAGCAATGGCGGCTATATGGAATTCGAATTAAACCATGTTTATTGTAATTTCACCGTAGCCCACCAGAGGGCGAGCATTTCATTACAATCGCGGATTAAAATCGCAGACGATAAAATCAGCAGACTTTTGTTTTAATGTTTCTGAATCTTTTATCATTTGTTAGCAGACGATAAATAATTTGATTACCATTAGCAACGCTGAAAATAAAATTTTATTTATTTTTAGATGTTACACATTTAATTAGACATATTACAATATTCTCCCCTTACATAATAAATAAAATAGATTTATGTATACTTACTGACTAAAAATCACAGTCATTATTAAATAGTGTAGGATTTCAATGCATGTTTCCTCATATCATCTGTTAACTAGCGCACACCTGTCATGACGTCAGATGTGACGTAACTGTATTACGTAATCAACAGCGCATCTTCGCTTCTCTGAGAGAGAGAGGTTCATATGAGTCTGTACGAGATTGCTAATCGTACGACAAGAAATGCCAGCATTATGTTATTCTTCTTTTCTATATTATTAAATGTTGTGATTGTTTAAAAGACTCTGCTTTTCACTCTGTGGACCCATTTAAACCAACAATATTTCCCCCTTTTTCAATAAATGTTTCGAAAATAAAACATATTTATGCATTATAATAGCATATTAAAAATTACAGAAAATTATTTTTATGCAAAAGTTACTTAAAATGAGAAAAGTGTTAGTAAAGAAATAGAATTATAAGCAAATAATTATGGTTAATATAATAAAATAAAATACGTAAAATATAAGCAGTTAATTTCTTAATGAAAACACAGTTTAAATATATTTTTTTTAGTTCATCAGTCCTGAGTATTAAGTCCTATCATATCACAACATTTTTCATGTTTATATGCATTTAAACTTTTTGTTAAAATATCTGCAGGTTGTTCATCTGATGAAATATATTTAATATCTATTAGTTTATTATTGTAAACTTCTCGCACAAAATGATGACGAATGTCAATGTGCTTAGAGCGATTGTGATGAACAGGATTTTTTACTAATCTCAGTGCGGACTGATTGTCGCACATGATTGCAGTCGGACTTGATACAATTTCAGGATCCAGTTCTTTTAAGAAATTTCTAACATGAATTGTCTCTTTTGCGGATTCGGACAGAGACATATATTCAGATTCTGTTGTGGATAGAGCAACGGTTCGCTGCTTTCTAGATTCCCAAGAAATAGGTCCACCGGCATATTTAAAGACATATCCTGTATATGATTTTCTATCATTTATACCCGATGCCCAATCGGCATCAACAAATGCTGTCAATGGTTTATCGTCTCTGTAATACACAATTCCTAAATTTCTAGTGCCATTGAGATACCTTAGTATTCTTTTAGCAGCTATCCAGTGAGGTTTTCCTGGATTGTTATTAAACTGACTTAAATAATTTACAGCATGGGTGATATCTGGTCTGGTAGCAACCGACAGATACATAAGAGAACAGATTAATTGTATATAAGGAATTTTTGACATATATGATTTCTCTTCTTCTGTATTTGGACACATTTGTTTAGTTAATTTTACACTGTTATCTAAAGGTGTATTCACCACTCTAGAATCTTCCATATTAAATTTATTTAATAAATCTTCAATGTATTTCTTTTGTGTTAGAGTGATGCTGTCCCTATCTTGATTAAATTCAATGCCTAAGCAATAATGCAGAAGGCCCATATCTTTCATTTTGAAAGATTCTGCTAATTTATTTCTAATATCAAAATAGTGCTCTTCACTTTTAGTGAGACAAATTAAATCGTCGACATAGACGATTATAATAGCATCAAAAGGATATTTTGAGTAATAGACACATTTGTCGGAATTCAAAGGGTTAAATTTCATTTTTCTCAATTTCTCATCTAATTTCTTAAACCACTGTCTTCCTGACTGCTTAAGACCATACAAAGATTTTTTTAATAAACACACTTTATTTTCATGTATATCATTTTCAAAAAATTCAGGAAGCTCCATAAAAATTTCTTCATGTATATCACCGTTAACATATGCCATAATGAAATCTAACTGGTATGCTGTGAAACCATTCTGGATAGCATACGCGATTGCAGTTCTTATAGAACTTAATCTGGCTACTCGTGAAAAAATTTCCTCAAAATCTATACCTTGTTTCTGTGAACACCTTTTGGCAACCAATCTGGCCTTAAATTTTTCAATTTGACCATCAGGTTTGAATTTTGTTTTTAAAACCCATTTACACCCAATTACCTTTTTATCTTTTGGTCTTTCTACAATTTCCCAAGCGTTTTGCTTAACTAAAGAATCATATTCTAATTTCATCGCGTTCTCCCAATTTTTAGCATAATCTCCATTTAGCGCGTCGATCACGCCGGGATTAATTTCAATAAATGAGTTATCAGCTAATTGAGAAGTTTCATCTTTATATTTTGTATCTGTAATACATTCCTTATGAGATTTTTGAAAGTTCCAACTTTTATTTTTTTTAGGTCTGCCAGACCACGTTTAAAAGGAGGATTGTTTATCCCTTCCTCTTGTTTACATTTACCGTCAGCACTCTCCTCCCCTCCACTCACATCTTCTACGTTCCCCCCTTCAGAAAGAGAGTCGCTCGCTCCCCCCCTCTCCAAAAAAAAGAAACTTTCTCCGTTGAATTCAGGGGCATGGGAAATCAATCGGCTGTTTCCCCCCCCTTTGATCGCTGCGGATGTCTGCGGTTTGAGTAGGGATAGGAGTTTCATTTTTAATATTACAATCATTGCATTTATTCTCAGACGGAAAAATTAATTCTAATTGATCAGTAGTAGCTGAATCATTTGTTTGAAACTCGTCTATAAATCGAACATCACGACTTATGACAATTTTTCTGGTATCCTTATTCCATAATCTGTAAGCGCGTGATTCATTTGAATAGCCAACGTGACCTAGCTTCAAACTTCCCTTTTGATTTTTTATTTAGAACAAAACATTTCTGTCCGAAAATCTTAAAATAGTTAACAGTTGGTTTATAACCGAAAAACAATTCGAAAGGTGTTTTATTTTCTTTAATTCCTTTAGTGGGACACCTGTTTCGAATATATGCAGCGCAATTTACTGCTTCAGCCCAGAATGTATTTGGAAGGTTTGATTGCATTAATAAACACCTAGCCATTTCGCATAATGTACGATTTTGTCTTTCAATTCTAGAATTTTGCTGAGGCGTCATTGGAGATGAATATTCGCGTTTAATACCGCAGTCTTCAATATATTTATTGAATTCCTCGCCACAATATTCCAAACCATTATCAGTATGCAGTATTTTAATTTTTTTTCTTAATCGATTTTCGACTGCCGTTTTATATCTCCGGAACGCGTACTTAGCTTCATCTTTTGTTTTTAGAAAATTTACTTCAATGTAACGAGATTTATGATCCAAAAAAGTAATAAAGTAACGTGATCCGCCATGGGATTTAACATTTATAGGGCCACAGAAATCAGAATAAACTACTTCTAATAATTCCTTACTATGAAATTTGTTTTCTTTGCAAAATGGTTTCACAGTTTGTTTAGACTGAATGCATACTTTACAATCTTTTAAAGAATCTTTTTCATTAAAATTTAAATCTCTTAACATATTTTCAGATTTTAAAAATTTTAAATCTTTTTCATTTAAATGTCCTAATTTTAAATGCCATTTATGAAAGTTGCTTACCTGAGTTGATGCAGCTATATCCAACTGCGGCTGAAAAAAATATAAATCACCTTTTCTCGTAGCACTTATAATCAGAGAGCCGTCCTGCTCCGTAATTTTTGCACCTTTTTCGGTAAATGGGTCATTCTGTGAAAAGTGGGCATTTTATTTTTTAAAAAAGTAAAAAAGATAAAACCTTAGTCCAAATAAAATTGCTCCAATTTTTTTTTTTTTTTTTTTTTTTTTGTACCTGTACACATATGTTACAATTAATAAAAAAAATAATATAAACCAAACTGTATCTGATAATTTTTGATATAGCAATTACTTTTATTAATTAGAAAAATGAGGGAATGACTGTGAGGGAATGACAAATTTCTTCTAAAAACTACTTTATAAAAATATTATTAAGTTTAGTTATATTTTCAAACACTAAATATTTATTAAAACAAATTTTTTTAATATAATATCATAAAAAAGTAAATTTGATTTATTTTAGTTAACTTTATAATGAGTGAGGGAATGACGTATAATAAAAATACTGTATTTCAATCTAACGTTTGAGAGCCTTATGCAACTCATTGTAAAAAGTTTCGAACAGAACACAACATGGCTTTTTACTTTGCTGCTATACAAATTAAGTTTGACTTATATAAAGCACGGGCTGCCATTAATGGAGTAAGTAGGGGTGTGATTATAGTTTGATGAGTGAATGATATCTAATACCAGGGACAACAATAAAGTGTCTTCTAATTTCTTTCATTGCATAATATATAAATGTAGTATAATGGATAAATATTTATTAAAGTATGTTTAATAAATTTTTAATTCAAATAATCCAAATATACATGCTTTAATACTATAGAAACCATTTTATTTACTTACATGTGGGAATGGGGACACAGTGAGGGAATGATATTTTGCATTTTAAAAATTATTTAAAAAATATATTTTAATTCCAATAACCAAATAATAACAGTTTATATGTAAAACCAACTAATATTGATAGTTTAAACAGCGTTTTGTTTTTGTGCTTTTAAAAATATACCCTCAAGTCTACTGGGACATGAAATGACCACTTTTCAGAGAATGACCCAAATACAAATCGGCAGTTGTTTGCAGTATCTTTTGACATAGACATTAAATTGCATTTCAATTTTGGAACGCAGAAAACATTTGTTAACTTTAAATTGGTTACACCGTGATTACCGGGAACTTTTAATTTGACAGTTCCTACACCTGTGATCTCCGCTGTTTCATCTGCAGCTAATTTTATAAATGATCCAATTCTAGGTTCGAAATCTGTAAACATATTCTTGTTATGAGCCATATGTGATGTCGATCCACTGTCGAGACACCATTCGGAATGTTCTTGGAAAGAGTTACTGCCTGCCATCGTGAACTCTGTACTATCTTCAACCATAAAAGATCTTTCTTTGTATTTATTCGATGAAGTGAATTTTCTGTCTGAGATCTTCTTTCTGCATTCTGAGGCTTTATGGCCTACTTTTGAACAGTAATTGCATTTGAAGATTGCATAATTTCTTTCGCCATACGTGTTCTTGTTTTGCACAGGCTTTAAGATTTCTCTTTTGTTCTTTTCAGGAAGATTTTTCTTGTGAGTCGTAAAATACGCATTTGACGATTCTTGATACTTTTTATTTTTTCTTGACTCATATTCTTCCATTATTTTAATTTTTAGAGCTTCAGGCTGCGGCAATTCATCTCTTGCTTCTATGGCGCACCTGAAATTTTCATAGCTGTCAGGAATACTGTATAAGAGCAAAATTGATAATAGATCTTCGGCTACTTGAATGTCCATTTCTTTTAGCTTGTCCACTATATCAAAGAAAATATTGAGGTGATCGGACATATTTTCACTGTCAGTCATTTTGTTAAAGAGTAGCTGCTTCAATAGGGTGGCTTTCCTTGCCGGTCCTCTCGATTCGTAAACTTCTTTTAATTTATTCCATACTTCATTTGAGGTGGTACAATGTTTAATATGACACAACTCACTTGGGGTAATTGATAGGATTAAATCGGCTCTAGCTTTACGGTCAATTTCGAGCCATTTTTCTTCGTCTTCGGCGCCTTCATCTGGCTTAATTTTCGTTCCGTTAGCATACGACCAGTGATCATTCTTGATTAAGACAGCTTCTATCTGAAGCTTCCATGTGGCAAAATTGTTTTTGGATAACTTTTCTATATTTAATATTTGCGACATATTTAATCAGCTATAATAGCTTCGTTATAAAAATAGAATCAAAAATACTTTCGATTTCAGCCCTTAGGCTTAACTGTAAGTCGCACTTTCGTTTTAGCGAATGTTAATTTAAATTTTTAAAAAGTCCGCAGTAAGATGCGTGTCTCTGGGCCCATAACCATTGTTGGTTTAAATGGGTCCACAGAGTGAAAAGCAGAGTCTTTTAAACAATCACAACATTTAATAATATAGAAAAGAAGAATAACATAATGCTGGCATTTCTTGCCGCACGCTTAGCAATCTCGTACAGACTCATATAAACCTCTCTCTCTCAAAGAAGCGAAGATGCGCTGTTGATTACGTAATACAGTTACGTCACATCTGACGTCATGACAGATGTGCGCTAGTTAACAGATGATATGAGGAAACATGCATTGAAATCCTACAAATAGTATAAGCTTTTTAAAGCAAAATTTTCTAAATTCATTCGTGATGTTCCGTAATACATTCATCAAATTATAATTTATGGCCAATCTTCTTTAATTAATTACTTAGACGGAATTAATTAAAGAAGTAAATAATAAATTTAATTAGTAAATTTCTTAGCTTGACTGATTTGTAAAATAATTGAAATTCGTTATTGGAGAATACGAAATATGTTATCAGATGTGGTGAACGATATTTTAGATTATATAATTTATTTTGCAATTTCTGTACAGTTTTCTTTGAATAATATCATTTACTTAACATGCATTCACACTGAATTAAACTTTTCCAAGTAATCGATTGCCTGAAATTGAGCTATTCATACAGGACGCCTATCAATTTTTCTGAACTAACCAACTATATCATTCGAAAGGACATCTAATAGAGTGTTTATATATCAAGTTTGAAGAAAATCGTTAGAGCCGTTTTTGAGGTACGGACTTATGGTCCCACTTCCGGTTTCCGATGTCCCATTTCAGGTTAAACTCAATTATTGACAGGAAAACAATAATTACATACAAAAGCATATTTAAACGTGAGTTAAAATGTCGAGTTTGAAAAAAATCCGTACAACCGTTTTTAAAGGAACGCCTTTGCGAGGCCTGAAATTGAGCTATTTATACAGGACGCCTATCAATTTTCCTGAACTAACCAACTATATCATTCGTAAGGACATCTAGAAGAGTGTTTATATATCAAGTTTGAAGAAAATCGCTAGAGCCGTTTTTGAGATACGGACTTATGGTCCCACTTCCGGTTTCCGGTGTCCCACTTCCGGTTAAACTCAATTATTGACATTAAAACAATAATTACATACAAAATCATATTTAAAAGTGAGCTAAAATGGCGAGTTTGAAAAAAATCCGTACAACCGTTTTTAAAGGAACGCCTTTGCGAGGACTGAAATTGTGCCATTTATACAGAACGCCTATCAATTTTGATGAATTAACCAACTATATCATTCGAAAGGACATCGAATAGAGTGTTTATATAGCAAGTTTGAAGAAAATCATTAGAGCCGTTTTTGAGATACGGACATACAGTCCCACTTCTGGTTTCCGGTGTCCCACTTCCGGTTTTTCAATTTTCATCAAAATTTGGAAATGTCATCTGTACACCAGACCTATTTCAATTCTAAAGTTTCGTAGCTCTATCTTTATTAGTTTCTGAGCTATAATAGCCAGAAGATTCTCCACATACATACACACGCACACACATACATACACACTGACCAATTGCCAAAAACCACTTTTTTGGACTCAGGGGACGTTAAATCGTGTAAATCAGGTGAAAACCCGATATCAAATTTTCAGACCGAATACGATACTTCCATTACCCTACGGTAGTAGGGTAATGGAAGTAAAAATGATCATTAAACTTATATAAATATCCTACAGATATCTATTAGCTCGACAAATTTCACTCTTTTGCATCCATCAAATATCTGTTACATATCCGACAAATCTCGGAATATCTAATAATTGGACTTGTTAGATCTAATAGATATTAAAAATATCTAAATCTTGTTTTGATCTATTAGACATCGAAAACGGCAAGTCTACCTTTCGTCTATATTGAAACATCTAATAGATATCTATAATGAGTACAGGATATTCAGGACTTTTAATGGCCAACTTTTAGATATTTTGTACCTTTTTATGGATCATTGGATGTAATTTAGATGTCTAATGGATATAAGTGGCTATATAGGTTAACCAATTGAGTCTGACATATATGCTTCAGTGTAAATAAAACTTACAATTTTTGATTTAAATTTAATCATATACTATTTTACATCCAAAACTGTATCAATAACTCCCCAGTGCTTTTTATTATTTATTTATCTATTTTTGAAAAGCATAGTGATTTTTAATATAGCCCATGTGAAACTATACTCTATTTGATATTCTTATTGAAGTTTTATTCATGTATTATTCAGGTAAAATAACAACCATATGACTATGACCCCTGCATGTTTTTACACAAGACTAGCTTCATGAATTTAAAACTATACTTGTAGACACCATTTTCATTTTAATTTAGTTTGCTAAGTATGGTTTATAGTTTTGATTCTTAACATAGAAATATAATGCACAGTGGTATAAGAATAATAAAATATGTTAAAAAGACTATTTAAAGAAGCAATATGAAAATGAATATACACCTGTTTACAATGTAAATGCAATAGAAATATTACGCTAAAGATGTTTTATGTAGTGAAAAGCCAGCATCTGAAGAACACCTGTATACACAAAAACAAACATATGGTAGTTAATCTAAAAGCAGAATATGAAAGAGCAATTATAAATCTCTTTTATTAAAATACCTGCAAACATAGAACAAAAAAACAAACGCAACATGTCATTTGCAAATGTTTCGTGATGCATAATGCATGTTTAGATTTTTTTTTTTTTTTTTTTTTGTATTTATGAAAATTATTAAAAGCTAATTTTAATTTATGTAAACAAAATCTTTATAGAATGATTTATTAGGTATTTTACTTCTCTAGTACAAGTAAGAGAAGTCTTTAACCAAACAAAAGAGAAAATTACAATAGGGTATATGAGTATTTTTCTCTATATAGTACGTTGTTTAAACTAACGCTATTGCAATTCAAATAATTTGAGACCATAGATCATAACGATAAAAACATTTTCGTTGTGTCCCTGTAAAAATCTACACAGTATGTGCGATGGTGACCTATAATAATTTTATAAATTTTCAGCTCAATCAGATGAGGAGTTTAGACAATATCGCATTTTAAATAATTTGAGCCCGAAATCTAAAATGATAAAGAATTTTTATTTGTGTCCTTGTAAAATAACTGTAAGTGCTAGAGATTCTCCAAAATTCACACAACTTGTGTGAAGGTAATATAAATGTCCAGCTCGATCGTATCTAGCATTTAGACGCTATCGTACTTTAACGTATTTGAGCCTATAGGACATAGTGATAAAGAATTTTTTGTTGTGTCTCTGTAAAAACATTATACGTGTTAAATTCATCAAAATCTATGTAGTTCGTGCAATAGTGACCTATAGCATGTGTATAATTTTTCAACTTAATCGAATAAGGCGTGTAGACGCTATCGTACTTTAAAATTTTGGGCCCACATTCCATAATGATAAAGAAATTTTTGTTGTGTCCCTGTAAAAGTCTGTAAATGCTAGACTCGCCGAAATCTGTACAGTTCGTGCGACGGTGACATGTAACATGTACATAAATTTTCAGCTCAATCGGATGAAGTGTTTAGGCGCTATCGCATTTTAAATAACTTGAGCCCATAAGCTAAAATGATAAAGAAGTCTTCTTTGTGTTCCTATAAAAACCTGTAAGAGCTATATAGTTCAAAATTCATGTAGTTAGTGCGTTTGTGATCTATGACATGCATGTAAATTCCCAGCTCAACTCGGTATGTCTTTTAGAGGATATCACACTTTGAAGAATTTGAGCCCATAGAGCATAATGATAAAGAATTTTCCGTTTCGTCCCTGTAAAAGAACTATACTGGCTAGATTCACCAAAATTTATGCACTTCGTTCAACAGTGACCTATAGCATATGTATAGATTTTCTGTTTAATTGAATAAGACATTTAGACGCTATCGCTGTTTAAAATTTGGACCCGTATACACTATAATGTTAAAGAATTTTTCTTTGTGTCCCTAAAACAAATGTATATATACAAACGCTAGATTCACCAAAATTTATGCAGTTCGTGCGATGGTAACTCATGACATGTGTATAAATTTTCAGATCAGTCGAATAAGGTATTTAAACGCTATCGCACTTTAAAATATTTGGGCCCATAGAAAATAATGAGAAAGAATTTTTCTTTGTGTCCCTGTAAAAATAACTATAAATTCTAGATTAACCAAAATGAATAGGATTCATGCTATGGTGACCTATAACATACGTACCAACTTTCAGCTCTTTCGAACAAAACGTTTAGACGTTATCGTGTTCAGTCACATACCTACACACATACATCATAGTAAAAATAGTAAATATATCTGTACTGATAAGTATAAAAGATTTAAGTCCAAAAATGTCGATTTTGATTTAATTACATACTCAGACTCAAAAAAAAATTTCTCTATCGATTGGTGTAAAGGATTTAAATCCACGTCATTTAGTCTTTGAGAAAATCCATTGGTAAAAAAAGATTCAAGTCAGAAATTTATCATTCATATTTGGTATAAAATATTTAATTCATTTTTTTCCTTTTATTAAATGAAGGTTGACAATCACTGAATGGTATGAAGGGTATAAATCAACATAATCCCTTTTTCCTAATCGATTCTTCTGATTCGTTTTTAGTTAGTTTAACTTTATTTTTCGTCTCCTGAAAAATTAAGAATATGGACTTAAATCCTTTATACTTATCAGTACAGATATATTCAGGGAACTTCAGAATGTGTAAAAACTCCAAAATCTCAAAGTCGGATTTTTGGCATGTTTACAATATTGTCCTCAATATAGAATTCGGAAAGTAAAAATTCACAGACAAAGGTAGGTAACGCACAAAACGCAGAGAGGTAAGAGAGTAAACAGATAGACAAAAATAATATCCAATATTAAGAAACTTCATTAAATTACAATAATTACGCAGGTTTGGAAATCTTACTTTTCATTTTTTTTTTTTCGTACTTCTTTGGTTGTCTCTAATGTGTTTTTATGCGTTGAATTCAGAAATGCTTCTCTTTTCTTACTATCACGTAAGGGATTTTCATAAAAAAAAAAAAAAAAAAAAAAAAAAAAAAAAAAAAAGATGAAGCTCGGAAGAATGCACGCAGAGCCTATAACAAATTCCAAACTAATTTTTAATAAAATCACGCAATCAACTGTGGAAGAAAATCATATTTATTGAAATTTTATTTTTCCGACTGAATAAAAATAATGCCTGGACCGGGAGTCGAACCCCGGATCTTTGACATACAAGGTCCAGACTCTACCAATTGAGCTATCCAGGCCGACAACCGGTCAGCATTACTCACTCAGACAACCTTTAGGCAGAAACATCTCTGGTCTATCATGTAGATAGCTCGACAGAAATAAGCCGCAGGAAATGAAAAACACCATTAAACAATGGGAGAAAGAAATCATATTTATTGAAATTTATTTTTCCGAAGAAAATTGTATTTCTTTCACCCAATGTTTAATGGTGTTTTCCATTTCCTGCGGCATATTTCTTTCGAGCTATCTACATGATAGACCAGAGATGTTTCTGCCTAAAGGTTGTCTGAGTGAGTATTGCTGACCGTATGCCGGCCTGGATAGCTCAATTGGTAGAGCCTTGACGTTGTAAGTCAAAGATCCGGGTTCGACTCCCGGTCCAGGCATTATTTTTCACTCAGTCGGAAAAATAAAATTTCAATAAATTCCAAACTCTTTATGTGTAAAACACATCAAACCATGGTATTATTTACACATTATCTTTTAAATATGTTTCTTTGAAAGGGGGTGAAATATCTTGTGAAAAGGGGGAGGCTTGAGAGATGAATTCTATGTACAACATCCAGAAATAATCTGCTAACATCTTAACACTTCATCGTCCCTGATACATTCTCTACATGTCTTTCATGACTTGGTGAAATAGATCCCCTTGTTATTCACTCATATCACCTAGATTTTGCGGGAAATAACTTAGATGGATGTTCAAAAAGTGGAGTTTTAGCTAAAAAAATCGCATTTCTTGCCAAAACTGTACATGATGGAAATTTTTGAATAAATTTTCCTTAATCAGCATCGAAGAATACACCAGAAAAATGCATCACCTTGAAGAAAAAAAAAATTGCCTCAGACCTGTGTTATCAGTATGTACAATATCACCTACTCATAGTTAATAAAAAATAAAAAATCTTGAGGAATGAAATAATTTAATATTTTTGATAATTTTTTACAAAGAAGCCTACAAATAAAATTGTATAAACTCTTGGAATAATATCTCCATATTTCGGTGCCATCTCCTCTTTTATTTTCGTATTGTATCCTTCTAATTTCGTTCCTGTTAAAAAAAAAAAAAAAAAGTACAGTACGCTATTTAATTATTATTATTATTATTATTTTGTTATTTCGCTACAAGTCTACAAAAGAACAGTGCGTCTCATAAAAATAGAGACAGGTGATTTTTTCAAATAACAGTTCAAAAAATGAAACAATAACCACGAAAAAAATTATAAGCATATCGAATCAGAAATTCAGTATATTATAATATAACAAATAAATCTGTACTGATAAGTATAAAGGATTTAAGTCCATATTCTTGATTTTTCAGGAGACGAAAAATAAAGTTAAACTAACTATAACTAATCAGAAGAATCGATTAGGAAAAAGGGATTACGTTGATTTATACCCTTTATACCATTTAGTGATTGTCAACCTTCATTTAATAAAGAGAAAAAATTGAATTAAATATTTTATACCAATGATTAATGCTAAATTTCTGACTTGAATCTTTTTTTACCAATGGATTTTCTCAAAGACTAAATGACATGGATTTAAATAATCTTTGATACGAATCGATAGAAAAATTTTTTCTGAGTCTGGCTTTGTACTTAACTCAAAATCGATATTTTTTTAACTTAAATCCTTTATACTTTTCAGTACAGAAATATAGCATAGATTCTATAGAAGTTTTATAAAAAAAAAAAGAAATAAATAAATAAAATAAAATAAAGAAAGATGTCACAAAAATATAAAAACTGTTCGAGTATTTGGTATTTAAATTCAAATTTGGAATCCATTGAAAATTCTAACAGGCATGTTTAGAACTTTTTTTTTTTTTTTTTTTTTTAAGAATGTGTTGCTATAATGAGCATCAACTATGCTCTGCTTGTTGCTTTAATTTCTGGATAGTCGAAAACCGAAGACAATGGGCATACATCTCTCATTCAAGTATTTCACGAAGGTTTTGAATTGAATTTAGGTCTGGACTGATTGCTGGACAGTCTATAATAATAACTTTATTTTCCATAAACACAGCTTTACTTGAGCAACCACATTCATACTATTTCAAAAGTCCTGTTCCTTCATTACCTTACTGTTCACCTCACCTAATAATTATTAATTTATCTATTTGCACCAGATCACGAAACAACCCATTACAGTATAAGCAAAAATTCTCAGAAAATTTATTTTATTTTATTATTTTTTAATTTAATGACATTCTTTAAGGATTTATGAGAGTACTATAATTCTGAATTGTAGTGTTGAGGATGAGTGATAGTAATTTATTTTAACAAGAACTGTTTCTAAAATAAATTTCAACTGTTTAAAATATATATATATATTTAGATTTATTTAAAAACTATGCCTGTTTTCAAGAAACTTGAACTGTAATAATCTGAGTTAATAGAAATGTAATGTTGAAGAAAGCAGTGTTCTTGCTCTTGCATCTTAACCTCCTACCCCTGCAAATTTCAATTGCATTTAGGTCTGATCTGGTCTATAATAATAAATTGATTTTGTTAACCAAGGTTTTGTTGAGTTACCATATTCATACTTTATCAAGCGTCCTGTTCCTTCTTTACCTTAAGGCTGGTTTCCACTGGAGTTGGAGCTTCCAGGTTCAAAAAACCATTAATCACGCTCCCAACACAAAGAGCCAAATGTCTTGTCATCAGTTGTAATCTATTTTATCAGATTGCGCAGTTACTTCAAAGAAAAGCATACAAAATTGGCAATGATATCTGCCTCTGGCCCCTCAATTATCTCAGCTGGGGGTTAGAACCAGGGACTTCCAAACACGTTCGAGGGTTTTGACCTCGGTTGACCACATCAAAGGATTCTGAATAGAAGCCGTCGAAAGAGCCGTCAGTGGAAACCGGACTTTACTGTTCACCTCACCTAATATTTATTTATTTATTTATTTATACCAGGTCACAAAACAACCCCATTACATTATGAGCAAAAATTCTTAGAATATTTATTTATATTTTTATTAAGCTTCATGACGTTCTTTAATGATTTATTCTCTACCGATTTACGTAACTATAATTCTGAATTGTAGTGTTGAAGATGGGTGGTAGTAATTTATTTCAACAAAAACTGTTTCTAAAATAAATTTCAAACATTAAAACAAGTTTATTTAGATTTATTTAAATATTATGCCTGTTTTCAAGAAACTTTAACTGTAATAATCTGATTTACGAGAAATGTAAGGTAGAAGAAAGTAGTGTTCGTGTCCCTGCCTCCTGCCCCCAGGTTACTCAATTATAAAATGCATTTCAGGATATTCCAAATAACTCAATGCTAATTTAAATTACTTTACTTCATTTTCTTTTAAACTAATTATAATAAGTATAGATTAAAAGTATTACATCCATAAATATTAATTTCATTATGCAAAATGCAATTTAAAAAATAAATATTTAAAGTATCATTTTGTATACTTTTATTAAAATATCTAATTTCACACAAAATTATAACAATATTAAAAAAGAAAGACGATGGATTCCAACAATGCAATGTATTTTAATTAAATTTACAACTACAAATAATTTAAGCAAAAATAATTTAAGCAAAAATAATCTTAACAAAAATTGGATTAAATATTTTTTGCCTTAATAAAAAGAATATGTCACTAAACTGCTATAAATATTTAAAATCTGTTTTTTAATTATTAATATATTCGCAAGAGGGTGAAAATAATTTTTTTTTTTTGAAAATTAATCTTTACTTATATGTTGAAACGAGAAATATTTAATTTCTTTATACAAAACCGTAAAAATCATTGTTTTCAACACAATTTTTATTGAGCATATTTTCAATTACTTAAATAAATAACCATCATACTATAAAAGAAAAAAAAAAATAATAATTAAGCAACATGTTTGGCAACTTGTTCAGGAATTAATTTTTTATCGATGTTCGTGTAAATCCACTCAAGAATCTAATTGAAAAATTAAATTGCTTTTTGCTACTTAAAATCCCAAATGGTATTCGAAATACATATAATTTAAGTCATACATGAATAAAAGATAGACTCTTTTGTAAATGACATGTTAGAAGTTGGACACCCCGGGGAGATAAACAATTTCCAAAGAACTACCGTTTTTGTGAATAATAGACATGCCTTTTAATTAAGACGGGAGAGGTAGGCTTTTTAAGATGTAATTAAAATACGGTACAAGACTGTTTTTCCTTTTGATTCTCATTTCTAAGCTATGTTCTCGTTGAAGGAGGAGATTTGAGAAAAGGCGCAAATAAGCATTTGAAAAGAATTTCAAAATCTTTCTTTGTGTTTGAAAAGCATTTAAATCCTTTTTGATAAATAAGAATTTATTTCTAAAGGGAACGTAAGTGCGTACAGGGAAACAAAGTTTTTTTATTATTATTATAACTTATTTTAATTATTTTATGTGGTTATTTGAAGTAGAGTAGGGCATATCAATGTAATCCTTTAATATCTCATTAATCATATATATATTTTTTATTTATCGCGAGTCTCTTTTGTTTTTTGAGAACTTGTACTATATTAAAGTATAAAGTCAAATTTCAGTTGAGATTAATTAAAGATTTTTTGTAAATAATACCATTCAAATTTGTAAACATTTACAAAGTGACAATAATTTAAAACAGTTTATTAATTAATAAATTATGTTCTTTTAACATTAAATAAAAATAAATAAATAAATAAATAAATAAATAAAGTATAAAATATTTTCAAAATTTAAATAATTGTTTTTTTTTTTTTTTTTTTTTAAATAATTATTATTTGAATGTAATTAATGATATGCAATTAATGATCTTTATATAAATTTTATTAAAATAAACTAGCAGGCTACACCCGCTTCGCTGGTCACTATTTTTAAATGAATCACAATAATTAATGAATTCTCAAAATTGCATTAATTTTCATCATGTGATAAAAAAAGAGAAAAATAAATTCTCATCGGGAAAAATGTCGCACCGGGTCCCCACTGCCTTCGGCAGCGTAGACCCGTGCGCTGCTCGCAAGTACTCCTTCACCATCCTTATGACTTCTCAAAATTCCATGTTATTACTCATAAACTTTCATTCTTAAGAAAAGGAATTAAAAAATATATCATTTAGCATCGGGTAAAAACTCACACCGAGACACCACTGCCTTCGGAAGGGCAGACCCACGCGCTGCGCGCGAACGTTTGAAGATATACGTGCGCTGTACACGCATATTCCTTCTCAACTCAAACTTTTATTATTAAGAGAACAAAATTAAAAAAAAAAATCTTTTATCATCGGATAAAAACTCGTACCGGGTCCCAAACCCATGCGCGCTGCGCGCCTATTCCTTCCCCACCATTCCAGCCCCTCCTAATTAACTTACATATACCAATTTTGGACGGTCTTACTCAATTAGCTGAGATGCAAAAAAAACCTGATCAAGACACCTTAAAATTGTGAAATCTCGAATTCCACATTCGATAATATAAAAGAACTTTAAAATATCCTTCGAATGATGTATTAGAAATAATTTAATCATAATTAGAATTTGAAATATTGAAACTTAAAAAAAAATACAGTGCCATCTGGCGGTAGAAATTTCTGTTATCTATTGTTCCATACCAGATCAAGAAGGCTTTCAAATGATGTATTACCCATGAAATTATTTAATTAGTAGATGAGATACAAAAGGAAACCTAATCAGGACACGTCAAAACGTGAAAATCGGGTGAAATCTCGAATTCCATTTTCGATAATGTAAAAGTACTTTAAAATGTGTATCAACTAAAATAAGCTTTCAAATGATGTATTACTTATGAACTTTTTTAAATTAATAACTGAGATAAAAACAAAAAAACTGATTCAGGAGACCTCAAAACGTGTAAATCTGGTGAAAACTTTCGGTAAATTAAAAGAACTTTAAAATATCTTTCGAATGATGTATTAAAAATAATTTAATCATAATTAGTAATTGAAATATTGAAACTTTACATATTACAGCGCCATCTGGCGGTAGAAATTTCTGTATTCCACTGTTCGATTTCAAATCAAAAAAGCTTTCTAATCATGTATTACTTATGAAATTATTTTAATTAGTAGTGGCGATACAAAAGAAAACTGATTCAGGACACCTGAAATCGTGTAAATCTGGTGAAAACTTTCGATAATTTAAAAGAACTTTAAAATATCTTTCGAATGATGTATTAAAAATAATTCAATCATAATTAGAAATTGAAATATTGAAATTTTAAAATATTACAGCGCCATCTGGCGGTACAAATGTCTGTACTCCACTGTTCGATTCCAAATCAAAAAAGCTTTCTAATGATGTATTACTTATGAAATTATTTTAATTAGTAGCTGAGATACAAAACAAAACCGAATCAGGACACCTCATAACGTATAAATCGAGTGAAATCTCGAATTCCATTTTCAATAATGTAAAAGTACTTTAAAATGTGTATCAACTCAACAAAGCTTTCAAATGATGTATTACTTATGAAATTTTTCAAATTAATAACTAAGATAAAAAAAAAAAAACTGATTCAGGGCACCTCAAAACGTGTAAATCTGGTGAAAACTTTCGATAATTTAAAAGAAGTTTAAAATATCTTTCGAATTATGTATTAAATATAGTTCAATCATAATTAGAAATTGAAATATTGAAATTTTAAAATATTACAGCGCCATCTGGCGGTACAAATGTCTGTATTCCACTGTTCCATTCCAGATCAACAAAGCTTTCAAATGATGTATTACTCATGAAATTATTTTAATTAGTAGATGAGATACAAAAGAAAACCTAATCAGGACTCCTCAAAACGTGTAAATCGGGTGAAATCTCGAATTCCATTTCCGATAATGTAAAAGTACTTTAAAATGTGTATCAACTAAAATAAGCTGTCAAATGATGTATTACTTATGAACTTTTTTAAATTAATAACTGAGATTGAAAAAAAAAAAAACTGATTCAGGGCACCTCAAAACGTGTAAATCTGGTGAAAACTTTCGGAAATTTAAAAGAACTTTAAAATATCTTTCGAATGATGTATTAAAAATAATTTAATCATAATTAGAAATTAAAATATTGAAATTTTACGTATTACAGCGCCATCTGGCAGTACAAATTTCTGTATTCCACTGTTCGATTCCAAATCAAAAAAGCTTTTTTATGATGTATTATTTATGAAATTATTTTAATTACTAGCTGCGATACAAAAGAAAACTGATTCAGGACACCTCAAAACGTGTAAATCTGTTGAAAACTTTCGATAATTTAAAAGAACTTTAAAATATCTTTCGAATGATGTATTAAAAATAATTCAATCATAATTAGAAATTGAAATATTGAAATTGTAAATTATTACAGCGCCATCTGGCGGTACAAATGTCTGTATTCCACTGTTCGATTCCAAATCAAAAAAGCTTTCTAATTATGTATTACTTATGAAATTATTTTAATTAGTAACTGAGATACAAAACAAAACCGAATCAGGACACCTCAAAACGTATAAATCGGGTGAAATCTCGAATTCCATTTTCGATAATGTAAAAGTACTTTAAAATGTGTATCAACTAAACAAAGCTTTCTAATGATGTATTACTTATGAAATTTTTCAAATTAATAACTAAGATAAAAAAAAAAAAGCATGATTCAGGGCACCTCAAAAAGTGTAAATCTGGTAAAAACTTTCGATAATTTAAAAGAACTTTAAAATATCTTTCGAATTATGTATTAAATATAATTCAATCATAATTAGAAATTGAAATATTGAAATTTTAAAATATTACAGCGCCATCTAGCGGTACAAATGTCTGTATTCCACTGTTCCATTCCAGATCAACAAAGCTTTCAAATGATGAATTATTCATGAAATTATTTTAATTAGTAGATGAGATACAAAAGAAAACCTAATCAGGAAACCTCAAAACGTGTAAATCGGGTGAAATCTCGAATTCCATTTCCGATAATGTAAAAGCACTTTAAAATGTGTATCAACTAAAAAATGCTGTCAAATGATGTATTACTTATGAACTTTTTTAAATTAATAACTGAGATTGGAAAAAAAAAACTGATTCAGGACACCTCAAAACGTGTAAATCTGGTGAAAACTTTCGGAAATTTAAAAGAACTTTAAAATATCTTTCGAATGATGTATTAAAAATAATTCAATCATAATTAGAAATTGAAATATTGAAATTGTAAATTATTACAGCGCCATCTGGCGGTACAAATGTCTGTATTCCACTGTTCGATTCCAAATCAAAAAAGCTTTCTAATTATGTATTACTTATGAAATTATTTTAATTAGTAACTGAGATACAAAACAAAACCGAATCAGGACACCTCAAAACGTATAAATCGGGTGAAATCTCGAATTCCATTTTCGATAATGTAAAAGTACTTTAAAATGTGTATCAACTCAACAAAGCTTTCAAATGATGTATTACTTATGAAATTTTTCAAATTAATAACTAAGATAAAAAAAAAAAAATATGATTCAGGGACCTCAAAACGTGTAAATCTGGTAAAAACTTTCGATAATTTAAAAGAACTTTAAAATATCTTTCGAATTATGTATTAAATATAATTCAATCATAATTAGAAATTGAAATATTGAAATTTTAAAATATTACAGCGCCATCTGGCGGTACAAATGTCTGTATTCCACTGTTCCATTCCAGATCAACAAAGCTTTCAAATGATGAATTATTCATGAAATTATTTTAATTAGTAGATGAGATACAAAAGAAAACCTAATCAGGAAACCTCAAAACGTGTAAATCGGGTGAAATCTCGAATTCCATTTCCGATAATGTAAAAGCACTTTAAAATGTGTATCAACTAAAAAATGCTGTCAAATGATGTATTACTTATGAACTTTTTTAAATTAATAACTGAGATTGGAAAAAAAAAAAAAACTGATTCAGGACACCTCAAAACGTGTAAATCTGGTGAAAACTTTCGGAAATTTAAAAGAACTTTAAAATATCTTTCGAATGATGTATTAAAAATAATTCAATCATAATTAGAAATTGAAATATTGAAATTGTAAATTATTACAGCGCCATCTGGCGGTACAAATGTCTGTATTCCACTGTTCGATTCCAAATCAAAAAAGCTTTCTAATGATGTATTACTTATGAAATTATTTTAATTAGTAACTGAGATACAAAACAAAACCGAATCAGGACACCTCAAAACGTATAAATCGGGTGAAATCTCGAATTCCATTTTCGATAATGTAAAAGTACTTTAAAATGTGTATCAACTCAACAAAGCTTTCAAATGATGTATTACTTATGAAATTTTTCAAATTAATAACTAAGATAAAAAAAAAAAAAGCATGATTCAGGGCACCTCAAAACGTGTAAATCTGGTAAAAACTTTCGATAATTTAAAAGAACTTTAAAATATCTTTCGAATTATGTATTAAATATAATTCAATCATAATTAGAAATTGAAATATTGAAATTTTAAAATATTACAGCGCCATCTGGCGGTACAAATGTCTGTATTCCACTGTTCCATTCCAGATCAACAAAGCTTTCAAATGATGAATTACTCATGAAATTATTTTAATTAGTAGATGAGATACAAAAGAAAACCTAATCAGGAAACCTCAAAACGTCTAAATCGGGTGAAATCTCGAATTCCATTTCCGATAATGTAAAAGTACTTTAAAATATGTATCAACTAAAAAATGCTGTCAAATGACGTATTACTTATGAACTTTTTTAAATTAATAACTGAGATTGGAAAAAAAAAAACTGATTCAGGACACCTCAAAACGTGTAAATCTGGTGAAAACTTTCGGAAATTTAAAAGAACCTTAAAATATCTTTCGAATGATGTATTAAAAATTTACGATTTAGGTAGATTTACGTCTACACGCTCATCTATATATATAAAAGAGTAAACTCACTGATTCACTGACTGATTCACTGATTCACTGATTCACTGA
This sequence comes from Salticus scenicus, assembly GCA_963930645.1. Lineage (NCBI taxonomy): Eukaryota > Metazoa > Arthropoda > Arachnida > Araneae > Salticidae > Salticus > Salticus scenicus. Next base: position 99,471,311 of record OZ005652.1, read on the forward strand.
CTCAACACGGTTGTGGCGATCCTATGAGAGATAGAGTCACAATTTTTGGTGAGCAGGTTGATTTTAGGACCCTGACGCTCACTAAGACGGGATTTTGCGAAATACCCCCCCCCCGTTCCCCCCGTTCCCCCCGGGGGGGAGGAAGGAAAAAATCACATTTTTAAGCATATCTCGGCTCCAAATTGCTTCACGGTGAAGAAATTGCAGATGGGGAGACTAGACCTGAATACAAAAAAATCTTTCTCTGCGATTTTGGAATTTTGGATTTTTAAGGGGGGTAGGGGGTAAAAATGAGATTTTCAGGGGCGCATAAGGCAAAAACACATTTATAAGTACAACTCGGCAAAATTACTTCACAGGGAAGAAATTGCAGATGGGGAGACTAGGCTTGAATACGAAAAAATGATTTTCTGCGATTTTGGAATTTTTGATTTTTTGGGGGGGAAGGGGGTGAAAATGATTATCGGAGTTGCTGAAGACAAAAACACCTTTATAAGCATAACTCGGCTCCAAATTGCTTCACGAGGAAGATATTGCAGATGGGAAGACTAGACTTGAATACAAAAAAATCATTTTCTGCGATTTTGGTTTTTTCGATTTTTAAGGGGGAAAAGGGGTGAAAATGATTTTCGGAGGCGCAGGAGGCAAAAACCACCTCTATAAGCACAACTCGGCTCCAAATTGCTTCACGGTGAAGAAATTGCAGAGGGAGAAACTAGACTTGGAAAAAAAAATCATTTTCTGCGATTTTGGAATTTTGGATTTTTAAAGGGGGAAGGGGGTATAAATGATTTTCGGAGGCGCATAAGGCAAAAACACATTTATAAGTATAACTCGGCTCTAAATAACTTCACAGTGAAGAAATTGCAGATGGGGAGACTAGAATTGAATACGAAAAAATCGTTTCCTGCGATTTTGGAATTTTGGATTTTTAACGGGAGAAGGGGGTATAAATGATTGTCGGAGGCTAATTTAGAAAAATATGGATTTTCGAGTAAAAGTAATAGCTCAAAGATGGAAAAAAAAAAAAAAAAAAACGCCAAGCGTCTTCTTGAAAATATTTCCAAAAACTCATTTTTTGATTTTTTCCGATTTTTTTTTAGGGGGGGAGGGGCAAAAAAATAAAAATAGTGTCAGATCGTTCAAAAGTGGTACATAGAGGTTTTCGATACTTACAAATCGATTGCGGATATTTTCGAATTTGTAAAATTATTAGAAGGAGTGGGAAGGGGGGGCAGTATGGGTGGGGGCTATGGGCAAAAACAAATAGAAATACAGTTAGGCCGTTCAAAATTGGTACTGATAGGTTTTAAAGGCCTGCAAGTCGAATGGGGATATTTTCGAAAGTGTAAAGTTATTAGGAGGGGCGAGAAGGGGGGAGGGGAGAGGGGGGGCAAAAAAATAAAAATAGGGTTAGATCGTTCAAAATTGGTATATAGAGGTTTTCGATACTTACAAATCGATTGCGGATATTTTCGAATTTGTAAAATTATTAGGAGGGGCGGGAAGGGGGAGGTGTGGGCAAAAACAAATAGAAATAAAGTTAGGCCGTTCAAAATTGGTACAGATAGGTTTTAGAGGCCAGCAAGTCGAATGGGGATATTTTCGAAAGTGTAAAGTTATTAGGAGGGCCGGGAGGGGGTGGCGGAGGGGCAAAAAAAATAGAATAGAGTTAGAGCATTCAAAATTGGTATATAGGAGGTTTTCGATACCTACAAATCGATTGCGGATATTTTCGAATTTTTAAACTTATTAGGATAGACGGGAGGGGGGCGAAGGGGGAAAGTAATAGAAATAAGAGTTAGAGCATTTTGGGAATTTTTTCCGAAGGCAGTGAGAACCCGGTGCGACATTTTTCCTAATAATATTTTTTTTCTGTTTTTTTTCACGTGATAAAAATTAATGCAATTTTGAGAATTCAGTAATTATAGCGATTCATTTAAAATAGGGACCAGCGAAGCGGGCGTTGCCTGCTAGTACGAAATATTTCTTCTCATAATCCTCTACTGAAGATCTTCTATACATATTGTTTATGCTACTCTTAAAATTATTTTTTTATTATATGATATGGTTCAAATTATACAATATACTTGCTTGGTTTGAAACCCTACAGTTAATTTAGCAACTAAAAACTGAGTTTTCTAAATCGCAGAAGTAATTCCGCTCCCGAACGATCTACTATGGGCTATTAAATGAAAGCGACATCAATTTAAATCGATGTACACATTTAAAAATATTGTTCTACTTTAATTAAATTGAAAACAATGGCAAAAGTTTTCGAAAACTAAATAAATTAAAAATTATTTTAATCTTTGTAAATAATTAATGATATACTAGTTTTAAAGTATGATCGTTGTAATAATTTCTCTCGAATAATATATATATATATATATATATATAATATGTTGTGGCCACCACAAGACTTTCTTCTATATTTTCCTATACGAATTCACTCAGTAACAATAAAAAAATAAAATAAAAATTAAAAAAAAAAAAAAAAAAAAAAAAAAAAACGATTTTTTTTCTAAGATTTTTTTCGTTAAAAGTAAAAGAAATCGATATATATATAAGGTAATTCCGGGAGAGATGCCCCACTTAAGGAAAGGAAGCTATAAAATAAATTGGGTAGTAACAATGGCAACGAATATTTGTGGTAAATACATAATAGATATTGTTTATTACTACTAAGTAGTTTTTTTGTACCATATTGTAAATTTTCTAAAAAAGAAAAAAATAAAATTGCGGCAGCACTACATTTTGCTATCTCTCCCGAAGTTGCGGGTGAGATGCCCCACTCACATGGGAGAGATGAACTACCTGTAAAAAACATAATAAAAGGTTTTAACATTGGTCAATAGTGATCAATAATGGTCAATAGAGGTGAATGGTCCCCAAAGAGCTTGTTTTGGTATTATTATCTGTTTTTCTTCGACGAAGAACTGTCCGAGAAGAAATTCCATAGTACCTAGCAGCTTCAATGACACCAATTTCTCCTGCTTCTAGTCTCAAGAGCTTCTTTTAAATGGTCTTCTGTCCAGGTCCCACCAGCTGTTCCAGTAATTTTTCTTTTGTACATACTGTAGTCATCTTTCTTTTTTATATACTCTTTTCTTTTTATATACTGTAGTCATCTTTCCTGAAACAAACAAGAAGCATTGAACAACTGCATTAACAAATACAATAATATACATTTACTGGCACAATTAACCGCCCACCTACAGTTTCGTTAGCGCCCAAGATTGTTTACGTTATAGTTTAAATGTCAAAAGTCAGTCTGACATACCTGAGCGTTTTCTGCTTTCTTATCTGGATTCAATTTGCTTTTTTGTGATTTCGTTTTGAGTTGCCACTTCTAGAGATCACGCGAATTTGAATGTTATTTGATGAATTTTAATCTAAATTTATAAATTCAAAAAATATTTTTAAGTTACAAATTTTAACGATTTACAAATATTACGCATTTTATAAAAACAATATTAGTTTAAAATTTAAACAATTAAATGACTTTTCTCCCTGTAAATGTATGTGGGGCATCTCACCCGAATATAATCTGGGGCATCTGTCCTTTCGGTATGGGAGAGATGCCCCGTCAACTATCCAAAGTAAAAGACAGCAAAAATGGCGGCACAATGGCCGAAGTCGACTCATCAACTTCTTACTACAGATTTTTAAAATTATATATAAAAAAAAATCCATTTTTATTAACTAGTGCCAGCCTTACAATGCAACATCACTCTTATAACAGAGTAGAAAAAACATGGTACTTACTTGAAATATTGTTGTGACAGCAGAACACAAAGAAATAAGTTCACGTAACTTCCACAGCACACCATTCAACATCTATCTGAAATAATAATCGGACTTGCAGAGCCATCTATCATTGCGTTTCGAAATTATATTAAGTGGGGCATCTCTACCGGTGGGGCAACTCACCCGAAATTACATTATATATATATACAGTCCTTCTCATAATTATAAGGACACCCGTTTTTCCATACTAACTAAACACTAAACACTATAATTTAAACAAATATATTTTTAATTAATTTGAATTTCATTAATAGACTATATTTAAAAAGTTTTCTCGTTTTTCTATCTTAAAAAACTTTAAAAATGGTAAAAAGATGATTTTTCAGGTGTTCACAATTATAAGGACAGCTCGAATTTTTTTCAGTTTTTCTTTAAATTAATATTTTATGGGGTCTCTTTTTAGAGTTAAACAGTCAGAAATTCTCTCTGGTATATATATATACATTTTTTTTAATATTCAATTTCAATACCATTTCATATAGCATATATGACATTTTTAATACATTTAAACTATTTAAAATTGCTTTCCACTTGCATGCACATTTCTAATATCATAAATTAAGGTTTTTTCAACTATTAGACCATGGGAAAGGCAATAATACAGACGTTTCTTTCTTCAAACTATTTCCTATTGCTCTAAAAGTAGAGAAAAAATGTAAGTCTTGTCGAAAAAAAATATTATTACCCCCCAAAATCTAACAAAAATCTAATAATTCGACGTTTAAAATTTGCGGATATTCTCTTGATGTTCATAATAATTGAAAAAATTACTAAATTCATTCTGCCTTCAGTAGAAGCAGCTTCCCAGAGCACGATAGATCCAACTTTTAAATGCCCGATTCATATCTGCCTTTAAAAAATCTGCTCTGTCTTTCGCTATCTTCAGATCGTGCCAGTAACTGTTAAATCCATTTGGTTAATCAAGAACAAAATGTTTTTCATCCAAAAATGCAACATTTTACCATTTAATATTGTCTTTATTCAACTTTAACGCAGACGTTCTTTCCCCCATTAAATGCTGATTGATTATTGCAGGTTTTTTATTCATTTTAACATATTATTAATTATTTTAAACATGCATAAATGTGGAACCTAATCTTTCGTTAAAAAATACGAGCAAATTTAGCAGCACTCATTATGAGTAGAACAGTAAGAGGAATTATGAGTCTTCGATCTCTGTAAAACAACTCTGATTTTGTATCAGATCTCTCTCCTATCGAACCAGCAGTTCAACATTTCATCACATTTCCTTCAACAATTTTAGATATTCGAATTTCATTAGAAATTCGGCGGATTAAAATTATCCTTCCTTTTAAAAAACACATTTATCATACTTCACTACTTGAACGTTCTTTTTTTCGAGGAATTATCAGTAATGTCCGTCCAAGAAAAATTGAAGGCTTATATATGAATTAATCTAGCCCAGTAGTTAACAAATTCGCATGTCAACTGTAATTTATCCGCTAGTAATTTAAATAAAACGAAAAAATCTGGATTGTCCCTATAATTATGAACATCTAAAAACGTGGAGAAAAACACATTTTGCATTATTTTTTATTAATTTTGTTTCATATTAAAAAAATTATAGCAATTTTGGTTTTTAGAATACTAGATATATTAAGTGCACTTAGTTAATCTTGTTCACAATTACTTTTACATTAGTTATTTCAAAATATAAAGTGTCCTTATAAATATGAGAAGGAGTGTATATATATATATATATATATATATATTAATTATCACAAACTTATAGTTCAACCATTCGTTTTAAAGGTATTGACGAGACCTTTCGAAATATACCCATCTTGAGAAATTACCCCCCCCCCCGGGGGCGGGGGGGGGGACCGGAGCCCTCACATGTAAATTTTTTTTCCTAGTTAACTACCACTATTATCAATAATTCATATTAATTTTACAATCACAAGTTTAAAATAACTCTCATTATGCACATTTATACGAAATTTTGTCCTATACTGCCATGTTAAAAGTTTACAAAAAATGCGATCACTGCGCCACCTGTTGAGCGATTGATCCCGAAATCTAATCAGCACCATTTTATGTCAGGGTGCAAGTAAATACCAAGTTTGGTTAAATTTCATTCATTGGTTCATACAGTGGACACAAAATTCGTGATACAGACAGACAGACGGACGTTTTCTAAAAACTATCAATTCGTGTTCAGGACATCCTAAAATGTGTAAATCTATCAAAATGGAAGTCGAAATTTTTCACGATTCTAATACTTTCTCTATATTACATATTGAAGAAAGTAAAAGTAAAAAAAAAATAATAATAATAATAATAATAATAACACTGCGTCGTTCTTCATTTGGTGTGTCTTCTCTTCTATATCTCATCCTATAACGACACCCTCCCCATTGTCGTGAGTGGTACCAAAGTTTGAAAATAAACCAAGAAACATGTTTATATATTTGTTTAGAATAGTATAAATGCTCGATCTAAAACATTTATTTATTTATTGTAAGTGTGTATATATCACTGGTATGTAAAATACATGCGCATCAAAAAAGTGTGTGATTTAAAGAAGTGTTGAGTATAATTCAACCATTGTCTTGCAATGCCCTTTGCGGTGCCCAGAAAATTATACAAAATATTCAACCGACTACTATTTCTATATGATACCACCTATTCTGCAAGTAGTTTCTAAAATGAATAACTTCTATCCGAATGTTCGCCTCAGCCATTCCATGTGTTCCACATGAAAACTGAAAATCAATGGTGTAAATAAAATAAAGTAAATGTCAATGTAGCTATTGGCAACAAAAGAAATTTTTCGTCTCTAAATAAATAAATAAATAATAATAATAATAATAATAATAATAATAATAACGTTCTCTTAGATATTTCCGATGAAAAAATGAATTTAGGATTGTATTGCCGTTTGCAGATATCTTTTTTTTTTTTTTCCCACTTTTAGAAAATTTATTTTCTTACTGGCAATTTCTTATGTTGTATATATATATATATTCTTTTTTATGCGAATAGTAAATAAATAGTGTCTGTATAATTTACAGCATTTATTTTTGTCTTTAAAGTGCATTTATCTTTTTCACTTAAAAACGTATTGTAAAACATATTTATAAATGACAGCATCTTCTAATTTAGCAATGATGATGTTTTAATATTACAGAATTAGATATTTCTATCATATATTTCATATTTATATTTATAGCAAGAAAAAAATTCATCACCTAAAACTCTTATAAAGAATCAAGTAGATTTTATCCTTCGTTATTTTAAGAAGTAGGAAGGATAAAATTAAAAATTGAAGCTGTAGGAGATTTTTCCAAATTAAAATAATAATAATAATAATGAACTTTACCTTTTCAGATATTCTCGAATGTGTAAAATTATTCTCTAGCTGTGCATTAAAAATATATAGAGAGTATTATGCCCCAAGTTTTCTAGAAAAAAAAGGTACTAGTATTTTATTTTATTTTATTATTATTATTATTATTATTAAAAATCTATTATACCAAAAAGTTCATAGCCAAATAGTGACAAAATTTAAAAGTCGCCAAGAGGATCATATACTAGAGCTGTAACGCAAAGTTTTCCAGATATTACAAATTTCTTTACATTCCGAAAAAAAATCATTCTGTTCAAATTTTTAGCAGATTATATTTCATTAAAAAAAAGTGGTATTAAAAGTTATGTATTTCAATTTGACATTGGATATGGTGATTTATATATATTTTTTTCTGCTTTTGTCTTGTGTTACACATCATTAATATTCCTATTCAGTGAAAATCAAAGCAGCCAATAGCCGGGTAGAGCGCCGCAGTTGTTAATAATTAAAGAGAGTCGGAGAACCAAAAAGGGGCACGACCCCTAGCACACACACACATATCTATCTATATTAATAAAATCAGACTTTTGTCTGTAAATTTGTCGGAATCGAAAAATTTTGCGATATCTTCACGTTTCACACCCCATGAAAGCCGGAAATGACTTCAGAAAATTTTGCCTGTGTGTGTGTGTGTGTGTGTGTGTCATCGTGTCCGTATGTCGCTATTTTTGTCCGGGCATCACTTGAGAACGCCTGGGCGGAATTCAACGGCGCTTGGCAGGAATTTAGGTCTTCACCCAACTTAAAATTATATCTATCAACTTTTCAGAAATCCCCCCCCCCGTTCCCCCCTGGGGGGTAAAAGACTAAAACACGTTTGTCCGGGCATCACTCGAGAACGGATGGACGGAATTCAACGACGCTTGGCAGAAACTTAGGTCTTCACCCAACTTGAAATTATATCTATAGAAATTTTCAAAATTATGATTAGTGTTTAAATTGTGTGTAAAAAACGCCTGCGCATGCGCCATAAATATTTTTTCACTAAAATGCTTTGAATGAAAAAATAAAATATAAAAATAAATTTTTAAGTTAAAGACTTTTGTATTCGCGTGATTTTCACTACAAATTATGAAAAGATTGAAATGAAGTGTTACCATCTAAGTTTCATACTTTAGTTAATATTATAAAATCTAATTGTCGTATCGAAAAACTGTTTACACCCCAGGATTCAGAAAAATCACCTCTTTCATTTGGTACTGAATTTGTAATGTTAGGTCTGATATTTCTAATTCATTTTTCCCTTTATCCGTTTTTCCGTTGCCACTTAAATTTCATACTTTAGTTATTTTTTAAAAATCTAATTCTCGCATCGAAAAACTGTTTGAACACCTGGATTCAGAAAAATCGCCCCTTTCATTCGGTATCAAATTTATAAATATAGGTCTGATATTTCTAATTTATTTTACCCTTTTTCCGTTTTCAACCCAGATTCGATATGGAACAGCTTTAGTATTGGATCCCTTTGGCAAAATTTGAAATTCGGCACCGACGTAGCTCGGACGTTTCTCGCCAAGATCTTTAATTGCACAATTGAGATAGCCATTTCAGTTCATCGCAAAAATGGCTTAAAATATTTAAAGTCACCAAAGGTTTCCGATACTTAAGCTGTGCTTTTTGTATTTATTTATTTATAATGCTGTCTATTAAAGACTTCTGTAGTCACGAAATTTGGTGTGTAAATTGTTTGTATGCATCCGGCACTTATTGTAACTGCATTTCACGAAATTCGAAATCCCCCCCCCCCCCTTCTCGGAGTCGGAGGGCAATAAACACGTGTAAAAACATGTTTTTCCGTTTGAAATTCGCTTTGAATTATCTTAGAATGGCGAATTTTGGTGTGTGGATATTGATTAAGTGTTCGCATTATGCACATTAGTGGGATTTTGCAAAACTTCGAACTCACCCGCTGAGGGTGGGGAAGTAAGAAGTGGGTAAGTTGTGCCGAAGACAGTGGGGACCCAGACTCCTAACATTGGGAGCGAGAAAACCTCTACCAATCACAGCGAGAACTTAGGTTATTAATAAAGAAATGGCATTTTGACAAATCATTTAAGTTTAATGTGAACGAAGCGGGCAAAGCCTGCTAGTATATATATATATATATATATATATATATATATATATATATATATATAGAGAGAGAGAGAGAGAGAGAGAGAGACAGCTTGATATATTCTTTAATACATTTAAAATTTAGTGTAAATGAACACAAGAACTTTGAGTGTTAAAAAGATACATTCAGTAGATTTTGATTATAAAATCTTGATAAATTTTGAACATCTTATTAAACGGCATTTTTAACTTGAAATTGGAGGTTTGAGCCTGTCAAAAATATCAAATCAGTGTTAATTGAAATTTATAAAATAACTAAAATTTGCCTCAACTATAACTTAAACGCAACCATCGGATTGTAAAAAAAGTATTTTGTCATTTTCTGGAAAATAAACGTTCTATGCATACCATCCTTTTTAAGTAAAAATACAAAAAATGTTAATGCAAAAACTTAATTTGTTATCAAAATACGTTAGAATAATTATTTATACAATCATTGTCCATATCTGCAACAAACGCAAAAAGGGAATGTCATTTTTAAGCACACTTTGAAGGACGATTTTATAAATTTTATTTTCCAGCAATTTTGAATTTAGTTATATTTTATTTTACTGTAACTTATTTGTAAATTTTCCAACAGATGGCAATACTATGATTTATTTTTATATTTAGGTTCATTTTAATAACAACAAAAAAAAAAAAAAAAAAAAAAAAATCAGGTGTCAATCTCCAAAAGTAAATGGGTTGATTTTGACACATTGATTTTGACACACAAACACATTGATTTTGAGAAATGTGGTGCGAGGTTTTGTTATAACAAGTATAGCATTTATTTTACAAATTTCCATATAAGCAGAAATCTTGAATGTTTTTATATATTTTGTAAAGTTTTTGGTTGAAATAAGCATTTATAGCATTTTTTTTAAAAATGTATGTTTACTTTTTAATTCAATATTTTAATTTTAATTTATTTACTTTTTTTATATGCTTCAAATGTTGTATTCTAAAACATGGATATTTATTTCTTAAATTCAAATACTTGATTTAAAAAAAAAAAAAAAAAAAAAAAAAAAAAAAACATAATTTAAGTATTATGTTCGAAACAGGTATTGCATTTGATAATTGTCTATCGTGTATTGTGTTGTGTATAATGTATAATCTAAGTAAACATTTTTTACTTTACATTTCAAAATGAAAATAAAGTCTTTTAACGACATTTATAAAAAAATCCTTTTTCTGCTAAATATACTACATATCAATATTCTTCTTACAAGAACAATAAAAAGGATTAAAAAAAAAAAGGACTTGTAATAGATAAGATTTATACAGCTAACTATATTCTGTTTCTCCGGAGGTGACAATTAAAGTCTAGTACAATTCTATAGCAGTAAAACTATATACAGATTGATCAGAAAGTCCCGTTGCGCGCTCTCTATTACATAGATAATGATTATTACATAATATTGCTGCCACACGTTATGGCACAGTTGACGGAATTAAGTATGCTGTGCGACTTCCATTTACTGTCATCAAGTCGGCAATGTTGAGGTGAATTTCACATCGTAGATATAGGTAATATTGCTCTATTATAAAAATGATAGCGTACACATAAACACACAGGAATAAATAGATTGATGGTGGCTGGTGCACGTAAAATGCGAAGAGGAGGCAATTCCCTCATTGTTCCAAGCTAAATTATACCTCTAGTTATATGCTTCTTATAAAGATCACATAAGGGGTGAGCCGGTACCCCCCCCCCCAACTTGGAGGATAAAAATTGTGAGGACATGTCTCTGTACCACTCTTTGATGATGTCTATCAAACCGTGGGCTATTCCACATAACGTAGCACTAGAACTATGTAAAGCCATCTCACTCACTCACTCACAGGAATAAATAATAAAGAATAGTCACACTACCTTAAAATTGTCTGCTGCCATGATCTCACACTAATATAATACGACCATCTATAAATATATGGTCACAAGATAAAGGTTAACGGTATTTTGTCATCATTCTGAAAATCTATTTTAATAGAATCAGACTTTTGTCTGTAAATTTGTCGGAATCGAACAATTTTGCTATATCTTCACGTTTTACACCCCATGAAAGCCGAAAATGACTTCAGAAAATTTTGTCTCTCTGTGTGTGTGTGTGTGTGTGTGTGTCATTGTGTCTGTATGTCGCTTTTTTTGTTCGAGCATCACTCGAGAACGGCTGGACGGAACTCAACGGCGCATAGCAGGAATTTAGGTCTTCACCTAACTTAAAATTATATCTATCAACTTTTTAGAAATCCCCCCCCCGTTCCCCCCTGGAGGGTAAAAGACTAAAACACGTTTGTCCGGGCATCACTCGAGAATGGCTGGACGGAATTCAACGGCGCTTGGCAGAAACTTAGGTCTTCTCCCAACTTAAAAATATATTTATAGAAATTTTCAAAATTATGATTAGTGTTTAAATTGTGGGTAAAAAACGCCTGCTCATGCGCCATAAATACTTTTTCACTAAAACGCTTTGAATGAAAAAATAAAATATAAAAATAAATTTTTAAGTTAAAGACTTTTTTATTCACGTGATTCGCACTACAAATTATGAAAAGATTGAAATGAACTGTTGCTATCTAAATTCCATACTTTAGTTATTTTTTAAAAATCTAATTGTCGTATCGAAAAACTGTTTACACCCCAGGATTCAGAAAAATCACCCTTTTCATTTGGTACTGAATCTGGAGCGATAGGTCTGATATTTCTAATTTATTTCCCCCTTTTTCCGTTGTTCCGTTGCCACTTAAATGTTATACTTTAGTTATTTTTAAAAAATTTAATTGTCGCATCCAAAAACTGTTTGCACCCCTGGATTCAGGAAAATCGCCCCTGTCATTTGGTATCAAATTTATAAATATAGGTCTGATATTTCTAATTTATTTTACCCTTTTTCCGTTTTCAAATCAGATTCGGTAGAATGTTTCATATTTATATATACACATTTTTATATATTTTTATTTTCCAGAAATAAATTGAAATATTTTTAATTTCACGTGAATAACTAGTTGGACTCTGCTCAGTTCCCCATCATATTTATGTTCTCATAAATTTCTAGGGCGATACATATTATAATCATTTTAAAAGAAATTAATTTGACCGAAGTTTGATACAGTGACAGAATGAAATCCCCTTCTAAAAGGCTATCCACCTTTCATTTCGATATATTTATCTTATTCTAATCTATTAATTTATTTTATCAGGGTCAATTCCGTTGTTTAGTTTTCATGCTACTATTTCCAATGCAATAATCCTCAAAATTCAGATTTATATGAAACATTTACAATTTCGCTATGTTGATAAAATCTTAAATTACGAATAATTTAAGAAAATTTCCTTTAAGAATATTTGTATTCAATCATGTTCAAACAAGTATCATAAATGTAATTTTGAAGTTGTCTGATGTATCTATGATTCTCAAAATGAAAGTTTATGCTCAAATTTGCCATATTCTGACATGTTAAGTAAAGCGTAAATTCCAAATAACTAACGATTTTTTTTAATTGAAAAAATCATAGTCTATGATATTCATGCTAGTATCCTAAATAATATTTCGAAAGTGGTTTGACATCTTTACGATGAAAATATCCCTCAAGATTGACGTTTACGTGAAATTTTGCTCTATTCTGCCATGTTAAGAAATTCGTAAATTTCCAATAACTTACGAAATTTTTATATTCGAAATTTCATAGTCATTAATATTCATGCCAGTGTCCTAAATAATATTTCAAAAGTAGTCTGACATCTTTACGATGAAAATATCTCTCAAAATTGACGTTTATGTGAAATTTTGCCCTAAACTGCCATGTTAAGAAATTCGTAAATTTCCAATAACTTGCGAAATTTTCAAAGTAGCATTTTTATAGTTACTGATGTTCATTCCGGCATCAAAACCGATATTTTAAAACTGGTCTGACATTTTTACAATAAAAAGTTTCCATTTAATGCACGTTTAAGTGAATTTTTGTCCTATTCTCCCATGTTAAGAAAATCGTAAATTTCTCATAACTTATAAAGTTTTTTAATTCGAATGTTGCAAATTAATAAGGTTCTTGCCAGTATCGAAAGTAATATTTTAAAACTAATCTGACCTCTCTGCGATCATTTGTTCGTGAGATATCGTGTTAACAGACTAACAAACTAACGGACTAACACACTAACGGATTGACACAGTAACGGACTAACACACTAACGGACTAACACACTAACAGACAGACACCATACAAATTTTGTCATTTTCGAATTCCTCCCACCTGAAAACGTATAAAAATTTCAAAAAGCAGAGGTCGACATTTTTCACGATTACCTAAGTTCCCCATACCTATAGTATGATGGGGAACTAATAATAAAAATTAGAGAGAAAAATACCTACAAAAGTTGGTGATTTTTTTTTTTTTTTTTTTTTTTTTTTTTTTTAATCAGGAATTTGTATGTGGATAAATATTTTCATAGATGTAATTGGCATTTGTTTAATATTTTTATTTAATTAAGCAGCACTTTTCTTTCCTGCACTAAAACAAAATTTTTTGTTGCTATTATGTACTTTATAAGGTTCTTTTATGTTCTCCCCTTAATTGTAAATGATTATAATTTAGATTTTATTAAGATTTTTATTTTTTTTTTTGTAAATATCAGAAAAGAGTTTTTATTTTATTTTATTATTTTATATTATTTTATTTATTTATCAATTTTGTGTATGGAACAGCTTTAGTATCGGATCCCTATGACAAAATTTGGAATTCGGCACCAAAGTAGCTCTGACGTTTCTGGCCAAGATCTTTAATTGCACAATTGAGATAGCTAATTCAGTTCATCGCAAAAATGCCTTAAAATATTTAAAGTCATCAAAGGGGTCCCATACTAAAGCTGTGCTTTTTGTATTTATTTATTTATAATATTTTCTATTAAAGACTTGTGTGGTCACGAAATTTGGTGCGTAAATTGTTTGTATGCATCGGGCACTTATTGTAACTGGATTTCACGAAATTCGAAATCCTCCCCCTTCTCGAAGTCGGAGGGCAATAAACATGTGTAAAAACATGTTTTTCCGTTTGAATTCGCTTTCAAATATATTAGAATGGCGAATTTTTGTGTGTGGATATTGATTAAAGATACGCATTATAAACATTAGTGGGAATCTGCAAAACTTCGAACTCACCCGCTGAGGAAGGGGAAGTAAGAAGTGGGTAAGTTGATGCCGAAGGCAGTGGGGACCCTGAATTCTCACGTTGCGAGCGAGAAAACCTCTACCAATCACAGCGAGAACTTAGGTTATTAATAAAGATATGGGATTTTGACAACTTATTTAAGTTTAATGTCCAGCGAAGCGGGTAAAGCCTGCTAGTTAATAATAATAATAAAAATAATAAATCGTAATAAAAAAGTATTAAACAAAAAAAAAAAAAAAAAAAAAAAAAAAAACCCTCTAGTTTATTTTTAACATAAATTTTTAAACGTATTTCTTTTATATATATATATATATATTTTTTTTCCTCTGTTCAGAATGCAATTTAAAGTAAAACTTTTTCATTTTTCTTAGGAGTTAAGTAAGCTAAAAGTAAAATATAAGTTTTGTAAAATTTTCAGGTGAATTACAAATAAATTTTTCTTCTTAATAAATAGAGTGAAAAAGAAAAGAAAAAAAATAAAGACCGTTTAAAATTTTTTCGTACAATGTGTAATTAAAAGTTCTTTCTCATATAAATAAAATGAGTGATGAAAACATATATTTATAGAATCGAAAAATAATTTTAAAATACATTTTTTAATTTCTTCTGCAAAATAACATTTTCTTTTGAAAATAAACATTTTATTAAAATAAACACGAAAAATTAAACAAATTCTTCTGTTTCCTTTTTCTTTCTTTTGGCACACACACAAAATAATAAAAGCTTTCTTTTTAAAAATGTTCAAGCAGTTGGTAATATTATTTTAAAAAATCAATATTAGTGAAAGATCAATTCTATATTTAAGTTAATCACAAATTTCATACTATCTTAAATCTAAGCAAAGCTTATATGTTCCAAATAAACAAATGACAAACATGTTTTAGAATTTAATTCTCAGAGATATTTTATAACTTTATATTTTTTCAAAGAATTAAAATATGTTTATTCTATTACTTATTTTAAATTTATTTTTCAGTTTTATTCGAAAGAGACATTCAGTGAAAAATTTCTTGTATGAAAATATATATATACATATATATGCTTCCTCCCTTTTTTTTTTTTTTTTTTTTTTCAAGGCAATTTAAACATTGGTATTTTAACAAAAATTGTAAATATTTTAATAATTTTCAAATTTAGTAGAAAATATTTTTAATGTGATTATTTTTATTTTTAAATATCATTAAAAAAAATAAAATAAATTGTTAATTGTGTGATCATCAACGTTCATTATACATTTGTATAAATTATTCGACACTTGTAAACAATTACAAACAATCGCCTTTATTTATCCTTTTAAACTTTCTTGAAATTTTATAAAATGAGTACATGCATTACATTATTGCTTTCTGCGATCCGCATTATAGAAAAAGATATTATTTTTTGAGTCTAATGTTTAAAGTTGAATTTTTGAGAAAATTTCAATTTGGGAATTCGTTGATTATGAAAATCAAGTTTATTAACAGTGAGGAGTTTGAACGTTTTCTGATTTTATTCTTATATAATAGAAAATGAGAAGGTAAGAAAAGAAATACATACATTTTCTTTATTTGTAATCTAATTTACTGATTTACAATTTTAACATCGCACTATTTACTATATCGAGAAAACGCAGTATAATATACCGTAACGTCACTCTTTATGACAACAAACGGGAGTAATCATTGCTTACATTCGATTTCATGCTTTGCTTCTTGAATCAGTTAAATAGGTTTTGTATTTTATAATAATGATGAATATTAAAAAGTCGTAGTATAAATATTATTTTGTACCACTCTGCCCTAATACAAAAGCTAATGCTTCTCAAAAGCTATTCTTTAGCGTTCCACAGGATTCTATTAAAATAAAACATTGGACAACCACCATGAAAAGAAAACAATTGAAAACAATGATGCTGGAACATGGTGATAAAGATATTAAGTAATTATAAGAGGAAAAATAAATGCTCAGAAATCACATAAAAGGTTGATAATTACGAAAGTTAAAACGAATTGCTGCATGCTGACGAGGCTAACAAAATGTAAACATTGAAGTATCATAAAGTGTGATGCCAGGCAACGTTTTGAAGTCACATGATGTTTGGTTAATTTTAAAGTTACTTTTTAAATAAATGAGAACTTTTTTTTTTTTTTTTGCATTTTTAATAAACTTTTTAAAATTTATGGACTTAAATCTACCAGAAAAATAGGATTTTGTTCAAATCCCCCACGTGTGCAAATTCCTGATTCATAATGATTATATATATAGAGAGAGATATTCATGTTCTTTTTAGTTCTTCATGTGATACTTGGTTTCATTTACTTCAATGTTTGAAAAAATTTTCAATATATATATATATATATAAATAACCTTTTTTATTATTATTATTTTTTTTAGTTAGTTAAAGTCAGATTTTGGATAGAGGGCAGCATTTTTATTATTATTATTATTATCATCACTTATTATTTTTTTTTTCAATGGATAAATATTAAAATCCTAAATAACAATCTTAAGTTTTGTTTTCGAAAGCATAGTTGATTTTTTAATCCCAAAGAGAAATAGTCATAATCCAAGTACATTGTAAAATTTTTGCAATGAATAAAACGTTACAATTTTGTTCTTTTCTGAAGCGGAGAGAGATTTAAATGATGATGAGGAATCATATTGTTAACTGTTCAGTATGTAACATAGAAGGAATACAATATTTTAATTAAAACGCAATAAAAAATTGAATGATGATAAATATTTGTATGTTAATAAATTTAACTATTATAAAAATGAATACGTTTAAAGTAATTCTATTTTTTGTACGTCTAATTCATTTAAAGAAGTTGGGAAAGAGGATGATTTTTATATCAACTGAGCAGAAATTTCAGGAGCCAAGAACAGAACCCGGGTACTCTGCTTATCATAAGGATATTCTACCACTAAACCTTCCTGTCTGATTACATGGATGACATTTTTCACGTAGTATCCGTTGGCAAATCACCGTATCTAAAACATAGATGTGATAGGTGAGCATATTAATCGTGCGAACCCAGGTAGACGACACAATTACTTTAAAATGGCGTTCGTCAAAGACGAATATTTATTTTGTGAAAAGTGCCCGGGTTCGATTCCCGGCTCGGGCATTTTCGCGAAATTGGTGTAAAATTCAATCTTTCGCTCCAACATCTCTAATAAAGCAAGGAATTTAAGAGTCAAATTGAGTATAAATTTAAATGTTTTATTATTACTTGTTAATTTTTGTTGAAGATAAAATTGAAATTTAATATTAAAGATAAGTTTAAGAATATATGTATATGTATATATTATCACTTGCGTCATGGAAGTATTCTTTGCTTTAAAATGCCGCTGAAAAATAAATAATGCAATGGAGGCTATATTTATGCATTTAATGAGGAATATTACTCTTATTTATTTATTTTCAAAAATAAAATTCATTTTTTAAATTAATTTATACACGTAAAATAAACGAAAAAATGAAAAATGAAAATTTCTGTGCAGATTATTAAATATTTTCAATTACAATTAATCTGTATATCGCTGAACATGCATTGAATTTGACTTCAGTAACCTAATATTTTTTTTTTTTTTCTGTTTTTTATTAAAGAAGATGAAATCTTAAAATTCATCCAAAAGACTTTGGCAATACATTGTAAAAAATATTATTATTATATTTATTTATATAACTCATATTTTAAATATTTATAAGAAGTGTGAAAATTCTGTAAATTTTTAGAATCATCTATTGCCATTTTTTTTTTTTCTTTCAGCCTATATTTCGAAATAAATGACACCAAACATTTGTATTTTCGATTATGTTACTAAAAGAGAAATACATAATTAAAAATTCTTGACAACCTAATGAATTCTTTAAAGTATATTTTTTTTTAATTGAAAATCATAGTGTTTGCTTCAAAATTTATTTATTTATATTATTATCATTCTTCTTCTTATTATGACTACTTTATTTTTTAGCGGGGAAAATAAAGATTTTCTTAAAATAAACAGTGAAAGTTTAATGACATCGATCAAATATATTTTGTTCCGTGATACTAAATTATTCATTATTCTTTTAAAATAAAATAATAACCATAATAATAATAAATATAAATAAATATAAATAAATATAAAATTGATTTCAGACATTTATTGTGGCACAATTTCCATACTTTTAAGAATTAATGAAAAATATTATAGCCTTTTACCGTTTTATATTTTTTTAAACTATTAAAGTGTCATCAAGTTTTGTCACTGGTATTAAATATATTTTTAAAAATTTTATTGAATGAAAGCTAAAAATTAAAATAGCTTTAATAATACGTGCCGTTATTTTTATTTATTTATTTATTTATTTGTAAAGGGATTTTAGTGTTGGGGTTGAAAATATTAAACATTGGGCCTCAAGCAATTCCTCAAGCTAATTATAAAAGTTGATTAAATTGAGTAAAATTTGTTTTCTAATGACAAATTAATGAATTACGAAAATGAAATGTTCCTTTTAAAAATTTAACAAGAGAAAAGAGGCATTTTAAAATGTTCGTTAAATGTTTAACGTGTATCAATTGTGCTTTATTAAATTGACGCATTTTATTTTGTCAGTCAAAATATTTACAGAATTTCATGGTTAAAATTGAATAATTTTTTACATTGAGCAAACAATTTTTGTATAAAAAGTTTAACAATTTATATTTCGATGTTTTCAAACTAAAATCAAATGTTTAAAACTTATTGTGCAACATCTTTTTCGCAGCCCTTCAGCTAACTCTTCTTCACATAAATCTGCTGTTTTCCACACGTTACTTCACCGCGCAAAATTATATTGCAGTACCGATGAACTTTTCCAGTTGGAATTGAAAAAGATTTTTTCGGACTTAAAGCGTAATAATTATCCTTCTCGCTGGCTTAAAAGAAAATTAAAAGAGTATGATTTTAATAAGGATAATCATAAAACTAATTCATCTAATTCACCTAAATCGTTCGTTACTATTCCTTACTATAAAAATATTTCTGAATCTATTGCCAGAGTTTTACGCACTGTTAATTTATCTGTTTCCTATAAACCTCAATTTCTAATTCGTAATTTCCTTTCTAATTTTAAAACTGTTATCTTCCCTTTTTCCCGTACAGGTATTATTTATAATATCCCTTGTAAATCTTGTAGTTCAGTTTATATTGGTCAAACTGGCCGTTCTCTTCATACTCGAATTAAGGAACATAAAACAAATTTCAAAAACCGTGATATACGTTCAAAAATAGTTCAGGATGCCATAGAAACTGACCATTTACCTGATTTTAACAGTACTAAAATAATCATATCTAATTGTTTAAATTATCACTCAAGAATTTTCCTGGAGGTCTGGTACACAAATCAACATTTTTCGCCACTTAATGAGGCATGCGCAGTTCCTGTTGAATACGTTGTACTCACATAATGAAAGTCTGTTGTTCATCTCATCATTTGCACTTGATGTTTTTTACTGATGAGGAGCCTGTAAAAGGCTCGAAACGTTTAAATTTATGTTTTTGTGTTTTTAATATTTTAAAATGTATATTTTTTAAGTGTATATTATCTGTCTCAGTTTTTAATGTGATTAAAATTTAATCTTTTTCGAAATTTGTACCTTTTTTAATCAATTTTCCTACTTTTGTATGTTTAAGTTGGTTAAACTTCAGTACTACACCTAAACATAACATACGGCCATGTCGAAATCACTTTGTATTTTATAATATAGGCGCGAATGAACAATGATGCTTTCATGATCCCCTCTAGCCTATTTGTTTATTTAATGAAGAACTGTGCAAGTATTTTGTATCGAAACAACTGTCGCCAGTTTTTACAATTTATAATGTTTATTTATAAAACGTTTCATTAAAATATTTATTATTTAAATTTAATCCAGATTTACAGGTATATGTTTTAAATCAAATATTTATAGAAAATTAAAAATAATATTTTTACTTCCATTACCCGACTAACATAGGTAATGAAAGTTTTGATATCGAGTTTTATTTACATTTTTGACGGTCTCCAGAGTACAAAAAAGCGATTTTTTGTATTTGGTCAGTATATATGTGGGAAATCTTATTATTATCATACCTCACTTTTTGCTTCCCAATTCCCAACCACCTGACTACTATAGGTAATGAAAATATTGCATGAGGTCCAAAATTCGATTTTGAGTTTTTACCTAATTTACACTTTTTAAGGTCTCATGAGTCCGAAAAGTGATTTTTAATAATAAATCAGTGTATATGTGTGTATCTATGTGTGAGGGTATATTTTGATTACCATATCTCCAAAACTAATAAAGATAGATTGACAAACTTTATAATTAAGACACGTCTATATACAGAGGATTTATCTTACAATTAGTAAAAACTAGAAATCCGGAAGCGGAATTTTGAACACCGGAAGTACGTTCATATCTCAAAAACGACTCTAACGATTTTCTTCAGAATTTCTTTATTTAATTAATTTTCAGTAAACAGTTGAATAAATCTCTCTCTCTCTTTTTTTTTTCTTTCGCTTCAAAAATAAAGAATATTTTAATATTCTTGAAACACTCGAATGAAATGGTCGTTTTTACTACAGAAATGAAATAAACATTGTTAACAGAGCATAAATTTCGCTAAATCAGGAACAACCGAATATTTCGAAGTTTGAACGGAATTTGAATTCATCGGGAGCACTGTTAGTGGTATGGAATTTTCAATGCGTGAGAAACCAATGTATCATTATAAAATTTCCAGAACTAGAATCCTATTGAGGTTAGAGTTTCCAAATTTTGTGAATCCTGTACTGCCACATTTCGCCACATTTAAATGCCTAATTTGAAGTTGAGTCAATGCCCACTTTCATGGAAACGAAAAAAAAAAATTAATCTGTTTTCACTTTTACTACGTATAGAATGTAACCCATAAAGATATAAGAAAGTTCTAGTCTAAAATCATCAACGATCTTCTTTTTTTTTCTCTCTCTCTCTATGTATATATAGTTCCTGAGAGTCATTTATATAACTTTCGAAGAATTTAGTTCTGCGCTATAAACCAATGAAATTTTCCGTAAAACTCCAGAACTCTGTTCTTATTGAAGTTAGAGCTTCTAAACTTTGGAAAACCTAAACTACAAATGTTTGCGAAATTCAGACTCCAACTCTCCAAATTCGAGGCGAATCGCTAAACTCGATGTCAAGAAAAAAAAATCTACTCTGGCTAATAACTTGACTGTTTGGCGAGATTAGCGATAAAATTTTGCGTCAAATATTGTTTCAGGATAGCCAGGAACACTTTCTCTGTTTTAACTGAATTGTTTAACTGAATTGCCTTGGCGAAATTTATCGTTTCTGGCCACTATTTTTTTGCCAAAGAGAACAAAACTGGGCCATCTATACTCGAATGATTTTCGTTGAACTCTAAGCTGTGTATTTGCCAATGAGAGATTCAGTAATAAGCCGTAGAGCACTAGTCTTGAAGAAAGGGAAAAAAAAAAAAAAAAAAAAAAAAAAAAACTTTATTTGTCTCGGTGGTATATATAATTGTATAATCTCGACTTTTTTAGTTGGAATAGCAGTTTTTTTTCTTGTTTTGGTTTTGTTTCAAGGAATGTTCGTGGACTGGAACATGCCTATTTATTTAAGAATCGGTTACCTCACAAAAAAATGTCAATGTTTTCATAACAAGATATATAATCCTATGGCGTATAAGGAAGTCGTGTAGTGTCCACATCAGATTTTTTAAAATTAATCTATTAAATGGTAGACACGTATTGATAACCATTCCCTATGTAATGGTTGGCGACTGGCGATTCTTAATCTAGAGATTTACAGGAGACGGAATGTTATTAATGGTGTGGATAGCTTATGTTTATTGTAAACTTAGGGCTAATAAGTTTCAAGTTAAATTTGCGTGTGCGTATAAATGATTATTTAAAATTATAGCAGAATCAGATTTTCAAGAGACATGGTTGTTTTTCTACACGCTGGCATAGAGACGTTATCGTTCATTATTGTGGAGAAATAAAAACTGCTCATAGAAAGGATTTTTTGGAGGTGGACGTTTACTGATAGGATGATGGTATCCATACGTACATATTTATACATATATGAAGTGTAATTAATATTTACAAAGTATATACAAACAATGCTCGCAGACTTCTCACACATTATAAAATAGAAAATAACAAAACGTATAAAAAGAAGCTATACTCAAATGTGAATATAACACTTATATTTTGTAAATACAATTTTTAACGACCGAAACAGCCAAACGTATACTGATAGCACTCACAGTGTTTTGCATCTTTATCTAATTGCGTGAATAGTACTAAATTTTGTAGGAAGATTAAACAAAAAAAGGGACGAATTATTTCGTCAAAAAAAAAAAAAAAAAGGTTCCAACTGTTACCAGTAGGGAAATAAATATGTGACGCTGTGTATTATAAAGGAGAGTTTTAAAAAGAAAAAAAAAATGTGGGTAAATTACTGCATAATGTCTCCAATCTCGAAATATGAAATAGGGACAAAAGGAGTACTTAAAAAACGTGCCCAAGCGTGACTTTAAAATTATAAATTGCTACAAAAGCTTTACTTAGAAAAACTACGTTACATATTCACCTAGCGGTGATTTTTAGAACTTTTTTTTTTCGTTAAATACTTCGCCCCCCGTCTTGTTTAATTTTTCCTACAAAATTTGTCTCCATCAATTAGATCGCTCTACCGAATACTGTGAACACTGTCAGTTTTAATATAACCAACTTAAATTAGCATATAAACACTTAAATTTTATCCCGATCAATCGGTACGGTAATTGTCATAGAGTATTTTCAGTCACGTGACCAAACCCTTGGCAATGGCCTTAGTAACTCTATCAAAGGGCAAACATTAGTCTTTTAATACGGCGAAATATATCGAAACTCTTAATGATCAAACAAAAATAGATATACTCAGAAAATAAACTAATTGATAATGTAGTGTAGATCCATATTCATTAGTAACTGTTAACAGCGATCAACTGTTTCTTCCAGTCAATTTGTGATCTGTTGAAAAATATTTTGTCTAGGTGACATCTTCTTACACTAGTAGTGATTTCAATGCATATAAAAGTTGACAAGCTACAACCAATTCCAGTGCGGTTGATTGAAAGAGGTTTTTGGTATAGAGATAAAAGAAAAGTATCTACACATACTATTGTGTGTCCCACAGTTACGATTTGAGCAGACGACACTTGAGGCTTTAACGTCATCTGAAAAAGCTCTATTGGCATGCATATGCAGCAAGGATACGTACTAGGTTAAACATGAACAAACAAATTTTTTAATTTTGAGTTGCGCTTAAAGAAAACTAAGTTTTTTTTTTTTTTTTTTTTTTTTCAATTTAAAACAATCTGTTAATATTTATTGAATAGGTAAAATGTCAAAATTGTTCCTTAACTTTGTTATGAGGCATTGGGATATACTAAGGCTCCTATATACACGAGCTGGCGCATCAGGCATTTTGTTGCCTTAGGATTGCCACGTGTACCCAGCGCGTTTCTCTGATAAACAAACAACAAACATTTCTTTTTATCGTCTTACGTTACTTAAAAGTAACTTGTTTTATTATATTTCATAATTTTAGCTTAGTAAACTATGATATGGAAGTTTGTTTAGCGATAAACTGCTATAATCATTAAAGAAGTGAATATAAAGTGTTCACAGACCTTCTATTACTATGTATTTGAGTTTTGGCGACATTTTGTAAAATAAACAGAAATCGCCCTAACAACACATCGTACATCCATAGGATACCCTCAGAATAAAATGACATCCTGAGAATGAACTGTGAAAAAAATGTGTTTTTAGGAATATCATTGTTGCTTATTGCTCTTATCTTGACCGGATTAGCTTCAGATCAAGATTTCTTAAAATCATTAGGGAAGCGATAAGGACGCCAAGAGGGAATGCTGTCCTCTTCGGAGGCAAAAAAATCCCGGTGATGCGCCGGCCTATTATTTTATTTAGGGGCTCTAGGATATACAGGTGTCATTTTTAAGACGATTGTTTATTCAAAATAAAAGAAATTTTCAACTTTCCTGTCACAGTAGTGTACTAAGTGGTTCAAGTGCGACATTAATGAACCAAAACACAACTCTTTACTTTCTTCTAAAAGAAATTCTAATATTAAAAATATCCATTTCATGAAAGAATTTTCAGACGAAACAATATTTTGAAACAGCAATTAGCTAAGAAGAAATAAAAAATAAGGAAACCTAACATTTACTTTATTTTCTTCATGAAAATAGCATTATTCTTTCTCATCGTTAAATTATGTTTGCAGTTAAAAGTACAAAATGGATTCCAATATATATGCAGTCCGTGATTAAAGCACGTACATCTAATATTAGGTTGATTTCTTTAAAAAATCGACCTATTGCAATTACTTAGTTTATCTATTTGATTATCTATTTAATTATCGCTCGATATTCGTAAACTGTGACATCGCGATAACTTCCAAAAAAGTGCACTAAAATTTGGAAAGTAGACTTATCTTACAAATATCTTGGATAAGTGCGTTAATTCAATGACTCCAAAAAATATTTTTTTCAAGTAGCAGATAACTGAAATTTTCAAATGCATGTCTTAAAAAAAGTATTTAAGACAGCATTTACTGAGATTTTGATGTAATCGTAGTCCATAGAAAGGTATCAAATAAGTTTAGTAAAAAAAAAAAAATTATCCACTGTGGTGTTGAAAAACATCACATATCCCTTTTTAAAATAAAATAATAATAATAATATAAATTACATTTTATTTATTTATTTATAATACAAGCAAACATTATATTTCTTATCCTAAAAGAGTTTAATACAATTTTGTTTATTTCGCTTATGCTATTTTATTTTTATTTCTATTTCATTAATCTGTAATTTCATATAATTTATTGTTCTTTTTCCTGCTTTAAATCTCATCAAGTAATAATTAAATAAAATATCAAAGGAAGAGAAACCCATTCATTTTATGCTTTAAAACCGCAGACGATTTTTTTTATTGTAGCTTCCTGTCTCCAATCAAACGTTTATAGATTCCGTTGAATCATTGTAGCTGAAAATAATTTCTAATATTTTTTTATCAATTGATTTCGCACTTTTTCCCTATTTCTGGACACCTGACAAAATTTAATCACATCGTATGACGTAATTTAATTTTTAGCCAATCTTTTAACTATCATTTAGGTTTACCAGACATAAAATTTAAAAAATGTGTTCAGCCAACTTGATTTTGGATGCCAAGGAGATTTGGCGAAATAAATTAATTAGCTTGCTGTCTGTCTTTCTGTAAAGATGTTATTTTTTTTATCTTTGAGTCAAAAATGTCGAAATGCTTTCTGTTTAGAAAAGTATATAAAAATGGCTTCCATTCTCCATTCGATGTCTCTGATTAATAAACTGAAATTCTTCATCATGAATGTTTGCGAATCTACTCATTCGTTTGTGTTCAAAAATGCATTATATATATCTTATAAGAGTAATAAAGAAATGTAATTTTTCTAAATGGAAAATGACTTCATGCTACATTTTACGGAGCTGAGTGAACCTGGTTCGCGGTTCGCTGTACGTCATGGCCGCTTCATACTTTAGATATCTCCATCCCAGCTCTTCATTAAATATATGTGGTGCCAGACTCAGGCCGGATAATATATCCGGATATCTAAAATTTTTTTTCGTCTTGAAAAATTTTTGCATCGAAAAAAGGAACTACTATATAACGAATATAAACAAGTGTACTGCAATACTCGAATTTCTGTTTAACGGATCTCTGCTTAGTCACCTAATATCGACGTGGTATCGACTACGTTAATCATTCTACACATCCTGATTAATTCATGAATGTGACGTTCTGCGTTGTTGAAGACTGTTATGTTTTTAAAACAGTTGCCCCGGTGATGATCCAAAAAGAGATTAACTACGTTACGGTGAACAGCACCGAATTTACCGATTTGTTATTCATCTTTACTAAAGGCTAGTGTGCTGCGGGATGTCATCTGTGATTTTTTTTAAAGAGATTACTTGGTGTCTACGGTACCAATTCTTATCGCCGATCATCCTGCAAAGTGCGGATTTGGTGACCGTCTTATGCACTTACCGTTCGGTATTAAAGTGATCGTTGATTTATCACTGCAATTTAAAATGCCAACCAAACACACGTCGTCCTTCTAGCAGGTGTGCAGTTAAATTACTACGTTAATTTTTTCTTGCGAGCACTCATACAGGAGCATTGTGTCATTAAATAAAAGAATAATAATAATAATAAAAGTAAATGAATAAAAATATATAGATAAATAAATAAATATTTCTTTTTAGCAAAAAGAGAATACGGGAAAACGGTAAGTTTCTTTCATACTATTTATGTGAAACAGTAAACAAAAAGACATTTTGAAAGTTTTTTTAATATTGACAGTTAACTGAATTCAATTTATTTTCGTTTTCAATTTTTTTTAGAAAAATTGTTTTATTATTGATATGTTTATTCTATTCTAGTTTTTTTTTCTTTTCATTTTTTAAAGAATAATTAAAGTTATATCCTATTATTGCACAAAATATATTTTTTTTTGGAATCTGTTATTTACAGATAATTAGTGAAAACTTTTATTTGCAAGAGAAAATAAAGTCAGATATCATTTATTTTCCCTCATATTCACAATAGTATATATATATATTTTTTCATATTTTGATCTTTTGGTTTACAATATAATATATGTTGACATTATAATTTTCATATATTCATTCTTTTTTTTGGTTATTATTCATTATTATTTTTTTTTTAAATATATCTATAATATATATCAAGACTTATATATGCCAATTTCATGGTTGCAAAATATAATAAATATTAGAAATAATTTCTATATTTTCGTTAATTTTGAAACTTTATCATGCTTAATTAAAACAAATATATTTAACAATTTTTTTTTTCATTTTTAAGTGTCTTGGTAATTTTATTTATTATATGATATTTAATTGAATTCTTATACATATTATTTTTGTTTAACTTAGTTAACATTTTTATTTTTGAAAAACATGGCACAGAATCGAAACGCGTTTTGCTCCGTTCCTAATTTCGATGGGGACGCGAGATTTGTCAAATTTTTCTTTGATCAATTAAGATCCTTTGCCATGTTAAATAAACTAACAAATGACGCGACGTTACATGTGATGAAAGAAAAACTTCGTGATGCCGCGTTGGCATACTTTATTGAGAATGAAACACTATATAACTCGACAGATCTTAAATTCATCGAGGAAATTTTCTGTAAGTTTTTCAGGGAATCGTCATATAATACTGGAATATCAGAATTTCATAATTTAAAAATTTTGCCAGGAGAATCAATTAAAAACTTCGCCCATCGTGTAAATGTTGCTGTACCTAAGGCTTTCCCTGACCTTAAAGACAAACAATCCCTTGATAACATTAAACTTCCGAAGTTTTTAGAGTGTGTACCCCCAAATATTAAAATTAAGTTAATGGAGGAAAACATAAGAGACTATAATAAGGCAGTTGAACGTGCTCAAACATTATCCGAAATATATGATTCATTCAACAACACTACTAATACTAAGACTATTCTTTCTTGTGATAATAAAAATGACTCTGTAATATTAAACACATTGAAAGATTTATCTGAGAAAATTAATAGCATTTCACTTACAAACAACAATCCACCCTCCCATAATGAATCTTTGCACGTAGTTCAGTCAAGCAGACCCAAATTTGATCAAAGAAATTATAGAAATAATTATAAAACTAGACAGACCAATTTTCGTTCTTCCCCTAGAAGAAACTTTTCTAGAAATAATTTGATTTGTCAACTTTGTTCCAAACATGGTCACGTTGCTTTAAATTGTTATAAATGGAGAAATAGAGATAATTTAACTTATAAAACACGTAATTATGAAAACCGTAATTTAAACTAGAAAAGAGGTATGGAGATGCTGATGCTGCCATATCTCGAAAACTAAGGGTCTCATCAGCAAACGAACATAAATTCCCGAATGTGTCATCTTCAAATTCTCTTCCAAAAATTTCACATACTAGACTTGTAAATTCAGTTGGATCTCAAACTGTTGCTAATATTACTGTAGCAGATAATAAAGCTACCCAAACATTTCAAAACTTTAGTCATATTTCTAATACAGGATATATTCCAAGTGACAACAATGAGAGTTGCACAGATAATATTGAAGATCATATTTTATTTAATGTAAACAAAAATTCTCATACACTTCCTATAATAAAAGCTAAATTATCCAATAATGATATAAAGTTTCTTATTGATACCGGAAGTAGTTGTTCACTTTTAGCCCAATCAACATTTGATAATTTAAAAGCAAATTTAAAATATAAAAGACTAGGTTCGTCTATTACTCTTAAAACGGTCAATTCTTACGTTGAATTTTCTTCATGTATTCGTGCAACTTTCAAAATTGAAAAAAAGTTTTTCCAACACAATTTCTATATTATTGACATACCACATAGTTCTAATTTTCATGGAATACTTGGCATGGATTTCATTAAAGAAAATCATGTCACTATTGACTTTTCGAAAAATTCCATGAGAATTGGAAAATTAGACTTTACTTGTTCCTTATTTGATTCGCAAAATGAAAAATTAGATGTATATAATGTTAACTCTGACGATAATAATATGAATGTTTACCTTCTAAAGAAAGTTATAATACAAACTGGTGAAAATATCTACATTACTGCAAAAACAAATAATAAGTTACAAGAAACTAATTACATATTTTGTACTGACTTAAAGGATCCTGATATAGAAATTTTAGATTCTATTGTATCACCAAATTACAAAAGTGAAATTAATTCTGAAAATAATAATTCTCTTTTTACGTTACTTATCTCAAATAAGGGTAAAAATTCAATCCATCTAAATAAAAATATGCATATTGGTAAATTATTTTTAATTGATGAAATTAAAGAACCACATTTAGATAAAATTGAAGACTCTTGCTCTAGTAATAATAATATACAAAATATTGAGGACCATATCCACTTAATTCAAGCTTCAGAGGATATATTGCTAAAACGTAAAAATGATTTATCAAGTAAAGATTTTTGTTTGAATCATTTAACCCTTGATCAACGTAACACACTTGAAAATTTATTTTTAAGCAAATTTGCTGCTTTTTCCAAATCTCTCAGTACTCTAGGACATACTGATAAAATAATTCCTAATCTTAAGTTAATTAATGATTTCCCTATTAAAACACTTCCATTTCCGATTCCACAAGCTTTACAAAAAGAAGCCCAAGAGCAGATCAATGAATTAGTAAACGCCGGCATAATTGAGCGTAATTGTTCCGAGTGGGCTTGTCCCATATTGCTGGTAAAGAAAAAATCTGACGGTTCAAAGAAACAACGTTACAGACTTGCTTTAGACCTTAGAATGGTCAATACAGTCATACAAGGTTCCTCATATCCACTTCCTAAGATTCAAAATATTATTTCAAATCTTTCGTCATTCAAATACTTTACTTCGTTAGATTTCATGCAAGCGTACCACCAAATTGACCTTCCGAAAAAATATCAAGATATGTTAACATTTACATCTATTTTCGGCAGTTATCGATACAAACGTGTTTGCTTTGGTTTAAAGAACGCCAGTTCTATATTCCAGTCTCTAATGGACACAATACTCGACGAGATAAACATTAATGACATATATGCGTATCAGGATGATCGTATTGTTGGATCAAATTCATTTGAAGAGACGTGTGAAAAAGTAAATAAAGTTTTAGAAATTCTTATCAAATATAATTTAACATTATCCCCATCTAAGTGTGAATTCCATAAATCAGCAGTTAATTATTTAGGTTTCCATATTGAAAACTATACTATTTCACCCATCACCGCTAACATCGTAAAGATCAATTCTTTTCCACCACCAACGACAAAACGACAATTAAAAAAAATTCTTGGACTTGCTAATTTTTACAAATGGATTTTACCATCTTTCTCAGAACTTGCGCAACCCCTTGTGGAACTCACAAAACCCAAAACAACATTCAAATGGACAGAAAAACATCAGAGTATTTTTCAAAACATTCAAAAATTATTCTTTCTTCCCCCAATGGTTCGACTTCCAGATTGGGAGAAAACATTCTATGTCAACACGGAAAAAAATGATCCACCATATTCTGTAAAAATGGAAGATTCCTTAAATTAAGTTGACCACTTGAAATTAGGTTGCTACTAAATTTTATTTATTTATTTATTTGTTTATTTATTTTTACTTTTTCAAATGCTGAATTAATTCGTGCAAAAGTTAGACATTGAACTTATCTATCAAATATCTTGGATGAACTCGACGAGCAATTTTCTCCGCCATTTTTTTCAAATGGATACCTCTCGAACATCTTTTATCTTTCTCATTTTTAAAATACTAAATTAATTCGAAACGAAATTAGAAATTTTGTTTCATATTTTACTACTTAAAATTAGGCTGCTACATAAAAGTTTGTCATCACGATAAATTTTGTTTGAAAAATTGAATTAGTTATAACCAAAGTTGGATATTGAACTTATCTTACAAATATCTTGAATAACTTTGGTAGGAAACATAACCCGCTATTATTATTATTATTATTATTATTATTATTATGTGGCGGCTCGTTAAATATCTCAAATTCACATCGTAAGAAAACGTATCCAAGATCAGACTTGCTTAAATTTCGATTTTTACATAGTCCATATATATAGTCCACATAAAAGTCTCCACCAAGTTTATTATGAAAATGATCCGTTATCTTTTTTCTAATTTGCGGCTACTTGATATCAGGCTGCCAATTAGAGTCCTACACGGGTCGGCTTTCACCCGACCCGAACCCGACAAGTGAATTTTAAATCAACCCGAAACCTAACCAGAACCCGACAAATAACTTTTATTCGATCCGAAAACCGACCCGAACCCGCACTAAATAATTTTTGGCAAACCACACCCGACCCGAAACCCTATTTTTTTTACCCGAACTCGATATGTAACCCGAATCTAAATGAAAATTAATAATTCATCTAAAAATCATGGAAAACATTTTTAATTTATAAAATAAATATAACTGTCACACTACTGTGTGTGTGTGGTAAATCATTTTAAAAAGAATTAAAAGGTAATTACTATTACTAAGTTATAACTAAGTTAAAAATTAAAAAATCTGAAAAAGGGATTTATAATAATTTTTAACTATGTGTGTTTTGAACTTCAAGTGTGGAAAAATGGGTTTCAAGCTTAGTGTTGTAGTTTTATTGTTTAATGCTTATAATACACAGAATAATATTAAAATAATACAACGTTACAAATGCCAACTAAACGCCCACTAAACTCATGTAAATCTGCATTCCTATAACTTCTTAAATACATCTTCAAAAATAAAAATAAAAATTATTAGCTTAAATTCACAATCTATTTTAAAAAGATGTAAGTAATCAAAATAAAAATAGATGAATGATACATCTGGTTACTGTAGGAGATGTAGTTTGTTTTCAACAACTTATATTGTAAATAAAGATAATTGTTTTTTTTTTTTTTTTTTTTTTGTTCGTTGCTTTAGTCGGATATGGAAGTTTATTTTACTATGATAATATGGGTGAGTGTACACATTCATCTTGGATGTATAGAGAAAAGAAATTTCTGCTTTCTTAAGATCAAATTTTTTTGAAAGATGTTCTCAAGTCGACCCGATTCGTTGAAAATTAAACCCGACTCGAACCCGAACCCGACCTACAGTAAAAAAATCCAGTCAACCCGACCCGAACCCGACCTGCAAGAGAAAAATGTAGTCGACCCGATGTAGGTCTCTACTGCCATTTAAAAATTTATTATCGCAGTTTCTTATGGAATATTAGATGAAGTTAAACCAAAATTCTCAGTGCAAATATCTTACAAATATCTTGGATGAATTTGCTAAATAATTTGTTCCGCAACTTTCATCAAAATGGCGTCATTAGAAATAGAGCGGCAATTTGAAAATTTGTCATTACAGTAAATTTTAATCAATTAATTCGAACCAAATTTAGACAGTAAACTTTCATTATAAATGCATTTCATAAACTTGTTGCCCAACTTTATCCATCATTTAAATTTAATGTTTAGACCATGTGAAAAATTTAAATTTACATAAAAATAGTATTTTGCTTAATTACGTATGCACATACCCCATATCAATGTCTTCTCCGCGTTTATTCTTAAACTTTATTCTCCAAACTGTTTCAAAATTGTGGCTACTTGATAAAAAAATAAAAGAAAAAAGAAATTAATCACTCATCTAACTGAACCAGATAAACATGTTTATTTATTTATTTATTTTTAATTTCTAAACATTTTTATTAAATAATTCTTTGATATTTTCACGAAGCCCCTAATTGGTTAATTCCATTAGTTGTGATGCAAAATAATAATAAAAATAAATAAATAAATAAGTAAATTATATATATATATATATATATATATATATATATATATCAAAAATATCAACATTGTTCGTTATAATGCTTATCTTCCTCATTTTATAATAATTAGAATTTTATTTACAGAATTCTACGTATCAGTAAAATTACTCAACATGTTTATCTATCTATATAGTATATCAAAATATTGAATTACTTTCAAACAAATATATTACTGAAAAAAAAAAAAAAATCCTGTATTGAGCTCATTTATTAGATCAAATCATTGATCGTTTTCTT
Source organism: Salticus scenicus (assembly GCA_963930645.1). Classification (NCBI taxonomy): domain Eukaryota; kingdom Metazoa; phylum Arthropoda; class Arachnida; order Araneae; family Salticidae; genus Salticus; species Salticus scenicus. The sequence goes on from OZ005652.1 coordinate 99,504,472, forward strand.
TCCTATCAAGAAATAAAAGATTTCCAACATTTTTCTCTCTTCAAACGTTTCTTTGAAAATAACCACAAATCGCCGACCAATAAAACACGTTTAAAGGATTTCTTTCAAACCACTTTGATTTTTTGGGATAAAAATAAACCTCTAATAAAGTCGAAAAGATTTTTTCGAACTGACTGAATTGCATGCTTTTCAAACTTAGAAAGAAAAAAAAAAAAAAAAAAAAAAAAGAAAAACACAGATATACTTTATTTTTTTTGTATTTGAGAATTATGGGTTATTAATTTTGTCGAATATTTATCACATTTTATTTAGTTTGATTTAGGATAACGGAAGACGCGCTATCATAAATTATTTTTAACAATACACGGTTTTAATCATGGCACAGTTACAAAGGCTTTTTATCCAATTTTAAAGGGCCTGAAGAAATATTATGCTGAAAATTATTCTTACGTTGCAGCAATAACATTAGAGTGACTCTCATGAAAAATTATTAAACTGAAGTATTACGAAGTTTCAGTAATACTTTTTCCATTATCCGACTACTGTAAGTAATGGAAGTATCGCATTTGGTCCAAAAATTCGATATCGAGATTTCACCTGATTTGCATGTTTTAAGGTCTCTTGAATCCAAAAAAAAGATTTTTGGCAATTGGTCTCTGTGTGTGTATGTACAGTCGGTAACAAAAGTGTCCGAACACTAGCAAAAATTCCTATGTAAAAAAAGTACACTTCATACGGTTTTGTTAAATAAATCCTTATCGAATCATGTTCTTAGACTGACTAAGAGCAGGCTTCGACAATGATTTAATTAACAAAACTGTATGAAGTGTACTTTTTTTACACAGGAATTTTCGCTAGTGTTCGGACACTTTTGTTACCAACTGTCTGTATGTATGTATGTGTGTATGTATGGAACTTTCTGGTTATCATATCTCCGAAACTAATAAAGATAGAACTACAAAACTTCAGAATTGAGACAGGTCAGGTGTACAGAGGAATTTTCCAAATTTTGGAGAAAATAGGAAAGCCGGAAGTGGGACATCGGAAACCGGAAGTGGTACCGTCAGTCTGTATCTCAAAAAGGCTCTAACGATTTTCTTCTAACTTGCTATATAAACACTCTATTAGATGTCCTTTCGAATGTTATAGTTGGTTAGTTCAGGAAGATTGATAGGCGTCCTGTATATATAGCTCAATTTCGGGCCTCGCAGGTGCGTTCCTTTAAAAACGGCTGCACGGATTTTTTTCAAACTTGCCATATTAACTGCTTTTTAAATATCCTTTTGTATGTATTTATTGTTTTCCGGTCAATAATTGAGTATGTCAAGTTTTGACAAAAGTCGTATCTCAAAAACGGCTCTAATGATTTTCTTGAAAATTGTTACATAAATCCATTTTAGATATCCTTTCTTGTGTATTACGTGGTTTTTAAAGGAAAATTAACAGTCATCCTCATTAGACAGATCAGTTTTAGATGTCGGAAATTAGTGTTTCGAAAAATAGCTAAACGGATTTTTTTCTTCTTACTATTTTTAAATTCGCTATGTAAATCTATTGTTTATATCTTTACGTATGTATAAGCTTTCTCTTACCAGAAAATATTTAGGTGTCTAATTTGTTAGGTCAATTTTACGTCTTCTGATCATATTATTTCCAAAAATGTATATAATACATGTAATAATAAGTAATGGAAGTCGTGTGGTTGTTTCACACCAGATTTCTTCGAAACAAATGTATATTTAATTTGGTAAATAGTAAATTGTTATTTTTACCTTCCACAAAAATATGAAGAATTTTCTGTGTAAACTTGAGTAGAAATTGTTGTGAAATAGGAAAACGATACGATGACTCTAGAACATAAGACTTGAAAATTTAAAAAAAATTGTTTCAAATATGAAGGCGCATACAAAAAAAAAAAAAAAAAAAAAAAAAGAGGCAAGTTTAGATAATTATAAATATCAAAAAGGATAATGTACACCCATAAAAAATGAGTTGCAGTGTTTGACATGAAAAAAATACGAAAAAATTCCAATTTGTAAGTATTTTACTCTACAGTTACAATAAAATACAAAACTACTAGACACAAAAAATGCTTTTTGAAACAACAAAATTATGATAAATCAACCTTTAAATATAAATAGACAGATAGATAGATAGATAGATAAACTCAAGAAATCCTCTGTTGACTCAAATAAAATCCTTTGTTATTTTCACCAAACACTTTTGCTAGTTGATGAAGTATTTCATTAAATCAGTAAAATAAATTTGCTGATTTAAACAAAAAAGTTTTGTTGATTCAGCACGTGGCTCGTTCATTGGCTCTTTACAGATACCTATGAAGTTGCGTATTAGACTATCCTTTTACAGTGTCTCTTATTTCAGCCATACTTTTTTTGTCAATCAAAGCAAGTTGGTATAGTTAGCTATATAAAATTATTGCTAAAATAACAAAATAAATGTAAATATCAGTCAAAATTAAATTAAATTAAAACAATATTTCATAAAATCAACGAAATTAATATGGTGATTTAAACAAAAAGTTTTGTTGGTTCAACACATGGTTCGTTTATTGGCTGTTTACAGAGACCTATGAAGTTGCGTATCAGACTATTCTGTTATAGTGTCTCACTCTTCTTTTAGTCATTTATTTATTTTATTTTATTTATTTACTGGAGGCTACGTCCGCTTCACTGGTCACTATTTTTAAATGAATCACTATAATGAATTCTCAAAATTGCATTAATTTTTATCATGCGGAAAACGAACGAAAAAAAAAGAGAAAAAAAATCTGATTGGAAAAAAAATCTCGCACCGGGTCCTCACTGCCTTCGGCAGCGCAGGTCGGCTGCGCGCGCGCATTTATGGTCGACAGTTTTAACGAACGAATCACTATATTTTCGTAAGGGAAAAGCATAAATATAAAATACAAAAAAAAAAAAAATCGTCTCTCATCGGGGGAATAATCGGTCCGAGCCACCTTTGCTTGCGGCAGCGTATACAGGCGCGCAGGACGCGCATGTTCCTTCACCTACCGTTCCCGCCCCTCCTAATTATGTTACACTTTACAAAAATACTTGCAATCGTTCTATCGGGCTTTTAAACCTAATAATACTGATTTCCAACATTATATCTGAATTCCTTTATTTTTACCCCTGCGACCGCACCCCTTCTCGCCCTACGTAATAATTCTATGCTTTCGAAAATATCCGCAATCGATTTATCGGGCCTCAAAACCTAACAACACTAGTTTTCAGTTTTCTTTTTTAACAAAATAATATAATTCTAGTGAAATTTTCTAGTATTTTTGTTGTCGGAAATGCCCCGTAGTTTAAAGCAATTTTTTATTTTTTTTTTACAATGATTTTAAACACATGTTTCAAGTAGAATCTCCATGATCTCTTCAAAATATTAAATTTAAATTTAGTGCTTTACTCAAAATACTTTGTAGTTTTACGCAAAATACTTCATTCATTTTCACATTATACATGTAAGAGAAACGCCAACCTGTAAAAGCTTTATTTCCAAATTCAGAGGACCTCAAAACGTGTAATTACAGTAAACTCTCAACTTTGAAAAGTTTATTCAATTTCCGACATTTGTAGAATTAATTGTAGAAGTAATTTTTTCTCGACAATATGAGGAAGAGAAAATTATTTTCATTAGAAATTTTTTTTTCAAGGACAAAGTACTATAATTTGCTAATGTACTTTCATTAGTTATATTCAATAGATTAGGATATGTTTTCTTAATTCTTGATACCCCTGTATATTGTATGTAAATTGTATGCATACCACACACTGTGCTTATATTCAGAACAGCTCTCGAACTGTATTTCGAAGGATTTCTAGATGTAGCATCAGGCATCATATACTAATTTTTATAAACCGTGCATATCAAAATACATGCATAATATAATCATTTATAAAACACTGTAATATATTATTTGAAAAATAGAAGGGAATTAGTCTATTCCCGCAATTAAAAAGCAAATCAGAGATATAATTTTCCAATTTTTCCCCATAAAAGTTTTGTTTAATAAATTACTGTTGAACTAACAATTGCATTATCAGGGAACTGCTCCTGGAAATAAATACCAGTACGACCAAACTACAAAGAATTCCAAGCGGCTCATTCAGAAGGGTAAGTTGATTTCTTTTTTTTTTTTACCAATCAGCCAACACTTGGAAATAATGTGACAGATTAAGTTGGAAAACGAATATTTAGTAAATCTTACGTTGTGAAGTAGCCTTTCATACTTCAGCTGTATTCATTGTACAAATGTTCAGTGATAAAAGGCAATGAGAAGGCTAAAGTTACAATAACATCAAATTTTATTCTACTTGAATAGAAAGGGCTTGGTATAACGAAGGAACTCAGTGATATGTTAACTTAAATAACTTAAAACTATTATAAAGAAATATTGCCTACCTCTTGAAGCTTAGTAACATTCACCGATGACTTGATCGGATACTTTTAAAATTACGAGGAATACTTTTCCATTTCCGAGATAGCCTCCGTAGTATAAATTAACACGACACATTTATCTAATCCAAAATCAAATTGGAAAAAATACTGAACCATTTAATGAACAGAAAATTAATTTTAAATTTAGAAAAAAATTGCCAGGAAAAAATCTGCGAACAAACATAATTGAGTTCCTTCTTTATTAGGGCTACAAATGAGTACAAAATTCTTGACAGCCAGGAAATATAGTTTAAAGTGGTATGTAAACCGCGTTTTTTACATAAACAAATGCAATTTTCATTTATAACAATTGTCCAGTTGACAACAATAATGTTCAGCAATCTGCATCAATGTAGTCCCTACAGTTGAGTAGCCTGAATCACATCAGGTTAAACTCTGCACATGAGATAGATATCAGAATTAGCTGGGCTGCAAAAGAATGCGGGACATCAGAATAAACTTTGAAGATTAGCTTGACATCAGATTTAGCTCGGGATCGGAACAATAGTTTACATCAGATAAGGTCGTGCTTTTCCATCGGCGGAACTCTCCCAGAGAGTAAAGGAGAGTTTTCAGAAACAGGAAAAACTTTATAGTATATGTATTAAAAAAGAAGTTATAAACCGCTTCTGGAAAAAATGGAGACAGACATTCTTGTCTCCATTAACATAATATATGGTTTTCATTAAAAAAAAAATAATAATAATAATAAAAAACAAATAAATAAAAAAAAAAAAAAAAAAAAAAAAAAAAATTATTCCTCCTGCTAAAACATTCGCGGAAAATCTCACATGTTAGTCATTTTAATGTTATAACGTTAAATGCAACTTTATGCTTATAGCTCAAAAAAAAAAAAAAAAAAAGAATTCCTCTTCTATTAATGCAGACATAAACATTTTAGATTTACAAAAGTTGTACTAATATAGATATACATGTATACAAGCAAATGGGGATATTTATACAAAGGGCATGCAATTCGAGTTAGAAAGAATTTATATTCACCTACTCTTCTGGTGATGTCTGCAATAAAACTATTTAAATTGCATACATATATCAAATATTTATACAATAGAAATTTATACGCGAAAATGCATGGCATATGCTTGATTTAAATTTCAGGATTCTTTTTCTGAAAGTTCTTTTATTATTATTATTATCATTATTATTATTATTATTATTATTAAATTGAAAAAGGGCCAAAACATTTTTAAGTCAATATGCCAGTCATACGCTCAGCTCTGAGACAGATAATACACTTCGTAAAAAAAAAAAAAAAAAAAAAAAAATTGGAATATCATCACCTGATTTATTGACTGGATTTTGACATCAGGTGAGGGCTTGCATCTAGGAGGGTGACACCTGGGCAGTTGATGATCTCTGAATTCATCGTCTAGACCGTTTGTCTCCATAGTGGCTGAGCGATGCTTTTTCTTGTCTCTAAATGCAAAGACGAAGGCCTTCTCGGCATTGGATTGGAAAGGCGGGGAATAAAAATTTCTCTGGCGGGCTTGGAATCGGGTATTCAAGTGATGCTGATGTTGGTATTCAACAGAATTTACAAAGTCAGGTGCTGCAAAGGCCTTTTCGAAGTGGCGACCACTGGCTGATGAAGAGGCAGAGGGCCGTTTGGAGTCTTCGGGCGCCGGAATGGACGATATTCACTGGTAAGTATACAGAGTCTGGAGCAGCTAAGATTTTCTCTGACTGTTCAACACTTGATTCCCTTGGGATTACTGAGTGGGGCCATTTGGGAATTTTATTCCAAAACTTTTTTATTTTCTGTTGTGGTGGGAAAAAAAATGAATTAATAAACATAAGGTCACGTTTGCTACCAGTCTGTCTTTGCTTTTTCTCCGAAGGGGAAGAAGTGGGTGAAATGTTTCATGTTTATCTATCTGCTTGGTAGAGTTTGATATATCTGAACCTGTGGTGCTTAGAAGTTGCTTGGATGGCGTTTGTGGGTCATTTAAACTGGTACACCCAAAAGCTTTATGCTCCCTGGAATCGTAACTAGGAATGTGAGATGATAAAGAATTTTTCTCCACTGGATAAGAACCCAAAGTGTTTAGTTCGTCAGTGCTGTCTATATGTTATCTAAAAATTCGCACTTGGTCAATGTTAATTGTTGTTGGTGTACCATTGAAGTCTATCTCTAAATTATTGTTTACAACTTTTAAGACTTTGAAGGGACCGATAAATTTTGGCCCAAATTTTCCAACGCGTTTACCTTTCCTTGAACTAAGGAAATGAGATTCTAGGAGAATTTCGTCACCAATATTAACTTCTAAAGTATGTCAACGGAGGTTAAAATAGTGAGCCTGTTGTTTTTGTAAGTTTTGCTGCACTTCAGTTAGTAATGTTTCAATATTCTGTGTTATATATTTCGACGCATTTTGACTGGTCATAACTACTTTTTAAAATAAAGTCCTAAAAATAATTTTCGTCCTAAGAATAATTCAGACGGGGTCTTTCCAATAGCATCACTGACTGACGTGAGTAAAGCATAACCAAATTGATGGATGAACTGATACAAGTTTTAATGATTTTGACCAATGTGCGTCGAGATCATTTGAATTAATTTTCGATTTACTCTTTCGGACTTATTTGCATGGGGCCGATAAGGAACCGTGAAATCATGTTTTATTTCGATTTTGTCGCATAGTGCGCTGAAAATTTGATTAATAAACTGAGGACCATGGTCCGTTACTATTTGAAGAGGGACACCATAACGAGAAATGTAGTTTTCAAAGAAAGCAGTGGCCACTGCGGGTGTCGAGACTTTGCGCAAAGGCACAAATTCTACACATTCACTAAAATAACCCACCATTACTAATACATATCTATTAGGATTAAAGAGAGGATAGGGATAAAGTCCTATTTAGATAAAGTCCGAGAATTGGATCTGGAATTTCTACCTTAATAGGAATTAAATTACCGACCGATTTAACATTTTTATAATTATATTGTTGGCACAAGCGACAACTCGAAACATAATCACGAACCGACTTCCTCATTTTTGGGAAGTAACAGGCATCCATAAGTCTATTATAGGTTTTCCTAATACATAGGTTCCTAGAAGTAGGTGAGTCGTGAAACACAAAAAGGATGGCTTGGCGAAGAGATTTGGAAATTACAACACGTAATTCTCTATCAGATGATAACGATTTAGAATAAAATAACAAGCCATCTACTGGACAAAAGGATTAGGACCAGTTCGTTGCTATAGCCGATTCTACTACAGAAACTAAATCTGGATTTTCAAGATATCTGTACAATTTATCAAATTCTGGATCGTTACGTTGCTGTTGGATTAAGTGTTCTCGGAAGTTTAAACCTGACGCTGGCGTGAGTGCTAAATCAGAATTTTCAGTACCATTAGTAGTTTTCGGCTGTGTAGACGAGTTAAACTCGTTTGAATTTTCTGGAGAACCATCATTAGGAGTGATTCTCGAAAAAACATCAACTACCATATTTTCAGATCCAGGGCGATATTCAATTTTTATATTGTAATTGAATAATTTTTAAGTCTAACATATCATTCGAGGTGAAAGATTTTTCCCGGTGGTTAACCGAATTAATACTGCTTAGTAACATTCACCGATGACTTATCAAATCGCTACACTTCCTTTCACCACTGATAATCAATTTGCGTACTTATCCAGCAAATCTATCACATATAATCCGCTACCAGCACTCATTATCTGCTTACACCACACACCACACACCACCACAACTATCACCCTATTTAAAGTTCTCCAAAATACCATTCACTTCATTACCATTCACTACATTTTACCCAGCTGCTTCCTTAAAACTATCCACATTCATTCTTTATATCATCTTTCATAATCTACGTAGATCATGTTTTCAATTTATCTAACTAACGATCCAATACTTAGACGCTCCATGCTGACCTAAATTCACCTCTGCTCGACATCTTCAACATCGCCAAACTATGCTGGATCAAGCTGGGAGATTCTCAACCGCAACCAACATTAAATCCCAACTCGACGATATCATTTTCAATACAAACTTCTTCCGGTGACTTTTATTTCCTCAACTCGACGCTACTTCTACCTCACAAACTCACAGATTAGAAACTAACAAATTATATATATATATATATACATATATATAATCATTTTAATAGTAGAAGCAAAGAATGAGAACGTAAAATAGTCAAACAATTCACCAAAGAGACATACACACGTCAAACAAAGTAACAAGATTTCCCAAATTGGTTCAATTATCAAGTTCAGCAACAGCACTGACGCCAATCCACTGCGCAAAAATACCTGTTGAAAATTGAAATAGGACCGTGTAATTAGTCTCTGATGAAAAGAAGGTTGACTGTAGGAGAATATTTCAAGGGGAAAAAAGAGAACCCTGTAATGAACAATAATGACCCATTAAGCGCAGTAGAAGCCAAGCAGCAGACACAAGATCACCAAAACCACAAAGACCAGTAAGAATGAACAATTTCCCTATGTACGAGAAGCTCAGAAGGGTGAAAAAAAATCCTCATGGGCTGAAATAAACATATTTAAATAAAACAAATTTAATTTTTAACAGCCCGCAAAACAAATAATACAACAAACCAACTCAACCAAATTCCAACAGAAAAACTCAAACTAAATCGAAATCCAGGGAAAAAAAAAAAACCCAAGAGAGAAAGAAAGGAGACAAGCGGCAATACTTGTGACTTGCCTGTGGGGTTAAACTAGTTTTACTTCGGCAACACTTCCCATACTGCCAAGACCAGATTAGGAGACACATGGATCAAAAAAAAAAAAAAAAAAAAGCAAAACCCCCATAGCAAATAAAGAACAATGAAACCATGAAATTTATTGATTGATTACGAACCCATAAAAAAAAGAACCCGAAATGAATCAAATGAAACAATGACAAACTGTTTTCTAGAAAAACAAAAACAGAAAACCCTCCAGAAAAATAAAAACACACCCTGAACCTAAAAAGTAATAAAACCAAAACCCAAACCCTCAAGAAAAAATCCCCCCGAAATGAAAGTGAGGCAATTTAGACACAATCCATCCTGATGTATTGAAACGCCAACCATAAAAAATAAAATTAAATTAAAACACGAGCGACAGAGAACTTAACAGGAGAAAACGGCATTTTAGAAGTTGAGTTGTATCATTCCTTGATAACTTATTTAATAACTAATTTTCAACCAATTAATGTTTGGAATAAAACTAAATCCAGCAATCCTTCCTTCATTTTTTTTTTTTAAATTTGAGTTTAATTCAACATATCACCCAAATATCTAGCCAACAACGCTACCTAACCTCCTTAATCAAACATCTGCCTACCCATCCTCGACATTTTTTATTGTCTTTTATTATTTAAAAAAAAATTTAACACATAAGAGTTTGTGTGTGTGTGTGTTTGACATATACAATTATATATATACCAGTGAATAAACAAATTTTTTGGGTATTTTGAACATGCTCGAGAATTATTTATTTATTAATTAATTAATTTATTTTTATATAAGATAAAGCTAGGAGTGTTTGAGCACAATTCAATAGAACTATTAAAAAAAAAAAAAAAAAAAAAAAAAAAAAAAATCCAAATATTAATTATTTGCTAAACTATTGGTGCATAATTTTGAATTTATCCTTCTTCTATGCATTTCCATTGCTATTTTGTTGCTCTGTTATAATTTAAGCAACAGTTGTAATAAAACCAAGAGAGCTATTTCGCGTAATCTCTCCTTATAGGGTAGAACTGATTGCGCACATGGGTAGCAGAACTGTTCTTAACTATAACTACAATTACATTAATAATAATAATAATAATAATAATAATAATTTCACTTAATTTACATTATCGTAAGGTATTTCTAAACCAATATTTTTTAATGGGAGTGGATATTTCAATTCAATAATTAAAAAATCAAAAAAAAAAAAAAAAAAAAAAAAAACTAGAGAAATTTATTTAAAAGAGAAATAATATATTAATGAAACAGAAAAAAGAACATGACCAGATAAAGAACAAGACCAGAATCTAACATTAAATTACTAGATAACACGTTTAACTTAAAATTAGTACATTTCCTTTTCAGCTAAGATGGTTTCTTGTTTGCTGACCGAATTTCTCGTTGTCCACAATCATTACAATTATTGTTGTACATAGAGAAGTTATTGCACAAAACCTAAATTTAATTGGTTTGAAATTTTCGCGTTTCGACTTTAAAATCCTTTAGGTTTAATTAATTTATTTTATTTTGCTAAAATTAAGACAATTACATTCCTTAAAAAGAAGTTTGAGTAAGCTGATATTTTTTGCTTGCATTTAGTTATATCCCTATTTAAGCACCCAACAGCTGCACAAAAATTGAGCGACATACTTGAAAGTGTTGTAAAATTAAATAGATATATAATAACATTTAAATACTTTGAGATAGATTTCTTGAAGGCGAACATTAGCATTCGAGAGGTAAATCCCACCAGAGGTGGGACTTTTGTAAATCGTGCCACTCTTGAACTATGTTCAATCTCAGATTCTGGGGACAGTCTCTTACAGGATGCGCCGACTCGAAATGTTTGAGCTAGTCCAGTCACATGTCGAAGTTATATCCCAGTGAAGTTCCAGATATTCAACAAACTAATCCTGAATGTCTTGTCATTACTAATAAGCCGCAAAATCTCTATTAGTATAGAGATGTATAAAAATAAATGAGCAATCTCTCCTAAATAGAAAAAGCGCTAATTCTTCCATTTTGGTAGGAGAGATTGCGCAGCCTTTTATTAAATAGTTATTTGATTTTAGAGAAAATAATGGTGCTCGTACCGTTAGTCTGGGTTAGTAGCTTATGAAAAACTGTTAAAGATAATTAAAAAAAAAAAAAAAAAAAATTAAAAAAAATGTACTACTACCGTTCTATTGAATTTCTTTGGAAGGGTTATGAAAATTCAAGCATTTATTTTTGAAAACGAGACAAAATAAACACGTTTTATCTTAAACTCTTAAAGCAATCAACATGAACATGCAACTCGGAACTTCGCAATTGATGTTGTATAAACACCTAAAATTGCAATTCGTCCACTTTACTCTTTTCCGCATGTCCCCTATGCACGCAATCCCTCCGACCGCGGGACCTCTCCTAACTTTACCTTATTAATATTTGTGATACTTATTGTATTTTGACATTTTAATAAATATAGGAAACATCTATTGCACAAGAAACGTAATAAAATAATATCTTCAGAAATTAATATTATGTTTATTTTATTATTATGATTTTTAATTATGTTTTCACAAGCAAACTTTAGTAAGCTGTGCATTTAATTTATTATTTATTTATTTTTGTAAACTGTATATTTAAACATAGAGATAATAAAAAGAACACGAAGAAGAATATTATAAAGCATTTTTGACAAAACAAAGCATTATGATAATAAAACCTACTCGCATTGGGGATTTTTTTTTTTTTTTTTTTTTTTTAATTCTCCCACAAGTTTGACTTTGTTTCTTCTTCCTCTCTCTTTTTTATGCCGTTATGTAACTGCATTCCGCAAGCGCTGGGTAATCTGCAATCTCAATATATATTTTTTTAAAACCTGCCACACTGTTTAGCAAAAGGTAATGTTGCTGGCAAAATCAACTATATGACTCACCAAGTTCTAGAGAACTTCGCGAAAAGCACATGATACTCTGCGAGTTTGCCTGTTGTAAATAGTTTTTTTCTCTTTCTTTCTTTCTTTTTTTTTTTTTTTTTTTTTTTATTAAAATAACAAATACTGAAAATACAAATACAAAAATATGCTCTTTTGAATGTCATAAAAAATAATAATCACTCTCTCTCTCTCTATCTTTGTTTCAGAAAAGTATTTCAAGCCAAACAATCAATCCAATTCATTATTTTTCAGTTCTGATACTCTTATCTTTTTCCATATAACCTCCAATATCTCCGATAGACATGTAAATAATCTTATGATCTTAAATAAATAACAAATTTTACTTTTGACAGTTCTAATATGAAATTTATCTTTGGCCATGACATCAGTTGTATTTTCTTTAAGATATGATCTCCTACTTGATCTAAATAATGAGCCATTATTCCGAAAGCATTATCCTTTATCACGATTTCAAAAAATTAAACAATCTTTTGTTTACTAGAACTACAAATCTTATTCGGAGTTATAATTTTACAGCTTTAAATAGTTTTAAAAAATAGCAAAAAAACTTTCAAGGTAACATTGAAAATGTACGCTTTGTTTTAGTTAGATGATTTATGTACTATCGAAATTGAATGAATTTCAATTGAATTGTTTATTTCTTGAAAGTTGGTATTTTTTCAAAATGTTTATTTTTGAGTTTGTAAAAATTAAATTTTTTAATTATTCTTATTATCATTTTTAAATAAAGTGTTTTTTTTTTTTTTTTTTTTTTTTTGTAATTTATAGTGTGTAGTTCTATAAAAAAAAAAAAAAAAAAAAAAAAAAAAAGAGAGAGAGAGAGAGAAAATGAAAACTTCTTTCTCTGTTTACACATCACATAAATATTAAGATATGTATTTGTATAATCTATATAATGGCTGCAAAAACCCAAATATTATAAAAATAATCTGGCGTGTCACCCACACGAATTTCTCTTATCCTGCATTTCTATAGTATAAAGATAGTCTTAAGATTAAGTCTTAAGATTAACAGATAATACTTAAGATAATAAAGTTCAATGTACCTTTAAAATAATCTAAAAATGCTTAGGAATAGTTTTATTTGACATGTAATTCTGTTTGCTGCCGTTTCCCTCAACCCCCCCCCCCCCGTTCAGTTATAATGCTTACAATTATTTAAAAAAAAAAAAAAAAAAAAAAAAAAAAAAAACGAAGTTGTTATTAATTTTTCTTCAAACTTACCCATCTTGATAGAATTTTTTAGTGGCAATCTAATACGGACTTCAAAATATTAAATTTGATTTTCCTGAAGTTTTTTTTTCTAAGTGATCTGGTAAAAGATATACATACTGATCGACAGCTAAAAATTGGACTTTCGTAATCAGAGTACATCAAAATGTAATATTATACAAAATATCAGAGTTGAAAATTAAAAAATATATATATTTTTTAAAGCATGCGTATGAAAAATTAATTTTGCTTCCTGAGTAGTGGTCGTCGACATAATAAAATGTAGCAAAGCGCTTTCATCAATTACACACAATAGAACAGAAAGCTTAACTAAACTTTAAGTAGTTCTGTATATTGTCAATAATCAATATGCTCTACGAGCAGGCTACACCCGCTTCGCAGGTCACTATTTTTAAAAGAATCACTATAATTAATGAACTCTCAAAATTGCATTAATTTTTATGATGTGAGAAAAAAAAAATAATAAAAAAAAAAATCTGAACGGGAAAACTGTTACCCCGGGTCCCCACTGCCTTCGGTAGCGCCAGCCATTGTGCGCTGCCAGTGTGCATTTATGTTTGACACTTTTAAGGAATCACCATGTTATCGTAAGGGAAAAACAAAAATATAAAATATAAAAAAAAATCTTTTCTCATCGGTGTAATAATCGGTCCGCTGGATTTTTCTGCTGCTATTCGTTCTTTAGATATGCTGATAACAGATTGACACACACACAGACTAACTACTAAAAACATTATTTTCGTATTCAAGGAACCTCAAAACCTGTAAACATAACAAAACCTAAATTTCGAAAATTTGACAAAAAGCACCACTTTCTCTACCATATGGGTAAGAGAAAGCAAAAGCTAATGTGGGTGGATATTAGAAAATTTTGTTCTATATTATTTTTTAACTGTGCTACCTAATCGTTAACATACACAAACACACACACACACACACACAAGAAAAAGAAATACTCACAATATAGATTTTATAAAGGAATTTTTGTACAATTTCAACCAATAGATGCTGAAATTTTGTCACGTGTAAAATCACAGAAGATGGATATAAGCAGTGCCCACATTCAGCCAATATATATAGTTTAAACAATTTTTCTCACAATGATAATGCCACTTATAAAATGTGTTACGTTCAGACGCCGTATATTCTGGGATATAGCCTTCGCATTTGAAGGAAAAATTGGAATTGAACAGCGCCAACTGTCAGCCGGTATGCAATTTAATTAGTAAAGTTCCATGACGTCATGAAATGGTATTAGACAGGCGAGGAGTGACAGCAGCCATAAAGGAGAGAACTGAGAGCAGGAGATGAAAGCGAAGGACATGTTCGTTCGAGAAGAATACTTTCATTCATGTTTAAATGTTTTATATATGCTTTGTGAAGTTCAGTAATGTGTTATTAAAATGTTTCGTCTTCAGTTACGATTATTTATCTTCAAGGTCATGACTAAATTTAATTAAATTTAAATTATTGTTTCTCAATCATGCGAGAACACACAGATCAAAGAATTTCCTTGCTTGCGAGATCACGCAGTGACAAGGATCACTTAGTTAACTGAATCCACATAATGATCCATAATGACAATCTGACATGTGAATATTTGTAAAATTTACACAATATAATCTGAGGTATACCTTTCAATAAATAGAAAAAATCCCTTTATAGCAGAGCCATCTATTGGGAGATTTCCCCCAAAATTTCATTAAAACCTTTTTTTTTTTTTTTTTTTTTAGATGAAACTGAATATAAACATTTATGAACTTACTGTGCATTGGTTCTTGAGTTAGAGGTGAACCAAAATTTTTGTCATAAGCAGATATTTTCTAAATAGACTAAATAAACTAATAGACTAAATTATTAGATTAAATAATACGAAGAATACAATTCCTAACTAATAATATGAATTATGTTTTAGTTGGTAAATCTCGACGTCTATGTCTGTAACGTATGTCTCATCTCATTACATTAGAAAAGATATTATTATCGTAGAATCTAATAAATGCAATGGTAATTAATGATAAAAATTATTAAAACTTATAGTTTTATAAATAAATCTCAAGAACATTTCATCAATTATGTGCAATCGGATTATGTCCAACGATCATCAATATTGTAGTATTCCATCCACCTTCGCTTTTTAAATGAGAAAATATCATTCTCGTCTTTCTCACGGGCTTGTTACAATATTTTGTTCAAATGATACAATATTTGCACTGACACGAGATAGTTTTCGAGTAACAACCCACATTATGATGCCATTTTCTGAAAAGTAAGATAACGAACATAACCTTGTCCTCCCATTTTCGAGGTAAAGCCCGATTTAAAGCATTACGCCTGTAGAAAACAAAAGACTCATAATGTTCCATGAAACTGGTTTTCATTGATTAAATTGGTACTGAACATTTCTAAACACGTGTTTAAATCGAGAAAATAATAACTTTTAGCGTGGGTTTGAGAGTAGAGCAGATCTAAGATATGACATGAACAGTTAAATATTTAAAAACTAACCTTGCAGAATTATTTGAGTTATTCAAGTACCTTTTGAGGGGAAAAGAAAATAAAGAATGAAAAATTGTGTCAAAGATACTTAACGTTTTGGTACGGTTACAGTTTAAATATAAATGGGGAAAAAAAATTAATTTAGAGTAAAAAAGAAATACGATCTAAAAATAAAAAGCTGATAGATTAAATTCTGAATGTTGTCTTTGTAGGTATTTAATCATAATGTTTACTATCCTACTCTGTCTAAATGATAGAATAAAAGCTAAATAAAACCTAATCCATATTAAAAAATGCACATTTTGGCACGCTTTTTTCGCTTTCAAAACTATATGTAAAATATTAGAAAGAGTCAACTGTAGTAAAAAAAGTAATGATAAAATCTCCATTAACAAATATTAGTATTTCATCATGAAGGGAATACTAGTGCCTAACTAGGACCATGTATTTATTGAAATGTACTATCCGATTAAAATGATATAAATACAATGTGTTTGGTATCTGTATTTTCCCGCAAAGTAATTCTTAATTAAAGAATAATAAACTGTAAATAAAATTTTAGATTCGAATGAGTGTATTTTAGGTGGTAGCTAATCGCTTATTGTTTACGAAGTTTCAAACTATAGACTTGTATTTTTTTTTTTTGTATATACGTCTTAATTACATTCGCAATACAATATTAAATTTATTTAACTAGAATAAAAATCATTTCAATTAAGATATCATCTAAGGTTATATGCTAAATATCTTGCTGGTTATTAATTGTTTTTTCCTAACATCCCTGGTTGTGTACAGACACCTTATAGACTGTTTATCACAAAGAAAAGAAAAGTAATTAAGAAAAGTATTAATAAATAATTATAATAAAAGGCAATTTTTGTTGTTGTTAAGCTTCCGAGAGCATAGCAAATACAGAATTTTCAAATCGTGATATTTCGCCATCTTGAATCTCGTAATTCGTCATGGTGATAGCTAAAGGATGTAAGGTGAAGCAAAACTGACAAAGATATAAACTTAACAAATCATTTTAAACTTACATAAAGAGAGGCAGTGTCGCTATACAAAATATTAAATACTGAACCTAATGAATACTACCTCTAAAGAAAAAATATGCGGAGCGCGTATGCGCTTAACCACAGATTGAGGTATGTAATAATCAGCCTCTACTTTTTCAAACTGAATCTTCCCAACTGTTTTTCAAAATCAGGTGTTGTAATCAGTGTTTTTGTTTCTTTTATGTTCTGTGCAGATTTATGGTCTAAAATAGAAAGATACAATCATGGTTATGATACAACAGGCATGCGTGATTCCATTTCTTTTTCGCTCAAGTAATGCCGGTTTAAAATCGCTGGCGAGAAGTGAACTTAAACTATTTTAATAACATTAAATCTCTCTGAAGTAAGTCCAAGTGTAACTAACTCCTACCAGGAATATCTCGAGAAATCTTATGGCAGTTTGCGTATTAAGAAACCCTAAGGTAAAACTCTCGAACAAAACTTTTTATTTATGTTAAAAAGTTCACGATTAAAATAGATTATATTGGAGTGTCACTTTAAATGTATACTGTCACAAATTTCCTTACCTACTTCTAAACTGTTATAACATTTTTGTTATCAAAACATAAAATTACAAAGAAATACAATTGTTTACTTTTTATGGAACAGTGCAAGAAAATTAAACCATAATCTATACAGCACATTTTGAATGCATATTGTAATATTTACGAAACTGCATATTCTTTTAAACTGCTTTAATACTTCTATTATTAAATCTTAAAATTACAAAGGAATACTATTTTTCCCGTTTTTTTTCTAAACAATGCAAGAATATTAAAATATTGAACTCTCATCTGTACAGCAAATTTCGAATGCATATTATAACATTTACCAAACTCTATATCAAATCGAATATTTTTGCTATTATATGCATTTTTTATAATAAAACAAAGTAAATAAATAGTCATTCCATGTCAAATATACACAGAAAAACAGCATTTTTAACCTGCCCCCCCTCAGATTTTTATGAAATTGTGCTCATTTATTTGTCTATTGAGAAATGAATGTATACCAATTACATACTCCGTATCTCTTTTAGTTTTTAATATACAGAGCTGCAAAAATGGGTGAAAAATGCAAATTTCTGAAATTCTTCTACTACAAATTTACCCATATTTTATTTCCTAATTAACTTAGAGATAACAAATTGGTATCATTAGAAATCTTATAATATAGGCTTTTAAATGATAAATCACAAGTATATATTTTTAATTTATTTCACTTTAAGGTCAACATTTTGACCTTTGACCTCCAATATCTCAAAAAGTACACATTTAATTTTCTTTTAAAAATTATGTTATTTTTACATTTATTATATATAGTTATTGCAAATTTCAATATGGTACGGCAATTGGATGCTGAGTTATAAATTAATATGCAACCTCAAATAAGTATTTTCATACTAACATAACATAAGTTTTTCCCATATTTTGTCCCCTAATTAACTTTGAGATATATAAGATTAGTATCATTAGGAAGCTTATAATGTGGACTTTTAAATGATATATCATATGCATATATTTTTTAAAAAGTTTTCATTTTAAGGTCAAACATTTTTACTTTTAAACTTCAGTCTCTCAAAAAGTATATATTTCATTTTCATTTAAAAATTATATGTTGTTATTACGTTTATGATCTATAATTATTGTAAGTTTTAATACGGGATGACCACTTTCTGTAAAATGTAAGATATGTTAATATGAAAAGGTAGTGTTGCATTTTAATTTATAACTCAGTATCCCATGGCCGTACCATGTTGAAACTTACAGTAATTATAGATAATAAACGTAAGGATAACATAATTTTTAAAAGAAAATTCACTATGTACTTTTAGAGATATTGAAGGTCAAAGGTAAATATGATTGACCTTAAAATGAAAACTTAAAAAATGTATACATGTTATCTATCATTTAAAAGCCTGCATTATAAGCTTTGTAATGATACTAATCTTACATCTCTAAGTTAATTAGGGAACAAAATATGGGAAAAACCTACGTTATGTCAGTATGAAAATACTGAT
The DNA here is from genome assembly GCA_963930645.1 of Salticus scenicus. Classification (NCBI taxonomy): domain Eukaryota; kingdom Metazoa; phylum Arthropoda; class Arachnida; order Araneae; family Salticidae; genus Salticus; species Salticus scenicus. The sequence goes on from OZ005652.1 coordinate 99,523,403, forward strand.
TTATGATTGCATATTAATTTATAACTCAGCATCCCATGACCTTCCCATGTGGAAATTTGCAATAGTTATAGGTAATAAATGTAAAAATAACATATAATTTTAAAAAGAAAATTAAATATGTACTCTTTTGAGATATTGGAGGTCAAAAGTCAAAATGCTTGACTTTAAAGTGAAAAAATTAAAAAAAATTAAAAATATATACTTGTACATATCATTTGAAATGTTGTATTATACGCTGTCTAATGATACCAATCTTTTATCTCTGAGTAAATTAGGAAAGAAAATATGGGTACATTTGTAATAGAAGAATTTCGAAAATTTGCATTTTTTACCCCTTTTTGCAGCTCTATATATCAAAAACTAAAAGAGATAGGGGCGTATTAATTGGTATAAATTCATTTCTCTATAGAACAAATAAATGAGCCTAATTTCATAAAAATCTGAGTGGGTCAGGTTTTTAGCTGTGTTGATTTGACATGGAATGACTCAATAAATAAATACAACTTTTATGCACTAAATTAGTAGCCTTCTTCTAAGCAGCTTTCATTTTTATTTGATATTAAAATATAAAGTCACAAAGGATTACAGTTGTTCACATATTTTGAAAAAGTGCAAGAAAATTAAACGATAATCTTTACAGCAAACTCAGAGTGCATATTGCAATATCTACCAAACTCCGTATCATATTGTATATTTTCACTATCTGTATCAAAGCTGATAATTTCAATTTCAATTTCAATGACTTATAAAATTTGATGTCATTTGCATACTACAGAAGTAGGCGGGTTCTATAATATTAATGCCTGTTATATATATATATATATATATATATATATATATATATATATTTAAATTTGTTTTGGTTTAGTGTCGAATTTCTGCGATTAAATAAAGAAAAGTTATTGTAGTAAAATACTAATATGCTACAAGATGCTACTAACTCCCTACCAAAAAACCTAGAAACAATTGATTCTGAATTTATTATAAATAGATTTACTTGAATTTTTTGAGATAGTTATTGAGCAGACAGATATAAAAACCTTCGGTTAACCTAACTAGGTTTTAATGAACAAGTTTTTGTGGACACAAATACTTACTTGAATAAAAAAATAACTATAAAACAATAAATTATATCAAATACTCCATATGAGTGATTTTTTTTTATAGTTAATTGAAGAGAAGAGCGTAATTATTTATTGGTGATTTGTTTTAGAAGATTAGACGTCTTAGATGGACACTGTCCAAATCCTCATCACATATTTAAAAAAAAAAAAAAAAAAAAAAAAAACTCTTGTATATTGTAAATTTATGTTAACAGAAATCAACTCTGCCAATCGGCCAACATGTTTGAAGACTGAAATACCAAATCCACAAAGCTACACTTCTTCTGCTGTGATACATTTAATTACCATAATTTGTTGATTAACTTTATTAGGTTCAGTTTCACTACCTGGTTTCATGCAAGCATATACTTTTTCTAAAGCAATAAATCCGGTAAAGCCCAAACGTATGTGAAATACTACCCCATTCTGTTTTATTATGAAAATTAACATCTTCGAATAACATAAGAAACGTTTAAAGTAAAATGTTGGTATTCAATAATTTACATAGCGATAAGCCGAACAAACCGTAGAAGTGAGTCCCGGGCCGTCGTCAATTGCCCATAGTCTACCACTAATTCGGAATGAAACCCATTCAACATCAAGCATAGCAATAACGTAAATGATATTTTACAACTAATATGACATACCATGAAAATAATCCTCATAATGTAAGTTTATGCGAAATTTAGCCCTAATCTTCAATGTTAAGAAAACAGTAAAGACGAATAACTTACGAAGCTTTCAACATAAGATTTTCGTTGAATGATGTTCATACCAGTATCATAAATGATATTTTAAAGTTCATCCAACATGCTTAAAATGAAAATAATCCTCATAATACACGCTTATGTGAAATTTACCTCAATGCTCTAATGCATTGAAAATTGTAATTTTTTTTTTATTCCAATGCTTTTAATTATTATTTAATTATTTTTTTTAATTAGAATGTTACAAATCGACAGGTATTTTCTAGTATCAAATTTTTTTTTCTTAAATCTAATCCGATCTCTGTATGATTAATTGTCTTTTAAGTTATATGAATATGGACTAACAAACCAGCACACTAACAATCTAACAAACCAAAAGAATAACAAATTGACTCTCTGCAGATGGTAAAATCACATAAATGTTACCATTTTCTTATTTCACGCACCCTAGAACGTGTAAAATCTTCAAATATCGGGGTCAAAAATTTACACGATCACCTGAGTTCTCCATACTTATGTATGATGGGGGGAAGAATAAACTAAAAGAAGCATCATATCTCATCGGTGTTCTTACAGTATAGCGTAATTCGGGAGAATTCATTATTCGTTTCAGATTGTAAAATAAAAGTCCTTGAAAAGTCTAGACTGAAACTTATTACCTGTAATCAGTATATTCAAAATATCTTAGATTCGATATACTTTTCACACTAGTTCGTAGGCCATTTAGTGTCACGCTAAGTTTCACGGTTGATTGATAAAGCGTGAGTTGTGTAAACGGTATAAATAATACTAATAAAAAAAAATAAAAAAAAAACAGACAAAAGAACAAAATGAGCACGTGCGAGGGTTTAAAAGGTTAAACGGTGCGTACGGTCTTCACCCACGTAAGTACTGGGAGTGGATAATGCAATGAAATTATGAGGTTGATCAAGATCTGAGTATGGTAAACAGGTTTTTCAAATCATCTAGAAATGGCAGCAAAGTATAATAAAAATAATAATAATAATAATATCAAGCGACAGATGGAAACACGCCTACTCAATTGCATAAAAGTTTTAAGCCCACTAAAAATAAAAAAGACGAAATTCGCCATGCTATAAATCTTTTCATAACGACAGCACACACACACACGTATATATATATATATATATATATATAAACAGAGAGAGAGCGAATTAACAAAACGTTTACTTTGAAAGTATTCCTGTTAAAATGTAACACCCACCTGCTATTATTAGGAATCGAAACATTTAAATGAAATCAAATATAATACTGGTACAACTATACGGTAAAAAGAAAAAGTAAAGAAAGAATTGTTCTTCTAAAAACAGCTAAGGATTTATTTAGATGAAGTTATTTTATAGTATTGTATTAAAATATGTAAACATAAAAAATCTATTACATATAAAGAAAAAGTATTTATTGGAATTAATGTAATTGCTCAATATCAGTAAAAATAGTAGGCGAGATTGGGGATGAATGAGACATTTTTCATATTTTTATTGATAACACCGGTCATATGTAATTCAGAATTTTGCAACATTGCTCTTAAGTACACTTCAATAATCAGTTACATATAAACATACTAACTTTAATAATAAAAAGTTTTCGTTTTTAATTAATAATGTTTTTTTTTACATGCATGTGTACTGTCCCATTCATTCCCACCTATGCGGATGAATGGGACAGGACTGGAGTTAACAAAGAAAAGAAAACAAAATGGAAAGTATATAAATTTCTAAAGTTAAATTCTTTCATGTGATTTTATTACACACTATGAATTCACTGAATTAGTGTCTCAAATGATTTATTGACTGAAGAATTGACTCAAATTAACATCAAATGACAAAAGTGCTTTGGTTCGTGCAGTTCCTAGTGCTCTAGGCTTTGGTAAGTTAATCTAATAAGACCTAATCTAAAAATAAATAAATAAATAAGACACTAGAAAGAGATAAATCATTATAATACAGTACAAATTATCAAGAAAATTTTTTGTTTCTGACTAATCGGGAAAACCAACATTCTATTCTGCATTACATTATTAATCACCAGAATTTATTTAATTAGCTTGATTGAAATTGGGATTTTAATAAAATTATTATTAGTTTATTTATTTATTTATTTATTTTAATTATTGATTTAATTTGCATTGCACATTCTAACTTATAATTTTTGTGATCATAATTATTATAAACAAAAATCAGAACAATTAATTTCAATTTTTTTTTTTTTTTTAGTCCACAAAATTAAAAATCCTGATAATCAATATGGCTAATTTACGTTTTAATATAATTCTTGTTCAAAATTTTAAATTAGTACATAATGGGGAATGTCCCATTCATCCCCATTTAAACTTTCCCATTCATCCCAACCATCACATGATCATATAAAACAGAAAATAAGGTTAATGAACAATTGCCAATATTCTTCTTGGATATCATAAACACAATAAAAGATTATGCTTTTCACCACATAAGAGTTATATTAACTTTAAGCAAATAGTTAATCTCTTAACTACTACCTAATTGAATCAGTAAAAACTTACTTTGGCAACTGAAAAAGACACTTTAATTTTTATCTGCCCTTCTACAGATAATACAATTCTGAAACTGCACTTGATGAATGACCGCAGTACTGCCATATATCAGAAAAATTGTCAAATTTCTGGTGCTTGCAAAACATAAAAATTTTGCTATTGTCCCATTCATCCTGCGTCCCATTCAACCCCACACTCCCCTATAATGCGTATTATTCTCTAAGACGTAAAAAACAGAAAGGAAGATAGAAAAAATACCTCACTTGTGTTTTAAATCATTTTTCTCGTTACATAAATTTTAATTCATAAAATTTTGCTTTCTAAAATGTAAGCTTCAGGAACAATATTAAAATTCCTGCGAGTTAATTAGCGACATTGCAAAACAGTTTTGTTTCCATATGCAATGAACATGATCTAAATTTTTAAATTATCAAAAGTTAGTTTCTATTACGCTCTGGGATCTTAACATTCTCTCTGGAAGGCAAATATTTTGTACGCTATTTCTAAAAATTAACATCGATTTTAAAAATTCAGATCACGTCAGTGACTTAAGTGCTTATGTTGTTACAAGATTCTTGCAAGTGGAAATTAATTCAGTTTCTTAAATTGAGAACTCATTGTTAACACCTCTTTTGCATAAACAGCAATAATATTCGAAATCCTTGATTAAAAACGAGGTTCCTTAAAATTTCGAGCAAGGGAATTTAATATAAGCACGCGAACTCTGTTCGAAATTATCTTTATTGTCATCTTGGGCATTTACAATTCCTAAATTATTCAGCTGAAACGGTTACAATATAACCCTAATTTAAATGTTTAAAGAATAAATGGCATGCATAATTAAACATGTTGATGAATAGAGAATTTGACTGGAGACATAAACTTCCCTTATTTATGGTAAGTTCATTTTAATGATTTCAAAATGAGAGATAATAAATGCTAGATCGAGTTTATTGTTTCTCTTTAGTTTATATAAATTTCAAAATTACACTGGTTGTAGCTGTAAAGTTATCATTAAAATAAGAATTTTTTAATCCAATTTTGTGAAGTTGAATATGATAAATATCATATAGACTTGTTTCTGTAAATCCGCCCACTTAGGCAAAATTAATCTGCAATTAGTTCTAGGTTGGACAAAGTTTGTTCCTAAACTGCGATGCTTAATTTATGACTTAGTCATAGATAATTGCTTCGTTTCCTTTTTTTTTTTTTTTTTTTTCTTTGTCAGGCTTGAGCAATAAAGGCAATAATTATTATGAAAAATGACCTGGAAAAACATCTTACAATTTGGTGACGGGTTTCTTTGTTTACAAAGAACCTGTCATTGCACCTGAGGAAAAAAAATAAAAAAGAAACATATGTACTTTAATAGATAACTAAATAAAAAATCATTGAAATTTACTTATTTATCGCTTCTATTTAGAAATATTTTTAATTTTTCAAGTTATCGTACTTCAATAAAGGTATATTAAGTTTTTCATAAATACCTCTTTTTACTTCCATTACCCTACTACCGTAGGTAATGGTAGTATTGTATTCAGTCTGAAAATTCGATATCGGGTTTTCACCTGATTTACACGTTTTAAGGTCCCCAGAGTCCAAAAAAGTGGTTTTTGGCAATTGGTCAGTGTGTATGTATGTGTGTGTGTGTGTGTATGTGTGTGTGTGTGTGTGTGTGTGTGTGTGTGTATGTGGAGAATCTTCTGGCTATTATAGCTCAGAAACTAATAAAGATAGAGCTACGAAACTTTAGAATTGATATACGTCTGGTGTACAGATGAAATTTCGAAATTTTGGTGAAAATTGAAAAACCGGAAGTGGGACATCGGAAACCGGAAGTGGGACCGGAAGTCCATATCTCGAAAACGACTCTAACGATTTTCTTCAAATTTGCTGTATAAACACTCTATTACATGTACTTTCGAATGATATAGTTGGTTAGTTCAGGAAAATTGATAGGCGTCCTGTATAAATAGCGCAATTTCAGGTCTCGCAAGGGCGATCCTTTAAAAACGGCTGTACGGATTTTTTTCAAACTCGCCATATTAACTCACTTTTAAATATGCTTTTGTATGTAATTATTGTTTTCCTGTCAATAGTTGAGTTTTGGTAAAAGTTGGTATCTCAAAAACGGCTATAACGATTTTCTTGAAAATTGTTACCCTACTACCGTAGGTAATGGAAGTATTGTATTCGGTCTGAAAATTCGATATCGGGTTTTCACCTGATTTACACGTTTTAAGGTCCCCTGAGTCCAAAAAAGTGGTTTTTGGCAATTGGTCAGTCTGTATGTATGTGTGTGTGTGTATGTATGTATGTGGAGAATCTTCTGGCTATTATAGCTCAGAAACTAATAAAGATAGAGCTACGAAATTTTAGAATTGAAATACGTCTGGTGTACAGATGAAATTTCCAAATTTTGGTGAAAATTGAAAAACCGGAAGTGGGACATCGGAAACAGGAAATGGGACCGTAAGTCCGTATCTCAAAAACGGCTATAACGATTTTCTTCAAACTTGCTATATAAACACTCCACTAGATGTCCTTTCGAATGATATAGTTGGTTAGTTAAGGAAAATTGATAGACGTCCTGTATAAATAGCTCAATTTCAGGTCTTGCAAACGAGTTCCTTTAAAAACGGCTTTACGGATTTTTTTCAAACTCGCCATATTAACTCACTTTTAAATATCCTTTTGTATGTAATTATTGTTTTCTGTTCAATAATTGATTTTTTGTAAAAGTTGGTATCTCAAAAACGGCTCTAACGATTTTCTCTTTAGGTCACTTTTATGTTTTCATATCACATTAGCTCTCAAAAATGCATATAATACGCGTAATAGTGGGTAGTGGAAGTCGTGTGGTTGTTTCACATCAGATTTTTAATATTGTTGGTACCAAATACAAGGCGCTGCAAAAAAAAAAAGTTTTTCGACCCCTGACACCATTTTTGCTAATTCTTATGTAAAGTGACCTCCTGAATCCGAATATAACTATCATTTTGCTTAGTCACCCACCGTTTTCTCGGGACACCACTCCCTACCCAATTTTTATCACTGTTCTGTATTTTTAAGGCCATGAATTTGCTTTAGAGAATGAAATAGAGTTAATTCAATACTTAATAACAAAAAATGTAATATTTAATAAAAGAACATTAATAATAGATTAAAAAAATATAAGAAATGTAATACTTAATTTCAGTGGCAAATCTCCCCCTCCCCTAAATTTTCTCCTTGTCGCAAATGTTGATGTTTTAGAATTTTCCAACTCTGTACCCCTTCAGAAGATGTTTAACAGTTAAAATAATCCTCCCTAAATATCAAATTTATAGCCATAAAATTACCGAAAGGTGATAAAAATAGGTGGCCTTCCCTGAAAAACGGTGGGTGATAGGGCAAAATGGGCGTCATTCAGGAGGTCATTTTATATAAGAATTTGCCAATATGGTGTTGCGGGCAATTTTCATGCCAAGCTCTCATATTAATTCAGTCTACATTTCAAAGCAACCTTTTCCATCATTTGTTTCAAGTAAAATTTAATTAGTATTGTCTTATATTGTTCTTCAAACATTGAGAGTTTTTATGGCACATATGTTGAGATACATTAATTAAGCAAATCTAGAATATGCTGCTTACTAGTGCCAAGTGGCAGAAAGAATTTTAATAATTTTAATCTCGCACGATATCATCCAATACGGCATCTGCGGCATTACTTTCATGAAAACTTAAAAAATTCCAAAATGCCTATTATTGTCAATAATATAAATATAATCAGTGTTTATCAATATTAAGAACCAATTAAGTTCAAACATTTATGGCAATTTATGCTACATTTGAAAACTGCAGCAAAACAAAATTTTTACGATCATCACCAATATTCCACTGCGTACTTTTAGAGCGAAGTTAAAACTACACAGCTTGGACCACCAAATTTCAGTAGTTCATCCACAATACAGAATATCAATAACTTTCCAGGCAGTCATTTTGTTCAAACATTTATGGCAATTTATGCTATATTTGAAAACTATAGCAAAACAAAATTTTTACGTTCATCACCAATTGCCCACTGCCTGTTTTTGTGTGAAGTTGAAACTACACGGCTTAAACCACCAAAATTCAGCAGTGTATCCACAATGCAGAATATCAATAATTTTCCAGGCAGACATTTTCTAGACAATTAAGTTAAAACTTTTATGGCAAATTGTGCTGTATTTCAAAAGTACAGCAAAACAAAATTTTTACGATCATCACCAATTGCACACTGCGTACATTTAGTGCGAAGTTAAAACTACGCAGCTTGAACCACCAAATTTCAGTAGTACATCCGCAATGCAGAATATCAATAATTTTACAGACAGATATTTTCTAGACAAATCAAACTGAAATTATTCCGAAACGTGAAAAATTTACCCAAAACCAAATAATAAGTATTTTTACGAATATGATTTATAAAGATTAATAACTGTTAAAATAGAGTTTTTCGATATCAGTACTATGCTGACAACTCCAGGTCTGCATAAAGCTGAAAATATAACACCCATTAATTATCATCCAAATTTTAAGCATTTTGCGGAATTTTATGTCATCTAATTTTCCCTCAGTCTTTTTAGTTCCCCATCATACTATAGGTATGGGGAACTTTGGTAATCGTGAAAATTTTCGACCTCGGTTTTTTGACTTTTTTACACGTTTTCAAGTGTGAGGAATCCGAAAATGACAAAATTTGTATGGTGTCTGTCTGTTGGGTGTCTGCTAGTGTGTTAATGTGTTAGTGTGTTAGTCCGTTACTCCGTTAGTTTGTTAGTCTGTGCACACGATATCTCAAGAACAAATTGTCGCAGAGAGGTAAGATCAGTTTTAAAATATTACTTTCGACACTGGCAAGAACCCTATTCATTTGCAACATTCGATTTTAAAAACTTCGTAAGTTATTAGAAATTTACGATTTTCTTAACATGGGAGAATATGACAAAAATTCACTTAAACGTGCATTAAATGGAAACTTTTTACTGTAAAAATGTCAGACCAGTTTTAAAATATCAGTTTTGATTCCGGAATGAATATCAGTAACTATAAATATGCTACTTTGAAAATTTCGCAAGTTATTGGAAATTTACGAATTTCTTAACATGGCAGTGTAGGGCAAAATTTCACATAAACGTCAGTTTTGAGAGATATTTTCATCATAAAGATGTCAGACTACTTTTGAAATATTATTTAGGACACTGGCATGAATATTAATGACTATGAATTTTCCAATATAAAAATTTCGTAAGTTATTGGAAATTTTCGAATTTCTTAACATGGCAGAATAGAGGAAAATTTCACATAAACGTCAATCTTGAGGGATATTTTCATCGTAAAGATGTCAAACCACTTTCGAAATATTATTTAGGATACTGCCATGAATATCATAGACTATGATTTTTCCAATTTAAAAAATTCGCACGTTATTTGGAATTTACGATTTACTTAACATGTCAGAATAAGGCAAAATTGTGCATAAATTTCCATTTTGAGGATCATAAATACATTAGACAACTTCAAAATTACATTTATGATATTTTTTTGAACATATGATTGAATACAAATACTCTAATAGGAAAATTTCGTAAATTATTCGTAATTTACGATTTTATCAATTGCAAATTGTAAATTTTTCATATAAATATGAATTTTGAGGATTATTGCATTGGAAATAGTAGCATGAAAACTAAACAACGGAATTGACCCTGATAAAATAAATTAATAGATTAGAATAAGATAAATATATCGAAGTGAACGGTGGACAGCCTATTAGGCGGGGATTTCGTTCTGTCACTGTATGAAGCTTTGATAAAATACATTTTTTATAACATGATTATAATATGTCTCGCACTAGAAATTTATGAGAACATAAATATGGTGGGGAACTGAGCAGAGTCCACCTATGCCAACTAGTTTTTTTTTTTTTTTTTTTTTTTTTTTTTTAACTTCGTCACGCTATATTTCTTATATTTCTCGTATTCACAGTCAGTTCGAATTCTGATTTACTTACCCGTTGGTTGTATACGTTATTACGTATTGGAAGATACGAGGCGCGGCCTGAAAATGCTTCCAATCTTAAAAACCCTCTATGCAAAGAAAAAAAGAAAAAAAAAAAAATACACATTTTGATTTCAGTTTTCTTTTAACAAAAGAAAAAATTGCCTTTAATTGTAATATAAGAAAATAATTTAATTTAAACCTAATCTTTTACGAGTTAAAAAATATCTATGGGGGCAATTCATAAAAAAAATAATGAACATAACTTACATAAATTTTTATATCGAACCAAATGAATACAATTGCTTCAATATAAAAATTTATATTCGTGTACATTATGAGTTATCTATTTTTATCGCATACCATACATTTGGCTAGATTTTCCTTTCTCATGATCTGGTAAGGTATAAAAATATTTGAGATTTAAATTGAAATTTTTGTACAAAACTCTTTTCGCACAATATCTCCCAAACTATATTACATACATTTAATACACCTTGAAAATTCCAGCCTTCATTGTAAAGAACTTATATTCTCTACAAATAAAATATATCCACATAGTTTTCACTAGCTTGCTTTTTTTTAGCATATTTCAGAAAAATAGATTTCCAATAGAACTTTCTCTGAGAAATTCTTGTATTAAAAGGAGGAAAACGTAAACACTGAAGTTTTCAAGATAGGCATTTTTCATTGATTTTTCACCAAATACCGACATAATAGAAACCACGTTTTTCCTCAAGAGCATGATTCAGAATTTTGTACTAGACTCCAGGGTGAATGGAAACAGGCTTCGTTGCTTGAATAATACATATATGTCTCCGAATAAGAAATATCGATTATTTTTTGTATTAAAAGTGCTTTTCAAAACATATGTAAAAGGAAATTATTTGCAAATTTGAAAGATCTTTGCTTTTCAACATATGCTGTCAAACCAGTTTTTTTTTTTTTTTTTTTTTTTTTTTTTAGAATAAGTATTGACCCATTAAAAGAAACACAATAAAAATAGTTTTAAACATGAAAGTTCGAATCCTTATTTCGATTGTATGTAATTGTTAACAATGTTAATAATTTTTTTTTAAGTATTGTTGAAATAAATTCTTGTGCCTTACACGTAAAAGAAATCATTTTAGATTTTTGTTTATAGCATAAATTATTGAAAATAAAATATTTTTGCTATTTTACTAAATTTAAATTATTTAAAATGCCTTATCTAGTTGTTTCTTTGAGAACTGAGTTTGTATAAAAATATTTTTCGAAATAAAATGAAGTAATGTTAAATAATAAAGGAAAATAGATTGATTCAATAAATTAATCAAGTTCCCTTAGGGTATAAAAATATATTGCAAAAAAAGAAAGTAAATTTTCATTAAAGCTTAAAATTTTATGAAAAGGAGATAATATTTGGCATGCATCACAGCATAGAGAGATTTTCCATTTGGTCTTTAAATTTATGAAACATAATTTATATATGTAACTAGTTCCTAAGCAAACGGCATTAGATGACGTTCTCAAAATATTAAGCAAATACAAATGTATGGTAATTTTTAATCGTATACATTTTATATTGAGAATTATACGTACAGTCGGTAACAAAAGTGTCTGAACAGTAGCGAAAATTCCTATGTAAAAAATATACACTTTATACGGTTTTGTTAAATAAATCCTTGTCGAATCCTGTTCTTAGTCAGTGTAAGAACATGATTCGATAAGTATTTATTTAACAATACCGTATGAAGTGTATTTTTTTTTACATAGGAATTTTTGCTAGTGTTCGGAAACTTTTGTTACCGACTGTATATTTAATGTATTTCCGTTAAAAGCTTATCATTAACGTTACGTGTGTCATTGATTAAAAAAAAAAAAAAAAGTTTGGAATTTAGACAGGCTAAATATTTTCTATCCCCTAAATTACCGTTACAGTAATACATTACTCTGTCACAAATGCTTTAACTTTATTTATATCAGTAGATTTTTCCATAGAATAATAATTTCTTATTTTTCTGCAAAAATAAATAAATAAATAAATAAATAAATAAAATAAAATTCTTTTTACTCTTATTTTAACACGCTTTTATTAGCTTCACCTGTGTGAATGTTTGTATGTATGTTTGTATGTATGCTTGTATGTTTGTAACCACTCTGGGAGCTCCCCTGACTGTAAAAAAAAGACTTTCCCTACGTGAGCGCAATGGCTGTGAGGTAAAGTTGCGCGCTGCGAACCTAAAGGTCTAGCGTTCGAGCCCAGTCAGGGGAGATTTTTTTAAAAATGATTTTTGTTTAATTCTAAGTTATTTTAATTAAAGATTTAAAATTATCTAAATATTATGGTGTGTCACTCACACGATTTTCTCTTACCCTGCATTTTAATACTAAGATAAGAGAAAAAACAGATATCTTGTGCTTTTTAGTTCACATTTCTATAAAAGCGTGTTCTTTATTTTTTTTTTTAAACTATAATATTATTTCTAATCAAGTTTCAATCTTTGTAAGCGAAAACCGAAAATTATCAAAACACAAACAAGTGATTCATTTTCAAATTGCTAAACACGACGATATTATAAGAAAATATAAATACACATTTTTGAGAGGAATAAACTATTTTTTTTTTTATAAGTAATAAAATAATAATAATAATAAAGGGAAAAGCTTTAATTTTTATTTTCATTTGAAACTTTATTTAAAATAAATAATAGATAAAAAGGGGTTTTACCAAAAAAAAAAAAAAAAAAAAAAAAAAAAAAAAAACGCTATTTTTTTACATTAAACTAAATATAAACCCATTGGCCAATGAATTAAAAACTTTAGATCAATATTTTTTTGGACTTTCTTTTGCACATCTGGCATCCTTTTGTACGGGTAACAGACCGTATTCATGAGGGCATCGATTCTACAAGCTTTCGAGGTGCATTTTTTTTCCAGAGAATTCCATGCACTGGCTACACAGTTTTAAGATCCTGAAAACTTAATGGAAGAGGAGATAGTTGTTGGATGTGCCCTTCAAACATGTCTCAAGCATTTTCTATTGGACTAAGATCTGGGCTTAGCGGCGGCCAGGGAAGTTGTTGGAAGTCAGATTAGTGTTCACTAAACCAACCTAAAACGATTCTAGCATGATGTATAGTAACATTATCGTTCATAAAGTATCTGCCAGTTTCGGAGTACAAATGCAACATTGCAGGATGTACTTGATCTACCAATATACCCAGGTATTGCATGGATTTTTGTTTACCACCAAGTAACACCAGGGGACCACTTTCGTGCCATCAGAACATTTCCCATACCATGATAATAATATTTGCATATTTACGCCGCTGGCGAACATTTGTAGAAATTCTCACGAGTTTCTAATTCATTGTCGGTCAATGTGTGTGTTATTTAGCATTTCATGATTATTTAACATTCTATGTACACTGTACAGTCGAAAAAAAAGAAAAAACAAACTATTTTCATCGCATATAAATTTATAGAAATTTTGTGTAGAAATTTAGCAATGGCTTAACAGTTTCAACAGTATTTTTGTCCATCAAATCACAATGTTTAAACAACAAATGAAATTCAGCTTTGTACCTCATTTTGAAAACATCAAAAGTAGTGTCACTAAAACTTTGATATATCGGCAACAAACGATCGAAATATCATGAAACTTTAACATGTATCTTTTGAAAGTTAGGTTCATTTTATCCACACAGAAATATTTCATTTGCGACGTTATCTAGGGATTGGTCCCGGGACTTATTTAACGATGTGTTAGATAACTTTCGAAACACAGCTTTTTGACTTGGTAAAAATATCGTTGTAGTCAATTTGGCTATGTTTAGATGTTTGTGGATAATTAGTGAATGTAACATCTAAATCTGGTAAGTTTTCAGGGAAAATTTTAGCTTGCAAGAGACTAAAGGTTACTGGATGACAAAATTAGGGCATTTTGCCTTATACAATAAAGGCAGTCGTATAAAAAACCACCAATGTGAAAAGGGTTGCATCTAAGTACTAATAAACAGTGTTTAAAATTTTTTAATGATTTGTTTTTAAAACTAACACATTTCCATGGTTTCTAGAATAAGAATAAGTGATAATGAGTGCAGAAACGCTGTCGGGACAATTAATTACAGATACTCTTTGCTTCGGCGTTTTTCACTCATTTAAAGATTCTAGAAACAACTTCTAACCGGTCAAATGTTGTCTTAAATATTTGCCAATTTTCTCAATAGTTCTGAAACCAGCGGTATCTCTATATATTATTGTTGCAATCAAATGTAATCGGAACTGTACATCGACACATGTGACATCTATGTTTACAGCGGACATTGGAAGACAATATCTTCTATTATTATGCGCTGAATATTAGATATTAATGGATATTAACCTTACCACGAGTTTGTGTTCCTCTATTCGTCCAATCAATAGGGAACGATTAAACTGGTGTCGCCAACATTTCAAATAGACTCTGTCAGATTGAGGCAACATTGTGTTCACGGATGTGTCGAAATTTGTCCTGAAAACCCAATGACATGCTTATAATGTTCTGGAGAAATAAAGGCACACGCAAACAGCTGGAAGAACATCACAGAAAATCAGGGATTACGAGGTGGAAGAAACATGGCGTGGGCATGGGTTTCGTTAATGTATTGCACTGATTTGAACACATACAAAATAGTTTCATTGGAAGATTTAGAGTACAGGAACGCATACAAGGAGTCTATTATGATATTGAATGGTACAGAAGTTGGTCTTAGACGATAATTCGCGTCCCCATACAGCTGTGATCGTCGAGGATCCTCTAGATGGGGGATTGTGCGTATGGGACGACAGTATTAATCGCTCAACTTCAATTCCGTTCAAAACATTTGGGATGACCTCGACCGTATTGTATGTAAACATTTCTAACATCAGCCAACTTCAAAGACTTAAAAACTACTCTATAAGAGAAATAGTGTCCATAAGAGAAAAAAAAAAAGGAGCATGGTTATACGCTGTAAATTTCCTATGCAGAAAAGAAGTGACTAAAAATCTGATTAGTATCTCATTTTTTGGTTGTTTTATTTAAAAAAAAAAATTTTGCTAATGACTCTATCATGATGCCATCTTTTAACTTATGGAAATTATTTATCGTTTTTATTTTTATATGCAATTCTTTTATTCTTTCAAGAATAAAGGTATAAGCTATTTTCCAGAATCATTTCGAATGAACCAAACCTTCCATGATTTTTGATGTGAGTATATTAATAAAAACAAATTACAAATAATTTCAGAAATATATTTATTAAATATTTTAAATATGACTAGATCGCAAATTTTTGTGTTACATTAACTAACAAATAATATTTAATTATCAAAAAATAGTTAGGTAATCTGTTGTCATTCAACTCGTGCGAAAATAAGTTATATAATTCTGTTAGATATAAAATTTTAAAATTAATCCTTTTATTTATTTATTTTTATTTTATTTTATTTATTTCATTTCATTTCATTTATTTTTATCTTTTACAAATATGAGATTTTTGTACGAACAAAACATATCCCCCCTCCTTTTTTTTTTTTTTTTTTTTTTTTCTTATGATTTTTTTTTTCATAAAATCTTTATTTAAATTCAAGGAGACCTTTGCGTTGACATTTGTAATTATCCAGCTAGAATTGTTCTCGCTTAAAAAAAAAATCGCTAAAAATCTCCGATTTTTAATGAAATTTAACCGTTTGTGAAGTATAAAATAATAATTTATAACATTTGTCGATTTTTAATTTTGTAAAACTTGCTGTAAATGAAATAAATAAATAAATACATAAAATCCTTATTTTAATAAAAATAAAAGCACTTTAAAAGAAAAAAATTATAATCTAAAATAAATTGGAAGTTGGAATATTGACATATCACAAATTTTATAATGCCAAAACTAAGTGACCTAAAAAAAAAAAAAAAAAAAAAAAAAAACTTTATATTTATAAATCTGCATTAGAAATCTAATTTTCAACTGAATTTAGAGATCCCCTACCCCCATGAACTGATTATCTCTATTTATATTAAAATGTGAGGTTTTGTCAAAATTGGTTTAAACTGCGCGATATTTTAAAGCATTTTTATGCCCAAATCTAAAATCTATGTGACGTATAATCAACCAGATTTCAAAGTTGGAGGATTGCCCTCTCGAAAATTTCATTTTGAAGTTGTAATATTACCAGTTATTATTATTAATAATAATAATATTATTTATAAAATGTAATATGGACTGAAAATAATCATTTAATTAACTTAAAAAATCTCTCAATCAAGTTTTCATTAAGCAGAGATTAGAACCATCCCGATTAAATCAGCTTTAAAAAAAAAAAAAAAAAAAACATTCAAATTTTTTGTTTGTTGAGGAGCTACATAATAACAGATGGACAAAATATTCAAAAATATTACCCCTCTCTTTTTTGTTTGGAAAGTTAATAATAATGTTTTATATGAAACTTCCAGTTTAGAGCATTTAATACAAAGTTTTCGAAATATTTCTTGAACATTTGTATTTATACTACATTTTGCTTTTACAAACATATTAACTAACTAAAAATAAATAAATAAACTTGTTGTAACTATACAAAAATAAACATTCTCGATTTCATACAATCTGTTATTGGAAACATATAATTTTATAATATAGGAAAACAAGTAATTTTTGGGTATTTTCATGCAATGAATATCAGTCATCCTGTAATCTCTTTTTCCTTAAGCTGCAGAAAATAGAGATATAGGTGAACTGAAAATTTGCATTGATTTCAAATAAAACTCTTTTGACTTACTATAGGGACTTGATCACTGATAGAATGTGCATCACATCGTAGACATCTCTACAGATTTATGCGCAATTTGAATCACAAAGACTCTATGCAAAGTAGACTGATATTGATCTATGCATCTGAGTTCCTATATAATGAAACCCCACTTATAACAGTAATATATTCTGTAACAATACTGGAAAATTAATTAATTTAAAAAACGCTTTGAAATGACATGTAAATTAAAAAGTTTAATCAGTTTTTTCTTTAGTTAATTCAATAACTTTAAGTTATGAATTAATAATGGGAATAATTCTAGGAAGGACATGATTACATTTATAAAATTTGAGATTTAGAATGTGCGAGTTATTAAAACTGAAATTGTTTTTGTTAGATAAATGACGTCTTATCACTTGTTAATGGGTTAAAAATGAAAATTTTGTAAGATGTAATTGCTTTAAATGAAATGTTGGTCAATGTCTGCATTTATATTTTCAAATAAATTCTGTCTTGAATAATTTTGTGTCCATATTAGTTAAATTGTTAAGGAGAATAGTAAATGTATATGTACAAGCAGATATATATTCAGATTATGTATATATATATATATATAAGCAGAAAAGACTTCGAAACATAAGGAAAAGTTATATAGAAAAGCACTTTTATATGAATTTAAAGTGGCTGATCATAGTATTACAAATGCTTTGCATTTGACATTATTTTTCAGTTTTCTAGGTAATTACCGAACAAAAAATAGCACTGAAATTTAGACACACAATGAGCATTCCCAGACTCATTCATTCCAGTCACGATTTGTTCACGAGTGCAATTGAGCAAACCACAAATTGTTGAAAATGAAATTACATTGGATTACCAAAAATCATAAAAAATTACAAATGACTTTTAATTTTAACACATGATTTGATTTACTATTTACAATATTTGTAAATTTTTGTATTAGAATAGGGATATTTAGACATATAATTTTCTTTGCTTATACATTTATTATTATTATTATTATTTATAACAAGGATGATTTCAGCAAAATTTTACAAATCTTATCGACGAACATTAGATAAACGATATTTTAAAACATAAAATGCTTGCATACTCGCCGAGGAATAATTAAAGTAAGTATTTTTAACGGCATATGCATGAAAACTAGCACGTATTTTGAAACTTAGATATACCGGGTAATTTATATTAAAATATCATTTAAATAGAATAAAAATTAAGAAATTTATCAGCGAAAGAATGAACTAAAATTTAGATATTTTCTAAACGTTACGAGCATAAAAATGTTTTCCACATGTTTTATATTTATTTTGAGGATGTAATAAATACAGCCACTTTGTAAAAAATAGTTTTTTTAAAAAATCCCTTATAAACTCACAAACCTTAATAAATAAGTTAGAATTACAAGCAAGTAAAGGGTTTTATACATTACGTGTATTTATTTTGAATATCCATTAATTTTATTCACATTTAAAAAGTCATTTATATATATATATATATATATATATATAGATATAGATATATAAACGGGGGTGGGGGGACGAAAATTTGAAATGGTCGCGTAGTTAAAAAAAAAAAAAAAAAAATAATTCAGCTCATTTTGATAATAACTTTCTTAATTTTATTCTATTCAATTGAAATTTTGACATAAGTTGCCTTGTATATCTAGCTTTGATAGCATGTAATAAAAATAGTTATACTTTTCACGAATGCCTGTAAAAATGTATTTATTAAAATATTCATATCTCAGCGGGAAAAGAATAAAGGTGTGTATTTTATGCTTCAAAAGATTTTTCTCTAATTTCTCCCAATTTTATGCAAGTTTTGTAAAATTTTTTGAAACACATTATTCATTTAAGCATAAAAATTGCTAGAAATAATTTAAAAGTATAGAAAACATAAACCTATGTAAATATTTGTGAAATTCGTACAAATATATATATATATATATATATGTATATATATATATATATATATATATATATATAAATATTGTAAACGATAGGTGAAATCCTGCGAAAGATACAAGTAATTTGCATCTTTTGATGATACAGGGTAAATCAAAGTAATTTAGATTTTCTTCAATTTGTGATTGGTCTCTTAATTACGCTCGTAACTAAATCGTTATTGGAAAGTATGAGTCTAAGTATGGTTTTTGCATCTCTGACTTTCAGGGCCATTTTGCAATGTATTTACCCTGAAAAGTATGTCAATTAAAAAAAAAATATTATTTATACATTATTATATAAATTTATATACGTATTATTAAATATAATATATCAAATAATATAATATAATATATAAGGCATATAGTATATATAGTATATACTAATATGTAATATGTAATATATATAATATAAAAATATACATACATACATAATATATACCAACACATAACGGGCAAGATCATAAGTGAATGCAGCGAGAAAGCAGAAGCGTACATTTTTATCTACATGTTGTACCCGTACATACTTTTATAAAGGAGAAACCTGAATTATTCTGAATGTAAGCAAGTTTTGGGTTTATTTAATTTTAAGGTGTTTGTTTAGTTCTTATGCTTCATAATAAGATCTGTAAACAATAGCATTTAGGAAATACCTGATTAAATCATTAATGTTATAATAGCTTTGACAATAACTTAGTAGAAAATTTTAATACTGAATTAAACAATAGAGGTAACTATATGAGAAATTTCAGACAATTCAATATTAAATTTGTTAAAAAAAAGAAGGAAGAATGCATCATTTAAATCTCAATATTCACAATTAATGAATTTAAATGAATTTTTGATCTCTCTATATAATAAAAGTAGATTTATGTGTGTGTGTGTGTGTGGTTGCATGTCTTTCGATTTGTAGGCAAACAACTGATCGGAGAGCTACAAAATTTTGCATAGTAGTTCATGTTGACCTCTACTGACGCATCTGGAAGCACGATTTCCGAAATTTTGATTATATACTTTTTTTTAAAATAAATTAAAATCTATAAATTTCTGAAATGATTGACTCTAGAAACGGAAACGTAAATTTAAACACACTTCTCGTAGCACATTAGCTCAGTTGGTTAGAGCATCATGGTAACTACTCAAATGTTTTGGGTTCGACCTCAAAAGACCAATGTGTTACTTTTTACAAATAATTAATAGAAATATGCCAATTGATAAAAAATAAAAATAAATCTTTCAGTATCTTCACACTATCCTAAACAGTAAAGATGACAATAAAATGACAAAAAACAAAGTTAAACTTAGAGGTGGGTGTGTCGCTAGATTTATAGGCAAACGGATAATCTCAGGACTACAAAATTTTGTGTGGAGGTTTATTTTGACCTCTTCTGATGCACGTCGAAGACCACATTACGAATTTTTTATTAGTTTTATTTTTTTAATTATCTATTTATCTATTTATTTATTTATTTATTTATTTATTTTTAGCTTGAGAAATTGTTTAGTCGTGGTCGTACCATTAGATGTCATAGAGTGAAGATGATAATGAAAAGTGTTTGTCCGGTAAACGTAAATTTTGAATAATAGAAGCGAAAACTGTTTATCTAAAACAGATAATTCTCAAATATTAGAAGCATCACTTACCGTCCATTTTTAACCTAAATTGAAATGTCCGTTTAAGGCGTGAATGCAAGCACATGGGACCCAGAACCGATTTAGTGTGATTGAAAAGACGCTACTGAAGGCCGCAGGGACCCTAAGCAATGTTTTTAGCGATTTAAATACTTTTTTTATTTTCTATTTTATTTGTAAAGTGATTTAAAGTATATCGAAAATGTTTCTTGAAAATTCGTTTAAATATAGTTACTAGAAGCAGGCGAATCCTGGTTGTAAATAATAAAAATATGTACTTTTCCTTGTATGTATTTTTTAGCATTTTTAAAATCATGTTTTTTTTTTTTTTTTTTTTTTTTTTTTTTTTTTTTAATAAGCATTTAAATATGAATTAACAAGCAAAATTAACTTTATTTACAACACAGAAAATAATTAATGCAAATATTTTAACGTTAATGTAAAATGTTTTAGCTTCGAAATACTGAACTATAAAAAAATAAAAGAAAATAATAAAACCGTTGATGTAGTAACATAAAGAATAAAAAGAGCTAAGAAGTTAAAGATCATTAGGACAATAAATGATGATAAATCGACTGAATAAATAAAGTAAAAAAAAAAAAAAAAAGAAAAAGAAAAGCAGATTTATAGATATCGGGTACAATGATTGACGATTCATTGTAATAGCACAGCTGTATAATTATTGTGCATTGAGCTATATATCTTAAATTTTATGCAGTTGTCATTTGTTGTCAAAAATAATCCGTCATTCTTATGTTAGTTGCAATCTAAATAGAAAATGCTAATTATTATTTTATGAAAAAAGGAATAAATAAATTCGAGTTTTTAAAAATATTACGAGCTTTTAAATAGAACATACAAATGAGATTTTTTTTTTTTTTTTTTTTTTAAACTATTCTTTATTTTTTTCATTTATATATATATACTTTTCCCCCCTACATTGTCTATAGTAAAGGTAGTTTATTTAGGTTTAATTAACCTTAAAAAATGAAATTTTTCTCAAATTTGAGCAAATTAAATAAATTGTGATAAAAGGGGTTAAATTTTCTTATTATATCTATTTTTTTTTAACTATTTTCTTTAATTTTTTTCATTTATATATATATACTTTTATATACTACATTGTCTATAGTAAAGGGGGAAATAGTAAAAAAAAAAAAATAGATATAATAAGAAAATTTAACCCCTTTTATCCCAATTTATTTAATTTGCTCAAATTTGAGAAAAATTATATTTTTTAAGGTTAATTAAATCTAAATAAACTAAATACAACAAAATTTGAGAATATATATATATATGTATACAAAAAGAAACTTAAACTTAAAACTTAAATAGAATATATATATATTCTGGTTAAAAGTCTTATCCATCTTGTACGAAGGACATTGAAATAAAGGGGATGAAATTTGCATTTGTATGTTTTAGTGTTCTCTTCAATAGTGAAAAGAGTTTTCCGAGTATAAAGTTTTGCTTTATCTGTATAATACTTTCTTATTTACATGATAGTTACCCAGAAAGAATTTTCAATCGCAAAGAGAAGATAAACCACGCCCCATAATGTAATGATTAAACAAAGATTCCAGATGGGGGAGGAGGAGGAGGAGGAGGTGAGACACATAACACGCTAGCAGAAGCTTATACGAGGGTTGATCCAAAAAAAAGTTTACAAGCAGAAGCATTTGAAACGTAATAATTGTGGAGCGAATATTTCCACCGAGGGTGGTTGACAGATGGCGCTAGTTGTCCTACAGCGGTTCTACAAGTAAGTAGCGTCAGTACGCAGACACTTAAGAGCGAGAGTAATGGCACGACGTCTAGAAAAGTGGTCTCGCATAGAGGTGCGAGCCGTAATTCGATTCTTATGGGCCAAGAATGTGGCCACATCCGAAATTCACAGACAAATCGTTGAGGTATACGGGGACAAAGCAATGAGCTTCTGCATGACAATGCCAGGCCCCATACAGCTCGCCAGACTCAGGAATTGCTGCAAAGGTTCAAGTGGGAGGTCTGGAATCACCGCCCATACAGCCCCGATTTGGCTCCAAGTGACTATTTCCTTTTTCCGGCGTTGAAGCGAAACTTATCCGGAACACGGTTCACCTCAGACGATGCAGTGAAAACAGCTGCCGAGAAATGGCTCAATGAGCAGGGCCCTGATTACTACCAAGACGGGATAAACAAGTTGATCGAACGTTCTGACAAATGCCTAAACAGGTTTGGCGACTATGTGGAAAAGTGAAGGCCAGATGTGTCTCTTGATTCCCATTTATATCTTGTTTCTATTGTTAATAAATACTTTTTCATTTGCCTTGTAAACTTTTTTTTTGGATTACCCCTCGTATATACCATTATATATTCCAGCTGACAAAATATTCACACCAAGCAAATTCTGATTTCTATATGTTATTTTTCAGCTGTCCTTTAAACAGGACGATGGGATAAAATGGGTTAAATAATCAAGACTCCATATGCGAAAAAGATTAAAATATTTATAAGCTACACTAAAGTTTTTAATTGTGTTTTAAATATAAAACACACAAAGAGATGTAGAAGAAAAATTTCTGGAGTGACTCTGTTCAACTTTTTGACCATTCAGTATTTAACGATTTTTTAAATAACTTTAAATGTGAGAAGTTGTTAAATAAATAACAAAGAAAATTACAGGGCGTTTGAGTAGTTCCCCCTATTATCGTTTAATGGATCGTAATATATATAATTTATTTTGTGCATTCCTGTAAAAGAACAATTAGTCGTAAGCTCTTAATGTGGAATATTCATCTGATTTTATGTTTTAAACAATTTATAATAACCAAAGCTATTTTTAAATAGTTTGAGGCCATACATCACATATTATAAAAAATCTTCTTTGCATATATGATGGTAAATAAAAATTATTAGTCTTACACCAATTTAAATCTGTACTATTCTTGGGATGATAATCCATAACATACCTGCAAATTTACATCTTAATCAAAAGTAAAGTTTAAACACTAGCGTGCTTCAAATAAATCGATTTTTTAAACTTCAGTAACAAAGATTAAGTCTCTATAAATATCTTTTTCTGTGTCTCTGAAATAGAACTAGTTCTGCACTCGTCAAAATTTATAAAAAATTTTCGATGGTGAGCAATAATATACCTATGACGTTTTAGCTCAAATGAATAAATTGTTTAGATGCTATTGCACTTTTAATAATTTCAGTCCGTAGGACACAATGAGAATATATATATATATATATATATATATTTGTGTCCTTTTAGAAAACCATAATTTGTACATTCATCGAAATCAATACACTTCGTGCGATGGTAACTTATAACATACTTACTAACTTTTATAGCAATTTAAAGTAGCATTTTGACACAATCGTGCATTACATACTTTAAGTCTATAGAACATAATGACAAAAAAAAAGTGTCCCTGTAAAACAACTGTAGTTTATGCACTAATAAATTAATATAATTCGAGCTACGGGACCTACACGTCAACTTTCAGCTCAATCTAACAAAGCGTTTAGACGCTATTGCATTTTAAATAATTTCAGTTCATATGCCATAACGATAAGTAGTCTTTCTTTGCGTTCTTGTAAAAGAACTATTATCCTTACAGACATGAAAATCTATACAGATCCTGCGACGGCAAACTATAACACAGCTAAAAATTTTCAATTCATTCGAAAAAAGAATTTTGATATTATCATGATCACATACACAAACACACTCATACATACATCATAAACACACATACATAATCAGTGTTTAAATTTAAAAAAAAATAACACAAGAGAACTCAAAACGTATAGATACGCTAAGATCTCACAGACAAATTTTTTCGTCGTTGCGGTATTTCACTTTCATAATATCTGTTCCTAAACTAATAACTGTTTTTTAGCATTCATTTATTGCATTGGACTTGATATTGTTGAATCGAGGAAAAAGTATGAACAAGTTTGCGATGATTAATATTCATTATGCTTTTGCTGAGATTAAAAGGAGATTTATCTGTTAGGGGAACTTGAAATTTTAATACTGGCCAAACCACTGAGTTAGAGTATAAGAATTTATAACTTTAAAAAAATTCCTATCAGAGAACATAGAGGTTGCAAGGATTTTCTCTCTTATTCGCTATTAACTTCGACTCTTAGATAAACGCGTAACAGTGACAAACTTTTAGGGACACGATGTAACTTTTCAGAAAAAAAAAAAAAAAAAAAAGAAACTTCTGTCATATCTTCCATCTAGACTGTAGAAGCAGCGTGTCAAATTTTGATGGGAAGTAGCAACATGTGCCTGGACGCTTGTCAAGTTTTCGCGTTTAACCGGGAATCGAAGTTAATGGTGAATATGTTAGTTAATGCTACATTTGAGCTACGCAGTGGGAAATTGGAGGTGGTCTGGGAATCAACTTAGGAATGATCTGAAGACATCTGATCACAATTTTAAATTTTTATGTAAGGGAAGGTGTCCCGCATTGGTAAACCCTGGAGTATTATTTTCTTTAAAGATCATGGAGGACGCTGCATCGATGGCGGAGTTCAGGTGCATTAGCCACTTTTAATATACACGACAGTCATTGGCCAGCTCACGTATTCAATTCGCTATTATCGGAGTACGAGTTCAATACTCTACAGACAGCGCTATTTTGACGACTGCAGAACATTCTAAAGTTTCGTAGAATGGAATGGTTTCGAATCGAAAATCGCAGAACATTGAGGTTTAATTTATTCGCATGAAGTGCGAAATTTCTTGCCATTCTCACAAGTCGAAGCAGACGATAGACCGCTTACTATTCACTCCTTCTACTTTTATAGCTCGGTCGAGGTAGACTACAGGAACTTCCCTCGAAATATATTAGCACTGATCATATAGAATCTGACATACAATGTATAAATATATTCGAGCAAATTAGTTTCCAGAAATTGGAAATTAGATTTACTTTCTTTGTTAATACACTGGTCAAGTTTTATAAACGATAAGGAAATTAAAATTCCCCTCGAAATTACTCGTTTTTTTCAAAGGTTAAAGAAATATTATAGTTTGTTTTGTGCTGCTGATGCTAGTATGATAGTTTTTAGGCTCAAAAATAACAAATCTCAACCTAAAGAAAAATATTGATTTGTATTTACCAAATGTTCAGTAAAACAAAATCTTAGCCAAAAATGAAATTTATAATAATTTATCAACGACTGAATTTTAAATTGTGATTATTTTTGAAAAAAAAAAAAAAAAAAATGGTTTACGATTAGAAATTTCTGGTAAATTTTAGTGGGGCATTGCAAAAATTCTAAATAAAAGTACATAATAAGACTTATTTTATTATCTATGATATTTATTACTTTGAAATATATCCAAAGTTTTTCATTTCACTCTGAATAAAATAACCCAGTAGTGTTTGAAATTTCAATATGTTTTTTCGCTTTTTTATTACGTACGATACACATAGAAAATGTAAGAGATCAGCTGTTCTCATTATATAATTCATGAAGCATTGATGTTATAACTTTTTCGAGCTCCACCAATGGTCGAGAGGTTCTGATTTCAACGCTGGTAGGTAGCATGTTACATGATCAAAGCCAGGACGTTGCCTAGACGTTCGTGATTTTTTTTCTTCCCAAACTCGCGTCAATGGGCTAGGACTCCTTAGAAAAATTCCACAAAGACACACCCCTCAGACGTAGTAGTACACAGTGAATGGGCCTTTACACAACCATTAAATACCTACTTATTGGACTGACGTATTAAGATCAGTCATCACACAGTGCATGACTTATATTTTTTATCTGATTACATAACGAAAACATTTATTTAGTAAAAATCATAATGCGATTTTTTTAAAACTGTAACTGTAGAATTACATTGTTTACAATGTCATTTTTAAATTCATTTAATATTTTAAGATAAAAATTTTAAACAATATATATGTATATATATATATATATATACACATAATATAAATATATAAGAAAATATGTATAAAAAATGCAGCATTATCTTTTTGTTTAGAGATTAACTTAATCCTACGTTCTAATTTTAATCTATGTGTAAGTAACATAATTAATCTACCAAAGTGAAATTAATAAGAAATAAGATACATCTGCAAATGAATTCACATATTTCAAAGATTTTAACGAACACCATATCAAATGTAATTATGCGAACCTTTCATAATTTTGAAATTCTTTAGATTTCAGTGTATTAAGATTCGTAAATTTTTATTGCAATATTAATGACAAGAGAAAATGAATCTCACATATCTTGTTGGTAAGTGAGAAAATTAAATGCTCATGCATGAACTTAAGTATGCATAATAATTAATTTCACGAGGGAAAGTTACTATAATTAAGCAAATATTTCAACGAAACATATTCCCGTATTTCATTTAAGTGAAAGCCAAATAAATCATTGCGTGACTATGCATTGAGTAATAGGTATTTTAATCATTTACGAGGGGCAGTCATATTGATTTCATTTCGTAGAATATTCATGACTTTTATCACTTTTATGTGATTAAGTGACTAAATATACTCTATTTCTATTCACCGAGCACACACCCTTTGAAATTCACCCTGTGTGATTAATTTCATTAAAAGCAACTTTTTTCATTTTCTGATTCTAATCTCTAAACAGGTATCTCTATGAACTTTTATCTGGGGAACTTAATTATTCATTCGAAAAAGATAAAAAGGGGGTGGGAACGTACTTTTCCGTTTTAATGCAAAATATTCAGAGGGTAAACCTAATAAATATTTTAGTAAAGTAATAAGGAATAAGTCAATTGGCTTTCACGTTAACTAAAATCCAAAATATACGAATTTGTTTGTATATATGGAAATATTAGAATATATATTGGGACTTTTAGTTGCATATACACAAAATAACATTTGCATAAGAATGATAAACATGAATAATTATGAATGAGTATATTTGTAGACATTTGAATCAATTCATACTGATTTTTACATATTTACTTTCCTGTGAATATGAGTTTTATATGCGTCTTAATTTATCTTATATACATACAGATGTATATAATGTAATAAAAAATAAATGAAAGAAAGCAAGTTGTGATATTAGATACAATTTTTAAATTTTATATTTATAATTATTTATTTCGGGAAGATGCGTAAAACTGTTTTTCATTAAAAATTAAAAACTTATATAATCTAGCTTTCTCTTCCAGCTACACTAATAAGTATCATAAAGTTCTAACATTTCAGATTATAATAATAATAATAATAACAATAATAATAATATACTTAATTTTTCATATCATGTCTAAGGGGATGATAGACATTGAAAATTGGTCTCTGAAATTACTGTCATAGAATTATGAAATCTTTCATACATATGCATGAAAATATATGAATATTAAATATATTAAAAATTTTCAAAAACTACTAAAATTAGAAAAAAATAAATAAATAAAATTTGTTTCAAATATTTAATATGTACCCTGCGATTTCTAAAAAATTCTCCTAGAATTTACAATATTATAGTTTATCAATGTATTCTATATATAATTGTGAAATTTTTTGTAGATTCATTCGTAAGTTATTTTTTTCAATTAATAAATTAATTACAGTTAACTCCCTTTATCATGTTTCATCTTAAGTTAAACATATATTAAGAATGCACATTTTTATCACATTAAAGATTAAAAATTAAATATTTAAATATATATATATGGAAAGGTAAAACAAATTTGAAGGATGGTTATTATCTGGATTTAAAATATAATTTAACAAATATGTATTTGTTAAGGAGTAATTTTATAAAAAAAATAATTTCCCCGTAGCAAAACATGGGCTTTGGCTGTTGATAAAAATATATATTTTGTGCTCATAACTGTATTACAGACATAGGTCTTTATTTATTTATTTATTTATTATTATTATTATTATTTTTTACTTTCAGTTAAACGATAAACACGGGGTGCTTTCCATATAATGAAACTGTTGTACAAATGCTACTCATTCATCGGGGTCAAGCAGCATCGTCTCACTAAGAGAAAAATGTTTTATATTAAGCTAGGTATCAATTTTATAGCACATTTTATCAGATCTTACCAATTTCCATCTGATTAAGGGCACAAAGCCTGCTGAAAATAAATTAGAATTGTTTTTTTTCATAAACCTCTAATCTATGATCTACATAATAAGGCCCTGGAAAAAAATTTAAGGTCGATTAAATATCCAGTTAAACTAGGATTTACGCAAATTTGTCGGATGGGAGAGCAACAAAAATACAGTATGCAAATGATTTGTTAATTATAATACGCTTTAATAACACAGGTTCTCATAATTATAAGAACACCCGTTTTTCTATATTAACTAAACACTGAACACTATTATTTAAAAAAATATATTTTTTATTAATTTGAATTTAATTAATAGACTATATTTAAAAAGTTTTATCGTTTTTCTATCTTTAAAAATACAGTCAAAAAGATGATTTTTCAGGTGTTCACAATTATAAGGACAGATCGAATCTTAGTAAATTTTTTTCAGTTATTCTTTAAATTAATATTTTATGGGGTCTCTTTTTAGGGTGAAACAGTCAGACATTCGCTTTAGTATATATATACACACACACATATATATATATATATATATA
The DNA here is from genome assembly GCA_963930645.1 of Salticus scenicus. Lineage (NCBI taxonomy): Eukaryota > Metazoa > Arthropoda > Arachnida > Araneae > Salticidae > Salticus > Salticus scenicus. The sequence goes on from OZ005652.1 coordinate 99,552,726, forward strand.
TATACATTTTTTTTATTCAGTTTCAATACCATTTCATACGGCATAGATGATATTTTGAATACAATTAAACTATTTAAAATTGCTTTCCACTTGCATGCACTTTTCTAACATGATACATTAAGGTTTTTATGTTTTTTCAACTTTTAGGCCACAGGAAAGGCAATAATACAGAAGTTTCTTTCTTCAAACTATTTCCTATTGCTCTAGAAGTAAATCAAAAATGTAAGTCTTGTTGAAAAAAATATTATTACCCCCCAAAATCTGACAAAAACCTGAGAATTCCACGTTTAAAATTTGCGGATATTCTCTTGATGTTCATAATAATAGAAAAAAAAAATACTAAATTCATTCTGCCTTCAGTAGAAAAAGCTCCCCAGAACACCATAGATCCACCATTAAAATGCCCAATTCATATCTGCCTTTAAAAAATCTGCTCTGTCTTTCGCTGTCTTCCGATCGTGTCAGTAACTGTTAAAACCATTTGGTTAATCAAGAATAAAATGTTTTTCATCCGAAAATGCAACATTTTACCACTTAATATTATCTTTAATCAATTTTAACACAGATGTTCTTTCCCCCATTAAATGCTTATTGGTTTTTACAGGTTTTTTATTCATATTAACATATTATTAATTATTTTAAACATGCATAAGTGTGGACCCCAACCTTTCGTTAAAAAGTATGAGCAAATTCAGCAGCAGTCATTATTAGTAGAACAGTATGAGGAATTATGAGTCTTCGATCTCTGTAAAACAACTCTGATTTTGCATCAGATCTCTCACCTATCGAACCAGCAGTTCAACGTTTGATCACCTTCAGCAATTTTAGATCTTCGAATTTCATTAGAAATTCGGCGGATTGAAATTATCCTTCCACTTAAAAAACACATTTATCTTACTTCACTACATGAACTTTCTTTTTATCGAGGAATCATCAGTAATGTCCGTCCAAGAAAATTTGAAGGCTTATATATGAATTAATCTAGCCCAGTAGTTAACAAATTCGCATGTTAACTGTAATTTATCCGCTAGTAAGTTAAATAAAACGAAAAAATCTTGATTGTCCCTATAATTATGAGTATCTAAAAACGTGAAAAGAAAATATTTTGCATGATTTTTTATTAATTTTGTTTCATATTAAAAAAAATTATAGCAGTTTTGGTTTTTAGAATACTAGATATATTAAGTGCACTTAGTATAATTTTGTTCACATTGTTTTATTTTTACATTAGTTATTTCAAAACATAAAGTGCCCTTATAAATATGAGAACCAGTGTAAAATCTAATTTAAATTAATCGAACTACTTACCATATTAGATATTACTTTTATTTGCTGATGGAAAAAGGTATAAGGTCGTGGATTTTTTTCGAAGGATATGCAAATTTTCTGCGATCTGAAAAAGCACGAAATATAAAAGGCAACTTAGCAACGCATTTAGGGTTACTTTAATATTTCTCTGTGCTATTGACTACGATGCCGAGGCAGAAACAGTTGTCCGATGAAGGACACGAAAAAATTCTTGGAATGAAAGCGAGTGGAAGGAGTGGTGCAGCTATTTCTAGGTCTATGGGAAGGTTTAGAGCGGTAGTCAATAATAAAAAAAAAATCCTTCAAAGTATGGTAAATACAAGCCCCCAGGAAGACCAAGTGCACTGTCAAGGCGCCAAAAATCGACCGTTTTTCGATAGGCCTGCGATTAGAAAATGTCTTCTTTTGAAACAGTTCGAGTTTTAAGCCTGCCATGTATCAGCCGAACTATCTACAACGCGTTAAGCTCCAACTCGAAGGTGCAGTTCGTAAAATTACAACTTCGACAACACTTGAGAAAGAAGCAAAAATTATCTCGCTTAGAATTTGCTAAAAAATATGTTTCGTTTGGATATATATGGAAAGATATAGTTTTTTCGGACGAGGAAAATTAAATTTTGATGGGCCAGATGGCTTTAAAAAATACCTTACTTTTCGAAGCGGCAATATAGAGTGGGATCAGTAATTGCATGGGGAGCGTTTGCTGCTAATGGGGTAATTTATACCAAAATGAACGTAAAAGAGTATCAAGATCGGCTGGACGGTAGTTTTCTTCCCAATGTCACTCTGGTTACACCAGGAGATTGGACATTTCAACCAGGATAATCATACATTCTGCTCTTTCAACAACAGCTTGGTTTGAAGCAAAAGAGGTCCGTCTGCTTGAATGTACATTATGCAGTCTGATTTAAATTCATTGGAAAATATTTGAGGCACTCTTGCGCATTCTGTTTATAAGGACATGTGACAATATCGAGGGAAAGACGAACTCTTCAATGTGAGCAGGAATGCGTGAGAAAATGTCAAAAAAGAAACTTTATTTCGACTCGCTTCAATAATGACAGATCGGCTGACAAAAAACATTGAAAAAGAAAAAGAAATGAATTTGTAGAGCATTTCTTTTGTATTTTCATTCACAACACCTCGACCTTATATTTATTTCCAAGATGAGTTGTCATCAGATTTTTAAATTGTCATTTAGTGCTTTGATTATATTTTACATATGTTCATAACCTATGTTTCGGTTTTTTTATTTCACTTCTAAGAAAGTGTGATATTAAATTTTCCGTGTTTAACTACGTTTTATACCTTTATTATTAATATATTTTCGATGTTTTACTTTTTTTTCAGAGCCTTACAAAATCAACGTTTCATTCACACCGAGTTAATAGAACGAAACTTTTGAGTAACATTTAATTTTAACCCTATTGTTTTATCCAAAATACATTTCAATCTTAAGTGATTATTGCTTTGGTAGATAGATAAATAATAAAATTTTAACGCATTTTTATATTTACAGATTTTTTTTTTTTTTTCACATGTCTCTAGTGCGAGATTTAATGGTCAAATGTCTGACCCTAATCACAAATGCTTTTATTTCAAAAGGAAAAGAAAGAGAAAAAATTCAAATCAAGTGCTTTTGCTAAAGTTTTTAAGGAATTGTAACGAAATATTGAATTTCATCCAAATAAATAAATAAATAAAATAAGTAAAAAAGTCTCCAATGAAAGATTTGTATACAAAAACATCTCTGAATAGAATGTTTCCAAATAGTTTTTATTTGTTTATTTTTTAAGAGAGTCTGTTGGTTTTATGAAATTCGAAATAAAATTTTTTCTACTCAGTAAATATTTAGAAATCCCTCAAGTTTTTTTATCATCGACAAAAATGCTTCATTTTGCATTGATTTCTTGGAAAGTATTTGGGAAAAAATTGATTTCAAAACACATTTCTTGAATGTTTACAAAAATAATCAGATTTTAAATGTATTAAAAAAAAAAAAAAAAAAAAAAAGAAAGAAAGAAAGAAAAAGAAAAAAAAATCTGTATAGCAATTTGAATGAAGTGTTATTCTTGAGTCATAGTTTAAAAAAAAACTTTTGAAAATTTTAGAACATTTATTTATTTTTTCTAATAACTAATAAAAATTTACTTTAAAATAGAATTAAGAACAAAATATTATGCTCTTAGCTTAGAAATTTTCAACTTGACGGTCCTTTGAATCATTCAGCCTTCTATGCAACTGCTTCAATGACAACACCATTAAATAAAAAAAAAAAAAAAAAAAAAAACATTTTCTTTGAAATAAGAACGGAAGAAAAAGCTTGTTTTTACAAGCTTGTTTGGTAAAGCTTGTTTTTACAAGGTATTATTTATTTTGAAGAAGAGATAGATTGCTTTTTGTGTAGCCTCCTGTAATGAATGCTTTTGTAGTACCATAGCCTCCTAAACTAGATGCCTGACGCGTAGCTCGGAAAATTGGCAACAGTTCAGGTGGTAGACAGCGCCACCTGGAACAGATTGTGTGGCTTTTTTATTCAAGAGCCACCAAAAATATTTAAAAGTTTGATTTCATATACATAAAAGGCGAATAGAATCGAAGAAACGTCAATTATAATATATATCATATATGACTTCTTAAATTTATTGGTGACAGTTGAATAAAAATGTCGCGCAATCTGTACCAGGTGATGCTGTCCATCGCTTGAACTGATGCCAAGTTTCCGAGCCACGTGACAGGCATCTAATTTAGGAGACTATGGTAGTACATTAATATTTTGCTTTTTCTATGCATTATTGAGTCTTACGAAAGCATCTTCATAGCTTTATTTCGAAAGAATTTATTTATTTATTTATTTATTTTTATGGCGTTGCAATTGCAACTTTACGGGTTCGCCGAATTGATGACCATTTGTGAAGGAGTACCCAATGGGCGGTCATCACTACCCATAACAAGAACAACACATCCATGCCTTCTCCGGGATTCGAACCCAATCCCAACCGTGTAGGAGTCAGGGAAGCTACCATTACACCGTCTGAAATTTTACATTGAACAATTTTTCCTTATATCCAAATTTTGTTGAGCTCTGTACAACAATCAGTTTGTGTAGCATAAAAAATTCTACTAATTTTGTTATATCTCATATAGTATAAAAATATTAAACCATGCCTTAAATATATACCCCCTATAGAGGAAAATGCATCGCAAATTCTTTTGTAAATCCCTGTAATTAAAAGTAATGCACTATTTATACCATTTTTAATAGAGAAATAATGAAATAATTTTAACCCTTTCGACGTTGCGACTTCTTTTCTATTGCTGCAATAAAAATACCTGAAAAGTTTACTGTATACTGCAAAATAATAACCGGTCTTTAGAATTCAGCGTTGTACTTCAGGAAATCTTAGAGTTGAGAAGAAAAAATTTTCCCCCCACACACAGAGTTAAGCAGCAGGCTAATCCCTTTGTTGAAAGGGCGTGTATCAATACAATGGAAATAGCTTTTCACGATAGAAGTTGACAATCCTTTACCCAGATTTGCCTCTCAGCAAAGTTATGTTGATTTTTCAGGGAAAACTCAAACACTGCTTTATTTTTCAGAAAAAATAAGTGCATAGATATATTTCTATATAGAGTTAAGACTGAAAATTTTAAAGAGTAATTTATCTATAATACTAATAAAACACCAATTTCATTTGGTACCTTATTTGTAACGAAATTTCGATTAGATTTTTTAAAATTAATTAAAATATGAAAATAATAACTTGGTAAAAGCTTTAAAAATGGACATATAAAATTTTAATTCTTTACAAATAAATAAATAAATAAATAAAATAAAATTACGAATTATTATTATTATTACTTTTTTTCTGCATAAAATGCACAAATATAGTATTTTATATAGATGTATCATCCCCATGTTATTGTGCAAAGATTTTGGTGTCGAAAAAGGTTTGGGCATCAGACAATAGGAAGTATAAAATTCGAAAATAGTAATCGAGTAGAATGTTAATGAATATTTTAAATGCCGGAATATTGCACGGCTTTTAAGTGTTTTAATAAATATATGAAAAGAAACGGGACAAGTTTTCATAAATAAGTTATATTCAAATAAATTATAAAAAATATCATTTTTATAATCAGTTCTTTGTTATTATTATGAAACAATTACTATCTTTATATTTAAGGAAATGCTCTCTTTAAATTTTAAGATTTTACATTAGTAAGTAATATGAAAATTTAAAAATTCGTTTAAATGTAGTTAGCAGCCGTGGACGTTTTAATACATAACTAATATGTTGTGGCCACCACAAGACTTTCTTGTACATATAATCTTATACAAATTTACGCAATACAAATTATTTATTAATTATAATTTATTAAAATTATTTTCCATGATGAATCCAGATGATTTTTATCTCAAAGAAGTACAATAATAAATGCCGAAAGAAAGTCAGTTTTTTGCAGATATGAGTACACTAGAGTATAGTTAATTAAAAAAAAGAAAAGAAAAAGAATGAAAAATTGGTAGCTAGAGTTTTTCATTCTCTTTTAGTACATAAATTATTCTTAAATTTTATTAGCTAAATTATCTGTGTGTATTACCGTGTATATTAACTCTAGGAAAAATATCCATAAGAAAGTAAAATGGCCAGCTTCTCCCAAATGAAAAGGAATCACTATTTCAAATTCGATGATCAATCTATGTCTTATTACTATATCTATGATAAAAAAAAAAAAAAAAAAAAAAAAGTTCAATAATAAATTTGCTTATGCATGTGTAAACATGACGCTTTTATGGCTTTAAAATTAAATAAGAATAATAATTTTAAAGGTTAGAAAGAAATAAAGTGCGAAAAATTCGCACTGGCTTGCTAGTTAATAATAAATTAAATATTTAGAATTTAATTTCGTCGAGAGAAATGAATAATACAAATAAATAAAGGAATACATGGTTGTATAATAAAGAGTAAAGAATTTCAGTTCTATTTTTCTTGGAGACGTTTCGAATTTATATAAATATCACGTGGTAAAAATTGAAGAAACTTGTTTTAAATTTTATGTAGATCAGTGTTTAGTAATTTGAACTGGCAAGAAGAAATAAATTTTGAAATAAATTTCTTACAATACAGCATGAAATTATTTTTTAGTCCATGGAAATTAATTTTGTTGTTTTTCAACTAATTTCAACATATTCGCGAAAAACTGCACATTTTGCTTTGTTAAATAATCAAATAAAGATTATTTTCTTTATTAATAAAATATTCTGTATTTATAAAATTAAATAAAACGTTCTTGATTTAAATTGATTTTAACCCTTTGTATCCCACCGGGACTATAAAGTCCCATAAAAAAAAAAAAAAAAAAAAAAAACTCAATATAGCCTAAATTTACCGCAGGATTTCAATGGAACTTCAAACTCCCTATAGTTTAATGTTTCCCTATAGTTAAACTATAGTTTAAGGTAAATTTAATTTGAGATGTTTCTCATGCAGCAAAATATATATAAATACAATAAAAAATTTCAAACTATTTCTCCAAAAATAAGGTAATTTGGGATATAAAGGGTTAAGTAAAGTAATTGTTTGAAATATTTTGTATTTATTTTTTTAATGTTTATAATTTATTTTTTAATTAACTACAGTATATATTTCTTCCAAAATTTTGACATTTTTATTTATTGAAAACTTGTGATTTTTAATGGCATCAGTGGTTATATTAAACATAAATAAACACCTCTCAGTTGATTTGTTAGCTAAATTAATTCGTACTTTGCTATCACTCCTATTTAAAAAATTGTTTATATATATTACTTTTGAAATAAATTTATGACTAAATATAAGATTTATTGTTTTATGGAGAGAAAAAATTGGGAATGAAAGGGTTGAGATAATTTGCAGAAAACAACAGATTCTTAATCGTAAAATGGCAACATGAATAAACAAATTATTTGTTATTTTGAACGATAGTGTTTGTTAGATCGTCATAGTCCTATCTTTTTTCAAGTCATTTTTATTGCTTATTATTATTAATAAACTTCACTAGTCACCATATTAAAAAAAAAAAAAAAAAAAAAAATCAAAAGAATTGACCAACCGTTTTTTTTCCCCTTTTAATCGCTTAATAAATAAATAATAATAGTTATAAAAATAATTACATTGAAATCGCTCTAGAACTTTATTTGGGTACTGACTGCCTACTACCGCTTTTTTCCTTCCTGCACTGCATCGGTCCAAGTTCACACTATGTTCAGAAGGGTCTTTATTCAGTACTTTAATTTGGGTATTTATCGACGACAGGTGGAGCTGTTATTGTTTAAGAACTGTGATTTTAAAGACGACTGTGTCTCAGCATCTATTAAATATTTTTCTTCAAGCCGTGTATTTTATATCCTACACTCTTCGCACTATATTACCATATATTTCCGACCAATATAAGACCATTTTAATAAATTTAATCTTTTATACTATATTACAATTTTTTTCTGATAAATAAAATGAACTAACAAAAAATCATTAAAATAGAAAAAAAAAAAAAAAAAAAAAAAAGAAAAGAAAAGAAAAAATCCTTTTCAAAGAATTTAATTGTATGAAAAGTAAAAAGTTGAGACATTATAAAAATTATGCATAAACATGAATTTTTAAATAGTTTCTTTAATTTAAAATTCAATATGTTTCGACTATTTTACAATTTGAATTCAATAAACACAAAAAAGAAAAAAGAAAAGAAAAAAGAAAAATCGCCCTCTAATTAAAAAAAATTAAATAAAAAAAAAATTAAATAAAAAATAAATAGCGCAATAGCTGTTGCTAAGGTACGCAGATTGATATGGATTAATAAATATTAGAAAAGAAAATATAAGTGTCAATGAATAAAATCGAAACAGAAAATAATTAAAATAATTAAAAAGAAAAAAAGAATGGTGAAAACTATTTTAATGAGGTGCACTTTTATGGTCCAAGTTCTGCTAAGTTTTGTAGCTCTGCGATCAGTAGTTTAAGCACCAGAGAAAGTCAGTCACACAGACACAGTGATATGCACATAGATACAAAGATACTTCTCTGGATTTATATACATTTATTTAAATGTTTATTTATTTTGTTTATTTATTTAATTTATTATTTATTTATTTATTTATTTATTGATAATTTTATAAATGGATTTTGTTATTCTTATTATTAGTTTTTTTTTTTTAAGGGGGGGGGGGTGTATTTACTAGATTAATTTTTTACCTTTGTTTTTATCGAATGTCAAATATGCCAGTAAATTTTGTTAATTCTTCGTTTACACATCATTTGATCTATAATAACAGTAATAATAATGTGTTTGTGTAACAGCTGTCTGAAGAGTTACAAAAGTTTTTATATTTTCTGTTTTGACTCACAACGAAGCACTTGAAACCAGATTTCTGGATTTTTAAAAATTAATTGAAGTTGTTTCCATTGTCATTTTTAGTCCCCTCGCTTATCAAACACAAAGTAAAAAGAGATTAGCTGTCAATTAAAAACATTACCAGAGATAAACACTTTTTTTTTTTTTTTTTCATAATACAACAGGTCTTACTATTTCTTTCAGACAATGATTTTCCATTCTCGCCGTTTATCGTATTACACCTTGAAAAAATGCTGAAAGTTTGACATTGCATCTGTCCAGATTATTAAATTTTATGAAGAATTGGTACACCTATTAATCATGACGATATCTAGCTAACGCCGTATTTTTTAATTCAGTATGATATTGGGTCAAATGATATTAAATAAAAATCACACTGTAAATTAAAAAAAAAAAAAAATGCCGAAAATAAAAATAAAATAAACAGATAAATATATTTCCTTTTATGTAGAAGAAAGAAAAAATGAACGTGCAAATGTGCAAATAATAAAATTGAAAAAATCTTGCTAGACCGACATGCTATATATATATATTGCTCATTATCATTATATTATTTTCTTTATGTTGAAAATAAATAAATAAATAAATAAATAAAATTTAATAAAGTTAACATACATGTATTTATTATAATTTCAGAAGGATTTGACGCCTTTGTTTATATTAAAAAATTATTTAAAAATATTTATAATTAATATTTAAAAGAATGTTAAATTTACTTAAAAGAATAATAATTTATTTGAAAGAATTTATAATTTATTTAAAAGAATGTTAAAGTTTCTAAAATAATGATATCAGATTTTATGAATTAAAATGAATGACAAATATTCAAATAAATTTAATAATAATAACAATAAAAAGGAAATTTCTGACGGTAAATAAATTTTTTGACATAAATACGACTTTAAAAAATGTATTGAAATTATAAAAACTATATATTCCTAGATTCTATGTTTCATGAGTTAAGAATATATAAATAAATATGTAAATGTATTTTTTTTCATGTCGAAAAAAAAAAGTTTTTTTTTTTTTTTTTTTTTTTTTTTTTTTTAATAGTTAAAATAAAAATTGGTCATAAATATGTAAAAAAAGAAAGAAAAAAAAAGGAAAAGAAAAAGAAAGAAAAATGGCATTTTTAATTTTTAAGAAGTAACTTGTTCGAAACATGTACATGTTACACTAATTACATTCAAATATAATTAACCTGATAAATAAGTATCATTGCAAGGAAGCTTTATTAGTTGTAAAACTTGCAACAGTTATTTCAAGTCAAAATAACAGTACATCACTTCATCAGGTGATAAAAGCTAGGCACGAATTCATTAACAAAGCAGAAAGGCGCTATCGCGCTTACTAAGATATTTAAAAAGGCCTTCTACGTATGGCTTTCTTAGAAACATCATTTGACGAATTTCGGAGTAGTGCGGCTGTCTAACGAAAAGTGTGTTGGGACATTAAAGCTAATTGAATGCGCTAGGCTAGGTTCCCAGATGTATGCCTTCCGTTGGATCATTTTAAGGATCCTAGCCCGTCTTTGCGCAAGTTTTGTAAGAAATCGCTAAAAACTCTGAACAGCTAAGCAGACGAGCGTATCTGGGATCGAGCGTAGACATCATATCTAACAAACAGGAAAAAACAAATGTTTAAAAAATCAATTGTAATTTTTTTTTTTTTTTTTTTTTTTATTGTTGCATAAAACAATGTTGGATGTTTAATTTCACTGCGAAGCTAATGTAAGTTAAAGGGTTAAATGATAATATGTGTTTAGTAAAATGCATGGACTGAAAATTATTTGATAATAATTATGCTTTGCAGCTCAAGAAGTTAGATGTGATCATCTGCAGATAAAACTATTTTAATCAGTAATTGAGACATTTTATAGCTAAATTACGCTACGCGGCAAAAAAAAAAAAAAAAAAAGTTTCGAGGTCTCACACCATTTTTGCTAATTCTTATGTGACCTCCTGAATCCGAATATGACTCCCATTTTGCCCAGTCACCCACCATTTTCTAGCTACACCACCCCCTCCCTCAATTTATTACCATGTCCGATAATTTTATGACCATGCATGTAATTTGAAGAATGAAAAATAATTAATTTAACACCTGAAAACGAAAAAATATAAAGTTAAAAAAATAACATTAAACATATTTAAAAAATAAAAGTTATGTAATGCATAATTTCAGTGGCCAATCCTCCCCGCCTCCCCCCCACGCCCCCCACAAAAAAAAAAAAAATCGCTTGTAGTCCATGTATTAGAATTTTCCAACGCTGTAGCCCCTCAGAAGATATTTAACTATTAAGATACCCCCCCTTCCTAAAAATCAAATTTAGAGCCATACAATCACCGAAAAATGATAAAAATAGGGGGCCATTCCTAAAAAACGATGGGTTATAGGTCAAAATGGTCGTCCTATTTGGATTCAGAAGGTCATTTTACATAATGTATTTTACAATATGCTGAAGTTATGTCAGAGGCAATTTTCATGCCGAGCAGTGTTATTCATTATTTAATACAAAGCTGCTGTGGTAATAAAATTAATAAATGACAAAGAAATTTCCATGATTATAATAATATATATTTGATTTTGTTTTCCACGGAAGAAAGAAATAAAATATTTTCACCCTCGCGTTTGTTAGAAGTATGTATGTTAAACATAATATTTTAGTATTTTAATTTCTTTTTCTATTTTACTGAATAACTGTTTTTATTTATTTATTGAAAAAAATAATATTTCTTTATAGAATTTTAGAATTTTAACAAACAATGAATTAATTATATGGCTTTCTCTTTGCATCGCCCCAATCCTTTATTTAAATTTATATTATTTAATAGATTTAAAATGCATGATGATTGGATTACTCTATATCTGTGAATGGGAAAAAAATAAAATTTTGATGGAAGTCACACTGATTAACTTTAATATAAATTAATTTAAAAAATAAAGAATGGAGGAAAAAAATACAAAGAAAGACTATTTTTTCTATTGAAAGCAATTTGTGTATTTTACTTCTAAAGGTAGCTGATTATATATAATTCTATATTATACATTTAAATTTTAAAAGTACTTTTGTAATTAAACTGTAGAACTAACAAAGTGTAATCGTTTATATTTAAAATGAATTAAACTAATATGAAGCAATTTTATATAAAATATTGTGTGTAAGACATTAATTTGGACGGGGGCGGGGAGACACTGGGCTTTTCATACTGCTGAGTCTCGAGTGAGCCCTGCAATTAATCTTCGTTTTAATATTACGGAAAAACACTGGAGATAAAATAACATTTATCTAAAGCATTTCATGCAATGCAATAACATATTTTCCAAAGGAATATATATTCAATATTAGAGGTTCTTATGATTGTCTACCGTGCATTCCAAAAGATACAAAAAAAAAAAAAAAAATCAAAATGGACAAATTTCCGTTTAAGATAATCTCCAAATCATAAGGGATTCATCTGATAATTTAGTAATCTGTTTTAACATTTTATAGATTATATGTATTTATATTCTTAAAAAAAAAAAAAAAAAAAAAAAAAAAAAGAAGAAGAAGAAGAAGAAGAATGGAATAAAATAGCATTTGCTTGTATGTATTATTAGTTTTCTTTCTTTCCTTCCTCTTTTCTCTTTCCTCCCCACCCCCACTGTTTTCATGCTTCTTGGATGAGTATGATCCTATACATTATTCTAATATCTTGACAGTATGAATGACTACCGTGCATTCCAAAAGACGATCCATTTATGATTATGGTCTGATCATCATTCAGTATAACTAAACAGAGTTGATAATATTAAAAAATATAATATATCTAAAGGATTTAATTTATATAAGTTTGGTTTATAAATATCAAAAACATTAAAGTAATAATTTGTTTTCACGAAATATAGTTGAAATATATAAATTAATATAGTCTAGTATAAAGAATATTATGGACAGTTTTGACAAGCATTAATGTTCACTATTATGTATGGCTATTTTAATTTATGCCCGCTTAATTTTAATTTTTTTAAATAATTTTTTCTAAATTTATTTACGGTAATTACTATCTACATTTTTACTTTTTACTTTCTTTTATCCATATGTATGGTAGATAAAGTTTTGCTTTTCGGTCAACTTTTCGAAATTGTGTTTTTGTTATATTTACACGTTATGAAGTTCCTTGAATCAGAAAAAACATGTTTTTCGCCTATTTTAAATTGTTTTTAATGAACATTTATTTTACAGTATTCGTTATTTTATTCTTTAACGTACAATCTGTCATTATGGTAATGAATTTCGGGTAAGAGAAAGTTATGTGATTGCCATACTAGAATATTTCTTTTTTACCATATAGTCCTGCATTTTCCTCTTTATCTCTACTTAAATTTACACAAATATGATAGAAAAATTGTTTGCGGTCAAATTTTTTAACCTACGTTTTCTCTAGAAATATGCAGTCCCTTCCCCCACTCACGTGAATTCAAATTTATTTCCAGTCAATTCTCTTTATAAATAAAATTATAAAGATCATTTTTTGATCATTTTTCCACCATAGTTGTAACAAATTATATATTTGAAGCTTTTACTGTTTTTAAACTATGCTTAGGACTATGCAAAAGCAATCTGTCTAAAACTGAAGCTATAGGAAAGATTTTAAGAGCTACCTTTCTTCCTTTTTTAATTCTAATAAATATAAATGTTCTAAATTTATTTAGGTTTATTTATTTAAATATATATATATATATATATTGAGCTTCTTTAACATAGTTCTCATTTTAATCAATGTTAAAGTATGAGTAGCAGATTATTTAGTACTGTGAAAAGGATGTTGTATAATTATAAAAGTATTCTAAAATATGCCATCTGAACTGCAGAATTTAAATGTAGTAATTTTATTTCACCCTTTTATATGCATGTTCTAAAAAAAAGTAGTTTTTTTTTAAATAAAAAAATTAAAGTATTAAAAATGTCATCATGAAATACGTATATATATATATATATTGAGCTTTCATAACTTAGTTCTGATTTCATTCAATGTTAGAGAATGAGTCGCAGATTATTTAGTACTGTGAGAAGGATGTTGTATAATTACAAAAGTATTCAAAATATGCCATCTGAACTGCAGAATTTAGATGTAGTAAGTTTATTCCGCCTTTTTTATATATATGTACTAAAAATATAGTTTTTTTTTTTTTTTTTTTTATTTATTTATTTATTTTATTTTATTTTTAATAAAAAATTAAAGTGCTAAAAAACGTCATCATGAAATATTAATTTATTTTAATAAATGAATTATAATAAAAGTACAATAACAAACAGTCATAAATTGATATCACAGGATATCTGATCCTAACAATTGGAAAAATAAATATGCATTGCGCAAATAATAGTAATCAATATAGTTTACTTGATAAAAGTTTATATTTCATTTATTTATTTATTTTTTCTTGAATTATTATTGAAAGAAAGTATTTTATAAAGTGTTCTAAAACTCTAATAGTGAGATATTTTGAATCAAAGCTACTCAAAAATTGCGTGAAAAATATGAAAAAATGTAGTCATTCACTTATTGCTTCATAATATAACTCATCCCTTCAATATTATTCAGGCCAAAAAATTTATGTGTATCAAATTTACAAATCTATTAATTTGAATAATAAATAACATGGTGCGACATTCACACTACTTTCCCTTACCCTGCATTTGTATAAAAAGAGATCATTATATTTCATCTATCTATCTAATTTTTCATCTCTATCCTCTTCATATATGTACAGTATACTAAAAAAAAAAAAAAAAAATCGGCACACTTCGGGACCAAAAACTGTACATTTTTTTTAATTTTGTGGATTTTCGTTTTTTTTTTTTTTTTTCCCATACAATTCTGAATTAGAGTTTTTATGATATAATGATTATTTTAAAATAATAGTGATATAAATAAGTATTTAAAATATGCATAATAATAATAATAATAAGCAATTAAAGATTAAAAAATATACGAAGTTTTATATTGCATAATGTTTTTTCAATTAAAAAATAAAAATTTGCCTTATTATATAAGATACAAAATTTAAGTATAAAAACATTTGATATAATTGACTTGTGCATTATAATATATATATATATATCACTATGTTTAGAAATATAAATAAAACTTTTTTTTTTCAGTCTTTGAATAGTTATTATTATTAATTTATTTCAAACATAAATGACCTAGACCTCAAATAAAATTGCCTTTATCTGTCTCATTCGGCACCTAAAGTATAACTATTGAATTAAGTACTATCTCCATTTTCTTTCCCTTGGAATCTTTACTGTGAATTTTATTTGTTTATATTGATTGTAGTGTGCGAATTTCTGGCAGTCTACTGTATATGCAGACTCCCAAAATCTTTCCTTCTTCTTCTTCTTCTTCTTCTTTTTTTTTTTTTTTTTTTTTTTTTTGATCTTTCTTATTTGTAATTTTTTCTATAAGCGTAAGAAGAAAGTATTTGATTCGCTTTTAATTTAATGTTAAATCTGGAATAATGTTTATTCATATTATTTCACTTCTACTATCTAACTTCTACATTATTTAACTAACTATCTAACTACTAATTTTACTAAATTTTACATTTGCTGTTAGTTTAAAGTTTTCAACTTCAGTTAGAGACAAATTTTAAAGGATATTAATTATTTTTTCTTTTTTTGCTCTCCACCTCTTATATATATATATATATATATATATATATATTTATTTATTTTTTTTTATTTATTTTTTTTTTTTTTTTTAGATTTTTTTGGCACGTTCATTTCTTGTATTAGCCTGCAGTATGCTTATTCATAATATATATTACACCGAATTATAATTTATTAAATTGCAGAATTGTAAGGCAGAAATGACTCTGGCGTCAACCATAAACAATTTCATTTTAATTATTGTATAACTTATATTTTTTAATAAAAAAAAAAATAATAATTAAAAAAAAGTTATATAATTATAAATGATTTTACACGGAAAATTATTAAAACAGAGCTAAATAAGTGATTTTAAATCATAAGATTACATTGTATTATTAAGATAATAGTAGCATTATTTAAATGTAAGTTTTCGCCCCTACATATAGAAAATTCAATTACACTTATGAATGTAACATTTAAATTTTATTTCCAACATGGAGAAATATTTATTTCATTTCAAAAGAAATGTTGTGAACTTGTTTTAAAGCAAAGAAGTAAAAGTTATCTTTCAACTGCAGGATTAATGTCAAAACATGCATGAGTATTGTTAAAGATACAACCCCAAATATCTGGTTGGGAATCAATTGTATTTGCTTGTAAACTATTCTTATCCGTTCAACCCACATGTCAATCAAAGAGTCTGCGAAAGGAGGGAAGTGAAATCTGGAATAAAACGGGCCTGACCACTCAGCCCTGGAAATATGTATCTAAGAAAAGACGGGTTCAACGCTTCAGAGACGAAAATCTTTATCAAGAAAAAGAAGGGCCTGACCATTTACGAGACACATTTCAAATCCGGAAAAAGACGGGCTTAACGCTTATAGGGTTAAGGTATTCTATAAATATTAACGAAATTTAGAGCGTGAACAGACATACGGATAGAAATATAGACAGATAGATTAAACGAAGTCGTAATCAGTTTTAAATATTTTTGGAAAGTGTTAAAAAAGCTTAACACAAAACAGAATACAATTGCATTAACTTCCATTTATAATCCTTAATGTATATGAATATTTTATCGTGGCTCAGTAAAACTTAACCCTTTATCTACTGACGGTACTTTAAAGTACCATTACTTTAAAAAGAGTATAAAATCGAATTTATAGAAGAAATGTCAAAGATATTTATAAGAAGGGAACAGATGTACCTCCCTTTAGTCTCACTACAAAGCATTAGACGATACATATAGCCATTTTTGTTCCATAAGGGATTTTATGGAGTGCACTTGCTGTTTTTGCTTGATATTTTTCACAATCTTCATGTGTGTTATAATTAATTCCTATATCATTTCAAGAATATCCCTCTAATCTTAGAAAAAACATGAGAAAAATAAAGAGTAATTATTTCTCTACACTTTTTTCATGTCAAATTAATTTTTTTGACCTCCATGTACCAGTGGTACACTAAAGTACGACCTCATAAAATTCTCATTAATTATTATGATGAGGTGATATGCATAATTTTTAACATATATATCTTTAAATAATGCACTTTAGTAACTAAAAATATATGTTTCAAACACAATTTTTGTCTGTATCATAATGCAGTAGATAAAGGGTTAAGGCTAATTATAACATATTTAATAGAATGTATTGTTTTGTGAATATGAATTATAAATCTTAATTTTCTTTTGGTTTGTGAAGTTCAAAGGTACTTAAATATGGATATAAAAAAATGCCTCTCATATACAGAATGTATTCTCGTTCTTTTGGGTGTTTTTGTATGCAAACCAATCACAGTAATCATTTCGTTATCAATAAAGAATATACTGCAGTGAACTTGAATAATACCTATAAATTTGAAGAAATTTTGGAAATATTTACGAAAGTTTAAACGAGTTCTGGCAAACAGAAAGACAGACAGAAAAACACACCCACACGCACGCACACCCACACACCCACAAAAAAAAGGACAATGTAGTTGAAGTTATATTCTCTTTTAAATATTATTAGCAAATGTTAAAAACGTTTAATATATCACCCGTACCATGCCAAGCTACTGAATGTACAAAAATGTTTTTTCATATTAGATATTTTGCGCTTACTTCTGAAATGATACGCACAGGAAAATTACACTTAACGAGCAACTGATAAACGCAGTATATGTACAAAATTTATTTATTTTCGCATAGCGCTGATTTTTAGGGCGCGATTGCAACAGGTTTTTGTTGTCAACAAAAGTAGCCATTTTCAAATTCGATAGTTTGACATGGTGGTCACGATATACGGAAATGCAATTATTTTCCAAATATAATATTAATGTATCTGAATATTTTGATTTATCACTGTAAACCTTGATTACCACATTCTATAAAAATCATAATTTCATAATTTTTTTGTTGCAATTTAGGATTTTTATTTTTATCAACCGATAGGCGAAAACAATACATGAACGAGGAATATATGATAACTATTTTATTTAGTCTGATTCCACTATCAGTATTACTAGGCTTATAACTATTCAAGTATGAATAAAATCTCTAAGTAATTACTATAATATGTATGTCCTTGTTTCAAAATGAATTTTATAGAAGCAAAACTGGTATAAAATCAATTCAGGACATGTCTTTACGTAATATGGCAGGTTAAATTCTCTAGAAAAGATTCGGGTAGAGAAATAAAAAAAAAAGAAAATAAAAAAAGATCCGTTTTATGTTAAACATGTTATGTTTAATCATTATGTATTGGAATCTAAGTGAAGGTTATGTGTAGTATCTTTCTACTTGGTTCTAAGCCAAATAGGAACTGCATTGGCTAGAGTTGGGATTTCACGAGAAAAAAAAAAAAAATATTTTCTTACATTAAGTGTGTTATTAAATAATATCCTTACTTAAATTATGAATCCAAGCAATGAACAAGGAATTAACATTTGGAATTAAAATTTCATGGTGTTTACTTACGAAAGTTTAGAGAAAGTAAATTAAAAAATAATAGTTTTGTGTTATATTTATTTCTATAAATTTTTACCTGTTCTTAATAACAGTTTTATTAAATAGAAATTATTGGTTTATTTTAATCAGTGTTATTTGTTACAGCAATTTATCAAAGAATTTATTAAAAATAACTGATAGCCATAAAGCGAAAATTTAGCAGCTATGAATATATCTTAATAGTTTAAGAAACAAATTTGTAATTCGAAAATATTTTAAATTATTCATTTGCATTTGGTTTAAGCCAAAAGACCTGTTGACAAAATGTAAAATTGTTTATATTCGAGAGCCCTTTAATTTACATGACCCATATTTGAAACTTCCTACAGATTCAGTCAACTGGACAAAACAGACCTACTTCAGAGATTTTTTTTTTTTTTTTTTTTTTTTTTTTTTTTTTCACCAAGTTGCTTTTATGTAAAATATACTTTGATCTTAAATTATTATTGCTTCGGTAGATAGAGAAACATAAATAATTGAACCCAGTTTTCTATTTATAGTATTTTTTCACGTGTTTTCTAATGTGAAATCTAATGGTAACACGTATTACCCTTACCGCAAATGCTTTCGTTTAAAAAGGAAAAGGAAAAAAAATCAAATAAAATGCTTTCACTAAAGTTTTCAAGGAACTGAAGAGAAATATTGAATTTCATCTAAAGAATGAAATAAAAAATAAATAAATACATAAAATAAGGAAAAAATTCTCTGATGAAAGATTTATGTACAAAAATATCTCTGAATAGAACGTTTTCAAACGGAATTTATTTATTTATTTATTTTTTAAGACAGAGTCTATTGGTACTACGAAATACAAAATAAAAATTTTCTATTTAGTAAATATTTAGAAATCTGGCAAGTTTTGTTATCATCGACAAACTTGTTTCATTTTACATTGATTGCTTGTAACGAATCAAAAAATAAAAAATAAATAAATAAATAAATAAAATAAAATAAAATTTTCTTGAAAGTTTACAAAAAGTATCAGATTTTAATTTACAAGAAAATTTTTAGCATAATATTTTGAAGGAAATGAACTATTTGATTTAATTTCATGAAATATTCAAAATTTAATTTGATAAATATTAAAATGCTTCAATATTAAAACAATTATTTTTTTTCTAATAATTAATAATTAATGTTTCATAATTATATTAAAAACACTTTAAACACACGTAAAATTAAATTTTATTTAAAAAATGTAAAAAAAAATATATCCGAAGCTTTTCGCTTTAATAGTAAAGCATCATCAGGGATTTTTATTATTCGTTTCCAATGAGCAGTTTTTAAATATTTTTTTCTTTTCACAGTCAACAGTTAAGATTTTAATAACGTGAATATCAGCATAGTCAATTTGAATTTCGGTAAAGTTTGGATCAAGGAGTTAAGTCTTAACTGTTGACTGTGAAAAGAAAAAAAATATTTAAAAACTGCTCATTCTAAACGAATAATAAAAATCTCTGATGATGCTTTACTATTAAAGCGAAAAGCCTCGGATAAATTTTTTTAACATCTTTTAAACAAAATTTAATTTTACGTGTGTTTAAAGTGTTTTTAATATAATTCACAAATGACACGTGTTCAATTTATCTCTTTTTTTAGAGATAATTTATAATTAATGTTTTATTAATTTAACTTTAAAATAAAATAACAACGAAAAGTAATGCGATTAGTATAGCTTATAAAACATTTCCAACTCGACGCACCTAGTGATTCATTTAGCCATCCGTGTAACTGTCTCAATGATGATACCATAAAAAGCATTTTGTTTTTAATTAGGAAAAAATAAAACGTGTAAAAATTGTTTTTATACTTTCCATATTTTAAAGAAAATCCACAAATCGTTTTTGTGTATCCCTCTTGTAGTGAATACCGTTATTATATTGTGTGTAGTAAGAAATTTTAAAGCATGTTCCAAAGAAATGAATACGTAATTGAGAGCTTAAGCGGTCTCTCCACTTATCGTCTCCGAAAGCCGAAGTCAATGTTATTCTATGGGACTTTTTCCCCATGATAATTCAATAACTAATGCATATTTTTAAATTCCGTTTTTATTTTCCAAAAACTCACAAATATTAAACAATTTATCGCATTCTAGAAAATGATTTTTTTTTTTTTTTTTTTTTTTTAAGATTTCATTTTTAAGCTCAAAAATGAAAAATTTCACATTGTGAAAATTTGCATTTTACTACCTCAAAATAAAATATTAAAAATTAAAAAAAAAAAAAAAATGATTTTTAGAAAGCGGTAAAATGTTTAATAGTTGCGAAGTTTCTGAATGTGAAAGCGGAATTAAAAAATATATATTAGTTAATAAGTTAAAATGGGGCAAAATTCTCCATAGAATAACATTGGCTCTGGCTTCTGGGGACGATAAGTGGAGAGACCTCTTAAAATAAAACCTTTATTCACCAAAATACAGGGTGGCTATTAAGTACCCGGAAAAAAATTGAGGAACTTTTATGGACTACCTACTTCATTATAACCACATTTTTTGTTGTTGTAATGCTTTTATCTTTAAATATTAGTTATTAAAATAATTTAAATTTACTCAACAGGCAGTTTTTGAGCGATCAGGGAAAGTAAAATCTATTAGATAAATGAAAAAGTTTCGTGATTTTTTTCAAAAGTATGGCAAATCTATAACATTTTGTGGTCCGATGAGAAAGTTTTTACTGTTTAAGTCGCTAAAAACTCTCAAAATCATCGCAAACTTTTTGATATAGGTCTCAAGAACACCAGAAAAGGTAAAGGTGTAACTAGGTCTTTGTTTCTAATATGTTTGATGGTTTAAGCTGAGATTAGTAACAATGGGGAGATTCAATTTTTTTTTTTTTTTTTTTTCCAAAAAAAAAAACGCAAAATATAATGGGAAAGTTTATCAAAAAGATGTTTTGGAGAAAGTTGTACTTCCATGGAAGCAAAATCACCAGGTTAACGGCCCTCTTCACTTACCGTCGCCGGAAGCCCGAGCCAATGTTATTCAGTGGGGAAATTTTCTTTACAAATAACTTGTTAACTAATATATATTTTTAAATTCTGTTTTCACATTCAGAAAATTCCCAACTGTTAAATTGACGGACCTTTTTTAGAAATGTATTTTTTTAATTTTTAATATTTTATTTTGAAATTGCAAAATGAAAAAAATTCACATATTGAAAATTCGTACTTTGCAGTTTCAAAATAAAATAAAAAATAATTAAAAAATAATTTTTTAAAAAAGGTCCATCAATTTAACAGCTGGGAATTTTCAGAATGTGAAAACAGAATTTAAAAATATGTATTAGTTAACAAGTTATTTGTTAAGAAAAATTTCCTATAGAATAACATAAGCTTCCGCTTTCGGCGGCGGTGAGTGAAGAGGGCCCTTAAGATCTTTCACCAAGTTTGTGCTCTGGCCCATGGAGCCAAATCAACGTTTGCTTTATTCGATGTCAAAGTGAAAATGTATCTGACCAAAAATCTGTGTTCTTCTTACAGCTCTGTTTTGTATCCAACTGATTTTTCAGTGTGTGGGTTCTTAGAAGAACAATTGCTAAAACACAAAAATCATACATTCAAGACTCAAGAAAGCCCTGAAGAAAATATGGGAGGATTTAGGATCCAAACTACTTGCGCTGCACCGTCACCTCACTTCCGAAGAAGGTCGCAGCTTGCGTCAAAACCAATGACCGCCATTTCGAAAACTCATAGTAAAAAATAATTATTAGGCATTACTTGTTGCAAAAATAGAAGCTTTAAATTTGTTTGCCATTTCACTAATTATTTACTATCAAATACTTTTTCTGGATATTTAATAGCCACCCTCTTTAATTAACCCTGTTGACGATACTTTATGAGTGGACTGTATATCATTTTAATAATTACTATTCTGAAGCTATTACTTCACAAACATTTAATTAAACTATTATACATATAGTATGTACATATTTACAGTTATTAGAGGACGTATTATTAACGTATTCAAATATGTTGACACCATAGTCAACGCAAACTATAAAAAAAGGTGAACCATATCCCGAACAAGATAAACAAGAGAGATGTTACTCTTACAACGAAAAACAATACAACTGCTCCGCTAAAGCGGGAATGCAAGTGAACAAGAGATGCGCGCCAAGGTTGCGCATATAGCCAAACTAAGGTGAGCGGCAACATACCGGCCCACCTTGAAACATTGTTTCAAATTTACAGTTCTTATTTGTTATACCAAATTATAATTAATTATACGAAAATATTATATATGCAATTTAAATAATAAAACTTATACAAGAGAAATATTAATAACATTGTAAACAATAAAATAATACAAATAAAATACAATAAACAAATTAAATTTAACTATATACATTATTCATTTTCAAACAACTTTTTTTTTTTTTTTTTTTATTTATTTATTACTTTTCCAACGGCAAAAGAGCAATTTTTGAAATAGGTCGTTTATATGTCCCATTTCTTGTTTTGACAGAGACTACGCGTATTTTGTTATCCTTTCCTGGAATAATTTCTACTATTCTACCCAAAATCCAAGTACATATGGGCAAGTTTTCTTCCTTTAATAGTACCATATCCCCATTTTTAAGGTTATCTTTCTCAATTTTCCATTTGTTTCTCTGTTGTAATGTACTTAAATAATGGCATTGCCATTTTTTCCATATTCCTTGAACTATTTTAGTTAATTTTTGCCAGGTATCTAATCGATTGTCTGGAATGCCAGAGAACTCGGGTTCGAGCACCGCTGTGATGGGTCGACCAACTAAAAAATGGCCGGGAGTCAAGACGTCCAAATCTTCGATATCGTTTGAAAGGGGGGTAAGGGGTCGAGAATTGAGGATTCCCTCAATTTGACAAACAACGGTTAAGAATTCCTCATATGTTAATTTAGCGTTTCCTACTGCGCGTTTCAAATGATACTTAAACGATTTTACGCCTGCCTCCCATAGCCCTCCAAAATTTGGGGCACGGGGTGGCAGAAATTTCCAATTAATATTCTCTGAATTTAAAAAATTAGTAAGGTTTTCATCAGGCTGAGTAGCTAATCTATGTAACCTTTTTAATTCATTATTTGCACTAACAAAATTTGTTGCATTGTCACTGAATAATGTTTGGGCTTTGCCTCGTCTAGCAAAAAATCTTTTTAAAGTTGCGATAAAAGCTTCGGATGTTAAATCGCTAACTACCTCTAGATGCACGGCTTTAGTAGGCATGCAAATAAAAATACAAACAAAAATTTTGTTATAGATTCCTTTTCTTTGACCCCGATATTTAATTAAAAAAGGGCCACAGAAATCTATACCGGTACAATAAAATGGATGAGTCACATTTACTCGTTCCTTTGGCAAATTTCCCATAAGTTGATTGACCGTTAAAGGTTTAATTTTGTAACACGTTACGCAGTTACGAAATATTTTCCGAGCTAAAGATCTCCCACTAACTATCCAATATTTTTTTCTAACGTGGTATAACAAGGCTTGAGGTCCTACATGAAAGAATTTTTTATGGAAATGTTCCATAATCATGGAAGATAATTTATGGTCGTGGGGCAACAAAGGGGGATGTTTACTATCAAAATTAAAATTAGCATTTTCCAGCCTTCCACCGACTCTTAGAAGTCCCTGAGAATCTAAAATTGGATTAAAACAATTTAATTTACCTGATACGGGCTTCTTTTTCTCTAAGCAGATCAATTCTGCGGCAAACTGTGTATACTGTACCTGTCTGATTAAATGCATTTCAGTTTCGTTTAATTCGGTGCTTCGGAGTGGTCCAGTTACTTTATTTGCCTTTGCTCTTGTATTCCTAATAAATCTAAAAATAAAACTACATATTCTAATTAATTTACAAAAATTATTTGTTAATGAAAACAAATGATTATAAAAGTTCTGGGAAGAATCCGTGGATTGGATTAATCCACACAACACTGCAGGGTTAGCGTCACCCTGGTGATTATTTTTCAACTCACTAATCACAATACTATTATCACTGGGGGACAGATAGTCAGAGTCATTGTTTATGATACTACTGGATTTACTTAGAAAGTCTGGTCCCTGCCACCACAACTGATTATCCATTAAATCGGTGGTAGTTAGACCTCGTGAAATTAAATCTGCAGGATTTTCCGCAGAGGACACATGGTTCCATGTGAAGTTTTTAGACAGTTCTTGAATTTTGGCAACCCTGTTGCCAACAAATGTTTTCAATTTCCAAGGCTCGGTTTGGATCCAGGCAAGAGCTATTTGAGAGTCTGTATAGAGATAAATATTATTGATCTGTAACCTCAAAGATTTCAAAATTTTCACAATTAATTTGCATAACAAAAGACAACCAGATAACTCGAGTCGAGGGATAGAAACAGTTTTTAGAGGTGCAACTTGAGATTTGCTGCTAACCAAATTGGAGACAATTTCAGAATTATGAATAGACTGAATATACACGGCTGCTCCAAAAGCTAATGACGATGCGTCGGCGAATCCGTGTAAGTTTATTTGTTGTGCTTCAGGAATTAAAACATAGCGATTTATTCTAAGTTGTTCAAGAGCTTTTAACGAAGTGGCGAATTCTAGCCAATTTTGAGCAATAGGGCTTGGAATAGGGTCATTCCAGTCCAATTTTAATTTCCATAGTTCCTGCATAAACAACTTGGCTTTAACAATAACAGGACCGATGAGACCCAATGGGTCGAAAATGCGAGCAATGTCTGATAAAATGCTTCTCTTTGTCATAGACTTTAACTGACACAAATTTATTTTAAATGTGAAAGCATCTAAATTGGGTTTCCAGGCAACCCCTAGGGCTTTGGTTTCCTTATCAGAGAATGTGTACTCAGGGTATGTCTCTTTAGAAAAGTCAAGTAAGGAAATATGATTTGCATTCCATTTATGTAAATTCATTCCAGCGCTTTCTAACAAGTGTATAAGTTGTTTTTGAAGCTCCCTAGTAGATTCTAGCGATTCTTCCCCACTTATTATATCGTCCATATACGAATCATGTAGCAAAATATCGGATGCCTTCGGATATTTCTCGGCTTCTTCAAGGGCTAATTGCTTCAACGTTCTAATGGCTAAAAAAGGGGCACAAGCGGTACCGTATGTTACGGTATTAAGTTCATAGGTTTCAATTTCTGAGTTCACATTATCTTTCCATAAAATTCTTAATAATTTTCTCTGATCCTCGGTAATCATTATTTGGCGATACATTTTTTCAATATCGGCCAAAAACACAAATCGGTGTTGTCGAAAGCGTAACATGATTTCATATAAATCTTCATTAACTACACCCTTATATGTGATATCGTTTAATGATATTCCACTAGTTGTCGGACTCGAAGCATTAAACACAACGCGAAGCTTCGTAGTAGATTTTTCGGGCCTATAAACGCCATGATGCGGTAGATAATAACAGCTAGATTCATTTAAATTATCAACAATTTTTGTCATATGATTCAAATTAGTGTATTCTTTAATAAAATCACAATAAAGATTTCGCATTGTTGGATTCTTTTCTAAACGATTCCATAACTGCTGGAGCCGTTTTTCTGCGATAGATTTAGACTCCCCAAGAACACTAGCATCTTCCTTCAAAGGCATGGCTACCATAAATCTTCCCGATTTATCTCTCCGATACGTTTCTAAAAAATGCTTTTCACAAAATTCTTCTTCCTGACTAATTGGACGTAAGTCAATTTCAGGAGCTTCTATTTTCCAGAATTTTTGAATGGTTTCATTAAGATAATCATTGCATGCAGTAAAACCGCAAAAAGTATTTTCAGATACATTGCGGTCTATGGTTCCCGCAGCAATATACCCAAAAACGCTATTCTGAAAGGTGAATTGTCCTATTTTAAATTTATCTGCTTTTAATATTTCATAGAAAAATTCAGCACCAACTAAAGCATTTATTTTAGATTTTTTCCAAAATTCACTATCAGCTAATTCAAGGTCATGTGGTAGATTTAAACTTCTTATGTTTATATTGTGTGAAGGAATGAATTCTGTTATTTTAGGTGTGATTAAAAATTCAATTGGTTCACTAAATGAATCATCTTTATTGGAAATAATGGTACGTACTGAAGATTTCACATTTGTCATCTTACCATTAATTCCTGAAATATGAATATCGCATTTCCTTTTTTGCAAATTCAATAAATGAGCGAGTTCTCTGTCTAACAGGTTACATTGACTCCCATTATCAATAATTACACGAACCGGAATCTTTTTTTTATTGCTACTTTCCAAATAAACTATAGCAGTTGACAGCAATACATGTTTTTCACTTTTTAAGATGGGATTATTAATCTCGTTATATAATGTCATCGAAACCTCTTTTTTTTTCTTCTGCAATTGAGAATATGAATCATCATCCGAAGGAGACAGGTGCCGTATGTCTGCATCTGTCTGGTTATTTGGATTTTCTGTTTGCGGTTTAGATGGAAAATTATTACTTTTTGTTTCCGGCAGAAAACGATGTAGGAGTGGATTGTGTCTTTTAGAACACATATAACAGGATTGCTTACTCTTACAATTCGATACCTGATGCTTCGCTTTCAAACAATTAATGCATAACAAATATTTTTTGACTGTTAGGAATCTGTCGTGTTCATTTAATTTTAAGAATTCACAACATTTAGCTAAAGAATGATTTCTTTTACAAAGGGGACAGGTTTGATCGTTAAAAGAATCATTTTTAGAAAAGAAAGTTTTTATTCTAGTACTCTTTTCCGCATTCATTAATTTCGGTTTCGTATTCGAAACGCATTGTAAGCTTTCTAGCACCAAACATCTTTTTTGTAAAAAGTTAATGAAATCGCACCATGTTGGCAATTCTGTAGAACTTAAAGATAATTCAAATTGTTTTTTGGATTCTTTATCTATTTGTTTAAGAATCACATTTATGAGTAAGGCCTCCGTAAAGGGATTCATTTCCAATCCTATACATTTGAGTGCTCGAATATTTTTTTGACAACTATCTGTAATTGTTCTCAAATTTTTAACTAAATCTTGAGATAGATTCTCTACGTTTAATATCTCATTTAAGTGAGAATTTACAATCATTCTTTTGTTTTGGAATCTATCTTCCAATGCTTTAAAAAGCGAAATATATGAATCGTCTTCGGTAATTACATCTAGTGCTCTTCCACAAAGTGTAGATTTTAGATAATATAACTTTTGGTTATCTGAAAGTTTATCATTCTGATCAATTAAGGTTATAAATTGATCTTTAAAACTATACCATTCATTATATTGTCCATTAAATTTGGGTAAAGGAATTTCAGGTAAACGAAAATTGATAATAGGATTATCTTTAGATTCATTTAAAACACTTTCATTTTTACTAATGTTATTAGAGAGTAAGAATTTTCGAAGCCTTACCTCTAATTTTTCTGTCTCTTCTTCCAATTCTGCGAAGGCGTTCAATTGAACTTCCAGTTCCGATTCATCAGCTATTTCGTAATACTGGATTTTCAAATTATCCAGTTTTGTTACTATTTTTTGCAGATTATCCTTCTTTATTTCTAGAGTTATAATGTCTTTATTGTCGTCACTAACAGTCTCTAAATATGTCACTATCTTAGTCAATTGGCCTTTCAAGGTTCCGCGTTGGCGATTAAGGATAACTAATTTATTTTTATCCATAATTAATTTTCATCAATGAGCACCACTATTTTTCATTATATTACGATTGATCTTCCTCCGGTTCTACTAGACCAAATGTTGACGATACTTTATGAGTGGACTGTATATCATTTTAATAATTACTATTCTGAAGCTATTACTTCACAAACATTTAATTAAACTATTATACATATAGTATGTACATATTTACAGTTATTAGAGGACGTATTATTAACGTATTCAAATATGTTGACACCATAGTCAACGCAAACTATAAAAAAAGGTGAACCATATCCCGAACAAGATAAACAAGAGAGATGTTACTCTTACAACGAAAAACAATACAACTGCTCCGCTAAAGCGGGAATGCAAGTGAACAAGAGATGCGCGCCAAGGTTGCGCATATAGCCAAACTAAGGTGAGCGGCAACAAACCCCATCTTTAATTAACAACTTCCACCACTGATCGTTTAGTTAATTGATGCCTGTAGTGTAGAGCCATTCGTCATTTTATGCGAGAAGATCTTAATAATTTTAATAAAATTCTTTATTTTAAAATATTTTAAATTATCCGAATTGTTTCTTCTCGCAAATCTCGACCCGCTGATCTACATAGACATAGCACATATTTGATATTTTTGTAATATTTAGTCAGTTGAACAGACTTTATCGACTTCTGAACATATTTTAACCATGCTGTTTTTATACAAAAATTACTTCAATATTAAATAATTATTGCTTTGGTAGATAGAGAAATAAAAATCTCTCAACGTAACTTTCTGGTTATAATTTTTTTTCCTCATAAGTTTCTGGTGCAAAATCTAAAGGTAATATGCCTGACCCTAATCGGAAACGCTTTTATTTAAAAGGGAAAAGGAAAAAAAATCAAATCAAGTGCTTTTACTAAAGTTTTCAGGGAAATGAAAAGGAATATTGAATTTCATCCAAAGAATGAAATAAATAAATAAAATAGGAAAACATATTCTGCGATGAAAGATTTGTGTACAAAAACATCTCCGAATAGAAAGTTTTCAAATAGATTTTATTTAATAGTTTTTTTAAGATAGAGTCTATTGGTTCTACGAAATCCAAAATAAAAATTCTCTACTATGTAAATATTTAGAAATCTGGCAAGTTTTGTTATCATTGACAAAATTGTTTTATTTTATTTTGATTGCTTGGAACAAAATTGTAATAATAATAATAATAATAATCATTATATATATATATATATATATATATATTTTTTTTTTTTTTTCAAAAATGTTTCTAGAAAGGAAAAAAAATAGATTTTAAAAAGATTTTAAAAAAGATTAGATTTTAAATACATTTACAAGAAAAATTTTCAGTATGATACTTTGAATGTAATGAAATATTTCAGGTGTTGATGGAAAACTTATTTTGATAAATATTAAAAAATTTAATTTCTTACTAATAACTAATAATGTACATTATAATAATTCAACTTTAAAATAAATTTAAGAGCGAAAACTAATACGCCTTGAATGACGTATACATATATATTCCAACTCGATGTAGCAGGTGAATCACTTAGTCTTCTATATAATTGCCTGAAATGATACCATAAAAACAAATTTTGTTTTTAATTAAGAAGAAATAAAATTTTAAAACATTGACTTTAGGCCTTATTCCTCATTTCGAAGAAAATCGATATACCCATCATGTAGTAAATACCGTTGAAGCACATGCATATTTTTTTTTTTTTTCTATGCAAAAATAGGTCTCATGAAAGCGTCCTTATAGCTTTATTTATATTTTAAAAAAAACCTTAAAAAAATTGCTTTTTGTAGCTCTGTATATCATCTACAATTTGCATAAACACATTATGATTTATTTAGAAAATGCACACTGCATTAAGCTTTACATCGAACTATTTTCCCTTATATCGCATAATGAATGTGATCAACTTAGTGGTAATCTCTAAGCCAATCAATTACATCCATACATATTTTTTACAGTCAAATTGTTTTGTGTAGCTTAAAATATGTATTAATTTCTGAATGTCTTGTATAATATCAAGATATTTAATGATGCCTTAAAAATATACCTGTTATAGTGAGCAATGCAATGAAAATATTTCTCTAATACCTGTAATAAAACGCAAAGCTCTATTTATACCACTTTGACTGGAGGACTTGTCATAGTAAACTTGAATAATATAAATTAATTTCAAAGCATTCCGTAAATATTAAAGGAAAGCAGAGAGCGGACAGACAGATGAGTAAAAACAAAAACAAATACAGGGGGATTATAATTAAAGTTACGATTTCAAAACGCTATAATTTTAAACCTACTCATCAGAGAGATTTGATATTTTACCAAAGCAATCGTGAGGCAATAACTCCTTTAATTTTCTTAATATTTTATTGTGGCACTGTACACTTTAATGCTTATCATACCATATTTAATAGAAAATACTGTTTATCATATTAATTATAAATACTAATTTCATTTTCATTTGTGCAGTACAAAATTATTTAAAAAATGCCTCTCATAGAAATAATGTATTGTCTTTTATTTCAATGTCTCTGTACACAAACCAATCGTAGTAGTTATTCCCAGAGCCTGATTAAGGGGGAAGCACACATTATTTATACTTACACCGTTATTTTTTAACAAATACTTTCCTCCTATAATAAACAGAAAATTCTCATTAAAAATTATTTTAAAAGAATTCTAGTGTCTAATAACGGTGAGTAAATTGGATTGTTTTACACCATTCATTTTTTATAAGAAGTATTTCCTCGTCAAATCGTGGAATTTCTATGACATGAAGTAAAAAATAATTGTAAAAATATTCCGGTAAGAGCGGAGATAATGTGTGCTTCCCCCTTAATCAGGCTCTGGTTATTCCATTTTCAATAAAGAACATACTATAGTGAATTTAAAAATGTAAATTAGTATAAAGAAATTTTAAAAATATTACGAACGTTAGAATGCAGTCAAGGAAACAGAAAACAGACGAGAGGACAGAAAAAAAAATAAATAAGCATAGACCGATTAAGGCACTTGAAGTCATAATCATCTTTAAAAAATGTTAGAAATTGTTAAAAGCATTGGAAATGCACAAAAATTAATTGCATCAGTTTTCAAACATAAGCTTTAATGTATCTCAACATTTTGCTTTGTCCCTGTGTCTCTTTAAGCTAATCATATTAAATCGTAATGCATATACATTTAATCTATATATATACTTTAAACTAATCGTACTAAACCAATATAGTAAATGCAAAACATCAAGGAGAAATACATACCAAATATTCTACTTTGTCTGATTCTGAAATCTGTCTAAATATGCTTAAAACTATTCAAGTATGATTAAATAAGTCAAAAAAATTTTTGTATGAGAGCTTTAATGTACATGCGTTATGTAAATGCGTTACGTAAGAACTTTAATGTAAATGCATTAATGTACATGAGAACTTTATTTTAAAGTGAATTTTATATTTGGAAGACTGTTGTAAAAGCCTGGCAAGTCTCTGCTTAATGTCCTGTAAAAATATCTCTGATTCGGGTACAGAATGTATGAAAGAAAAAAATTGTTGTCGTTTTTGATAGTTGGACATTTGTCGAAATAATTTTTTGATAAATGGACATTTATCGAAATCTAAAATTTATCGAAAATATAATTGAAAAATTTGAAAGCGATGTTATAATTGGGAAGAAAAAAAAAAAAAAAAAAAAAAAAAAAAAAAAACTAATAGTCCTCCGTCCTAAACTAAATTCTGCTTTTGCCAGAATTTCATCAAAATCTTATTATTATTATTATTATTATTATTATTATTTTTTTTTTTTTTGAAAGAAAAAGAAAAGAAAATTAATAATAATCAGTATCGTTACAAGAGATATCGAAAACGTTTTTTTTTAAAAATAATTTTGAATTAGGAAATAAATAGTGCGCGTGCAATAATATGAAATATAAATAAATAAAAATATGAATTTAATAATTTGATTTTTTTTTTTTTTATTATAATATCGCTTTCAAATTATTCAATTATATTTTCGATAAATTTTAGATTTTGACAAATGTCCAACTATCGAAACGCAAAAATCCCAGATTGAGACTAATAGGCCCTCAGCCCTTAAAAAAAAAAAAAAAAAAAAAAAAAAAAAAAATTCTGATGAGATTCTGGCAAAAGCAGAATTTAGTTTAGTACGGAGGACTGTTAGTTTTTATTATTATTAATATTATTATTATAACATCGCTTTCAAATTAGTCAATTATATTTTCGATAAATTTTCGATTTCGATAAATGTCCAACTATCGTAAAACTGGTATCGTAAAAATCCGTAGATTGAAACTAATAGTCAGTCCTCAGTCCTAAAAAGCTATATCTTGCTGTTGAATCGAAAACTTTTATTAAATCAATTAAACCATGTTAAGTAGTTTGTTTTATTTTACATGTTGTATTTGCACCTTCAGTGGCCGAGAGGTTCGGTTCTCTAAGCTGGTAGAGAAGAGGCGCCATGTCGCGTTCTTCAGTCTAGCCGTTCGGCGTTTTCCGTGCTTTTCTCCCAAAGTCGTGTAAATATAGGCTAGGATTTCTTAGAAAGACCCCATGGAAGACATTCCTCCCAAGCTTAGGACCCTACAAGCAGTCAATCTGTCTTAAGGGGAGTGTAGTGTTTTGACAATCCTAATTACAGGCAAGGCACACTTACGGTTCAGTGTGCGTATACGTGTGGATTTGTTCAATAAAATTTACTGATTAATATCAGCTAACAACTTCCGTTTAAATCTCAAATCTGCAAATGTTTGGAGAAACTAGCTTTTTAAGGGTTGTTGTGTTGAGAACGCAACTTTTGGGAACGCGTTTTCCTGTAAACATCTTCACCAAATTTACGGATTTTTTGGAGATTTTTTTATTATGAATTACTATGAAATGTGTATAGGATCTTTTTTTTTCTTTTTTCAACAGGAAAATAAATGCATTTATCTAAACATGAACAATAAAAAAAAAAAAAATGCATCTCACAAAGATTGACGTTATTTTTAATTTAAAATTTCTTTTACACATTGATAAAGTGCTAATATAGTTTACGATGCTAATATCAGGGATGGAACACGGGCGCAGAATTCATACCGGAATCTGTTTAAGAAATTTTCCTACCTATAATATCGTTGATTTAAGAAGTAGAAAAATTTCTTACATTGATAGTGGTATGAATTCTGCGCCCGTGTTCCATCCCTGCAATATATGTTGTACTAAAATCAGTTTTATTTATAGATCCTCCTGGGTGAATTTTAGGTTGATTTCTTTAGAAATCGGCGTATTGCAATCATTTCGTTTATCTATCTATATTAATATTATAAATACGAAAGTTTGGAAATATGGATGTTTGTCACTCAATCATGCCACAACGGCTAAACGGATCTGGATGAGATTTGGTACAGAGATAGAGAATAGTCTGGAATAGAACACAGGCTACTATTTAAACCGGGAATTTGATTAGATTTTTTAAAATTAATTAAAATATGAAATTAATAAACTGGTAATTGACATAATATAAGCCATTTAAATTTTTAATTGTTGCCAAAAAGTTTACGAGGTATTTTTTATTTATAATATTACTGTTGCTTTAGTATTCGTATATTTTTAAATGAATTGATTAAGTTTCCAAAAAATTTCCTCAAGAAATTAACTTTTATAACTAAACTTTTACGGTGTTTATGTTATGAAGTTTTGAAAAAATAAATAAAAAAAAATTTATAATAATAACTTTGTGTATATTCATCGCTACCAATTTTTACCTATTTTTAAAGCCACTTTAACCCTTAAATGCATAGCGATGTAGATCTGCATTGTATGTTTAAAACCTCACATCTCTTTATGTACTAACCTTCTCATAGTTTTTTTTTTTTTTTTTTTCTTACCAAAATTATTTTATCGTTTGAAAATAGAATTTTTGGCAGAGTTTTTCTTTATCTTTGACAATTTTCATTGTTGATGCACTGTCTGAGTACAATTTCATTTCGGCGGGAGTTACGAATTACGATTATTTAGATAAAATGTAATAAAAACATGCAGGAAAAAATGTTTTCGGATAGAAAAAAGATAAGATTAATGAATAATATATTTATATTTTTGCATATTGTGATATATTTATACAAGAAAAATGTAGCTTTTTTTGTGATATAAAAATACATCAATATGCAGAACCAGTTCTACGTAAGTTCACTAATCCTAAAATAAATCCTCTTTTTTTTTTTCCATTAATTACACCCATTTTTCGGTTCATTTAAAATAATATTTATTAAAAATAAAAATTCATGCATTTAAAGGTTAATAAAATAGAAAATTTTGGGTTTTTTAACCAGTTTAATTTGTCACAAAAATTTATCAAAAAATAATAATTAATAATTAATTACCGATAGTCATAAAACGTATAATTTAGCAGCTGTGCATATGCCTTGATATTTAAAAAAAAATTGTAATTCGAAAATATTATAAATTATTCAGAATTTTAAACAAATTTATTTATGTAACAACATTGAATTAGTAGTTGAGAACGTAAATTATTATTTTTTTTTTTTTTAAATGATTTTGTTTCTATAAAGTAAATCGATAAAGAAATAAATAAAACAAATATGAAGATCTCCAAAAGGTTTAAAAGCGAGATATTTCTTTGTGTTATTAAAAGTAAAATGTTGCATATAAAAATTTTAACAATTAAATAAAAAAGTATTTTAAAGTTCTGTCCTGAATACAATTTAATTTCAGAGATGAGATCTTTTTCGTGTTTGTCACTTCATGTTGTAACTTCATACGCATATGGTGACTGTACACATTCGTATAAACTCTAGTTTACAAACTTTTATTGCAAAATATTGTATGTATTGTCACACGGCCTCTTACTGAATAATGTTTCAGATTATTTCGTATGTGAAAGTGTATAAATGTTAATATTATTATAATATCTACCCATGTTCAGCATTTATTAAAATCCACATAAAAATCACTCACTAATATTTTTTTTTTTTTTTTTTTTTTTTTTGAATTCTTGAAAAAAATTATATTTACACATAAAAAATAAATTTTAACTATTTAAACATTTTTGACTACGATAAGATAAATAATCTGGTGTGCCACGCCCGAATTTTTCTTACCCTGAACTTTAATGCTATGAATACAGAATGGAGCTTAAAGGGTAAGATAACGAGTACTGTTATATAAACTCACAGTATTATAGAAATTGCTATTATATAAAAGTTATTACTATATTTTTTTTCAAAAGATAAACAAAAATGAATTTTTAAACCACGCCCTATTATGTATTTTTTTCTTATTGAATATTCTGAGATTTTTGCTTAACAGGATGACCGATTTTATCACAAGTAATACAGATCACAAATATATTACAAATTTTATTTCAAGAACATATATTTCGATCACATGTAAAAACACACCAAACATCTATGAATACATCAGGATTTGTACTCGGAACTTAGAGTTCCTGAAGCCAGTTTCATGTAACTAGGTCACATGGTGGCATAATTTCCCCTTTTTGTTACGATTTATAAATCGTTTATTTTAACTTGATTCTAAATTAAAATAAAACATTTTCATGTTGTTTATTTTGCCTTAAAGAACTAGGTCTCAGTCCAAATTCACGTTGTTCAAAAGAATTTCAAATCAAAACTTTACAAAAAAGTTTCTCTTGGTTACGAGTCAAACAGTAGTGATGCTAATGCATATCTGGTAACATTTAAAGTTTATTCCGGAGTACTGTTAACCCCGCCCTTTTTTCACACAATTCAAAACATTTTTCTTCTTATTCCATCGTAATTACATATTGGAGAATTTTTCTTTAAAATCATGCTGGTAAGAGAAAATGGCGGGGCTAAGAGTATTCTGGAATAAATTATAAATATTTCGAAGTATGCTACTGCACCAATGATTCAATTAAAGTAAATGTACCAGTGAAGGATATTAGAGAAACAGTGGACAATTTTAAATTTGAATTATTTTGAATAAAATTTTTAAATCGCCTATACATTCGCTTGCATAGCTGTCAACGTGTGCTTTTTTTGGTACCGGTAATTTTTATAGAATTTTTAATAATCTCTCCATCAGTTTCCTTCGATTGATCATAATGATTTTTTTTTTTTTTTTTTTTACAAATTATTGCTGGTGTTAAGAAACCGTAGGAGTTGGTACCTATGGCTTGGTATTCAAGGTTTGTGTTACATCCCTGTTCTGATAATGCTTTGAATTACAAACCCTAACAGCACATCTCATCCACAAGGCATCCTCAGGATATCCTATGGATGAAAGTACATCCAAGAGACATCCTCCGGATGTACTATGGATAAGTGTGCTGTTAGGGAAGACTTCAATTCATCAGTTTTGGAAATAGATCAGTGGTCTCGAAAGAAAGCATCTCATTTTTTATCCAATACAAACCTGCGCGCACAATAGAACATTTCACGATGCAGAAAACATTAATGATAATCAGACACCACCACCCATTCGGTACATAGTGCAGAGAAACATAACTCACCCAAGTCTTGACCACTGAATAATGTAAGGAAATAAAATGACGAGCATTACCTCTTCATTAATTTTTTATGATATACCCGTAGGATCACGAGTCCATCTTGTCAATGTATTTTCCTGCCATATTATACAAGAACAAGTCTAGCTAGAGATCAGTTTTCTTATGTCATTATATACAACGAAGTGTCTAGTTCATCATGAATTTTTCATGTCATATTGTACAATGACCAACTATATTCGTACTTCGACAAAATTTACTATTGAATGTGATAACACATTTTGTATCTAATCCTTTTGTATAACGTCTTTTGTATTTGAACACCATTTTTTTTAAATTTTTAGTATATATTAATTTGCTTCAATTTACTTATACTATTCTTAATTAAGTATCATAATGTACTGAATTTTAAAGTATACAGTGTATCCCAAAAAGATTGAAACGTGATTTAATTCTTTACCTGTTAGAGATTAGAGGGTGGAGTCAATTGCAAAAGTGTACAAAATAAGATAGAAAATAAAACTACGCTAATAAAAATATCTTTCTGTTAATTTTCAAAAAAAATAATTTTTTTTAAATTTTTATACGACTCCTCTAGACAGATTTGGTCAGTTAATTTTTTTTATTTTCAATGCAACATAACCATTGCAAAAAACCGCATTCTTGTATCATTAAAACTGGATGAATTATACTTAATTGAAAAATGAACTCTGATTATAGGGATCATATATCAAAACAGAAATGTAAATTTGTGACATATAAAAAGATAAAATGTATCACAGAATTTGCATTAAAACTATTCTTGAGTATGTTGGATTGATTCGCGATCAAGACACGTAATCTAAAATTTTTAAGTATACACTGACCTTTATTTTTATTTAAAATATATAAGTAAATAAAGAAATAATATACGTTTATATTAATAACATTTCCGTTATCAATTTCTGAATGATCCCTATTTTCCCAGAAAAGCCATCCTTTTAAATGATGCGAAAAATGGCATAAGGCACTTTTTTTTTTTTTTTTTTTTTTTTTTTTTCTGTATCGTAATTCGGTTGGTTTTAAAGATATAGTTATGCAGTTTTTTCTAATGGTCTTGTTGAAGAAAAAATAAAAACTTTGTAATTAGCAAAATTTGCGTAGAGGGTCTGTACAAAAAATTAAAAAATGTAACTTTTAAAAAATTAATGAGAGGTTTTTTCTTTTTTTTCTTTTTTTTTTTTTTTAAATGTAGTCGTCTTTCTTACCTTCATTTGGACGTTTTTTTCAATTTACATTGCCCATTTATCTGTAACGGGTAAAGATGTAAGGCGCGTTTCCACCTTTATGGGACACCTTGTATATAACAAGTCCAACACAGAACTCTTTCTAAATTTAACACTTTTATAATGAAAAATTCACCACCTCCAAAATTTAAGTTACTAAGCATGAGTTAACAAATAATTTCATTACGATTTGTCTAAATATCCCAGTTCATTATAACGTAACATTCATTTTAATTTAAACGATTATATCACTCACAATTATTCACAACTAAAGCGTAACATCATTGTTCTAATAAGCCATAGATGCCAACATTTTAATTTATTCTGGTGTATTTTGAGCCCCGCGTTTCTTTCATACCACTTATTTTGAGGGATATGTTTTTCTTATTTATCGAAGTTATATACTAAAGAAAAATATTCTGTAAATAAAGTGGTGCGAAATAAAGGCGGGGCTAAAAATACTCCGGAATAAATTAAAAAATTGGCAGCTATGATACGCACTAAGATATACCAACTAGCTCATTGCAGAAATAAAGAAAGTTATAGTCAAATAAGAAAGTTAAAATAAATTTGATAAGTTGGATAATCTACATAAAAATAACTATCATGAAATTCTTCCAAATTTCGCTTTCGTGATTAGTAATATAAACATTAATGTTGATTTATTTCATCAAAAATTACTTTAGAATAAAAACAAGACATAAACATTCAAAACTTTCACTAAGGCTTACATAAAACAAATTACTAAATGACGGTATATGCATATTAATAACTAATAATTTTAAGAAAATGCTATTGAGAATTCTAAAACGGTTCAACTTGTAGTTATGACTTGTCTTTCATAATCAGATTTTTCGTAAATTGTTATGAACAAAATTAAAGATAAACAATCAAATTTGTATGTATAATGTGTTGTTCAAAAAACATTAAAACAACATGCTTATAGTGTTATTTACAAAATATGATCTTTGAAGATTAAAAGTTTTATCCTGAAAATCTCAATTTTATCCTGAAAATTGTTTATAAAAATAGAAAATTAGTAATTGAATGAAAACTATATATAAAAAAAATTCTGAGTCTCATTTTAATAGAAAAAATAAGTAAATAAATACAACAGTACTTCAGAAATTTAAATATTTTCTTCGTGATTTTTACGAAATATTTAATAATGAATAGTTGCAACTTTTCCTTTTAATTCAATAAATGATTGAAACTGGGTCTTCCATATGCAGTTTGATTGAAACGGTTTGCTAAAACTAAAATGATTTCGAAAGCCTACACTCACAGAAAGAAGATGAAAAAAAAAAAAAAAAAAAAAAAAAAAAAAACCTGAACAATTTCGCAGATAATCTGATTTTCAAACCTTTTTATTGACAGAGCAATTTCAGATGCCAGAAGAAAATTGGATTTTTTTTTCCCTCCCTAAATAATAAAATAAATACAGAGAAATAATATTCAACAATCTGCAGATACCAAAAAATACTCACAGCGATAACAAAAGCATAACAATGTATGACTGCGAAAAGGGGGGAGATTAAGGAAAATAAAACAATTCCCAGTTTGAGTGAAAATGTGTTTTGAGAAACAAATTCTAAAGTTAATCGCGATCGCTGAAACACAGTTTTTACACTTCGAGACAATAAAACGGTTGAATCTAAGTCAATAAATTCTATTTCTTTAGAAAAAAAAGAACAACGTCTCTTTTTATTCAAATGGCAAGTGATAACATGGAAACTGTCGCATTTTAAATTCTAAACTCTGTTAAAAATGAGAATCGAAATTCTTGAACTCTGCAGTCTTTGATCGATTTCAAATTCCGTTCTGTATTGTGATTTGCATTTCTTTTGACAGAAATATTCATTAGAACGTAGTAAACTTTTACAAAAAGAAGGAGACTGCATTTAAGAATTTGACTTATTCTGAAAACTCCAACAACTGAAATCGTCAAGTAAAGAATTTTTTTCCAGGTAGTTTTAGATGTATATATGAACCTTTGTGTCTTTGAATCTTTGTGTGATTTATACAGTAAAATAATCAATATTTATGAACTTCTTCTATTTTACATCTAAGATTTTGAAATCAATAGATATGAAAATTTACTTGAAAGTACATGGTAAATTTCCTCCATTATATAAAGGAAAAATTATATAATATTACTCCACAATATAAAGATAAAAAAAATGTAAAAGATAACTATGACGTACATAAGTTATTAAATTTGCAAAATTTGCTTTTAATTATTAAAAAGAATGAATTGTTAAATTTAACATTTTTTTTCATATGCGTGGTAAATTTGTAAATTTCCTTAAGTAAAGCCATGTTTTAAAATGCGGTGTAGTCTAATGGGTTCAGCCTGTATAGCTATGCTGTTATTCCAGACGTGGGCGTATTTCTTCAATGTAAGAGAGAGATGGCTTTGTATATTTACTTGAGTTTTTGAGAAAACCACGGACAGAATTTATAAGACAGACCTCGTATATGGATCGGTCGTTATTTGTAAGTTTTAAATTAAATTTTATATTAGATTTCAGCATGTGTTTTGGTAGTCTTAGTTGTTTCAATAGAAATTTATATATGCTTTTTGGAAACAGAAAATTGGCTTGCATAATTTGTTGTATTAATAAAACAAAGTAAGGGTAGTTACTATATCCTTTCTCTCTCATTTGTGGAGATATGTACAGCAAAAAACATTGAAAAGTATATAGAATAAAAGATAAAAATTTTAGAAAAAAAAAATTATATACTGAGAAAAAAAAATTATAATATGAATATTTGCATTTTTTAAACATTCGTGTTACTTAAGTTTTCACATTTTATAAATAGAGAAACTGTGTGGAGTATGGAATAGTCGGATAAAGTGGAATTCCGTTATATGTTATCTGTATGAAGCTGGAACATGTCGGAAGCACATCAAAACTCTTTACTGATCATTAAAACTGAACCTTGTGTCAATGAGAAATGTTGCTTTTGTAACATATAACTTCTTTAATTTAACCAGATTTAGACTTTTTTTGGAGATAAGTATTACGAATTCTGTAATCTATTTAAGAAGCAGTAAAATGAGCAAAAACCTAATGTCATTTCCTGTAGGGCAGTTGAGATAATTAGTAGTCTGATTTCCATGAATTTATTTCTACCAGGGGCGAAGCGTGGTTCAGAAATTCTTGGAAGCGCTAAACAGACAAGCATCCAAAAACAGCGGTAGAATAAATTCTGCTTTTCGCCATCGCGAGATTTGATCTGATAAACGAGAAACCGAAAATACTATTTCATTTTTCCTATCTAAAAGAATGAAATTTTTGTTTTAAAACTTGAATGAGGGAAGCGCTGCTTCCATCGCTCCCATGGGCGTTTTGCCACTGATTTCTACCAATAGGCTGTCTAAATTGTTTTATTCTCGAAGAGGTAAGTATTAAATGATATCATAGGTAATTATTAAATGGTAAATCGTATTCGGGTAACGATTATTAAATGACTGTAATATGCATAATTTTAACTAACAATTTTAAGAAACTGCTAACATTAACTTTAAAATGTTTAAACACGTAGTTATAACTTGTCTTTCATTATCATATATTTCATAAATTGTTTAATTAAAATTACTGACAAGCAATGGATATTGTTTGTAATACGTGTAGTGTAATATATGTATATATTTACATATATATATATATATATATATATGTGTATAAATATATAACAATATTCGTTCTATATTATATAAAAAGATACATATACACTCTTAGAAAGTTAAAAATTTGATTATGAAAATTTCATTGTTTATACAAACAGAAAATCGTTGATTGAAAACAATGTATGTATAAAAACTTCCAGCATAATATTTTAAATGAAAAAATTAATAAATACAACTAAATTCCGGATATTTAAATATTTTCCTTATGTTTTTTACGATATATGTAATAATGAATAGTTTCAATATTATCTTTTAATTCAATAAAGTAACTGGATCTTCCGCCTGCAATTTGATTGAAACTGTTTTCTAAAACTAAAATGATTTCGAAAGCCTACACCCACAGAAAAAAAAAAAATAATAAAATAAAAATAAAAATACTGAACAATTTAGCAGATAATCTGATTTTCAAACCTTTTTATTGACAAAGCTATTTCAGATGCCAGAAGAAGATTTATTTTTTTTTCTCCTTGAATAATAAAATAAATATATAGAAATAATACTGAACACATAGAAATAATACTGAAATACACACAGCGATAACAAAAGCATAACAGTGTGTGATTGGGAGAAGGAGGAAGATTAAAGAGGAATAAAACAATTCCCAGTTTGGGTGAAAATGTGTTTTGAGAAACAAATTCTAAAGTTAATCGCGATCATCGATACATGGTTTTTACACTTCCAGACAATAAAACAGTTGAAGCTAAGTCAATAAATTTTATTTCTTTAGAAAAAAGAGCAGTGTCTTTTTTTATTCAAATGGCAAGTGATAACATGGAATCTGTCGCATTTTAAATTCTAAACTCTGTTAAAAATGAGAATCGAAATTTTTAAACTTTGCAGCCTTTGATCGATTTCAAATTTCATTCTAGATTGTTATTCGCATTTCTTTTGACAGAAATATTTATTAGAACATAGTAAGTTTTATCACAAAAAAGAACATTGGATTTAAGAATTTAACCCTTTCTGAAAACTCCGACAACAAAAATTGTCAAATAAAGAGTTGTTTTTTTTTTCAAGTATTTTTACATGTGTACATGAAAAGTAATTGTGTGATTTATACAGTAAATTAAATAATATTTATGAGTTTCTCCTATTTTACCATGTTTTTATTAACACGTTTTCTTGTTTGTTTGTCTAGAACAATAGATTTTTAACTAACTTCCCAACTACATAGCTAGACAATTGAAATATTTCGAATAGCTCACAACGCGATGACAATGCATTCTTTTAATACTTTTCGCCTTTTTTAAGCAGAATTGAATTCATTTTCAGTATATTTTCAGTAAAAATTTTTTAAACCAATTAGGCTGTGGTATTAATATTTGTAAAAAGTCGTATTTGTTATTCAATTAATAAATGTTTGAAAATATCTTATAATTGCTCTCTTTATTAAGCATTTGATCTTTTTTTTTTTTTTTTTTTTTTTTTCTTTTTGAAGCTGATGGGATAATTCATTAAAAAAAAAGTATTTATTAATGCATAAAATTGTCAAGTTTGTATGATTCAACAGAAAATTTAAAAACGTGGTATATAAAAAGTTATTTTTATCTTCTATTTATTTATTACATCTAAGATTTTAAAGTCTATAGATATGAAAATTTACTTGAAAGTATATAGAAATTTTCCTCCATTATATAAAGGAAAAATTATATAATATTATTCTATAACACAATGAAAAAAAAAATGTAAAAGAAAACTATAATGCACTTTAGTTATTAAATTCACAATAAGTTGCTTTTAATTTTTTTTTTTTTTTTTCTTTTTTTAAGAGAGAGGGAGAGAATTGTAAAATTTAATAATTTTTTCACATGCTTGGTAAATTGTAAATTTCTACAACTAAAGACACGTTTTAAGATGAGTTGTTGTGTAAGTAATGGGTTCAGCCAACACCTCCTGTAATAATGCCTCCGAGCTGAGCTCTACGTCATGGAAGATCGGCCGATTTTATCCAATCAACAGTTCCTATGATACATGTTGGATCGTGGGGATTGGATGAAATCGGCCGATCTTCCGTGACGTAGAGCTCAGCTCGGAGGCATTATTACAGGTGGTGTTGGTTCAGCCCGTTTAGCTACGCTGTGATCCCTGACGTAGGCGGATTCCTTAAATGGAGGAAGGAAGGAGGCTTTGTATTTACGTTAGTTTTGAAGAAAACCACGTACTAAATTTATGAGCGAGACCTCGTATCTAGATTGATCCCTCTTTATAAGTTTAAAATTAAATTTTATACTAGATTTCAGTGCATTGGTAGTCATAGATGTTTCGATAGAAATTTATAAACGCTTTTGGGAAACGGTAAATTGGACTAAGTCTCATTTGTAGAAGTAATAATAAGAAATATGTATTTACTACTTTATTCTTCCTCTCTCTAATTTTTCGAGATATGTATATCAAAAAACATGAAAATATAGAAAAATGAAAAATATATCAGAAAAAATTTATACAGAAATAGAAAGAAAAATTTGTAAGTTAAATATTCGCATTTAAAAAAAATTGTGTTACTTAAGTTTTCACTTTGTATGAATAGTGCAACTGCGTGCAATATGGAATAGTTGGGTAAAATGGAATTCCGTTATATGTCATCTGTACGGAGCTTCAACTTTTCGGAAGCACATCAAAACTCTTTACTGATCTTCAAATATAAACAATATTTCACCTATTGTCAAAGAAAAATGTTGCTTTTGTGTCATATAACTTAGTTTATCAAGTTTCAGACTTTTTTGGGAGGTAAATATTACGAATTCTATAATCTACTTAAGAACCAGTAAAATGAGTGAAAACCTAGTGCCATTTCCGGTAGAGGAATTGAGTTAGTTAATAGTCTGATTGCCCTGAACTTATTTCTACCAATAGGTGATCGAGGTTGATTTATTATCCATTCGGGTAATAATTGTTAAGTGACTGCAATATGCATAATTATACCTAAAAATTTTAAGAAATACTAAATAACTCGAAAAAGGATAAACTCGTAATAATGACTTGTCTTTCATAATCATATTTTTCGTAAATTCTTATAAATAAAATTACTGACAAGCAATGAAATTTGTATGTATGATGTGTAGCGTAAATGTATATACATATATATATATATAACAATATTATTTCTATATTATATAAAAAGATACATATATACTTTAAAATGTTAGAAATGTGATCTTGAAAATTTCATTGTTTTTAAAAACAGAAAATCATTGATTGAAAAAGTGTATGTATAAAAATTTTCAGTATAACATTTTAACTGAAAAAAAAAAAAAAAAAAAAAAGAATGAAAATGAATAAATAAATAAGTACAAGAAAACTTTAATATTTAGAAATTTAAATATTAGAAATTTAAATACTTTCTTTATGTTCTTTACGAAGTATTTAATTTTTAATAGCTGTAATATTCTTTTTTAATTCAAAAAATGATTGCAACTCAGTCTTCCATTTTCAGTTTGACTGAAATAGTTTTCTAAAACTAAAATAATTTCGAAAGCCTACACCTATAGAAAGAAAAAATATATACTGAACAATTTCGCAGATAATCT
The DNA here is from genome assembly GCA_963930645.1 of Salticus scenicus. NCBI lineage: Eukaryota > Metazoa > Arthropoda > Arachnida > Araneae > Salticidae > Salticus > Salticus scenicus. Next base: position 99,597,662 of record OZ005652.1, read on the forward strand.
GATTTTCAAACGTTTGTATTGACAAAGCAATTTCAGACGCTGAAAGAAAATTGGATTTTTTTTTTTTTCATCCCTGAATAATAAAATAAATATATAGAAATAATACTGAACAATCTACAGATACCAAAAAATACACACAGCGATAACAAAAGCATAACAATGTGTGATTGCGAAAAGGAGGAAGATTAAAGAGGAATAAAACAATTCCCAGTTTGGGTGAAAATGTGTTTTGAGAAACAAATTCTAAAGTTAATCGTGATCGTCGAAACACGGTTTTTACGCTTCCAGAAAATAAAACAGTTGAAGCTAAGTCAATAAATTCTATTTCTTTGGAAAAAAATGAGCAGTTTCTCTTTTTATTCAAATGGCAAGTGATAACATGGAAACTGTCGCATTTTAAATTCTAAACTCTGTTAAAAATTAGAATGGAAATACTTAAACTCTGCAGCCTTTGATCGATTTCAAATTTCGTTTTGGATTGTGATTTGCATTTCTTTTGACAGAAACATTTATTAGAAAACTGTAAGCTTTTTCGCAAAGAAGAGGATTGCATTTAAGATTTCAACCTTTTTAAAAAATCTAACAACTGAAATTATCATTTTTTTTCTATGTGGTTTTACATGCATTTATATGTTTTGCAGTAAACTAATCAATATTTATGAACTTCCTCTACTTTACGTTTGAGATTTAAAAACCTATAGGCATGAAAGTTTGTTTGAAAGTATGTGGTAATTTTCTTCTGTAATATAGAGAAGATGTTATAAAATAGTTTTTCATGATACAAAGAAAGAAAAAAATGTAAAAGAAAACTATGATGTACTTCTGTTATGAAGTTTACAATAAATTTTCGCCATATGCATAGTAAATCAGTAAAATTTAAATAACGTAAAGCTACATTTTAAAGCTTGTTATAGGGAATGTGTTAAGCTCGTTTAACTACGCAAGAAGAAGAAGTATACATATATCATTAGATATTTATTTAATTACTCCTTTAACAGTTGCTGCTTGCGTGTCAATAGATCAAAGTTTGTTTATGAAATCATTTTTAAATTTATGAAATCAATGAAGATAGTGAATCAACTATTTATTGCTAAATCACTTAATGTAATAGTTACACTACAATATAAAAAAAAATTGATTCTTATTTGTGAAAATAAATAAACATATAAAGTATTCTTAAAAATTATTAAACTAACAAATACAATCATTCTACAGTTTACAAACGCACAATATTACTTTTATTTTATTTTATATTGAATATTAATATTTTTGGTCTTAAGAGCAATATTTACTAAATTCGATTCTTTGTTTTTCAATATCACGTGATTGAGCAAACGAATATTTTATTTATTTAACCAACGAGATATATAAAGTAGAGTGATAAATGGTAAGCCTTGAGAAGGTCCAAGATGAGTCATGTGACATGCTTTCCTTGCACATGCTTTCCTTATTCGGTGGTTTCCTTGGTAACAGCTCATTTTCAGTACATTTCTATGGCAACGGTTTCAATGTTTTTGTTTACTTTACGTAGTTTAATATTCCTTAGTTCTAAACCATTTTGATTTTGATTTTACTTCTTTTTTATTTCGTGTAGTTGAACTTTAACCGATAAAATGCTTAAAAATAGTTGAAAAATTATTATTTGTTGTTAAATTTAGCTCTTTAAAAGTTTAAACTTTGTTTTATAAACACTTTTAAAGTTTGTTGAGAAACGATGAAAAGAAAGGTATTTTATTATTTATTAAAATGTGAAATATGTGTAAAATTATTTTAAAAGCAATTTATTTCGGTCATAGGACTGTCATGTTACCTAATAATAATGATAATTTGTCGAACTGATATTTTAAATGCCAAAATAGCGATAAAGGGCCAAACACAGCAACCTATTCGAGCATATCACGTGATTCATCTTGAACCATGGAAAGTTAATCCTTCATCCATTGAATCAGCACTCTAATTTATATATCTCGTTCTATTTAACGTTCATTTATATTTCCATTTCTTTTCGGAACTCTCGTGCAACTTTATCTAAATTGTTTTTTTTTTTTTTTTTTCACTCCATCTTCATATTTTAATTTTTTCATGTGCAGAAAATTTAATATTTTACCTACATTTTTTTTTTCCCCGCGTAAAAGCATATTTCATTTTAAATTGAAAAAGAAAACTTTTTTTTTTTTTTTTTTTTTTTTTTGCAACAATTAAAAATTTATATGTTATTTTTTAAAGCTTTTACAAGGTTATTTTTTCCTATTATAATTAATTTTAAAGAATATAATCAAAATTTCGTTACAAATAATGTACCATTTGAAAGAGGCATTTTTTCTGAATCCGTCGGATTAATTAACTTATCGATCGTTCAATTAGATTTTTTTAAATTAACTAAAGTATGAGAATTTGGTGGCAACTTGCGTCAATACGCAGACAAACAGAGTCCAAAAAAATCTCTTAGCCGTTTATATATAGAGAGATAACAGATTTATAATAAACTAGTGGATCTGCAGATCAGGAGCCTCAACGTCCTATTTGCATAAGACATTTTTCAATAGGTCATTTTTATTTATTTCTTATTATATGATAGTATATATTGATTTGATCGACTTATTACCATAATCAGATACATTCCTGAGGGGGCTGCCGCCCCCCTCACCCCCCCGCTGTATCTCTCTTTCTATACCTATTTGTATATCATATAAAGTGTTACGGAATTGTAAATAATTGCATTTATTTTTGTATAAATTTTTTCAAAGAGGCTTAGTAAGTCGATAAAATGCTAATTTTGTGCATTTCTAGTCGTTTTAGCGTTAAAATAGCCTAATTTTCCTTTAAAAACGAATTGAAAAGCTCCAATAAGGGAAGAAATGGATTTGGCGACAAATTTGGCGACTGTTTCCCTCCTTGGCGATTTTTTTGGCGACCTTGGCGAGAAAATCCTTATTAGGGATATACCAAATATGGAAGCTCTAATCTCATTGGCTGATGAGATACGATAATTTTCCAGAACAGCCTGTGTTCGATAGAATAGTATAAGAGGAGCATTTTTTTAGCCAAGGCTTCCAATCTCAGATCTGTGTCGGTTTCGTCAAATGCTTGCTTTGCTTTGAGCCTCATTGAATGAGACTTGCTTCATGTGTTATTCCTAAACAGTTTGTACTGTTGTTTTGCTGTTAACGGCTGTTGTTTAAGCTATGTTTACTGGTTGAACTGAAGCTGATACTTGGTTTATAGACCTGTATTCTTCTGGAACTTTCTGTGAATAAATCACTGAATTTTTGCAAGTTTCACCTTTCATTCTCGGACAACTTACAAACCCCCAAGTACGCAACAATATGCATTCTTATTAAACGACAGTCTTGTATTATTTCCCGGAAATTCATAAATACCGAATTTCATACAAAAAAAATTACATAGCATATCGGAAATATTTTGCGTAACCTTTAAACTAATTATCAATTCTATGCTCACAATTTTCAACACGAAAACAGACTTTTAAAATTCTAATAAAATTTCATTATATTTGATGGGGTGCAACCATGTTAAAATACACTTTTAAGAAATACCGACTACACACCATAAAAGTACGAAATTCCTTTATGTATCCCGGAAAAGTAGCCACAGTCATTATAAACGCCAATAATAAGAATAAATCTAATTAATTATAACTCATTAATCTTTCAAACTATTTTGACATCATTTGGATGATTACAGTACATACTCGGAATTATTTTGTGTGGTCCCATAAATTATTTAGTCTATACATAACCTTTTTTTAGAGTAAACATGATTTTAAGCATCTTTATTATGTATAATGTATGTTAACTTTATTAAACTCAATTCAGCATAAACGCATTAAAGTGCGCGCTTAAATTAAAAATTCTTCCATAGGCTCTAATGTTACGAAATTCTTTCGTGTGTCTTTGTAAACGAACCATAAACATTGTATACACCAGTAAAAACTATTCAGCTTATTTTGCGTTTAAAATTAATAATTGTTCCAAATTTAACATCGTTTGGATGACTAAGTGACATTGTCAGAACACTTTTGTAAGGTCCTGTACATTAATTAGAAAGCTTAAGAGCACATATTTTCTTCAAGCAACATAAGTTTAAGCATATTACTCACGTACTCTAGTTTCATTTTCTTCATTGCAAAGTAATGATATTAAAATGCGTTTAAACGAAATTCACCCCATACGCCGTAATGTTAAGAATTTTGGCGTGTCCCTGTACACAGTTTATAAAAAATATAGCAATGAAAATTATACAGCTACTTATATGGAAAGCTGGAATGTGTGCGCCAATTTGCAAGTCAATCGAAGGATTTTTGCGGCCGCTATTGCGGTACATACAAATTCTTCCCATAGGCCGTAAGGATAAGAAAAAGTTTGGCGTGTCCCTGTACACGAACAACAAAGGGAATACACACCTAACACTATACAGCTAATTCCGTTGGGCTCGTGAATATGTGTACCAAATTGCAAGTCTATAGCGTTATTTTTGGGGCCGCTATCGCGGTACATACAAATTCTTCACATAGGCCGTAATGATAAAAAAAACTTTGGCGTGTCTCTGTACACGAACTACAAATGGAATGCACACCCAAAACTATACAGCTAATTTCGTGGGGATCATGAACATGTGTACAAAGTTTCAAGTCAATAGCGTGGTTTTTACGGCCGCTATCGCACGACAGACAGACAGACAGACAGACGGACGGACCGACGGAACCCAAAATCCTTTTGAGTCTCAACAGAGGGCCTCCACTGACGTTTCGGGAAAAATTGAAGTCAATAGCTTGATTTTTGAGGCGGCTAACGCGGTACATACAGATTCTTCCCATAGGCCGTAATGATAGAAAATCTTTGGCGTGTCCCTGTAAACGAACTACAAATGGAATACACACCCAAAACTATACAGCTGATTTTGTGGGGCACATGAACACGTGTACCAAATTGCAAGTCAATAGCGTGATTTTTGTGGCCGCTATCGTGATACATACAAATTCCTCCCAAAGGCCGTAATGATAAGAAAAACTTTGGCGTGTCCCTGTATACGAACTACAAATGGAGTACATACCAAAAACTATACAGCTGATTTCGTGGGGCTCATGAACACGTGTACCAAATTTCAAGTCAATAGCGCTTTTTTTGCGGCCGCTATCGCGCGACAGACAAACAGACAGACAGACACAGCCCAAAACCGTTTTGAGCCTCAACAGAGGGCCTCCACTGACGTTTCGGCAATAAAGCGAAGATACATTTTGAAGCGTGGTATAGAGAATGCGTTAAGCTCGTTTAACTACGGAAGAACAAGCATATATTATCAGAGATTCCTTTAATTACTCCCTTAAAATATTAAAATACAAGTAATATGAATAAAGTGTAAGATACAATAATTTCAAAATCACAACAATTACGTTTTATTAGCTATAACAAATTTATAATAAATATTCTATATTAAGAACTAAAAGCTCTATTTATCTGTTAATTAAACATGATGATGTTTATATCTATAAATTATTATTATTATTGCTGTTATTATTATAATTTCACTTATATTTTTTTATAAATAAAATGTTAAAAATGTGTTTGACTTTAATTTAGATTTTTATGCTTATGAAAACTTAATTTCATAAGCTAATGAATCTTTTTGTTTTATTGTGTTTTCACTAAGGCTGACAAAGTAAGAAAAAACAGTTCTTCTCAATATATTGCATTATATTTCCCATGTTGAGTCCAGGCTTAATTCAGCTCCCTATTCGAAACTTAAGAAAGATTCTTCCAATAATTTTCTTGCTCAAATTAAATACATTGTTGATTTTTTTTTTTTCATTCTGAATGATCATACGAAACGCACAGTGATTCCTTCCATTGCTAACGATAGTCGCTTCTGTGCTTTTCCAAAAATTCATATGCCCACTCTCTGTTTCCGGTCTATTGCGTCTAATATTGGTACACCTTCTTATAATCTATATCGCTTTCGTTTAAAATCTCTTTCTCATTTAATTGTGCTAACGTTTATACTGGAAAAACTCTTAGGGTTTTATTAACAAATTTAAATGCATCTCTCCCTCTAACTAGACTATGATTTCTTTGGATGTTTAATCTATTTTTACAAATATTTCTATTCAAGGTACTCTGGATTTGTTTAGAGAGGTGATTACATGAATTACATTTTCCTGCTATTGAAATTGAGGTGCTTGTGAATTTAGTTCCTTTGTGTAGTATATTTTTAAAGGTACTTTTTATTCCCAAAATGAGGACATAGGAGTAGGCAGGCAGTGCTCTCTCTCCTTTGCTTTGACACATTTATATGCACTGTTTCGAAGAAAAAATTTTCAGTGTACATAAATTTCCTCACTGGTTTAGGTATGTTAATGACACTATCGTTCTTATTCCCTCTAATATCGATTTTTCCAGTTTACTGTTTTTGGTCAGTTAGACTGACCCTTTATTTTTTTTTTAAGTTTTTGTATCTAAAGAGAAAGGATAGGTTCTTAAACGCTGTCTATAATAAATCCTTCTCTGTCTCTCTCTCCGCGACAGGATCTCTCTAACCACACCACTCAACAGAAAATGTCTGCTCTCTATACTTATGTTTTTCGTGCCTTACACATTAGTTCTGATCTTTCTAGTCTTTCGAATCAAATTATTTAAAATTCCTCGCTCTTTCTCGAGGTAATAGTCGCTCTATTATCGATAAAGCTCCATAGAAATCCAAAAATCCTAAACGTTCTGTTTCCAAAACAAACGATTGCGAGCTCATCCCAGTAGTTTTACCTTTTTATTCATCACTTTCCTTTAAGTTTTCTAAAATTCGTTCACCGTTTGGTTCTAAAGTCATTTACAAAATCGGCAACAAAATTAAATTATCTTCTCCGATAGATCGCATTTCTTCTGAAAACTGATCAGGTCTTTATTTAATTTTTTGTTCTTCGTGTAATGTTGGTTATATTTGTCAAAATAGGAGCATTTGAAATATAGAATAAATGAACACTGTGGGAATGTTCGTTATGTAGACATTTCTAAATCTTCTATTGTTTCCCACTGTTAAACTCATGGTCATTGTTTATTTTTTCTAAAATTAACATAATTTCTTCTACTAACTCCTCTTCCCATTTGGATAGCCATGAAGTTTTTTACACATTTAAAAATTTGAAAAATCTAGTTAATGATATTTCTTCCATTTTCGTTCTTGTATGATGCTTGGAAATTATTCACATAATTTCAATTTTCGTTTATTTTTATTTTTATTTTTATTTTATTTTTTACTTCTTTAGTTTCTTCTATAATTTTATAATTTTGCTGACACCAGTATTTATGTTCATATTCAACGTTAATTGTTTTTGCTGTTCACTTTAACATGTTTTGTGCATTTCCGCTTTGTTTGCATTGCAGCAATCGTGGCTATATTGATCGCCTGACGTAGGGTCGTGTTTTCTTTTCACTAAAAACAATTGTTTCAAGTTCTTGCATTTTATGGTGTTTATACAAAGTTTTGTACTTATTAATGTAAATAATTGATTATTCTAAAATTTGAAAAGTTAAAAGTAAATTTAAAGTTGAAATTTTTGCAAAAGCTTGTAAGTATTATTTATAGAACTGTATATTGAAATTATTTTATAATTTTTGCCCATTTTTGTCTATTTTATAATTACATTTGTAATTTTTTTTTTTGCATTACTTTTGATAATTGTTTTAATCTCTTGTTCACTATATTATATATTTTTGATTTATTTAATCAATCTGGAGGAATATGATTGCATGATAAAGTACTTTTACATTGAAATAAAACTGACGTTTATAAATATTTAAATGAACTCCGATAGTTGTTTTTATCATAAAAAATACATATTCAAGCAAGACTGAATAACAATTTATAAACTAATCAAATATATGAAGTTAATAGTGATCGAAAGAAAACTTTTTATACAAAAAAACATTAAATGTAAAAACTTTTTCTTAAGAAAAGAGAAAAGGCCAAAAGAAAACACGAAAATATTTATATATTTCGCAATTCTACTCTAAAACCCTTTATTTTAAAATATCTTGCATACGAATGCACATCTTTGGATAAGCTATATAAAAGTTGCATGCTGTACAGTATTTCGAAATGGAAAATTTTAACATATCCCAAATATTTCTCTTTATCCCTCATTTACAATGCAAATATTCGAAGAAAATCGGGAGATTCTGGACAGAAGTTTATTTTTAAAAAGAAACATAAGGAGATTTATAATAAAAAAATAAAATAAACCTCTTTCAGTTTTTTTTATTTTTTTTTTTTTTTTCTCTGTTTCTTTTACGACATTCATTTTTCTTTTACATTTGAAAATTTCTTAAAAAGAGTACCGACATTGAAAACTTTAAAGTTTTATTAATGATAAATCCTACTATATATACATATATATTTTTTAATTAGAGTAAATTAAAATATTAAACCAGTACGTGTAACCTTCACAAAACTTTCTTCTATATAATTCTATGTAACAGTGCTACTTAATAATTAACACGCAAAAAAATCATACCTTCTCACAATAAAGATTTTATACATGGAAGTTTGGCGCATTTCTTATGAACAGATGTTGATATGTAGCAATGTGGAGATCACAGGAGCTGACAACTAACAGCGCAACGTTTCGGCCGATATACACCAAATTATGTCAAAATTCGTTTTCATAATGGTTATATCACATATCAAGTTTGGTGCATTTTTAAGCGATACAAATTGAATTTTAATCTTTCTGCTTACGGGTACGGGTACAATGCAGCACAACTGCACCGCACCTTCTTACGACTAATATGCATCCAATCTGAATCAGAATAGTGCTTTATACTCTCTAAAATTTCTGGAGTTGGAATCTCACACCTTATAAAAGTGACCACTATTTTGACACCAATTGAAGTGAGAAAATACTACTGTCGCTCTTGAAAATGTGACATTTCTCACTTTTGTCGAAACAGAGACTTGTTGTCACTCTGTCACGAAGAGTGAAGTCATCATCGATTGCAAAATCAACCTTCTGAAGAGTGAAGAATTGGTGGCGCCATCTATTTACCATCTTTCGAATGAAATATGAAAGGCAATTTCTGGATGATCTCATTTATGTGATTTGTTTAACAAAACTTATTGAAGATATCTGAGTATAGAAAAAAAGAAAAAAATATTTATGTTAAAAGATATTTTAGTAAATATATATTTTTTAAACGATTGAAAAAATCGAAGTGTTATTAGTAAAGAATCGAAAATCAGAAGAAAGTTACGGAAATTCGTAGTAGAAAGCAAGTAGTAGTTCCGAAATATGAAAGGCATAAAAGAAAATATCAATGCAAATACTTAATGCATAAAGTCTTAAAATTTATAGGAATTTATATTTTTATTATATTCATTGATACTTAACGCATGTAACATTTTCAAAAAGTTGGCTGTAATATTTTACTAAAAATTCAAATCATCTGCAAGATTTATACTCCTGAACAGACGAGTTTTTCAAGAAACTTTGAAGATGCGTGTGTAAATATTTAACTATTTTTTTAAACATGCACACTCAAGAGTTTTTCTTTTCCCTTAAGCTACTTTAAAAATAACTGTTTGCCTTAGGGAATTTCTTTTCAAGTATATATTTTGATTTAAAAATAATTTTAATTTTAGTAATTTAAAAATAATTCTAATTTTAGTAATTTGAAATAATTCTAATTTTAACTTTAAAACGTACATTAAAATTCTCTAATTTTATATTTTTGATAAATGAAGGGAAAGTTTATAATTGTGCGATTAATCTCTTATGTGAATGATTTATTACTGTAAATTAAGTCCAATCTGTGTATCCCCAGTGGTTCAGTGGTAAAATGCTCGCCAGCCACGGATATGACTTCGGTTCGATTCCCCGCATATCCAATCTGCATCCTTTCCATCGCTAAACTAAGCCCAATGGGATAAAAAGTAATGAGATGAAAACATATCGTGTAGCGTATCCAAAAAATTTTTTAAGAAAAATAAACAGTCATATTCTTTGAATTACTCGGAATAATCTCACTCTTATTAAAGAGTAAGAAATCTCACTCTTTCGAAAAGAGACTTTTCACTCTTTAGAGGTTGGCTCCATTTTGGCATGTTCAAAGAGTGATATGCCACTCTTTTAGAGTCAGATCTCACTCTTCATATTTTAGAGAGTAATGTCCCTCTTATATACTAATTTATGGGCAATTATATACAACGGAACCTGAGATATAGCCTTTCCGTTCACTGGGAAAATTGGAACAGAGTAGCGCCCCATATAAACCGATATGCCTTAAACCTGAATTGGCATTATGTTTTATTATGGTTCTATGTCATGTCAAATTTGTTCGATTATAAGTAATAGAGCCTGAGATGCAGATTTCTTTTAAATTGAAGAAATTGCAGTATATCAATGACCCTTTATGAATGTTTTGCACCTAAAATTTATGACACCAATTTATTTTAACGTGCAACTGCGGATAAATATTTATAAAATTCTGCGCCGTAGTTCCTGAGATACAGTTGACACAATATTTTTTCACACACACATAGATATCAATAGAGGATTTCTAAAAAATATCATATGTTGTTCTGGACTTCTCAAAACATGTAAATCTATCGAAAACCAAGAGTCGCAGCTTTTTACGAATCCAATATTTTCTTGGTTATAGAAGAAAGTAAAAGATATGTTCATAGTTTGTTGAATAAGGGAAGGAACCTTGAATGGTTTGTTGAATAAGAAAGGACCTTTTTCCGCAATATTTCAAATCTATAGCATACAATAAAATCACAGCAAACTTGACCATCCAGCAAAATAATGCTAGTCCAATTTTAGTGCATATTGCCAGATAGGAGCACTGTTACATGATATTAAGTGCACTCTTATTATTATTATTTTTTATTATTATTGCAAAAATGTGGAATAGTACATATCGTTATATGTGAGTGATTACTATGAAATACAATGTTGATTAAATGTTATTTTGGATTACCGTATGGATGATAAGAAAAAGAAATTCTATAATAACCGATGCAAACTACTATATTTTACCTTTTTATATACGGAAATTAATGAAGTTAATCTTTTTATATAAATTACCACCAGCCGAAATAGAACGTAATGTGCCCTAAAGAGCCAAAACACCTGTCAAACATCGTGCAGTTCCCTCGTGATCACGCAGAAGTAACGCAACCCGATTTGGCATAGACTCCACTAATGTCTGAAGGTGTGCTGGAAGTAATTCATACCTTAAATCCTGATGGGAAATCAACAAATCTACAATCGGCAGCAAAATTATTGAAGCGCACATCCACATTTTTCATTTATATATATATATATATATATATATTTATATATATATATATATATATATATATATATATATATTAGTTTGATCGCAAATTTTTATCCAACTTACCTTTTTATAAGCAGACAAAAAGACTAATATTACGAATCAACAAATATTTACTTACAAAACAGTATTAGGTGCAAATCTTTTAAATTGGAATTCTTGCTAGCGCTTAAATAATTTTGCTGCCGATTGTATAGGATTACGAGGGGTGGAGATCTCTTCTGAACAGCACGTTTTGAGGCATCCCAGATATGATGAGAAATTTTAATGTATGGAAATTCAAGTGTATAATGACATCACTAAAGTCAGAAGAGTGTCCTTCGATCCACTCGGTAGCAAATTTCGACGTATTGATTGTCGCATTGTCCTGCTAGAAATGTCTAAGTAAGTCGGAATGCACAAATGACTTGAATGGTGGTTAGTGATTGGACAGAATGGTTATGTCGTATCTAGATGTATCTGGGGTCCCGTAAAACATAAACTACACATTCCTTAAAACATAAACTACACATTCCCTGTTGACAAGTAAGGTCAATTGACTGATGTTATCTCCATACTCGTACACATACAGACGACTAATATAATTCAAAACGAGACTCGTCAGACGAGGTAACGTGTTTCCAGTAATCAGCAGACCAATGACGGTTTTGGTGGGCCCAGGAGAGGCGTAAATCCTCGAGTCGTGCAGTAAACAACGGTACACGACTGGAATTTCGGTTTCGAAAGCTTATATCGTTGATGGTCCCTTGACTATACTATTAGCACTTGTTGATGCCCGAGCATTCAAATCTGCAGTAGTTTAAGGAAGAGTTCCACGTTTGTCATGTTTAATGAATTTCGTGAGTCATCATTGGCCCCATTCTTTCATGACCTTTTCCCGGGCGTAGCAATGTCGGGGATTTGATGGTTTACGGGATTCCTGATTTTCGGGACACTCATAAATCGGCCGTACGCGAAAATTCATCACTACGGATATGTTACAACCCCTCTTTCGTGCACCAACTGTAAAACCATATTCAAATTCCCTTAAACCTTGATAACCTGCGATTGTTACACCAGCAATCGATCTAACAGCTTTGACAGACACCAGTTATCTTATATAAGAACTGCAGACCGTACCACGTTACTCTGATTGGTTCCATACCTCTGTTACTTGCATATACACGCATATACAAGTTTTATTTTTTTTTTCTTTAGCATATTTTATGCATGTATTTAACATGAACCAGATATTTACTATGCAATTCTATAAATTAAAATTGAACTTATTGTTATGCTTCGAAGTATAACTTAAAAAATGTTGTAGCTTGAAAGATAAATGAATGAAAAGAAGAAAGACTTGATTTATTCATTTAAATGTTAGAATTAAAATAACTTTATATACAGACCAAGTGAAGAGATCTGAGATGATTTTTTCTTCTTCAAGGATATGTGTTTTTGGATGCCGATTAATCACAACACGATTAAAAAGTTCCATCACTTACAGTTTTGACAGAAAATGGGATATTTGACAGAAATATGCTAAAAACTCCACTTTTCTATCTCCCATCTCAGTTATTTCTTGTAAAATCTGTGCGATGTGAATGAAGATCAAGGAGAACGATTTCATGAAAACGTCCAAGAAATGGGAAAGGAGGTACGAGTGCAAAGAAAATGTAAACATGTTAGCAGATTATTTTTGGATGCTGCATTGAGAGTGCCCTCAAGCCACACAGAACAGAAAAACCCTTAAAGGGTGCTTCGATGTAAATAAACAGAGACAATTAAGAGAAAATGTGTACATAATAGCCTATTTTAATGTATTGTATACATAAAGAATTTCGATTCAAGAGAATCGAGAGCATCAAGAGAAATTTAAGAAAATCGAATAGTCTCTGAGTGAATTCTTCAGATATTCACCCTTACTTTGTGAAAAACACTTACTTGATTGGTAGACGAAACAAGCATTTCTGAAATCAGCATATCAAAAATCATTAGAAAGACCCAAAGCAGTGAAAAATTAAAAATAAAAGTACGATTTCGCAGAACTGTGTTATTCAAAGCAAGCGGTAAACTGCTTCAGTATATATAGGGGAGACCCGTGTACCTAGGGCCGCTTTTTTACAATGCCCAAAAACAGAGCCCTTGACCTGTTTAAAATTATTAAACTGATATGAACATACCTTTAGGGCTAATTACTTCAAAATGGGATTAATATAAATATCTAAAATAATAAATTCCGACAAATAGAAGGCTTTTAAAAAAACTTCACTCGTGGCCCTAGGTACAACACCCTCATTGTACCTGGGGCCAGACCTTATTGTACCTAGGGCCATTCTCTCAAATTTAGATTTCACTTTGTAATGAATAGAAAATAAGCGTATAAACATGTGTTTTATAAAAAAACAATATGAAGTAATATATTTATTTATCATATAAAAATTATCATGTTGTTGCCTTAATTTGAAACACTAAATTTTTCATTTTTTTTTTTTTTTCTTTGGGATATTCCAACAGATCGTTTTTTTTCCTTCAATTTCTTTTTTTTTTTTTTTTCTGGAGTGTCTCTTGGATTTCTAGATCTCTCTGGTTTTCGGTCACATCTTTTCTTTAACGTGGGAGGTTTTGCTTTATTTAAAGGTCTTGCTTAGGTTCGTACCTGTTAAAACACTACACACGAAAAGATGTTAGATGTTGAAGGTTCAACAGGACACAAAACAGAGACATCCAGTTCTATCACTGTTGGTTTAATTTCTTCCTGGAAAATCTTTTTTTTTTTTTTTTTTTTTTTTTTTTTTTATGGAGGAATCTTGCCTTTCAGTCTCATTTGAACTTAAATATTCATCGTCCGTAAATATGTCTTTTGATTCATTGGCCATATGCCGGATACACGAAAGCCTGGTAAAATGTTTACAGGAGTAAAAGCCGACGGATAGGACTTGCCAACATTTTCAGCAACGTAATATATAGTGATTAGTTTACCAGGGTTTGCCAGCATCCAATTACAATAGGCTGTACTATATTTCTTAACACTTCATTTGAAAATATGAAACTCCACCACTGGGCGTTTCTTTTGCAATTTATGTGTTATTTGTTTCTAAAAAATATACACAATATTCATATTTGTACAATCAGTATACTATGGATGCAAATACTTTGATTAGAGAGACTATGATCATAATGCATATCCATTTGTAATTTTTTTCTTTTGAAAAATTGTAACTTATGAGAAAAACGTCCACAGGCGGACCTTACTGTCAAAAAGACAAAAATATGCTGCCACGAAAGTGTTAAAAGGTCCAAACACACTGGCCCTAGGTACAAGGCAGTTAAGTGGCCCTAGGTACAGGTTTTGGTAACTTCATTCAAAATGCTTTCCACTAAAAAATCCACATGCAGAGAGGACTAATTAAATATCTCATTTATTACTCAATATAACAAGCAAAATTATACACTAGAAATAAAAGAAAAATATTTGGCTTTCCATTGTAAAATAGCAAAAGAGATGAGCTGAAAAATTTTACTTCAAACCATGTAAATTCGTTTTCTACCTTTAACTTGTCAAATCTCTCTCCTCAAAAGTTCCAAAGTAGTTGTAAAAGTAGCATTTGATGTTGTTACTGGTCCAATTGAGTATTAAAGCTTAAAATTAAATATTATTCAAATAAAGTGGGGTGGCCCTAGGTACATGATGGCCCTAGGTACACGGGTCTCCCCTATATATTAGGTGTACCGGAAAGTTATGTCGTTTTGAATTAATAAAATGAAACCGGAAATTTTTGTTTAATAGTGTTTACATGGTACTTTACAAATAACCATCTTATAAGTTACCTAAGAATATCTTAAATTTTATCCAGGATAAATTTCCGATGTCAGTATTTTAATTCAAAACGACAGAACTTTCCGGTACACCTAATCTCTCTCTATATATATATTAACACAGTCTAATATATATGTCTTTAATTTGTTACTTTTTATGACATGCGTAGCACGCCTATCAATGAAATCGATTCTTCTCGGAAATCAAAATTAAGAATAAGGAAATCAAATTACTTTGCCTAAAACTTGGCCAGAATTCCTATGTATTACCACTCCTTTATGTATATACATACATACATACATACATATATATATATATATTATATTCCATTACAACTAAATTTTGTTAGTTATTGATTATCACAATTTTTTATATGCTTTTCCTTTTATTTCTCATTTTTTACTTCATTAAATAGTTAACATTTATTTTTAAAATGCTGCAATTTAATGAGAAAAATACCAATCAAATACATAAAAATATTTTACCTTAAAAACAACTTTTAGTTCCCCATCATACTATAGGTATGGGGAACTTAGGTAATCGTGAAAAATTTCGACCTCGGTTTTTTGACTTTTCTACACGTTTTCAGGTGTGAGGAATCCGAAAATGACAAAATTTCTATGGTGTCTGTCTGTAGGGTGTCTGTTAGTCTGTTAGTCTGTTAGTCTGTTAGTGTGTTAGTCTGTTAGTGGGTCAGTCCGTTAGTTTGTTAGTCTGTGTACACGATATCTCAAGAACAAATTGTCGCAGAGAGGTCAGATCAGTTTTAAAATATTACTTTCGACGCTGGCAAGAACCCTATTCATTTGCAACATTCGATTTTAAAAACTTCGTAAGTTATTCGAAATTTACGATTTTCTTAACATGGGAGAATAGGACAAAAAATCACTTAAACGTGCATTAAATGAAAACTTTTTATTGTAAAAATGTCAGACCGGATTTAAAATATCAGTTTTGATGCCGGAATGAACATCAGTAACTATAAATATGCTACTTTGAAAATTTCGCAAGTTACTGGAAATTTACGAATTTCTTAACATGGCAGTATAAGGGAAAATTTCACATAAACGTCAATTTTGAGAGATATTTTCATCGTAAAGATGTCAGACTACTTTTGAAACATTATTTAGGACACTGGCGTGAATATTAATGACTATGAATTTTCCAATATAAAGATTTCGTAAGTTATTGGAAATTTACGAATTTCTTAACATGGCTGAATAAGAGCAAAATTTCACATAAACGTCAATCTTGAGGGATATTTTCATCGTAAAGATGTCAAACCACTTTCGAAATAATATTTAGGATACTGGCATGGATATCATAGACTATGATTTTTCCAATTTAAAAAATTCGTAAGTTATTTGGAATTTACGATTTATTTAACATGTCAGAATAAAGCAAAATTGAGCATAAACTTCCATTTTGAGGATCCTAAATACGTTAGACAACTTCAAAATTACGTTTATGATATTTGTTTGAACATGATTGAATACAAATATTCTAATAGGAAAATTTCGTAAATTATTCGTAATTTACGATTTTATCAACATAGCGAAATTGTAAATTTTTCATATAAATATGAATTTGAGGATTATTGCATTGGAAATAGTAGCATGAAAACTAAACAACGAAATTGACCCTGATAAAATAAATTAATAGATTAGAATAAGATAAATATATCGAAATGAACGGTGGATAGCCTATTAGGCGGGGATTTCATTCTGTCACTGTATGAAGTTTTGGTCAAATTGATTTCTTTTAACATTATTGCCGAAACATCAGTGGAGGCCCTCTGTTGAGACTCAAAACGGTTTTGGGCTGTGTCTGTCTGTCTGTCTGTCGCGCGATAGCGGCTGCCAAAAAAGCGCTATTTACTTGAAATTTGGTACACATGTTCATGAGCCCCACGAAATCAGCTGTATAGTTTTTGGTATGTATTCCATTTGTAGTTCGTATACAGGGACACGCCAAAGTTTTTCTTATCATTACGGCCTATGGGAGAAATTTATATGTATCACGATAGCGGCCACAAAAATCACGCTATTGACTTGCAATTTGGTACACGTGTTCATGTGTCCCGCGAAATCTGCTGTATAGTTTTGGGTGTGTATTCCATTTGTAATTTGTGTACAGGGACACGCCAAAGTTTTTCTTATCATTACGGCCTATGGGAGGAATTTGTATGTACCGCGATAGCGGCCACAAAAATCACGCTATTGACTTGCAATTTGGTACACGTGTTCATGAGCCCAACGGAATCAGCTGTATAGTTTTAGGTGTGTATTCCATTTGTAGTTCGTGTACAGGGACACGCCAAAGATTTTTTATGATTAGGGCCTATGGGAAGAATCTGTATGTACCGCGATAGCCACCGCAAAAATCAAGCTGACTTCCAATTTTTGCCGAAATGTGAATGGAGGCCCTCTGTTGAGACTCAAAAGGATTTTGGATTCCGTCTGTCTGTCTGTCTGTCATGCGATAGCGGCCGCAAAAAACACGCTATTGACTTGAAATTTTGTACACATGTTCATGATGCCCACGAAATTAGCTGTATAGTTTTCGGTGTGCATTCCATTTGTAAGTTCGTGTACAGGGACACGCCAAAGTTTTTTTTTACCATTATGGCCTATGGGAAGAATTTGTATGTACCGCGATAGCGGCCCCCAAAATAACGCTATTGACTTGCAATTTGGTACACATATTCATGAGCCCATTGAGCAAGCATTTGACGAAACTGATATAGATCTGAGACTGACCGCCTTGGCGAAAATAATGCTTCTTTTATACTTTTCTAACGAAAACACACTGTTCTGGAAAATTCTCGTATCACATCAGCCAATGAGTTTAGAGCTTCCATATTTGGTATATCCCTAATAAGGATTTTCTCGCCAAGATCGCCAAAAAAATCGCCAAGGAGGGAAATAGTCGCCAAATTTGGCGCCAAATTTATTTCTTCCCTTATAGGAGCTTTTTAATGCGTTTTTAAAGGAAAATTTGGCTATTTTAACGCTAAAACGACTATTAAGGCACAAAATTAGCATTTTATCAACTTACTAAACCTCTTTGAAAGAATTTATACAAAAATAAATGCAATTATTTACAATTTCGTAACACTTTATATCATATACAAATAGGTATACAAAGAGAGATACAACGGGGGGTTGAGGGGGGCTGGAATGTATTTGATTTTGGTAATAAGTCGATCGAATCAATATATACTATTATATAATAAGGAATAAATAAAAATGACCTATTGAATAATGTCTGATGCAAATAGGACGTTGAGGCTCCTGATCTGCAGATCCACTAGTAATATGTCTCGCACTAGAAATTTCTGAGAAATAAATATGATGGGGAACTGAGCAGAGTCCACCTATGCCAACTAGTCTGTTTATGGATTCTTTTGCGGAAGCAAAAGTTAAATACATTATGAAAATAGCTTGTAACTTAAGGAAAGTTACCAAATGCTTAAGTACGGTACAATTCTTCCCCATATTCATTTTTCCTTTTTTCCCGTTATAAATTTTATCAGCTTTTAAGTATCATAAGTTAGTTTTTATATAAGGTAAAGCTAGGAGAGATTGCGGACATAGGAGATCGGTGGGAAAGAGTAGAGTGTGGGAGATGCTATTTCAGGTGGTTGTACAACACCAAATAGTGAAGTGATGAGTTCAATGTGCATGTTGATTGCTCCAAGTGTCTAAGATAAAACCTGGTTATTTTGTCTCGTTTTCAAAAATAAATGCTTCATTTTTTATAATCTTTCCTAGGAATTTCAGTACAGTGATAGAAGTACAAAATATTTTTAATTTAAACAATTCCTCGTAAGCTTCGAACCTAGACTAACGGTACGAGCACCACGATTTTTTTTTAAAGCAAATAATTATGTAATAAAACACTGCGCAATCTCTCCTACCAAAATGGGAGAGTTTGGGCTTTTGCTATTTAGAAGAGACTGCGCATTGATTTTTATAAGATACTATACTCAGAGATTTCGCAGCTTATTGGTAATGACAAGACAATGAGAATGAGTTTGTTGAATGTCTGGAACTGCAGCAGGAAATAATTTCGACAAGTGACAGGACTAGTTCAACCCATTCGAGATGACGCGTTTTTTTTTAAGACTGTCTCTAGAATCGGAAACTGAACGTTATTCATGAGTGGCCAGCCATCTCATTATGAACCGTACAATTTTTAGTATCCGCCTTTTTTTTCACACCAATAAGTTTTTAGAGTAATTTTAATCTTATTTAATCGTAAAAACAGTTGGAGAGAATTATTCTAAAAATATAGTGGTGTGAGAAAAGGGGAGTTTTTTCAGGGGGCGTTAACAATTGTACGATTATTAATGAGATGGTTGGCAAGTATGCTAATGTTAGTCTATGAGAAATTTATCACAAAGTATTGAATTGTTATTGTATACCTGCTTAGTTTTGCAATATTTTCAAGTATGATGCTCAAGTTTTGTGCAGTTGCCAGCTGTTTAAATATAAATTATAAAACTAAATCCAAGCAAAAATTATCAACCTACTCATACTTCCTTTTAAGGAATGTAATATTCTAAATTTCAATAAAATAAATAAACGTAAATGATTTTGAAGTTGGAACGAGATTTCAAATCAAGTGAAATTTAGGTTTTGTGTTTTGAACATTTTTGTGCGAAAGATTTTGAAGAAAAAAAAAAAAAAAAATCTTTAATAAATAATAAACCTTGAATTCTGGGCTTGAAATTGGGCGGGACTACCAATATTTCATTTTACAAATATGGTGTACTACCCGTTTATTTATTTATATATTTATTTTTCCTCGAAAATGCATTGCACATACGGTGTGCAATCCGTCTCGAACAGGTTCACTTGTGGCAGGTGGTTGCATGTTAATTTCACAATGTACAGAAGTGTTGCGTTTGTAGACAACGAGAGATTCGGTCAGCAAACAAGAACACATTCAAACAGAAATGTACTAATTTTAAGTTGAACGTGTTATTTTGTAACTTAATATTGTTTTGCAATCTTTATATGGTTTTGTATTTTTTTTTCCTCTGTTCCGTTAATATTTTTCCCTTAAAATTTCTTTTTGTAATTATTTTGTAATTTCTTTTATTTTTCTGATGTTTTATTTATTGAATTAAAATGTCCATTCCCAATACAAAAATATTTTTTTACAATTATTATTATTAAAAACGTAATTGTACGAGTAGTTATAATTTAGCGCATTCTCTCCTACCCATGTACGCAATCACTCCTAACCTATAAGGAGAGATTGCGCAAAATAGCTCTCTAGGTTTTACTACATCTGTTCTTTTAAATTATAACAGAACATAAAAATAATAGGGGAAATGCATAGAAGAAAGATCAATTCAACATGATACACCAATAGTTTAGGAAATAATAATAATAATAATAATAATAATAATAATATTAGGATTTTTTATGACGTTCTGATGAATTTTGCGCAAACTCTTCTAGCTTTATGCATTTCATTTTACTCTTAATATTTTTTATGACATTAAAGAGTTCATTTTAATTTAATATATATATACATATAAAGAAAATAAATAAATAAACAGACATTTTGATGGAAAATATTAATTAATAAAAACCTTTATTTAAATATCTTGAAAATTAATTTAAATATGCATCTACTTCCTAAAAGTAACTATCATGAGAATCTTGAATATCTTTCCTCCAGACATTCAATGCAATTTTGTTCTTAGGAAATGTGAATTTTATACATAATATCAAAATTAACAATTGCTTAAAAAAAAAAAAAAAAAAAAAAAATCTTAAGAATAACATCATTTTTATTTTTTATTTTCTCAAAGCTTACGATCAATCTAAAAAGATAATCTTAAGTGGGACAAGTTTAAATCAAATTTTAAAAAGAGAAAATAAAGTCGGGAAAGTAGGGGTAAGATGCCGCATTAAACAAGATACTGTGTCACGTAGTTTTCTTATACGCAGGCGTCGTACGAAGACTCCGGCCATTCATAGGAGACATACGTTAAAAACGAGAAGTATGCTAAATTTTTCCGTATTTTTTTTTTTTCAATTAGTTTGAGTCTATAACCATCTCTCTTCCTTTAGTAGAGATTAAACAGGAAAAAAATAATTCGGGCAATTTTTTTAATTAGAGCATCGCTTCTTCACGCCAAACCTTTAAAACGTGGCCGGTTAACACTTTTGTAAGTTAATCAGTAGACTAACGTTTTGTTCACCATTTTGGAGTAAGATGAATAACAAATTTAGGTTAACATGCCGGTAGTCTTACACTGAGGAACGAGGCCTGGTAGTGTTCTTTGTTATTCTAAATTATATCTAGATATTAATTTTTTCAGAATCTTATTAAATACGATAACATATAATATTTAGTTTTAGTTTTGTCTGTGGCAATCATGTGTTTTAAAGTAGATGTATAATATTTTATAAAAATGCGTATTTTACATTCAAATCCCATAAGCCACCTTACTCCTAAATAAATATCCATCTTACCCCTTGATTGAAGTAAGATGCCAAAAAATAAGTATTAAGAAAAACTTCTACTTAAAAGTTTTTATAATATTTTTGAACTTGAATGTATTTTTTATAATATACCTTATAATTATAAGTTTTCACAAGAGATCAATAAATAACCAATATAACCCAACAGAGAATTTCACAGAAATATTAAGCAAGAATTACGACTTCTACCCCAACATAACCTATAGAAATCAATTAATGAAACTAAATCTGGACTTGCTTAAAGCTGACGTAATTAAATAAGGGAACAGACTTTCAGTTCAGCATTCTGAATAGTTAGCTGTACCGCAGAATTTGAGATTAAACTGAGATCTAAAATTGGTGTAAAACTTTAAATTATTTATTTGTTTTACTTAAAAAAAAAAAAAAAAAAAAAAAAAAAAAAATGCAATGTTAACACATTCGCATCGGCCCACACTCCTCATAACTTTTATGTAAATCGGGGTATTTATTTTAGTAGTCTTGCCAGACATGGGAACTTTCTAATTCAATAGTCGCCAATAATCTTGAGAAGTGTTATTTGATATACACGATATAAATCTTCGAATTAATTAGGCAACCATTGCAATTAAATTTTAGTGGTCCTAAAATTATAAAAATGTCCTCAAATCTTGGAAAACTGTACTATAGTGATATAAAGATATTTCAACGTATATATATTAAAACTGCGATAAGTGCACTATGTGGCACGATATCGGTACTTATAAAACAGACTGCTATAGATTGTTATTACACTGTTAAAAATTTTGTCCAAAACGTGGTATATTTTTGCTGCAACCATGCGATGGTGAAATCTTTTACCATTATTTGGTGCTTCATTAAACCACGGCCTGGTACAGCAATATTTACATCCATAAGATGGAGACATTTTTTACCATAATTTGGTGCTTTTTTACAAAAAGAAGCACCAAATCATAGTAGAAAGTTTCACCATCACATGGTTGCAGCGACAGTTGTACCAAGTTTTGGTTCAACCTAGCAAATTGAAGCTACTGTAGTACCAACATTTGGTTCAACCTTCAACTGAAATTTTTAACAGTGTACTTACAGTATCTAGGCAGTAGGCAGAGTTGGGCAAAATCGTAATTCAATTAATTTGTAATGAATTACATTTCAATTGACAGTAAGCAATTACAATTATGATTACTTGTAATTGTAACTGAGCATATGCAATTAATCATTACTTTAATCGTAACTAAAAGCTTTCAATTATAATTACTTTACTGTAATTATAATTGAAAAAATTTAGTTACAATTACATGTAATGTAATGAATAATCATTTTATAAAATTGAAATGTAATTGCAGTTAAAAACGTTATAATTATAATTATCTGCCTGTAATTATAATTAAATTTTGCAGTTACAATTATATGTAATGTTAATGGGTAATCATTTTATAGAATTAGAATATAATTGTAATTAGAAACGTTATAATTATAATTACTTTTCTGTACTTATAATTAAAAATTTACGATTACAATTATATGAAATTTAATGGTTAATTATTTTACGCAATTGAAATGTAATTGTAATTACTGACGATATAATTATAATTATAATATTGTAATTGTGACTTTGGAATTCAAATTACATTTAGGTAGAGATCGATTTAACTTCTTCGCTGATGTTCTGACGAAAAGTTATGATTCGATCCACACGAAATTTTGAATTTAGAGTTAAGTGTTAGTATGACAAACATTGCATTCCTGGAAGGGTGAGGGTCTGATCCCAACTTGCCTTATCTCAAAAAATTATGGTCCAAACTTTTCAGAAACTTTAAGTTTGGTGTTAGTATGACAAAAATTGAACCGTTGGAAGGGGGGGGGGGGAGGATCTTACGTCGCACGGAACTTCATCTCGAAAAATTATGGTCAAAATTTTTGAATTTCTGGTTGGTTGGCTATTAGTATAACAAAGACTGCACCATTGAAAGGAAGAAGTGTTTTATCTCTTTCAACCTCACCAAAATCAGGGTACAAATTTTACGAAATTTTAAATTTCGGGATAGTCGGTATTAGTATGGCAAATGCTGCACTGTTGGAAGGGGGAGGGTCTTACCTCTCCCCCCTCCTCCTCAAGGAGCCTTATTTCGAAAAATAATGGTCCGAACTTTACAAAATTTTAAATTTGGAGTTGTTTGAGTGTTAGTATAACAAAGACTACACCGTTGGAATGGGGGGGGGGGAGGAGTTCTTACCCCACCATGTCTTATGTTGGAAAGTTATGGTCCTAACTTTACGAAACTTTAAACTTGGAGTTGGTTTCGTGTTATCATGACAAAGAGTGCACCATTGGAAGGGAATGCGGTCTTACCCCCCGTAGTGCCTTATCTCGAAAAATTATGTTCCAAACTTAACGAAATTTTAAATTTAGGGTTGGTTTAGTGTTAGTGTAACAAAGATTACACCGTTTTTTAAATTTGGGGTTGATTTAGTGTTAGTATAACAAAGATTACACCGTTGGAAGGGGAAGGGTCTTATCCGCCACGTTGCCTTATCTCGAAAAGTGACGATGTTGGTGTTGCGGAATGCCGATTGAATACTCTTGGGTCCTAGGCTAGAGTGGGGAGTGCCTTCCGTGGAGGTCATTCTAAGGGATCCAAGCCTGTATTCACGCAAGTTTCGGAGAGAACCACGGAAAACTCCGAACGGCTAGGCCGACGAGCGCGACCTTGGATCGAACCCGGCACTTCACGTCTACCAGCTTTGAGCGTAGAACCGCTCGGCCGCTAGTGGACCGAAAAGTTACGGCATTAATTTTATGAAACTTACAATTTGTAGTTGGTTTGGTGTTAGTAGGACAAAGACTGCACCGTTCGAAGGGGAGAGAGTCTTACACTCCACGGAACATTATCTCGAAACATAATGGTCCGAACTTTATGAAATTTTAAACTTTCAGTTGTTTGGGTGCTATTATAACAAAGACTGCACCGTTAGAAAGAGAAAGTGTCTCGAAAAGTTACAGTCCTAATAAGTTTAAAGAAATTTTAAATTTGGTGTTGGTTGGTTATTATTATAACAAAGATTGCACCGTTCGAAAGAGGAAGGGCCTTACCTCCTTTCTCCCCTCGGTGCCTTATCTAGGAAATTTATTATCCTAACTTTACAAAATTGCAAATTTGGAGTTCGTTTAGTGTTAATATGACAAACAGTACATCGATCGAAAGGGAGAGGCTCTTACCCCTACGGGGTCTTATTTCGAAAAAGTATGAACCAAACTTTACAAAATTTTAAATTTGGATTTGGTTGGATGTTATGTTAACAAAGACTGCATTGTTTGAAGTGGGGTCTTACACCCCATGGTGCCTTATCTCGGAAAGTTACTATTCCATTTTTTCGAAATTTTAAATTTGGAATTGGTTTCGTGTTACTTAGATGAAGAATACTGTTGGAAGGGGACAGGGCCTCCCCCCTCATAGCGCCTTATCACGAAAAACTATGGTCGAAACTTCACGAAATTTTAAATTTAGAATTAGTTGGGTATTAGTTTAACAAAGACTGTTTGAAGAAGGGGTCTTACTTCCTACGGTGCCTTATCTCGGAAAGTTACCGTTGTAATTTTTCGAAATTTTAAATTTAGAGTTGGTTTGGTGTTACTATAATAAAGACTACACTGTTGGAAGAGGGGAGGGCCTCCTCCCCCCCCCCACATGGTGCCTTATCACTAAAAATTATGGTCCAAACTTCACGAAATTTTAAAGGAGTTGGTTTGCTGTTAATATGACAAAGAGTGCACCGTTGAAAGGGGAAAGGGTCTTACCCCCCCACGGTGCCTTACCTTAATTTCCCCCCCCCCACTTCGGCGGGGTAGGGAGGGGCAAAAAGACTGAGGTTTTTGACATGTTTCAATCAATCATTTTATTTTATTTTATTTGCGGGTGGGTGGATTTTAATAATTTATATGTAATTTTAAGTCTTAATTTAAACATAGTGGCCTGCGAAGCATGCAGCACCTGATAATATAAATGAACATATAACTATAATTCATTTGCTTTTTAGAAAAGCTAAAAAAACGAAGCACTCATTTATCATCTGATAAGGTTAAAGAAATGAAATTTTAATATATATTTACATATATTTAATACATTTTATTTCTTTAAAGGAAAAATTAATATTTTAAAATTTATCAAAACATTAAAAATATAATATGTCGTTTGTCATTTTCGGTTTTTATGTGTTTATATTTTAAATATACTTGGAGTATCTCTATTAAACTATAAGGAGAATGAAGCTTTCTGTTTTTTTTTTTTTTTTTTTTTTTTTCATTTTTGACATTTGAAAAAATGAAAGAAAGAAAGAAATAACTCCACATATATATAAAGGTATTTTATTTATTTCAATTTTATATCTTAAGATGTAATCTTACTATTTTTAAGAAAATCCTTAACCAGCTGAGGTTATCGTAGGTCCATAGAGACCCGAGTCATTTTTCTTTGTCTCATTTCTCAGAGCCGACATATAAAAGAATACCTATGTATCAATTCCGTGATTTTTTACATTGAAATATACCATTCTTAAGCTTTATTATGCAATTTGAACGTTTCAAATACCTTAATTTGTTCAAAAGTTATGAATTATTTTTGTCAATACCTACAATTTTGGGAAGTGGGTGTGTTCCTGATGAAAAGTAAAATATTTGTTTATTTATTTATTTATTTATTTTGTAATATTCTTTGTCTGCCCTTAAAGTAGAAGAATTTAAGAGTGTTCAAAAATTTTATCAGATTTTTTCCTTAAAAATTATGTATTCTAACATGCCTCGGATCTTCAGCGACCCATGGTATTCTAACAAAGTGCCGAAAAAAAAAATGATAACCTAATCGGGTTAGTATATATATCCCTTAACTAGAAACATGCGAAATTGTTACGAAAACAGAACCGTGCAGTCTGTGAGACTGCTGACATTCAAAAATTTACTATAAAAATGAAAACAAACAAAACTTTAAATAGTTTACAAATATTAAACTTAAACACATATTCTTTTATATTAATGTATTAACATAACCATATTAGGTGAAAGATTAAGTGGAATGATAAAAACTGGAGACGTTCATTTTTGCGTAGAGGGTAGGTACGTAGACACAGCAGCCTCACAGTCGGCAAGTTTCCGGTTCAGAGTTAATGAAAATTTGAATAACGATCGCTTACCATTTTAAAAAATTTGCAGTGAGTGCTACGCATACTTGGGAGGGGGGAGGTTAGTGGGGCAGAGGGGAAGAAATTGTTACCGATTTTTATGAAAATTTGTAAAACTATCAATTACTATCTATGAAAATTACAACGAGAGTTACATATAGCTCTGGGGTTCGGGGGGGGGGGGGGGCTGTAGCGTACAGAAAATAAATAATCTTATAAAAAGTAACTTAATACTGATTTTCATGAAATCTTTCGTAAATAACTACTTAATTTACAAAAGGTTTTACATATATCTGAGAATGGGGGGGGGGGGGAGTCACGGAAAGCAGTGGGGAAAAAATGATTGTTTTATACCACAATGTATTCGATTTAGTGAAATTTAGAGTAAATGTCGCTTGCTGTTAAAAACAAACAAACAAACAAAAAAAAATCACAATGAGTGTTACATATATCTGAGTGTAGGGAGCCATTAAAATGTTGCTTTTATTTAATATCTTTTGATCCAATTACCGAATAAGCTAATAATAATAATAATAAAAAAAAAGGCGTTAGCTAGTTTTTTTTCCTGAGTAATAAATGTGGCATTTTTCGCAGCTGTCGGTTGAACGGTATAGATTTGTATAGCGAACAAAAAATCTGGGCAAGCAAACAAACAATCAGCTTTGTATTTACATAGAAGAAAATTAGGGAAAAGGATTGTGCTTCGTTTATCGCTTGTTGAAATGGAGCGGGGGGGGGGATTACATGAGGGAAAGATCCTGAACAATTAAAAGACTTCTGTGGAGTGTGTGATCAGCAATCGTTAGCGGAAATGAGAAGGGCCATCAAAAATTATGAGGGAAAGATATTAAAGAATTTTATTTCTTTATAAATTCTAGAATTTAATAAAACAAGTTTAAAATGAATATTTACATTTATGATGTGGATAGGGAACGATTGGAAATCATGAGGCTTCTGTCGGACAATTGATCACCAATCGTTAGCGGTGGCAAGGGCGGGGATCCAAAAATTATATGGGTAAGAGATATCAAACAATTCTACTTTTTTACAGGTTGTAGAATATAATAAATGCTTATTGAATCATGTTCTTACACTAAGAACAAGATTCGACAAGAATTTATTTAACAAAACCGTATGAAGTGTACTTTTTTTACATAGGAATTTTTGCTAGAGTTCGGACACTTTTGTTACCGACTGTACATATAGCGTCGGGGGTAAAAGAGAGCGGGGGGGGGGAGAAAAATATTGTTTTTGTACGACCATGTCGTCGACTATAATGAAACTGTGTATAACTATCACTTACTCTTCATGAAAAATTACAGTGAGCATTATATGTAGTTGCGGGAGGGGGGGGGGGGAAGGGCGAAAGGGAGCAGAGGGAAAAGCAGTTACAAAAGTTCTCTTCAACATTGCATCATTTCATATGCATAGAAAACTTGGCTTAAATATTGATTATTGTCTATTTAAAAGAAATATATTGTGACGGCTAGATATACAGAGATGGCATGGGACACACTGAAATAAAATGATTTTTTTATACCGCCTTATTACCGTTTTTAACTGAACTTTTCAGAAATATGGTTTGTGGAAAATAGAGTGAGTGTTACATATCACAGTGATTTTTCTTTTCTTAAATTAGTATTCAAAATTTTTTTTCAAATTTTGATTAAAAACTGTAAAAAGTTAAAACAAAAACTTTTTTCTTTCTCTCTCTCTTTCTTCTTCTTCTTTTTTTTTATTAATCTGTCCCCTTTGTCTTTTCTCCAAGGAAAAAAAAATATTTACAAATTTGTTTATGTTTAGCATGTATTTTACAATTAATAATTAAGGAAAGCGACCTTATTTTTCGACGTCGGAAAAAAGAGACTTTTCGCAAATGCTACTTGCAAAAGAAAAAAAAAAACTTGGGACTTGCAAATATATTGGGGGTTAAAGTACAGTCGGGATTTTTTGTTTTTTCTATCATAAGATCTTTTTTCTTTTCTCACCCTATAGCCCTCCAAAGTATTTTTCAGGACACATATATTTAACAAGTAGCATTTATTAAAAATGCCCTCCGCCACTCTTTCTTCCGGATCGTGGAAAATGAACACTTTTCCTTATTGCCACTTGTAAAATGCATGCTACAAATCTACGAGAACGTAATTTTTTGTTTCCTGCGATAGGGTACTAAAAGGACAGATTAAACGAAAAAAATCTCGTTTTTGAATTACCTTTTCGGAGATTTTAATGAAACACTGAATTTTTGAGTATTAGGAAGATAAAGACACTATGATACGTAACCCTCATTGTAAATTTTTCATAAACAGTAATATTTAACACTTTGTGGCCCACTGTCCTCGCTGCGAGGATGCAATTATTAAGCTCCAGCTGCAAAAACTCATCTCTGAAAAATTTTTATCAAAAATTTTCTTTTATAACGTAGCAGAAAAAATCCGTTTTTACAAACTTAAAATTTCTTCTATTTTAATTTTGTTCGTGAATTCCGGGGGCAGTCGAATCTAAATGATCTCGATTACCTTGCGCCGCAAAGGGTTAAGCAAAGTTTTATTAAATCGGCAACAGCGTGGTGTAAAAATATCCTATTCTTTCCGTATGCTCCCTATCCCCTGGATATAATCTTCTCTGTAATTTTTCATGAACAATAAGTGATATCTGTACAAAGTTTCCTATAAATGTAAAGAGGGGAAGCGTAAAAACAATCATTTTCTTTCCCTCTGTCTCACCTTGCCCCCTAGATATATCTAACGCACTCTCTGATTTTTCCTTAAAGGTAGATGATAGTTGTTGAAATTCTAATTAAAATCGGTAACACGATGATATTTAAGCAATCATTTTCCTCATCTGCTCCCCTCAGGTATAGATCAGTATAAATTTTCCTAATCAGTAGGTGGTATTTACAATAAGTTTTATTAAAATGAAAATCATAGTGATATAAAACAACTTTCTTTTCTTTTGCCGTACATTATCCCCTCCCCCCCTCAAAAAAAAAAAAAAAAAAAAAAAAAAAAAAAAACATATGTAACACTCACTTTAATTTTTCATTAACAATAAGTAATATTTACACAAAATTTCAACAAACAATCGATAAGGGGGTCGGTTTAAAAAATATTTTATTCCCCTCTGCCTTCCTTAACCCTCCTCCCCCCTTCAACTGTATGAAAAACTCACTTTCATTTTCATAAAGAATAAGTGACAGTTATACAAAATTTCATCAAAATCGGTAACACGGTGATATGAGAATATAAGAACAACAGTTTTCTTTCCCTCTGCCCCCTCCTGCAGATATACGTAACACGCATTTTAATTTTTCTTAAATAATAAGTGTTATTTATATAAAGCGTCATTTAAACTGTGTGATTAAAAAATAATAATAATAATAATAATAATCCATATGCACCCCTTGTGCGCCCTCCCCTTGCCATATATAATACTCATTCATTGTAATTTTCAATAAACAGTAAGTGATATATTATATAAGACATCACTAAAATAGCAACATGATAATATAAAAAATAATTTTATTTCACTCTGTCGCTCTCACTTATCTCCCTCCCTTCCAAATAAGTGTGACACTTGCTGTATTTTTTCACAATTAATAAATGATTTTTATACAAAGTTTCATTAAAATCGGTAAGAAGGTGATATAAAAACAATTATTTTCATTCAAACTACCGCTAATTCGAAACCCCTCCCGCAGATGTATATAATCCTTACTGCTTATTTTCCATTAATACTATGTGAATGTTGTACCAATTTAATTGAAATTACCTATATATATATATATATATATATATATGAAAGTCATTATTTAAATTCATAAATATTTATTGATTTTGAATATTGCAAAAGTATTCCCTTTTTTGGGATCCGGAATTTTCGCCCCCAGCATCTCGCCCCCGGCATTTCGCCCCCAGCATTTCGCCCCCGGGAAATTTCGCACACCGGAAATTTCGCCCCCGGGACATTTCGCCCCTGGAATTTTCGCCCCCGAGTGATGAAAAATATAAATGTAATTACAAATAAAAATATAAACATACATGCGGTATTTCCCAAAATATTAACATGTTTTTATTTACTTCGAATATTCTTTGTTTGTTTGTGTGTCCAGTACAAATCTTGCAATCGATTTTTAACTAACTTACAGACTAGTTAGACATTTGAAACTTTCAGAAAATCTCCGAACACGGTGGCAATGCATTTTTTTAATACTTTTAGCTAACTGCTTCGGGTCCCTGCTGCCTTAGGCAGCGTTTATGATTCACAATAATAATAATAATAATAATAATAATTTAACTAACTTCCCGACTAGCTAGACATTCGAAACTTTCAGAATAGTTCAGAACACGGTGACAATGCATTTTGTTTCTACTTTTAGATAAATGTTTCGGGTCCCTGCTGCCTTCGGCAGCGTTTGTGTGATTCAACAGAAAATTTAACTAACTTCCCAACCAGCTAGAAATTTGAAACTTTGATAATAGTTCAGAACACGGTGACAAACTATTTTTTAAATACTTTTAGCCAACTGTTCAGTGTCCCTGCTGCCTTCGGTAGCGTTACCAGTACAAACCATCGAATCGACTTTTAACTAATTTACCGACTATGTAGACATTTGAAACTTTCAGAAAAGCTTAGAACACAGTGATAATGCATTTTTTAAATATTTTTAGCCAACTGTTTCAGGTCCCTGCTGCCTTCATCAGCGTTTATATGATTCAACAAAACTTTATTTAATTAACTTACTGCCTAGCTAGACATTTGAAGCTTTCAGAATAGTTCAAAACATGGCGACAATGCATTTTTAAATACTTTTAGCCAACTGTTTCAGGTCCCTACTTCCTTCGGCAGCGTTTATATCATTCAACAGAAAATTTATTTAACTAACTTATCGACATTTGAAACTTTTATAATAACTCAAAAGACGATAATGATGTTTTTTTTTTTAATACTTTTAGCCAATTGTTTCGGGTCCCCGCTGTCTTCGGCAGCATTTATATGAACCAACAATCGTATAATTTTCCGACGAGCTAGAAATTCGAAACTTTTATAAAAGCTCATAATACGATGACTATGAGTTTTTTAATACTTTTAACCAATCTTTTCGAGCTTCCGCTACCTTCGCTAGCGTTTACATGATTCAACAACCATGTTAATTCTCGATTAGCTAGACGTTTGAGTGTTTCAGAATAGCTCAGAACACGGTGACAATGAATTTTTCGTTACTTTTAGCCAAATATTTCGGGTATCCGCTGCCTTCGGTAGCTTTTATATGATTCAACAGAAAATTTAAAAACATGTTATATAAAAAGTTCATTATTTTTATCTTGCAATAATTTGTTGTATAAAAATATGAAGTTTATACAATATTGATATATGTTTTAATCATAACAAGGGTTCACAAACAGCATGGCGATAAAAATATGCGTGAATGACTATTGAATATAATCATTCACTCTAAAAAGATTTACTATTTCTCTTCTAACATCGTTCATAAATTCTGGTCGTTTTTAACTGTCAATAAGTAAAATTACTCTGCTTCCCAATCCCATCCGTGGAGGCCAAAGATGTTATGTCATGTTTCGGACCACCTTTAGGGGCGAGACCCAGAACGTCGCCAATTGCCCATTGCACAGCACTAGTGCGACGTAAAAACCCAACCAACCAACCAACCAACTCTTCTCCTCAAAGGGTTTAAGAACTGAGAATCGAAACTGAGGTTGTTTGCAAATATAGTACATTTTCAAAAGTAACTGTTAACTCAAATAGAGCACAGAAAGTTTAATTATGGGTTTACATTTATTATTTTATACTATTTATTAGTAATGGAGTATATAATTAATTAAATTGCATTAAGCCAAAATAAATAATGCTCGCTTACTAAGTATTTTTTTCGTTTGTTTCCTAATTCGTAAACAATTCGTCTTTTATCAATATCATTGCAGGCTTTATCTACGGACTGAATATTCATAAATAAAATCCATTCGTCGACTAGAACATATTTCTGTCTTAAAAAATCACATTCGAAACGCTAAAATGTCGACAACTTTCGCAACAATAAAATTGCGAGCTCTGTCTATGGGCTGAATATTCATTAAATAACGTGCATTTGTCGTCAAGAACCTGCTTATGTCTTTACAAATTACTTTTTACACACAAAAATGTCTTCAACCTTCATAATAATATCATTACTAGCTCTATCATTAGCTTCTTTTGAAATCTCTATGATGGTAGGCCATATTTAATGGCCAAAACCTTCGTATTCTTGGTCAACATTAATATAATTCTCCTAAATATCTCCAAAACGGAACATTATATAAAGTACAAAAAGAGAGGCGCACAACTAGATGTTATAAGAAACCCTTACACCAATTTGCAACGTTCTACGTTGAACCGTTATTGAGATATGCGAGACTTCCGTTTTCCGCTGTCCCATTTCCGGTTTTTCAATTTTCCCGAAAATTTGAAAAATTTATCTAACTACCAGACCTGTTTCAGTTCTAAAGTTTCGTAGTTCTATTTTTGTTAGCTTCGGAGATATGATACCCAGAACATTCCGCACATACACTGTTAAAAAAATGCAGAAAAAATACAGAAATTCTCTGTAATTTCAGAAAAAAAAAGTCGTAAAATACGTTTTGTCTACGTAATTTTTCCGTAATTTACGCCTTTTTTTCTGAAATTACAGAGAATTTCTGTATTTTTTCTGCATTTTTTTAACAGTGTACATACACATACATACATAAACATACAAACACACACTCTGACCAACTGTCAGAAATAAACTACTTTTTTGGACTCAGGAAGCCATAAAATGTATAAATCAGGTGAAAACTCGATATCGAATTTTCGGACCGCACCTTAGGATGTAGAAAACGAGGGATAAAGGCTGAAAATTCATAGAAAGAGGGGAAAAAAAAAAGAGTCAAAATTCAATAGAAAAAAGCATTGGATGAAAACAAAAAAATCTCACCATGTCAAATGTGAAAAAAAAAAAAAAAAAAAATTCTTGTCTCTGCAATGAACATTTTTTGCTTCTTTAATCTTATTTCCTTATTTAAAAATAATGATCAAATTGATTAATAAATAAAACAAAGTAAAATAATATTTGATAAATTAATAAAGTATTATATGTGCTATAAAAATTTAACAAATAAATAAATAACATTACTGCACACTTAAACTTTCTTTTAATTAACAACGATAAAAAATTAATCGAACAATTTTTGCGATCGAAAACCTTATTTTAGTTCATATATTTTATATTGAAATTAAAAGGGAAAATAGTGTGAATTAAATAGAAATATATCGAGAATTACTACATGTATAATTATATTTTTATTTGTAATTACATATACACTAAGCGACAAAAAAAAAGCCGCACTTAGATATTTTCCTTTTCACCTTCTACAACCGCCAATTTCGTCGTTTAAAAAGCAAATTTTCGAACAGATTTTATTATGTTGTCCTCCATATACACTTCAGCACTGAGTGCAGTGTTAAAAATAAAATGTAATTGTCAAGAAAATTGTAATTTTAGAAATTATTTAAAAAATGGTAAGAATAAGGCAGTTAACGATGCCACAAAAAGTATTAATTTTTGAATGAAAATCAAAAAATATTTTAATACGTGGGATGGCAAAATAATTAAATGTTAACGAAATATTGGTAAAAGGGTTTTTAGCAAGATATAAAATTTTTTGGCCGTTTAAACGGGAAATTTGGTTTAAGGCGGCCATTTTGCTCATCCAAGGGAGATGACCGTAAGTTAAAACGCCATTGCTTATAAAATCGTTTTGTATTACATTTAGAACAAAAAGAGATTCAGAAAAAATGTTTTGCAGCATGATTTATTTAACTACAGTGCAGCAGCTATTAAACAAAGCGGGTTTAAATGACAGTAAATTTGAAAAAATTCCATTCTTAGTGAAAAGAATTAGAAAAACAAGACCTCAGATGGCTAAGAAAATTTAAAAATGATCAGTGAAATATTGGGCTGAACTGGTTCTCTCTGATGAGTCAAGTTTAACTTATTTCGAGTTAAAGAAAACAAGCAAATCTGGTAACGAAAATATGACCACCTTAATGATAATCAAACTTTTAAAACAGTGACACATCCTCCGTACATTATGGTACGGAGGTGCATAACTTTTCAAACAGTCGGGCAAATTTTTATGCTCAAGGGATCATTTAACTCGAAATGAAACACAATCTTCATAAAAGTGGTGCCTGACCGACTATTTTGGAGGTATCTTGGACAGTTCCACAAACAGCATTTCATTATAATAAATGCGCCTTAAAACACGGCGTCTGTGGTAAGTTTATTCAATTCAAATTGTCAAAATTTTCTATCAATTCCCAAGAGCACCTATAATTCTGTAAGTAATCATATCTTTTTTTACTTTAAGTTAAATCCCAGGAAGGATATAGCAGAATTTCTTCTTTACCAGGCATGGAAATAGTCCTAATCGCGATCCGCTCGAAAATGTTTCGTCTATAAAAAGACGGAGGAGAGGGGAGAGGATTCGAAATTTGCAGCCTAT
The DNA here is from genome assembly GCA_963930645.1 of Salticus scenicus. NCBI lineage: Eukaryota > Metazoa > Arthropoda > Arachnida > Araneae > Salticidae > Salticus > Salticus scenicus. Next base: position 99,633,006 of record OZ005652.1, read on the forward strand.
AACTCCACCAGAACTAGAAAAATTATTTGCAATATTTTGCACATTGAATTTTCTGAGATATATATTAAAACACTGTATACTACTATGCCATTGCGCATTAAAGCAGTAATTCCATATGGAGGTGGAATTAACCCAATGCAGAATACAAATTTTTATTAAAAAATTGCTTAGATCTCACAAATAAATAGTTTAATTTCATATATTAAAATATAACTTGTTTATTTCATATAATGAATCATAATAGCATACAAAATGTATGATTACTGCATTATGTTTTAAAAGAAAGTTTTATGTAGATTTTTATAAATTACTTCGTAGAGTGTAATAAAACGAATTATTACATAGAAAATGTACATAGGTATCATTTCTTCCCTTTGGTATTATGCAAACATAAGAGTTTTATTTGTTTCAGCAATTAATTTTAAAGTTATTACAATTAAAAAAGGTACAAGTCATTTTTTCAGCAGTGCGGCTTTTTTTTTGTCGCTTAGTGTATATTTTCCACAACTCGGGGGCGAAATTTGCGAAATCCACTATTCGGGGGCGAAATTTCCAGGGGTGAAATTTCCGGGGGCGAAATTTCCGGGGTGCGAGATTTCCCGGGGGCGAAATGCTGGGGGCGAAATGCCGGGGGCGAGATGCTGGGGGCGAAATTTCCGTAAACCCCCTTTTTTAATCCCCCCCCCCTAAAAAAAAAAAAAAAAAAAAAAATCTGATGTATAACAACCACACGATTTCCATTGTCCAACACTAGGCATATTGTACATTCTTTTTGGAAAGATTAAATTGATTATATTTAGAAAACATAAAATTGTTTCAATAAATTAGACACCTAGCAAATTTCCTGTAAGAGCAAACTGATGCATATGTCGAGAAGATATACAAAAGAGAATGTACATAGTAAATAAATAAAATAATAATAGTAATAAATAAAAAAAAAATAATTAGAGGCCGTTTTTTAAAGCACGCATTTCCAAAATCCTTAACTGTCCTGCCTAATCAGGACGATCGTGAATTTTCTTGTAGTAACCAAGTCTCTCCCTCCCTCTTTTAAAATTCCAAAATCGCAGAAAAAAGTTTTTTGTGCTCAAGTCTAGTCTCCCCATGTGCAATTCTTTCACCGTGAAGTAATTTGAAGTCGAATTATGCTTACAAACGTGTATTTGTCTTCGTTTTCGCAAAACAGGGGGAGGGGGGGGGGGGGATTTAGCAAAAATACCGTTTTTGTGGAAGTCAGGGTCCGTAAACTAATCTACGCACCAAAATTTGTGTCTTTATATCCCACAGAATCGCCACGAGCTGTACTTTGCTAGGAAATGAGGATCTCTAATTTTCTCCCTTAAACTTCCCCTTCCCACCAAAATCGAAAATCGCAAAAAAAAAAAAAAAAAAAAAAAAAAAAAGGTTTTTGGAAATATTCTCAAGAAGACGAACGGCTGTTGTAAATATTTCTGTACTATTATTGGACGAGTTCTACTCAAAAATCAGGATTTTGCTACATTTCCCATAGAAATTGTTTTTCTCCCTTCCTTCTTAAAAATTCAAATTTCCAGAATCGCAGAAAATGACTTTGTAGTGCTCAAGTCTAGTCTCCCCATCTGCAATTTCTTCACCGTGAAGTAATTTGAGAGCCGATTTATGCTTATAAACGTATTTTTACTTTCTGTCCCCACAGGGGAAAGGGGGTGGGTTAAAAATTTCTGTCTTAGTGGAGGTCAGGGTCCTAAAACAACCTGCACACCAAAATTTGTTACTCTATCTTGTATAGAATCGCCATGGCTGTGTTGAATCGAAAACCATCCCCCCCCCCTCCCTCCTCCTTTCTGCTTCCCAAGAATATCTAAGGAAATCAGAATTGAATAAGTGTACTTAGTTGTGCTTAAAAAATAAAATAAATAAAATAAATAATACTTACACACACACACACACACACATATATATATATATATAACCTTCTCCATTTTTTATTCACAGCCACCCCTTGCCTCGAAGGCGGTTAGCATCTATTTTTCTCCCCAGAATTTTCCCAAAATACAGCTTCATTAATTTTGCAGCAATCGAAGAAAAAGTGATAAAAATGTTTTACATTAATCCCTCCACCTTTTCGTCAGATATATCTGTTACTCGGATTTTTTTTTCTACATTAGTAAGAGGAATTGTGAAATGTTTGTTTGTAAATAGCAAATATATATATAGTATATATAAATCTCTTTTTTTTTCTCCTTTATTTCCCAATCCTTTTATTTATTTATTTATTTATTTTTACTGTTTAGAATGCATTTCTAAAGTAAAAATTCGAAAAAGTTCCTATTACAAATACTTTTTATTATTCTAAGTACACTTTCTTCCCCGAGATCGTTATATTTTGTTACGTATAATATAATCTTTTTATAGCTCGATCCTTTACATATCCACTGTTACAAACTATCATAACCGTTAAACTTCTAAACTTCTAATTTTTTTTTTAAATTATGATTTTGCTTAGTGAAAAACTTAATGAATTTATGATTCTTGGTAGGCAATATTAACGCAGGGGTAGGGAGGGGGAGATAATAAAGCTATGCTTTTCAAATTTAATATATTTTATTTAAATGGAAATATGTCTTTTACTTTTATTATTTATTTATTTCAAAAAGTTGTTCACTTGTTTTAGTCCCACATGCTACATTGTTTAAAACTTATTTATATAAATACGGCCTTTAATAATATCACTGAATTGAATTGTCTTCTCAATTATTAAATGTTTTCCTGGCTTCAGTTTGAAATAAGTTTCTCGTTGCTGCTCCCCTCACCAAAAATCCCGTAAATATCTAAGATGCTACAGTTCAAATTAAAATTTGTGTTTATATTTCAAACCTTTAGTAGATAATCTTTTAATTTCAGTGGTGTTTTCAATATTTGAATTTGTGTATATTAGTATTATATAGTCTCAATTTTATATCTAAGTACTATAACTTCTAATATTTATTAAAAAACTCGACAACTTTTATGGTAAATCTATAATGAAGAATTAACTAGATATCGTTTTACTGAAGTTATGTACTTATAAATATGAATGTTTTATCGAATAACATGATCACAATATTATATTAGAGCGTAAAAATTGTCTTAAATATATATATATATATCTGTACTGATATAAATGATTTATGTCCAAAAATGTCGATTTTGAGTTAAGTGCATAGTCAGACTCAGAAAAAAATTCTCTATCGATTGGTATAAAGGATTTAAATCCATGTCATTTAGTCTTTGAGAAAATCCATTGGTAAAAAAAGATTCAAGTCAGAAATTTAGCATTAATCTTTCGTATAAAATATTTAATTCAATTTTTTCCTTTCATTAAATGAAGGTTGACAATCACTGAACGGTATAAAGGGTATAAATCAACATAATCCCTTTTTCCTAATCGATTCTTCTGATTAGTTTTTAGTTAGTTTAACTTTATTTTTCGTCTCCTGAAAAATCAAGAATATGGATTTAATCCTTTATACTTATCAGTACAGATATGTACTAGCAGACCCGGCCACGCGTTGCTGTGGCTATGTTATACGTTGAATTATAATGTAGTAAAATATTCAATATATTAAAATTATTATTTACGAATAAAGACCATCCTTGATAACATCCTTTATCTTAGCAGACTTAGCCCGCTTCGCTGGTCCCTATTTTTAAATGATTCACTATAATTAAAGAATTCTCAAAACTGCATTAACTTTTAACATGTGAAAAAAAAAAAAGAGAGAGAAAAATCTGATCGGGAAAAATGTTCGACACTCATAATGAATCCATATATTATCGAAAGGAAAATGATATAAAATACAAAAAAATCTTCTCTCATCGGTGGAATAATCTGTCCGGACCCCCACTGCCTGCGGCAGCGTATACCTGTGCAAACCGTGCGCACCGTTTCTTCATCCACCGTTCCCGCCCTTCTTAATAACTCTATACTTTCGAAAATATCCGCAATCGATTTATCGGGCCTTAAAACTTAATAATACTAATTTTCAAAGCTCTAACTCTTATTTCTATTATTTTGCCCCTTTGCCCTCCCCCTCCCGACTATTCTAAATAATTTTACAAATTCGAAAATATCTACAGTTTATTTGTAGGTGTCAAAAACCTGTATGCACCAATTTGAACGATCTAACTATATTTTTATTTTTTGCCCCTCTGCCCCCCTTCCCGCCCCTCCTAATAAATTTACAAATTCAAAAATTCTATGCACCAATTTTGAATGATCTAACTCCATTTTTATATTTTGCTCCTCTGCCCCCCCCCTTTCCCGCTCCTCTTAATAATTTTACAAATTCGAAAATATCTGCAATCGATTTGTAGGTATCAAAAACTTCTATGTACCAATTTTGAGCGATGTAACTCTATTTTTATTTTTTTGCCCCTCCGCCCCCTTACCCGCCCCTCCTAATAACTTTACACTTTCGAAAATATCCTCATTCGATTTGCAGGCCTCTAAAACCTATCTATACCAAATTTGAACAGTCTATCTGCATTTCTATTTTTTTTTTTTTTTTTTGTTGTTGTTGTTGTTTGTTTGTTTGTTTGTGAAATCACATTTTGGCCCCTCCCCCCCCCCTTTTGGGAGGCGAATTTTGCAATAAAAACTATACTATCTCTCAAGTTGGACCAAATTGCACACAGTTTCTAAATCTCATTAAAATCGGCTCATTAGTTTAAGAGTTCATCGCGGGCAAACATAGTAAATTTTATATATAAAGATATATATATATATATATATATATGTGTGACTTTTTGGCTGTATAATTACGCTTTACATAATGATAACAAAATTCTTCTAAACAACCGAAGAAAAATTCATTACATAATAAATGCAATTAAAATTAATTTTTGACGGATTTCGGAATAATTCAATTCCATTTAATGTAATAATATAGAAATCATAATTGAATTGACCTGTAATTCAATTTTAGATTAATTAAATTATATTCTCGAAAAATGTAATTTGATTAACTTGTATTCAAATACAAATTAATTGAATTACATTTTATAAGATGTAATGGGAATTAATTTGTAATTTCGTTACAGGTTAATTTAATTATTTTCGAAAACTTAATTGAAATTAACCTGTAATTGTTTGCGAACACGTAAAATTACAATTTGGAAAATGTAATGGAATTAATTGTCAATTGCATTACAAGTTAATTGAATTAAACTGTAAAGAAACGTAATGACATTAATTTGTAATCCATTACAAGTATTTTCAAATACTTTTGTCAATTGTAATTAAACTGATTTTATTTTCATTACAAAATAATTGAATTACAAGCTGTGCAAAAGTAATTCAATTTATTTGTAATCAATTATTCGTTAATCGATTGACAGTAAAATAATTATAATTGTAATTTAATTGTAATTCAATTACTTTTTAATCAATTATGCCCAACACTGGCAGTAGGTATGTTTCTATCACGTCTTGTTTTTGAGGTTTCCGCCAATATTTAAATAGTGGGACTCTATTTGAATAAATCAAAGGGCGCGAATATGTCGCCAAAAGGGTGGAGCTTTCATAGCCGCATGGGTTGTTGTAGGATTTTTTAAGGCCGATTGACTCCTAATGTGTCCTAGGCCTAGAGGGGGAATGCCCTCCGTGGGGGTCTTTCTAAGGGGTCCTAGCCCGTATTTACGCATAGCCGCATGGGAAATGCTGTCTAAATGTTCATCCACTTCACTACAAATTTCTCTTCTTCTTTCGCATACATGCCAATATATTAATTCATTCCGGAGTATTTATAGCACCGCCTTTCTTTCGTACCACTTTATTTATAGAAAAATTTTCTCCAATGTATAACTTCCATAAAATAAATAAAATTTACTGTTAAAAAATAAGTTGTATGAAATAAACACAGGGCTTAAAATACTCCGGAATAAATTAAAATGTTAGAATCTATGCTTTTGACATTTCTAAACAAGGACTAGTGACAGTGTGTATACTGAGACAACTAAGAAACTGAGTACATCCTAAGCAAGCTTACAGTAGGAATGTTGATTAGACAAATACTTAGTATCGATTTGAATAAATCAAAGGGCGGGATTACGTCTCCAAAAGGGTGGTGGAACTTTCGAAGCCGCACTAGAAATACTACCTAATTGTTCATTCACTTCACTATAAATTATTTTTCCTCCTTAGACCTCCTTTGACACTTTCCAGGGTTCCCACAGCCCGAATTTTTTCAAGGATTCTCCCACCAGTATTACTTAAAACTTAATTTCTTCTTAATGGAACACTGAGCAGTTGAGAAGAAATGTCCTTTAAGATAATACCATACTTCCCAACATCCAAATTATGAGCCGGAAGAATTTTAGTTCACGCCCTTTTCTTAGTATATTTTTAGAGTGTTTTTCTTCTTATTTAATCGTAATTAAATTCAGAGAAAATTTCTATAAAATTATACTGGTGTAGAAAAATGGGCGTGTACTAAAAATCTTCCGGTTCGTAATTAGAATTTTGGCAACTATGTAATACTGGTGAAAGAATCCTTGAAAAAAGGCGGGGGACGTGGGAAACCTGTTTTTTTCTCTTTCGACCAGAGATTAAACACGGGCGCAAAATTCATACCGGTATTTGTTTAAGAAATTTCTCTACGTATAATATCGTTTATTTAAGAAGTTGGAAATTTTCTTACATTGATAGTGGTATGAGTTCTGCTCCCGTGTTCCACCCCTGTTCGACAGAAAAAGGGGAAAGTGTCCCTATTTTTATGGTAGGAAACGATCTGCTTTAAGGGACATAAACATCGAAAGAGACTGAGCCTGCCGATCGGCAAGCGACTCCCCTGGATACAGATGCTTAGCCCGCCCATCGGCCGGCGTAGCACCGAATTTGTTAACACTTTCACGACCGCATGCTTTTGTCTTTTTGACAATAAGGTCCACCTGTAGCCGTTAATCTTCCACGTTACAATATTTCAGAACAAAATTTTCTCTGTTCACATTTATATAGCAAATGGATAGGCATTATAATTATATTATTTCTAATGAAAATATTTGCATCCATAATATATTTGACTGTACAAATATGAATATTGTGCATATTCTCAAGAAATAAACGACATACAGTCTGTGAAAGATACATCCACTTCCGGAGTTATAGATTTTAAATTGACGGGTCGCGAATGTGTTAAGGCAAAATATTGAGTTACAGAATTTATTATTATGATTCAGAATTTATTTTCAAAGAAACACTGTTAATATAAATAGTGTTAATATAAATTTCATTATTCATGTCATTTCATTACGTACATTAATTGTCTTCTTCTTTTATACATTTTGAAATAAACTTTATATTCCAACCTTAGTGTAAAGTTTTCATTCAAACAGCAATATTTTAAATCATTGTTTTATGAAATTGATTCTTTTTTCAGGACCATTAATTTCTATCTCACATAGGAGAGAGAAAACTTTGTTAATCATTGAAAATCATCAAATGGAATAAAATAAAATAATCTAGCATTTCGTAGAATAAATAATTTTAATTACTTAAAATATTTCCATTAATAATTTTTCGATGTTAATAAAAAATTCAAAGTAATGTTGTTTTACGCTAATGAGTTGAATTTTGCTTAATTAATTTCTTAAAGAACGTGATTTTGAATTACTATGCATAAAAAAGAAATATCTTAATGAAAATGTAATAAAATAAACATTTCTTTTTATATTTCAGATTATCATAAATTACGATCAGAATATTTCATTTTTTATAAACAAATAAAATTGTCAAAACTTAAGTGCAATAACTCAAAGAAAAATAATTGGAAGAAATAATAATGGTCCTCTTCAAACATGTAATAAAATTAAAATTAATATTTGTTTTAACATTTTGATTGAAATATATCCGAACTATGCAATACGGTTTATTAAAGTGATGAAATATAATTGAATTTTTAAGTGAAAATAATAAAAATGAATGGTTGTAAATAGAAGTGTTGCAAAATTTTTTAAAGCAATATTTTATATTTGTAAGCTTTTAAATGCCTAAATAGACGATTATTTGAAAGTACTAATTAGTAATGTAATTCAGTTTTAACCTCATTATTTTTAAGTTTATTTCATCTATGAAATTTTATAAATACATGCAAAATACATGCTGCCCTATATTAAAATATTTCTGTGTACAGCATGCAGTATCCTGTACTTGGATCATTATAAGGAAAAATTATTAGTTTGATATACCTATTTTGATAATCTTTTATAAAGTTGGCAAACTATTAGAAAAAATAATAACGCTACTAAAAAAATATTATCACAAATTACCACGATAATCAAAAAAGAATAATATTCAACTTATAATATTTATGTAAATAAAATTTATTTATTAATATTTGCTTTTCTATATTCATTTTTTTTATTTACTGTATTATTCTGTATTTAATCCGCAGGTTTGCTAAATCAGTTTCACACCGGGAATTTTAATCAGAAGAAAAAATTACGAGGGTTTATCGCGTACAAATGTGCACTTGCTTGTAAATAAGAATTTCTGATATAACCCTGATTAATCTGATTTTCGGATTATACACATTACATGTGCAATACGGATTATACACATTAAAAACAGGGTTGCTAAATTTTGCCTTTTTTTTTTATTCAACAGTCACCAATAATTTTTATTTGTAACGTTTGAGTAATCACTTCGAAGATTGATAGTGTATTATATATATCAAATGTCACTTCTCAAAATTATTGGTGACTATTGAATAAAAAAAAGGTCCAAATTTGGCAACCCTGATTACAAAGTACATAATATTTAATTTTAAGTATATGATACATTTTTTGTGTGTTAAGACAAATAGTTTTGCACGAAAAAATCATTTATGTCAGATATTGTAGAAGGAAATCGAATAAGGTTGATAGTATACGAATTTATATTCAGAATTCGATTACAATTCGTTTAAATATTCGATTCGAATAAATTCGATTAAAACATACGAATTCATATTCAGCAATGCTGTATTATGTTGGAATGCCTACTAAAGGATTCCGAATGACTATGCCGAAGAGGATCTATTTCGGATGATATGTAATCCTTAATAAAAACACAATGGCAACTGTGGCCATTAAAAAACTTTCTTCTATGCCATTTATATAGCGGAACTCCTTACCGCATAACAAGTACCAAAATTTAATCTACATAGATTTACACAATAAAGTTTTTACATATGCTGTTTGATAAAATTATAACTAATAGATGTCCAGATAAAGTCATCTTAAAATTTACATAAAGTGAATAACAGTAGTGCCCCGTGTTAACTGATGTACACCTAAATTGAATCGGCATAGACATTCTTAATATAAATGTATGAAGTTTGGTGCACTTAAATAGCAGAATTATCTACTTACAGAATTTTCGAATACCTATATATTTTTAAAGAAAGGTCATATCATGTAGATAAAACTCTGTAATTAAATAAACGGAAGATAACTTTAGGGAACAGTAGTATGAATTAACACGGAACAGCTTTGATTCAATTTGAAAGGAGAGGTATTAGAGCTTCCAAGGAAGAAAACTGTAGGACTGCTTGACTTGAAAACACTGCTTATCGACTGATATGAACCGAAATTAAATAAGTCTACTGTCTCATAATGGCATAACATCAAATTTGATCCTCTTTTATACTATAGAAAGTGAGATATTGCCTTTTCCATAAACTGTGAAAATTGCGGCATGGCAACGCTACCTGTCGGCTAATATGCACTGGAACTGTACCAGCAAAGTTTTTCATGTTGATTCGCTTAAATATTAAGTTTTTGCACTTATACACTATATAAGCCTGTATATATATATATATGTGTGTGTGTGTGTGTGTGTGTGTGTGTGTGCGTGTGTGTGTGTTCCCGTAAGGTGGAAACCGTGGACTTGAATGCCTATACACACCTTCTAAGCGCGGACGCTCAGGAACCGAGGACGTCCTCGGTTCCCAGACATGAGAAATTCGTATTGTACTGTGATATATAAGTATTATTTAGTACATTGACGACTTCTCAGGTGATTTTTTTTCGAGTCCTCAGTTTCCATAAAAGGAGCACATTTTTGTGTGTGAAGTGTGTAAACATTTTGAAAGGGCTTACACACCCAGGTCCTCGGTTGTGCGGTGAAAAACAGTATCCATTATTTTACTACGATAGGAGGGGCGAATTTACTACGAGAGGCGGGGCAAAATTACTACAAGGTCAAAGGTTTACTACAAGTTTACGATTGGTTGAAGTTGAAAAATAGTAGTGTAGTATTATCATAGGATAACTAACTTGCGTTGCGATGTAATTTAAATCGAAGGATAATCATTCAACAAATGGAAAGGAAGTTGATTTGTATTATTCACGTACATATCTAAATTCATGAAATAACGAATTTATGCATTATCGTTTAGAATTTAGATATTATAAGAATATTATTATTATTGTTGAATGAATACAGGAATGAAAAGTTGTGAATGAAAGTTATTTTTGAAGGCATAATTAGATACGTGTATATATATAAAAGAGCAGAGTCTGTGTCTCTGTGTGTCCGCTATAGAATCCTAGGCCGTTTCACCGAGCGGGACCAAATTTGGCTCGGTTAATGTTTACGACCCGTGAAAGACAACGCCACAAGCGATGTTACAAAATTCGCCCCCAAGGGGGGGAGGGGGGCAAAACGTAATTTCACAAAATCCTTCATATCTCAAACAAAAAAACAGGTATCCGTAAAATTTTTGCTTTAAAATATAGCTAATACAAATGTCTAAAAATCGGTTTCTGGAATTTTTGAAATTTGCTCCCCAAGGGGGGCGGGGGGGCAAAACGTGATTTCACATGCGTAAAACGTGATTTCGCATAATCCCACATATCTCAAACAAAAAAAAATAGATATACGTGAAATTTTTGCTCTAAAATATAGCTAATGCAACTATCAAAAAACCAATTTCTGGAATTTTAGAAATTCAGCCCCCAGGTGGTGCAGCAAGGGGGGGGGGGCTATGGAGCAAAAACAAATAGAAATACAGTTAGGCCGTTCAAAATTGGTACAGATAGGTTTTAAATGCCTGCAAGTCGAATGGGGATTTTTCGATTGTGTAAAGTTATTAGGAGGGGCAAGAAGGGGGGAGGGGGGGCAAAAAATAAAAATAGTGTCAGATCGTTCAAAATTGGTACATAGAGGTTTTCGATACTTACAAATAGATTGCGGATATTTTTGAATTTGTAAAATTATTAGGAGGCGCGGGTAGGGGGGTGGGGTGGTAAGGGGGGCTATGGGGCAAAAATAAATAGAAATACAGTTAGGCCGTTCAAAATTGGTACAGATAGGTTTATGAGGCCTGCAAGTCGAATGGGGATATTTTCGATTGTGTAAAGTTATTAGGAGGGGCGAGAAGGGGGAGGGGGAGGGGGGGGAAGAATAAAAATAGTGTCAGATCGTTCAAAATTGGTACATAGCGGTTTTCGATACTTACAAATCGATTGCGGATATTTTCGAATTTGTAAAATTATTGGGAGGGGCGAGAAGGGGGGTGGGGCGGGAAGGGGGGCTATGGGCAAAAACAAATAGAAATACAGTTAGGCCGTTCAAAATTCGTACAGACAGGTTTTAAAGGCCTGCAAGTCGAATGGAGATATTTTCAAAAGTGTAAAGTTATTAGGAGGGGCGAGAAGGGGGAGGGGAGAGGGGGGGGCAAAAAAATAAATATACAGTTAGATCGTTCAAAATTGGTATATAGAGGTTTTCGATGCTTACAAATCGATTGCGGATATTTTCGAATTTGTAAAATTATTAGGAGGGGCGGTAAGGAGGTGGGGCGGTAAGGGGGACTATGGGCAAAAACAAATAGAAATACAGTTAGGACGTCCAAAATTGGTACAGATAGGTTTTAGAGGCCTGTAAATCGAATGGGGATATTTTCAAAAGTGTAAAGTTATTAGAAGGGCCGGGAAGAGGGGGGACAGAGGGGCAAAAAAAAATTGAGTTAGATCATTCAAAATTGGTACATCGAGGTTTTCGATACCTACAAATCGATTGCGGATATTTTGAATTTTTAAAATTATTGGGAGGGGCGGGAAGGGGGGAGGGAGCGGAAGGTAAAAAAAAATAAAGATAGAGATAGATCGAAATTTATATGAAATGTAATTCAGAAGTAAAACCTGTTTCTTGAAATTATCACACAGATTTAGATGTGCTGGAGATACTTAAATTAGTTTGATAAAAATATTTTAAAGAAATCTGAGACGTTATGTAATCTAAATAGATTTTAAAACATATTTCAGCATTTATAAGAAAAAAAAAATCAATTGTAGTGAGAATCAGTTTTATTTATTTATTTTTTCAGAGTATTAGGTTTTTACATAAAATATTTAAATTTATTTTAAAAAGAAATTGAATCTTTAAAAAACATATTTTAAACAATTTTTCTTTCATTACAATTTCCATATACTTATGAGCGAAAATGGATGCAGGAATGTGTTAGGAATGAATTAATTTGCATTTGACTACAATTAAAAAATAATAATAATAATAAATAAATGAAATTTTATTTTGCGTCCTTCTCTTCTTCTATTGTATATTTCTAAAACTTTTTTCCTTTCATGTTTCTTTTTGGAAATACCTATTCTATCCCACATAAAGATTTAAATTTTATTTTAAATTTAAACTTCAGAAATTATTTAAAAACGATATTAATATTAAGCTTTTTTGCAAGCATAATATTTAAAATAAAAAATAATTGCACTAAAATATGATATTCTAATAAGTGCAATTTTAATAATTATTCATACTCCTCGATTATTTATTATTATTATTATTTATTTATTTATTTATTTATTTATTTATTTATTTTATTGCAGACTTTCTTTTTTGAAATTTTTCCCGCAGGAGACGCCTAGAATCTTGAATTTTCCGACACAATATTTTATGCCATGCTTAAAATAATAATAGTAATAATAATGAAGGATATTGTGTAGTTAAAATGTACAGAACTGTGAGCAACTTTTAATATCGTCCCATTGTATTGTGAATAATGCATTACGAATATTCCTATACAGTACATGTTCAGTGGAAAAAAAAAAAAAATTGCCATTAAACAGTGATAGTAAAAGATGTGGTGTGACCTTGTAAAAACTAGGTTTACGCATCGATATCATAGGCTGTTTGTATTAGATCTAAAATCATACTTTAATGCAAAAGCTTTAAAATACCATAATATCATAAAACTATGTCAGTTCTTACTACTTTGTAAAGAGCGAAATTTTGAAACTGTAAAATATTTTGCGATGTGAGGTGTGTGTCTTTGTCCGAGATTAAAATTCAAAATTTAATCATTAAAATCAATTTTATTATATTTATTTTTAGTTTAAAGTGATATGCATAGTTTAAATAAAGAAGTTTATAAAATAATGTAATATATTTTTCACTATGTGTATTGTATGCTTCGAATTTCAAATATTTTAAATTTTGTACCACAGCTTGTTTGTTATCGATGAAAACAAGTTATTCATTCTTCTCCTCAGTAAACTGTCTGCTAACAATAAACATGTGCACTTCTTTATAAGAAAGGGATAAAGGACCTGGATTATCTACTGCATGGCAATTATTATCACGAGAAAGAAAAAATAGTTGTCTTGAATTAATTGAGTAAATTCTGGAAACTAATTCCCCCATAGAATAAATAACACGGGTTTTGTCTGTTGATAGAATTTGAATTCTCCCTTTGTTCCTTTTTTTTTTCAATATAAGACATAAGTTGGAACACAATTAATAATAATAATAATAATGATAATAATAATAAAATGCTTTTGTTGATGTCCTGCCACTTGCATCAGAATTTTCAGTCCTCACCCTCAGGCCACCCAAATTCTTCAAAACATGTGGTCAACACATTTCTATTATATACAGAAAGACGTTTAAAATTGAGAGGATTCTTGTTCTTTCCGAAAAGTGATTAGCGTTCCGATAAGTGATTTGACATATCAGGTTTTCCTTCTTTCATCTTCTAAGCAAACCTATCAGTTAATCACCTTACCAAAATTCTACAGGAATCCAAAAATAGTTAAAAGTAAAGTGAAAGGAAATTGCATTTGTGTTACTAACATAGCATGTACAGTGATTGAAAAAGTATCTATACCAAGAGAAGTTTCTGTAACACTTTAGCGAAATGCACATAATTAATGAATTAGAAAATATTTTCCCCTAATTATTGTAATTATTATTATTATAGATTTTATTTATTTATTTACTTGCTGAAGATTCCTTGAAGTAAAAGCAAAAAGCTATTTAACAAAATAAATAAATAAGTAAAAAAATAAAATAAAATTAAAATTAAAATAAAATAAAAAGATAAAAATAAAAGTGAGAAACACTGAAATCTTTTTAAATTTCTTTTTTTAATTTTTCTATGTTTTACTATGTTGAGCCCTGAGTTCTACATACGTATGCCTTTACATTACTAGCTTTCGAAATTATCACCTGCAAAAACCAAACCTTTTTGTAGTCTATTATGCCAACGTTCTTATTTAAATACCATAGAATAAATTTTACGTAATTATTATTACTTCGGTTCTAAAGAGAATAAGAAATTTTAGTCAATGTACCACGCAAACATTATATCACAATAAGTTTAATCATAAACTAAATGATACTATTTGCAACTTTTAATTTGTAAAATCTGAAAAAAAAAAAAAAAAAAATTATATTTATATTCAATATACATACATACAATACATATCTCTATATATACATATATATGAAAAAAAAAAAAAAAAAAAAAAAAAATCGATTTAAAAAAGAATAATAATTTACAAATGTTTAATGCTATTTAAAAGAATAAAAGCATTTGCAAATTCATTTTCAATGATTTGCAATATAAAATAAAATTAATAAAAAATAATGCAAGATATATTTTCCCGACGTTTTTAGACATTCATAGTTATACGGACAATATATATATATATATATATATAATTTAACTTACGAATGAATAAATTACAGTTGATATACGGATTTGTTAGCTACTGGACTAGTTTGATTCATATATAAGCTTTTTTTTTTTTTTTCCCCTCGAACACACAATACTGTCAATTCTTCGAGAAAAAGAATGTTCATGTAGTGAAATGTGATAAATTTATTTTTTAATTTCAGTTTGCCCTATAGCTAATGGAATTTGAATATCTAATACTGCTAAAGCAAATGCAATCACGCATGTAACTGCTGGCTCGATAGAAGCGTAGAATAGAGATCTGGTGCCAAATCACAGTTATTTGATAAGATCGAAGAATCATAATCTATCTTACTACTCTACCAAAAATACCTGCTGTTGAATTTGCACGTAATTTTGATGGAATGGCTTGAAATCAACATTTATGCGTATTCAAATTAATATTATATTTATAATAATAATAATAATAATAATAATAATAATAACCTGTAAACATGTAAAGGGATCCCGGTTAAAAGGGCGCCGGAAAAAAGGGCACGTTGAGAAAAGGGCACCGGAAAAAAAGGGCACTTTTCCAATTCGCAAATAGCAAAATAATAAATATCAAATAAGGAATTTAAAGAAAGACTTTCAAATTATATTTTTAGACATTTCAATTGATTTGGTACATCATTCACTTAGTATATACTCGGGCTAAAAGGAAGGGGGAGGACCAGATCGAAAGAAAATAATTGTTTTTGTATCACTCACTTACCGATTTTAATGAAACTTTGTATAATCACGTACAATTTGTGAAAACATTACAACAAGTGTCAGATATATTTGGGTAGATGTAATAGGGGTGGAGCAGGGTAAAATAACATGATTTTTTTATATCACTATTTTACTGATATATTGTATAACTATCACTTACTTTTTATGAAAATCACAAATAATGTATTATATACCTGGGGGGTGGGGAAGCGAGGGGGGCGCAGATGGAAATAAAATATATTCTTCTTTAAACTAACCTAATATCTATTTTAAAAAACTTTGTATATTATACCACTTACTGTCTAAAAAAAATTACTGTGAGTGTTACATATATCTGGGGGCGGGGGGGGGAGGGTAGTTGCTAAGGGAGGGGGATAAAAAAAGTGGTTGTTTTTTCCTCCCCACGCTACCTATTTATATGAAATTTTGTATGAATTTTGTTTTGTTTATCGAATATTTTTACGAGTCCTATATTTTTTTTTATGTGTATTGAAAAAATTAAAAATAAATAAAAATAAAAATATTCATTTGTTTGTGACAAAAATTTTGTGTCAGTTCTATCTCAAAAACTAATACACATAGTTTCTTTAAATTTATATTTGAATATATCTTGACTAAAATTAGAGCCTATCATATTTTTAACACGCATTTATTAGCTTCACCTGTTATGTAAGTTTGTATGTATGTTTGTATGTTTGTTTGTATGTATGTTTGCATGTTTGTAACCGCTCTGGGAGCAAACAAAAAATCTATATTCATTGTAAAAAAAAGACTTTCCCTACGTGAACACCGTGGCGTTGAGGTATAGTTCCGCGCTACGAACCTAAAGGTCTAGCGTTCGATCCCAGTCAGGGTAGATTTTTTAAAAATGGTTTTTGTTTAATTCTAAATTATTTTA
Source organism: Salticus scenicus (assembly GCA_963930645.1). Taxonomy (NCBI): domain Eukaryota; kingdom Metazoa; phylum Arthropoda; class Arachnida; order Araneae; family Salticidae; genus Salticus; species Salticus scenicus. The sequence continues at coordinate 99,649,587 of OZ005652.1, forward strand.
ATTAAAGATTTAAATGAATGTAAATATTATGGTGTGTCACTCACACGATTTTCTCTTACCCTGCATTTTAATACTAAGATAGATATTTTGTGTTTTTTAGTTCACATTTCTATAAAGGCGTGTTCTTTAATTTTTTTAAACTATAATATTATATTAGCTTCACCTATATGTATGTTTGTATGTATGTTTGTAACCGCGCTGGGAGCAAACAAAAAATCTATATTGTAACAAAAAGGCTTTCCTTATGTGAACACCGTGGCTGTGAGGTAAAGTGCCGCGCTACGAAGCTGAAGGTCTAGCGTTCGAGCACAGTCAGGGGAGATTTTTAAAAATGATTTTTGTTTAATTCTAAATTATTTTAATTAAAGATTTAAATGTATGTAAATATTACGTTGTGTCACACACACGATTTTCTCTTACCCTGCATTTTAATACTAAGATAGATATTTTGTGCTTCTTAGTTCACATTTCCATAAAAGCGTGTTCTTTAATTTTTTAAAACTGTAATATTTTTTAGAAGGGTATATCTCTCATGTTACATACATTGTTTATAATTAGCCGAAACCTGATACGTCAACGGATGATTATATATCATTATACTGATTCAATCTGTGTGCATATATCGCCCGAATGATATCGATATTGTACTGTAACTCCGTTTACGGGAAAGTTATTTATCAGGTCCTATAGAGTATAAATTCCTAATCTTGATATGTAAAATAGTCATTATACATATATATATATATATATATATATATATATATATATATATATATATATATATTAGGGTGATCCTTAAAAATTAACATTTAAATTTTTGTATGGGGCACCCCTTATTTTGTTCTATGTATAAAATAATGACTTCCACAAAAATTTCAGAATTTTAAAACAAGTTTTAAGGGTGGATACCGAGGTTTAAAAATTAAAAAATTGACAAATTTGACAGATTTTGTAATCTTATTATAAATTATTATATTTTAATTACATTAAAATCGAGACAGTGTGCATTAAAATATTCAATTTAAAATATTAAAATACACATAACATAAATTTTAATGTTTCGAGCCTTATTTTATGCTCCTCATCAGTAAAACACATCAAAAGTAAAAGTAAACGCTGAGAAGAACAATAGATTTCCTTTACGAAAGTACAGCATATTCAGCAGGGACTGCCCATGCCTCATTAAGCGGTGAAAAATGCTGTTTCTGAAAATTCTTGAGTGATAATTTGTACAGTTAGATATGATTACTTTAGTATTATTAAAATCAAGTAGATAGTCGGTTTCCATGGCATGCTGCACTATTTTAGAATGAATATCGCGGTTTTTGAAATTTATTTTACGTTCGAGAATTCAAGTATGAAGGGAACGGCCACTTTCACTAATATAGAGCTGCAATATTTACAAGGGATATTATAAATAACTCCTGTACGGCAAAAGGTGGGGGTATAAAAGTTTTAAAATTAGAAAAGAAATTACGAATCAGAAATTGAGGTTTATATGATGCAGATATATTAACAGTGCGTAAAACTGTAGCTATATATTCAAAGATTTTTCAATAGTACGGAATAGTAATGAAAGATGTAGGTAATTTGGAGGAATTGATATCGTTATTATCAATGTTAAAATCGTATTCATTTACCTTTCTTTTAAGCCAGCGAGAAGAATAACTATCGCGTTTTAAGTCCAAAAAAATTCTTTTTAATTCTAACTGGAAAAGATCTTTAGTACAGCAATATGATTTAGCACGGGGAAGTAAAGTATGAAAAACAGCAGACTTATGCGAAGAGGGGTTCACGGAATTACACGTAATAATTATCCCCTTCACTGGCTTAAAAGAAAATTGAATAAATAAGACTTAACATTGGTAATTATGATATTAATTCCTCCAAATCATCTAAATCTTTCGTTACTATTCCATACTATAGAAAAAATTCTGAATTTATAGCTACATTCTATAAACCTCAATTTATGATTCTTAATTTCCTTTCTAATTTTAAATCTGTTATCCCCCCCCCCCTTTTCACTTACAGGGGTTATTTATAATATTACTTGTAAATATTGCAGTTCTGTTTATATTGATGAAACTGGTCGTGCCCTTCATACTCGAATTCTCGAACATAAATAAATTTCAAAAACCGCGATATTCATCCTAAAATAGTGCAGTATGCTATAGAAACCGATTATCTACATGTTTTTAACAATGCTAAAATAATCGTTGGTATATCTAACTGTCCAAATTATCATTCAAGAATTTTCCAGGAAGACTGGTATATGAAACAGAATTTTTCACTGCTTAATGAGGCATGCACAAGCCCTGCTGAATACGCTGTACTTTCGTTAAGGAAATCTATTGCTCTTCTCAGTGTTTACTTTTGATGCATTTTACTGATGAAGAGTCTAAAATAAGGCTCGAAACGTTAAAATTTTTATTACGTGTATTTTAACATTTTAAATTGAATATTTTAATGTATATTGTCTTTATTTTAATGTAATTAAAATAGAATAATTTATAATGAAATTACAAAATATGTCAAATTTGTCAATTTTTATTATTATTATTTTTTTTTAAATCTCGGTAGCCTCCCTTAAAACTTGTTTTAAAATTTTGAAATTTTTGTGGAAGTCGTTATTTTATGCATAGAACAAAATAAGTGGGTGCCTCATACATAAATTTAAATGTTAATTTTTAACGACCACCCTAATATAAATATATATAGATTCAATTTGTGTGTCTCAATCGACAGGTGGCGCTGGTTTTACTTGCTTTCTCAGATTTTGCATGTTATTAAACTTACATCAAACTGAATACGGTAAAAATTTATCGCAAAAAAGATTTTTTTTTTTTTTTTTTTCGGTTTAGAAAATGGTTTTGTGATGGCCACAGTATCTTTTTTTTATGTGTATTTACAATAAAGTTACATCACATTTAACAAATTAATGTCTTTCTTTTTTTAGGTGTTTGAACTTTTTTTTTTTTTTTGCTTTTATTTGCAATTTTAAAATAAATATTGTCCTTTTTTAAAGAATTTTATTTACTTTGCGTGTGCAATGCAATTTAGCTGCAGCTAGAGAAATATCTGTGTATGTATCTCTCTGAATATGCGTGTTGGTATATCTGTGTGTCTGTACTCTGGTGCTCACACTATTGATCCCAGAACAATAAAACTTGGCAGATTGGTAGGTGCGACCCTACTGGTGTGCACCTTATTGAGATTTTTTTCAAATTTTAATCTTAATAATTAATTAATTAATTAATTAATTTTTTAACTTAAAACGTTGGCTTCTCTGTTTTATTTTTATATTAAAAAAAAAAAATTAATTTCAAACGTCTGCGCCTCTTAGCAACTGCTGTTACGATGTTTAATTTTTATTTATTTGATTAATTATTTGGCAACCAAATTCTTTTTTTATTTTATTTTATTATATTTATTAAAATCAAATACTAATGCGGTAGAAAAAATAAGTATATTAAACTTTAAATAAAAAAACTCATTTAAAACAGTTATGGTTATGCATAATATGTAATTTTTATAGTATAACAACTTTTTATTTTTTAATTTTTTAATTCCTTTGAAAGGGATTTATTATTGTTATTATTATTATTATTGTTATTATTATTATTATTGTTATTATCTATAGTACTTATTGAAAAAAATGATAGAACATAGCAGAAAAGATTAAACTAATCTTTTTTTTATTATTATCATTATTTAATTCCTTTTTTTAATGTAAACTTTTATTTATTATTATGTAGGAATAATTTGATAATACAGTGTAAAGCGCGAGATTTATAAAATACATGCTTCAGAACTAAAATGTTTAATAGATGCTGAGATACAGTCATCTTTAAAATCTTAGTTCTTAAATAATAGTAGACCCACCTGTCATCGATAAATACACAAATTCAAGTGCCCTGGAAAAATCTTTCTTTAAGTAGTGGGAACTTGGATCCGATGTAGTGCGGGCGGCAAAGGGCTGTAGGGACCGAAGTGTAACCGAAGTGATGATATTTTACTGATTTATTATATTGTTCGGAATAATACGTTAATATGGCATAAGGAACGAGGGCTATAAAATACATGATTTTAATCTAAAATATTTAATAGATGATGAGATACAGTCATCTTGAAAATTGTAGTTCTAAAATAATAGCAGATCCACCTGTCATCGATACCCAGGTTGAAGTGCCCGGGAAGGGAAAGACCTTTCTGTAAGCCGTGACAACCTGAACTTGAAGTAGTGCTGAGGGGAAAGAAGATGCTCTGAAACGAGGATTAGAGCAACTTCAATGTTAAGTTTTTAAAGTTTTATTTATAATGTGATATAAAAAATAAATACAGATTCAATTATTTTTAAAATTCATTTAAAAATAGTCACCAGCAAAGCGAGCGTAGCCTGCTGGTAATTAATATAAAGGGATATAATGATTCTTGTGTGAATTTATATATACATATTTATATATACATATAAATGCAATCGAAAGCCAAAATAACCAAAAAGAATTAATATGCTTAATTGAATATCCTATGAATACTATACTAATAATAACAGCTCCTTGAATAATAATAATTAAAGCAAATAATTTTATTAATTAAGCTATGTTAAATTAATTCATAATAAACTTAACGCAACTTCATTCCTCTTTTATTTTCTTTTAATTATTATGATATATATAGTGTGTAAATGAAGTGAACCAAGATAAAAAGTAAAAAAAATGCAATGAGAAAAATAATAAAAGGACAAATTAAAAATATACTGGCTGAATAGTCATAAGAAAAACCAACTCTTGCGTTCGGTACATACAGACTTACGGGTGTCTTTTTAGATCAAAATCCAGTTACTATGATAGTTTTTTTTTTTTTTTTTTTTTTTTTTTTTCTTTTTTAAAAAGTTACTATATATTTTTGTCTTCTATACTGAATTTATTCTTACGCTGATAAATTTAAAATCGACAACATGTAACTAGTTAAAAAAATATTTCTTTTCATAAAGATTTTAAAGTTATTCCTCTTTAAAATGTAACATATGAAAAATGAAGTATATTTTTCGAATTACTGTTCTCCTTCATAAACGTATTAATTTTCAAGATTTCAAAATGGCTAAATCCTTCAAAAACCAAAAGTCTAAAATTTTTTGCGAAGCCCATATTTTCTTCTATTGAATATGAAAGAAAGTAACAAGATTTTAATAAAATTACTTTTAACATTTGAAAAAAATGCAAAGAACGTACTCTATTTGATTGTGTATAAAAAATTACCATTCGTAACACCCGAAACCAAACTGTTTCTGCTCGAATCAAAGTATATGAAGAATTATAATGTCATTTAACCACATGAGCTTAATCATATATATATATATATATATATATATATATATATATACATATATATACATAATCAATTTCAGCTTTTATCAATCCACTGCAGGATGAAGCCCTCTCCTAGGGGCTCCAAACTGCCAATTGCCCTGTTGGATATTATAGTATTGGCTCTTATAGGGCAATTGGATATTATAGCTTTGGTGCATATATACATATAGACACTCACACATATATGGATATGGTTGTATGGCTCAATGACGACTGGCTGCTCTAAGGTTCTAGGCCAATAAGGGGAATTCCCTCTGTAAGATTCTCTCTAATGTGTCCCAGCCCCATTTACGTCAGTTTCGGAGAAAACTCAGGAAAACTCCTAACAGTAGGTCGATGACCGTGTCCTGGGATCAAACCTGCCACTTCCCATCTACCAGCTTTGATCGCAGAACCGCTCGGACATAGGGAGTTGAAGAAAAAGAGATTGTTTTTACATCCCTTTCTTCTGTACCTCTGTTATGTCTAAGCTTCGGGTGTTTCTCCACATAACTAGATGATAATTATATTAAACTCTATCTAATTCAGTCAACAAATTATATAAAGCTCCTTTCTTTTTCCCGAAGCGCCAACCCCTCTTTATATATCGAACAACCTCTTATTTTATATATTTATTTATTTCACAATATTTCATTTAAGCAGGATTTAAATAAATATATATATATGGCAAAATGTATTTTTTATTTTCCTTGTCAGCCCCACCTCTTAAAACCTCACTTTGCAGCGATTTTTCTTATTTCTTTAACCAGTAAAACTTAATATAAAATAAAAATCATTATCCCCCCCCCCCCCCACGTCCCTCTAGCCCTATCCCCCGACATACATTTACAAATAGTGTACTTTTTCTTTCTGAATCAGTAAATAATAATTGTACGAACAGTTACATGGAACTCAGAAAATAAAAAAAGTAAAAAATAAAAAGACTTTTTATTTGCTATCTACCTCTCCCCAAAACCATTGCATATAAATTTAGTCGTCACAATATAAGTTACTATGTAAAAATCATACAAAATTTTATTGAAATTTAAAAAGAAAAAGATTAAATTTTCTTTGCGCACCCCATCCCCCTTCATACTTCAAGTACATTATAATTCTACTGTGCTTTCTGTCAAGTAATAATTATATAACAGACACACATATATATATGTATATTTAAACCAGTAGTAAATCCTATAAAAGTCAACCCCCCCCCCTTTTTTTTTTTTACCTGTATGCCCTCTCGAAATCTAGGTATATAAAACTGATACTTTACTCTTTTATTAGTTTGAAATAATTTAAGAGAGTTTTTCAGAAATCGGGAAGCGATATTGAAATCTGGGAAATACTTGTATCTTTCAATATTTAGGGATTAATCATATCAAACTCAAACATTTAAACAAATCCGTAGTGTGCATTGTATGATAGGGAAAGAAACTATGACAACAAATGCAGTTGAAAAAAATATAGTTTAAAATAATGTTTGCTATTTTTTTTTTCCTCTCTAAAATAGTATTTTAACACAAATAAAGAAAAACAACAACATCAACAACAACAACAATAATAATAATAAAAGGTTTTTTTTTTTTTTTTTTTTTTTTTTTTATGTAAATAAATTAATAAAAAAATATTAAAAGACAAATATGAAAGTTTTGCCTTCTAAAATAATTTATTTTAAAATAAATATTATTTTTTTCATATTGTTTTACTTGTATGGAAAATACATGCTTTTAAAGACTTTCGCATTTCTTGAAAATCGAATAAGAAAAGCGATAATTTAACTGTGAATGTTAACATGAATTCTTTTTCTCTGTCAGTCAAAAGTTCATTTATGTTTGAGAACAAATTGTTACGATTGTTTTAAATATTAAGTACGTTTCAGACATGCTAAATATCTTATTATTACACCTGTTACCATTTTTACCGCTTATCATTTTTTCCGTCTATTGTTATTATAAAAGGCAACATTTTCTCACTATTCCAAGAAAGTTTAGTTTAAAGTAATAAACTATCTGCGTTTTCTGTTATTTTAATACCTTTATTTTTTTTCAATATTTTGGCTTGGTTTAATTGATATCACACAAGAACAAATATAATTATTGATTGCTGGTAGGTTGGTTGTGTTGCATGTTGCATTTGTACTGCGCTATTGGTAAATAGCGACTATTGATTGCAAAAAATAATTTAGGCGTAATACTTAATATTAAAATTAACTTTTGTAGCTATTACGTATTCAGAATCTTAAAACAATATATATATATATATATATATATATTTTTTTTTTTTTTTTCGTTTTAAAGTAATAATAATAATGGTATATAATATATATATATATATATGTGCTATTTTGCTGAAATGCTTACCAAATACAGAAAACCTACAATTCTTTACTCAATGATATGAGGATAGCATTTAAAAACGTCTTATAACATTTTGAGGTTTTTGCTCTTCTCAAAATAAAAAGTTTCTTTTCATTAACGAAAGCTCTATTATTTCCCCTTATAATACTATCGTAATATTCCTTCTTTTCTTTTGCATCAAATTACACGGTCCTATATTATATTTCAATAGGTATTGTCTATATATATATATAAGAGCAGAGTCTGTGTGTCTGTCTGTCTGTCTGTCCGCTATAGAATCCTAGGCCGTTTCCGAGAAAGACAACGCCGCAAGCAATTTTACAAAATTCGCTATGGGGCAAAAACAAATAGAAATACAGTTAGGCCGTTCAAAATTGGTACAGACAGGTTTTAAAGGCCTTCAAGTCGAATGGGGATATTTTCGAAAGTGTAAAGTTATTAGGAGGGGCGAGAAGGGGGGAGGAGAGAGAGGGGGACAAAAAAATAAAAATACAGTTAGATCGTTCAAAATTGGTATATAGAGGTTCTCGATACTTACAAATCGATTGCGGATGTTTTCGAATTTGTAAAATTATTAGGAGGGGCGTTAAGGGGGGGGGGCTATGGGCAAAAACAAATAGAAATACAGTTAGGCCATTCAAAAGGCCTGCAAATCGAATGGGGATATTTTCGAGTGTAAAGTTATTAGAAGGGCCGGGAAGGGGGGGGGGCAGAGGGGCAAAAAAAAAAGAGTTAGATCATTCAAAATTGGTACATCGAGGTTTTCGATACCTACAAATCGATTGCGGATATTTTTGAATTTTTAAAATTATTGGGAGGGGCGGGAAGGGGGGAGGGAGCGGAGGGGCAAAAAAATAAAAATAGAGATAGATCGTTCATAACTGGTGCATAGAGGCTTTTGATACTTACAAATCGATTGCGGATATTTTCGAATTTGTAAAATTATTAGGGCGCTCATATATATGCATTCGCGCGTGCGCATCGCGCACGGGGCTACGCTGCCGAATGCAGTGGGACCCGGTGCGACATTTTTCCCAATCACAGTTTTATTTTTTTATTTTTTTTGCCCCCAAGATATCAGCGTAAATTTTCCTAACTATTCAGTGATATGTATAATAAATTTTATTAAAATGCAAAATATAGTGGAATAAACATTTATTTTCTTTCCTTCTGTGCTGCCCCCCCCCTCCCCCCCGACATACGTAACCGTACTATAATTTTTCATTAATAGTAAGTAATATTTGCACGAAATGTCAATAAAAAAATCGATAATAAGTGTTGTTTAAAAATATTATTTAATTGTTTATCGGATCCCGGAAAAAAGACCTCCGGAAAAAAGCGCATTGGGCGATAGCGTAGATAAAGAACATTGAAAATTATATGATACAACAAGGACGTACATTTAAAAATGTTAATAGTCAATGGGTACCGTATGATTTTTCGTTCTTGCTTTAGTTAGATTAAATTTAATAATTTACAAAACGAAAAGAACAAAAAATTTCAATATTTATTATTTTAGAGCTTTGCAAAGGGCAATTAAAAATTTTTAAATTCTTTTCTAGATCTCCTTATTTAATAATTTTACATTATCAAATGCACACGTAATCGGTCCCTCACTCCCCCACTCACCAAATTATGCCATTTTAGCAGCTTTTATGTTTCGAACACACTGTTAAAAATTTCTGTAAATTTAACGTAAATATTTATCCAGAGTTACTATAAATTTATAGTAATTCTTAGTTAAAGTGAATAATCGAGATTCTCAATCATTAGTCTGTATTTTTACGTAATTTTAATATTTAATTTTTTAATTAAAATTAAAAATGACTGTTTCTACTTTAGAAAAAGCATTCCAAGTCCGAAATATATTTTCACCAATAATTAATTAAATTAATATTAGCTATTAAAATGTTTACACATTCATTTTAATAGCTAATATTAATTAATCATTTTAATTAATCATTTTAATAGCTAATATTAATAGCTAATATTAATAGCTAATATTAATATTAATACGTTTTTTAGCGTCTCCGTTAATTTTTCTCTGTAGTTTTACGTAAGACTTAAGATACTAGATTACATAGAGTTTTCTGTTGATATTTTTAACAGTGGGGTGCTTTTTCTAATTCTTTTTCTTTTGAGCTGCACATAGAGTGCTGCACATAGCTGCACATCTCTTCATTATATGTGAGTTTTATAGTTGACGCATATAGCGCGAAAAAAAAGTATAATAACAATAAAGTACAACATAATTATTAATAAAAAATTTCTATTAGAAGCACGGAAAAAAATGAAATTAAAGTATACTTGAATTAAAAATAACGTCATTATAATCAATTACAAATTAATATTGATATATTTTTCTCAGAAAACTGGTGTATTTTTTAGCTTTAGCCTACCCTTTTCCCCGGAGTGAATGGGGGAATAAACGAAAACACTAGCGTCTGTGGATGCAATGTGGTACTATGGAGCCGAACCAATTAGAATTCAACTTACACTGAAAGTTTATAACACCATTGTTGATTGGTTATCAGTTCTTATAGCAACCTGTTAGCGAATTGGCGATAAAATGAGTAGCTTGCTTTTGCAAAATCTTTTTGACATTCATTATTCATTCTGTGCATCTCGCCAGCGATTTATTTACAGTTTACATCGTGGAATATTTACGTTACACATTCCTCCTGACATCTCTTTTGCGCACTTTGCAAAATAAATAAATAAGAAAAAAAAAAGTTGAATTCATTTATCTTTATTAGAAGTATAATTATTTACTTTTCTTGCAATATTTTGGTATCATTTTAGAACAACTTAGAAAATATAATTAGTTTTGCATATTTTAAATAATAATCATATTTTTATCATTAAAATGTGTTGAATACTAATCAGTTACATTCGCATTTAAAATAAAATACTAATGTGATTTTAGATTGTTGTTCTTTCATGATTGAATTGAGTGCTTTTAAACTTTTGTGTTTAAATATGTAACTTTATTTAGTCCTTTAACAAGTCTGTCTCTAAAGATGTTAAAGTTATTATTATTATCTTAACGCTATTTTTTTTTTTAAACTTCTTTTTGATGATGAAAATGAAAGTACTTAATATTTAAAATTATTGAGCGAAGAAAAAAAATATAATCTGCACATTACAGTAGGCTACTCAATAAATTGTAAAATGTTACTTTGACTCATTGTTTTTAACATTTTTAGTTAGAATTCTCAGTTCTAATTTAAAAGACAAAAGCACATTTGTGGCGATAAATATTTCCCTTTGTAAAAATCCTTAAAACCTGCGGAAAAATGTTTACAAAGTTTTTTATGTAGCCATAGTGAAAATAACTTAGATTTTATCTAGTCTAAAAGTAGAATGTATGCACTTAGAATTATTTTGTAAATGACCATATAAAAACATTTAACATTGCATATAAATTGTAAAATTCAGAAAAATATTTTAAAAGTAAGCTTTAAATATTTACTTATTCTTTCTAAGATTTTATATTTTCTTTTTTGCTTTCTGTTAATGAACACAAGATCATGGTAAATACCTACATATATCATTTTGTCATGTGTTTTTAAACTTAAACAGTACATGGTAAGAAATTAAGTACTTAAAGTATTATTATACTATGGCATGTCTGTTATTTTTAGGGATGAAACGGATAGAAATTTTGCCGGATATCAAATATCCGGAGCTCTTTTGCCTGTTGAATACGGATATCCGGCATTAGTTTTGTTTTTTGTATGTTTCTTTTCTTTTTCATTATTTTAAAACAATAAAATATAACCCACCTTTTAAAAACATTTTAAATATAATTTATTTAAATATATTTATTTAATATTTTATTTATTTGTGCAATATTGCCATGGAGAATAAAACTTCAAGCGTAACATACTTATTCCTACACTTGCAATTTGTGGTGAAAAGCATTGTCACAAAGAAATAGGTTTTGTTCAGAATTATAAAACTAAAATTTATTATTTACATATTTTTTGCAATATTAATATTAAAAAAAATGAAACAAAATACAGTAACCGCCGCTTAATAAAAATCACTGGTTAATAAAATCAGCCGCTTAATCTGATCAAATTGCCAGGATCGGAATAAAATCAATGCAAACCATCTTTGAAACTGCCTCTCAATAAAATCAGTATTGCCGGTTAATAAACTGAAAAATTCTCATCAGAAGCAAAATACCATTTATGCATGCTGAGTAAATTCTTATTTACACTCCGAATTTTTATTTTTTAAATAAAAAATAAATACAGAAATCCCTCTGTTATCTCTCTTTGTCGAAAATTTACAACATTAAATTTTACATTTACAGCAATTAAAACACGCCCCATCTCACTGACTTAGGAACAATTTCAAGGAATATATTCTTCAAGGTGTAATAAGTTAATTTGTAACAAGTTACAAATTTGATTTAATTCGCCAGTGATTATTTTATTTTTAATTATTTAAAGACAATTTCTAATTCTTATTCTGAAATAACTAAGAAGTAAGATGTTTAAACGAAAATATTTTAAATTTTAAAGAAAGGTGTGGACTTTTAGCAAAGTAATGATGATTTTCCTCAAAGGAAAGCGCATCGTAGCTTGGGATGTGTTTAATTCTTTTATTTTGAAGAAACACTTCAATAATTATCTGTTAAAAATTAATTAGCATTGTTTATTAATTTCATTATTTGGTATTATCTTTTAACATTTATTTTCAAATTCAGGGAAGTAACACCTTTTTATTGTGTACAGGAACGTTAGCCGGATATAAAATCAGCCGCTTAATAAAATCACTTTTGCTCAGAACGAATGTGATTTTAATAAGTGGCGGGGTACTGTATTTTACTAATGAAATCATAGTTAAAGGGTTATTTTCATAGGAAAACTAATATATTGTGGCCATCATAAATCTTTTTTACTTCCATTACCCTACTACCGTAGGTAATGGAAGTATTGTATTCGGTCTGAAAATTCGATATCGGGTTTTCACCTGATTTACACGTTTTAAGGTCCCCTGAGTCCAAAAAAGTGGTTTTTGGCAATTGGTCAGTGTGTATGAGTGTGTGTGTGTGTGTGTGTGTGTGTGGAGAATCTTCTGGCTACTATAGCTCAGAAACTAATAAAGATAGAGCTACGAAATTTTAGAATTGAAATACGTCTGGTGTACAGATGAAATTTCCAGATTTTGGTGAAAATTGAAAAACCGGAAGTGGGACATCGGAAACCGGAAGTGGGACGGTAAGTCCGTATCTCAAAAACGGATTTAACGATTTTCTTCAAATTTGCTATATAAACACTCTGTTAGATGTCCTTTCGAATGATATAGTTGGTTAGTTCAGGAAAATTGATAGGCGTCCTGTATAAATAGCTCAATTTCAGGCCTCGCAAAGGCGTTCCTTTAAAAACAGTTGTACGGATTTTTTTCAAACTCGCCATTTTAACTCACTTTTAAATATGCTTTTGTATGTAATTATTGTTTTCCTGTCAATAATTGAGTTTAACCGGAAGTGGGACCGTAAGTCCGTATCTCAAAAACGGCTCTAACGATTTTCTTCAAATTTGCTATATAAACACTCTATTAGATGTCCTTTCGAATGATATAGTTGGTTAGTTCAGGAAAATTGATACGCGTCCTGTATAAATAGCTCAATTTCAGGTCTCCCAAAGGCGTTCCTTTAAAAACAGCTGTACGGATTTTTTTTAAACTCGCCATTTTAACTCATGTTTAAATATGCTTTTGTATGTAATTATTGTTTTCCTGTCAATAATTGATTTTTTGTAAATGTTGGTATCTCAAAAATGGCTCTAACGATTTTCTCTTTAGGTCACTTTTATGTTTTCTGATCACATTATCTCTCAAAAATGCATATAATACGTGTTATAGTGGGTAATGGAAGTCGTGTGGTTGTTTCACACCAGATTTTTCTATATTATTCTGTACTAGCAGGCTTTGCCCGCTTCGCTGGTCATTATATTGAAATGAAGTCTCAAAGTACCATATCATTGATGATGATAATAAAAATAATAAAATCATTGAAATCAGTCAAAATCTAAGTTAAAATTCTCGATACCTTCAATAGCGGTTTTCCCACTCGCCACACTTAACAAAATCCCTTTATAATGCATGTTGCATACACATACCTAACCCACATATTAAAAAATCGGGATTCTAAGATTATTTGAAGCAAAGTTATGTTTTAAAACGTGTTTTTTAGCCCCCCCCCCCCTCTCTTAAAGGAAAGGAGGGGGAGATTTTGATCCTTATGAGATAGCTACATATAACATACCCACACATGGAAAATCTCTCCATAAGATAATTTACTGCAGAGTTACACATGAATACATGTCCCCCCCGCCCCTTAAGGGGAGGTGGGGTGGAGTTTCACAAAATCACTTTGTAGTGTGCGTTGAATACGCATAAGCAGTCACGCATCAAAAATTGCCATTCTTAGATAGTTTGGAACAGAGTTACGCATGGAAACATGTTTTTAATCCCCCTCTAACCCTCAAGGGGGTGATAGCACGGAATTCCAAATAATCCCTTTGTAGTTTGTTTGTGTTGAGTACACATAACCAATCAACCTATAAAAAATCGCTTTTCTGAGATAATTTGGAGCAGAGTTACTCTTTAAAATGTGTTTTTGCCCCCCCCCCCCGCCTTTAAAGGGGGAAAAGGAAAATTACACAAAATTGACTTATAGTGCGTGTTGGGAGTGCATAACCAGCCCGCAAGTAAAAAATCGTCTAAGATAGTTTGGAGCAGAGTTACGCATGAAAACATGATTTTGCCCCACCCCCAAGGGGGATAAGGTGGAATTTTACAAAATCCCTTAGTAGTGTGTGTCTTGAGTACGCATAACCAATCGACATATCAAGAAATCGCTATTCTGAGATAATTTGGAGCAGAGTTACTCTTAAAAGCGTTTTTTGCCCCCCTCCCCGCCTTTGAAAGAGGGGAGGGGAAATTTTTGTAAGATCCCTTTATAATGTGTGTTGGGAATGCATAAACAAATCATATGTAAAATATAAGCTTACTGAGATAATTTGAAGAAAAGTTATGCTTGGAAACATGCTTTTTGCAACACCACCCCTCAGAGGGGAATAGGACGGAATTTTACAAAACTCTTTTTAGTATGTGTCTTGAGTACGCATAACCAATTGACATATCAAAAAATCGCTATCCTGAGATAATTTGGACCACAGTTACTCCTATAATCGTGTTTTTGCCTTCCTCCGCCCTTAAAGGACGGGGGGTGAGGTCCTGTTCCAACCTCCGTTGTGAACAGACGTCTTTTCCTGAGCTCCGCGCTGCGCCATCTAGCGGCGTAAGCTTAATCAGTTAATACTAGAGCGATTGCTACTGTGACCTAAAGAGCCTTTTTCAAGGCTAATATCCGAGGGGATCAGTGGCCTTCGCTCGTGAAGACAAAGTTTTTTTACTATTGTGAACCACTGTCTTAAAATATTGTAAAACTTAGATTATATACTTAAAATGGCTGAAAATAGCCCACAACCGACTCCGATAGGCACTCCGGTCACCTGCCCTTATTTCAGGGGCCTGGATCTACGGAGCCTGTCATCCGAAGGAGCTGAGGCCGAGATGGTCAAACTTAGAGCAGTCATAGCCTGCAATGACGCAGCTATATTCAAGCTAAATAGAACATTCGACCCTAGTAGAACGTTGAATTCTTTCTCTGTTGGTATATGGAACGCCAATGGCCTCCATTGTAAAGCGGCTGAGTTCCGCGATTGGGTTTATAGTAATAATTTAGATATTATCTTTGTCTGTGAGACCAAATTCTCCCAGGGTTCTACTGTTAAGGTGGCCAATTATATGTTATTCAATGTTGACAGGCCATATAATGGCACCTCTTCCGGCGGCACTGCTATTTATTTAAAGTACGGCTTCAATGCTACTCTCATTAAAGTCCAAAATCTAAATTCCATTGAAGTCACGCCAATTGTTTTGGAATTCCCCACTATTCAAAAATTACTTGTTGCAGCAGTTTATATCCCTCCTCAAAGTGAAAGGAATAACCTGCTCATGCGAGAACTATCCCGGCTCACTAATATTTATTCAAATTTTATTATTGCGGGTGATTTTAATGCCAAACACTTGTCTTGGAACTGCCCCTCTAATGATGCTAGAGGGAATATCATCAGGAGATGGGTGGATCAAAATCATGCACAAATTCTTGCTCCCCCTGAACCCACCTTCACTAGAAGTAATAATATTTTAGATTTTGCTATCACCCGCAATTTTCCATATAGTTACAGCATTCAAACGCTGAATGATCTTACCTCTGATCACCTTCCTGTGGAAATCTGTTTTCGGACGAATAACTACAATTTAGATTTACCGGCGGCCTTCACCACCAGGTGGAGACACTTTACGGAGATTTTAGCCGAATCTGAGCTTCCTTCACCTCTTCCATCTAACAAACTCGAAGCCGAGAGATCAATCAGCATGCTTGAAAATTACATTCAAGATGCCTTTCAGCAAAGCTCGGCTCCGAGAAAGAGGACTAGTCTATTCTTCCGATTACCAGATGAAATCAGGCATTTGATCAGAGAAAGAAATCATGCTCGCAGGAATTGGCAGGTTCATAGGCTCCCCCATTTCAAACGCTTGTACAATGTACTTGCAAGGAGGGCTAAAGCTGCAATTCATGAGTACTCAAAAACGCATTTCAACAACTTTGTCGAGAGTTTATCGACGACTGACAACACCATTTGGAAGGCTACTTCACGTATTCGTAGGCCAAAAACAAACATTCCGGCTCTAAATAGCCCAATTGGAATGGCAGTGACAAACTCTGAAAAGGCTGAAGCTCTCGCTCACAGTCTTAGAAGTCAGTTCACACCTCACAATGATGTTTTTAATCCTAGAATCACTTCAATTGTTAATAACAGTGTTCAAAATTTATTAAGCAAAAATTCCATTAATACTCTTAACTTGGCCACTCCCTCTGAGGTAGTGGAATATATTTCTAAACTGAAAAAAAATAAATCCCCTGGCGAGGACCGAATAACAACTAACATGCTTATTAACCTTCCTACCAACTTTATTTTTTATATTACTTTAATTATTAATCGCATGCTAATACTCAATATTTTTCCAGATTGTTGGAAAAAGAGTTTAATCGTTTCTCTGCCGAAAGGTGGCGACACTGATCCGCACCTTCCTCAAAGCTATAGACCTATTTCTCTTCTCTCTTGCATGTCTAAAATCTATGAATATATTCTCGTTAATCGTCTGAATGATTTTACAAACTCTCATGATGTGATTATGCCTGAACAATTCGGGTTTCGTCCACGTCATTCAACACAACAACAGTTGTGGAGAATTTGTGAAATTCTTCACGACGGCTTCCAATCTGGAGGTGTAACGGGGGTTATATTTCTAGATGTTCAAAAAGCTTTCGATAAGGTCTGGCATGCTGGCCTTATTCATAAACTAATATCTATTGGTCTTCCCGACCAACTAACTAAAATTATTTATGACTATCTTAGCAATAGATCTTTTTCCGTTAAAGTCGGAAACTCTATCTCTAACCCTTCACCCATTTTAAGTTCTGTTCCTCAAGGTTCTTTGCTGGGGCCCTTCCTCTTCAACATCTACGCCAATGATCTTCCGCGTGATGTTGACGTCACTTTAGCGACTTTCGCTGACGACACTGCCATTTGCTGTAAACGAAACACTCCAAACGCTGCGTTTGAAGTACTTCAAAATTATCTAAATAAATATTCGATCTGGTTACGGAAATGGAGAATCAAAGTAAACAGTTCCAAAAGTGCCGCCATATTTTTCACCAATAAAAACTATGACACCTCCACTAACTTTCTCTTAAATAATGAACCCATACCCTGGGAGACATGTTATAAATACTTAGGAGTTTATATTGATTCCAAATTAACGTGGTCTCGTCACATCTCAGAAACTCTGGGAAAAGCCAAACGAGCCACGCATTCCCTTCATTCTCTCTTAGCTTTTAATAGCCGCCTGTCCATCAAAAATAAATTATTACTATATAAATCCATGATCCGTCCTATCTTAACCTACGGGTGTATGATATACGGATCTGCTTCGAAAACCAACTTGGATAAAATTCAAAAGTTTCAAAACAAGCTATTGCGCAGGTTTTTGAAAGCTACTCGCTACGTCCGCAATGATACTATTCATCGGGATCTCCGAATTAAGCCTATTTATGCTCAATTTCGGAAACTTGCATTGAAGTTTCACAGATCCATTCCTAATGTTGGAAATCCTCTGTTGGACTCTATTCACAGATACGACGCTAGAGTCGGTCGTGGTAAAAAACGGCCTTTGGCTATTTTAGTCAGAGGGGATGATTTTCTCCCCGTCTCTAAAAAGCGTAGGAGTATAACTTCCGGAGTCACCTAACTTAGTATTTCCATCCAAAATTCTATCTCCCCTAGATTGAACGAAATGTTCATCTAGCTTTGGCTAACCCTAGTATCAGGCTTATCTACTGAACTTTGTCAGTCGCGAGCTTTGAACCTTCTTTCTAGTGAAAATGTTACTTATTTTTTAATTATTTTTTATCAAAATTTCCTAATTGCTGTATATTTTTTTTTTATTATTTGGCTTATTTTTTAATTTTTTATTAATTTTATTGTATTTTAGTGTAGGGATCTGAGGTCTTCTCTCATTGGCCGATTTCCTGGCCTCTGATTGGCTTTCAGTTTCAGGTCGAAATCCTCTGCGATTTTGCTCGTTTTACTTTCAGTGAGGATTGTGAGTGCTATGTGTGTCTCTGAGAGGTCCGCAGATCCAGCTCAGAACTTCGTTTCTGGCTGGACACTGAGACTTTCATAGGATTCATGCATGCACTTCACTTTAATCCTCCTGAATTTTAATTATGATAGGAAAAAAAAAAAAAAAAAAAATAATTGTATGGCCCCCTTTTTTTTTATTAATTGCGGGACTCCGAGCGATTTCCTGTGCCCCTTGGGGCGCCCTGCTCAACTCTTAATTCCTTTTCGCCGTCCAGACCGTCTCGTCAACGCACGTAACAGTTTCACTGTTACACTTAGGTTTTTTCAAGGAGTTATTTATTTATTATTTATTTTATTATTTATTTATTATTTATTTTATTTTTACTTTTTTTTTTTTTTTTTTTTTTTTCTTTTTTTTTTCTTTTCTGAACTCCTGGTGCTTCACTCTGATTGGTCTCTGCTCACGCGGAGATTTATTCAGAGATCAAAATTCTAAATTCACCCATTTGGCTTTTAATTATTTTATGGAAAATTATTTTTATGTTTTTCGCATTTTTCGTTGGAGGTAAGCATTGGTTGCGACCAAATGCAGGTACTCCGAAGCACATCGTTGACTTGACTTGACGGGGGGTGAAATTTTGGGAAATCCCTTTACTGTGCGTGTCGGGTAAGCATAAACAACCCACATATACAAATTAATCTTGCTGAGATAATTTGAAGCAAAGTTATACTTGGAAACGGGTTTATATTGCCCCCCACCCCACCCTCAAGGGGAAAAGGAGGAACTTTCGCAAAACCCCATTGCAATAGGTGTAACCTCCCCCCCCCTCCAACCAAAAAAAAAAAAAAAAAAAAAATCGAAAATCGCCAAACATCAGGTTTTGGAAATATTCTGAAGAAGACTCTTGGCGATTTTCTATATCTTTGTGCTGTTATTGGTACAGTTTTCCTCAAAAACCCGTATTTTGCTATTTCTTTTTTTTGCACTCAAGTCTAGTCTCTCTCTCTCTGCAATTTCTTCACCGTGAAGCAATTTGGAGCCAAATTATGCTTATAAGGGGTTTTTTGCCTTCTGCCCCCCCAGGGGGCAGCGGGGATATTTTGCAAAATCCCGCCATAATGGGCATTAGTGTCCTAAAACCAACGTGCTCACCAAAATTTGCAAGTCTATCTCCCATAGAATCACCACGGCTGTGTTGAGTCAGTGCATCAGTGATTTTACTCTTTTATTCCCCACCCAACCCCCAAAGGGGTAAAAAGGGGGGGGGTCTTTTACAAAATCCCGTTACAATGGGTGTTGGACACACATAAATAAGCCACACACTAAAATTTGTGACCTCAGCTCTTGGATTTCCACGGATAAATTTAGCGCTAAAAGGAGGAATCGAATTTGCCCCCTCGTAACTCCCCCCCCAAAATCGAAAATCGGAAAAAATCAAAAATGAATTTTTGCAAATACCTTCAAGAAGACGCTTGGCTTTTTTTTTTTTTTTTTTTTTTTTTAATCTGAGCTATTATTGCTAGAATTTTACTCGAAAATCCATGCATTGCTAATTTTGCCTCCGAAAATCCTTTTTACCCCCTCTCCCCCCTTAAAATCCAAAATCGCAGAAAATTATTCTTTTGTACTTAAGTCTAGTCTCCCCATCTGCATTTTTTTCACAATGAAGTAATTTGGAGCCGAATTATGCTTATAAAGGTGTTTTTTACTTTCTTCCCCCCCCTCCCCCCGAAAATCTCACTTTTACCCCTTACCCCCCTTAAAAATCCAAAATCGCAGAAAATAATTTTTTTGTATTCAAGTCCAGTCTCCCCATCTGCAATTTCTTCACCGTGAAGTAATTTGAAGCTGAGTTATGCTTATAAAGGTGGTTTTTGCCTTCTGCCCCCCCCGGGGGGTATTTCGCAAAATCCCGTCTTAGTGAGCACCACGGTCCTAAAATCAACCTGCTCACCAAAAATTGTGACTCTATCTCCCATAGGATCGCCACAGCCGTGTTGAGTCAGTGAATGAATCAGTTAGTTTACTCTTTTATATATATAGATAACAGCATCACTTACAGTTTAAATTGTACAAAAATTTGCCCATAGCTTCTCACAATAAATATTTTACGTATGGAGTTTGGTGCAATTTTAATCAACAGATGCTGAGATATATGCTTATGAAAAATCATCGGGTAAACTGCAGTGCTGTAATGCTACCTGTTAGCTGATATACACTCAAAATAAAATCACGATAGTGCTTCATAATGGCCGACTCTCTCACATACCAAGTTTTGTGCAATTATACATGATACAATATGATATGAGATACAGCTTTCACGTATTGGGGGAAATTTAAGTACAGCAGCGTTACCTATCGGCCAACATGCACCAAAATTGAATCAGCATAACTTCTCATAATACCCTTCCAACATAAAGTTTCGTGTAATTATGCGCATTAGAGCACAAGTTATAGACTTCCCTAAAATTGCAGAAAGTACTGTATAACAACACCACCTGTTGAGTTGGCACCAAAACTTGGTAGACACTAATATATGCCAAGGTGCATGTACATATAGATTTACATGAAATTCTGTGCAGTAGTTCCTGAGATATAGCCTTCTTATAGCAGAAATCGCAGTGCGCCAGAACCTGTTGGTGAAATTACATATAAATTTATATGTAATTCAATTTTTTATTTTAATTCCAGAACTACTGCGTAGTTGTGGAGATATAGTTAAACAGAATTTTTCTCTCTCACACACAAACAGACATTTTTAAAAAGTGATCAAGACAGGTTCTGGACCTCTTAAAATGTGTAAATGCATCGAAAACCAGAAGTTGAAAATTTTAATGAATCCAATACTTTCTTTTGAGACATTCATAAGAAAACATAAAAGAAAGAAGAAAAAGAAAACAAAGCTTCAAACTAGTGTGTTATGGCCATCACAAAACTTTCATCTATATCACTATATATAACAATGCTACATGCTGTTTAACATGCACGGAAGAAATTTAATCATAGCTTCTCTCAATACAGAGTTTAGATATGGAGTTTAGTGCAATTTTAATCAAAAGGTTGAGATGTAGCCATGCGGAGAATCACAAAAGGTGAGGAAAAGCGCCACCTGTAGGTCAATATACACCCAAATTAAGCCAGCTTTCATTCTCATATTATTTATCTTGCATATCAAGTTAAGTGCAGTTAAATGTTATAGATATTGAGATTTAGTCTTCCTATAGACAGAGTAAATTGCAGCATAATATTGTCATCTATCGCCCAATATGCACCAAAATTGAATCAACACGATGTTTTATGAAAATGGCCCTCTCACATACAAAATTTTGTGTAATTATACACAAATAAATCTCAATGAACTTCCCTATTCACAGGAAAAATTGAAGTATAGCAGCATCACCTATTGGCCGATGTGCACAGAAATTAAACATGTTTCATGATAGCCGTATGGCATACTTAGTTTTTTTTTTTTTTTTATTATTATTATTACACACAATAGAAGCTGAGATAGTCTTCAATTAAATGAGAGAAATCACAGTATAGCAGTGCCACCTGTTGAGTGACTTGAAACTGATGTGCACTTTTTTTTCCCTGAGTATAAATTTATATGAAATTCTGTGCATTAGTTCTTGAACTAGAGCTGCTACATAAAATTTTTACCAGACAAAAATTTTCTAAAAATGGTCAAATTGTGTTCTAATCCCCTCAAAATGTGTAAATACACTGAAAATTGCAAGTAAAAATTTTTTACACATCCATTATGTCCTATTTAATATAGAAGAAAGTAATAATTCAAAACAAATTTATATATTTTTTTCTTTATACATTTTATATTCTGTACAGATAAGAAAGAAATTCTTAGATTATTTATTAAAATTTTGTAAATTTCAAACTATAACTTTTAAACATAAGGCATCGAGGGGGTGGGGGGGGGGTTAGACCACCCCTTCCAAAAATGCAGTCTTTGTCATACTAACACCCAACCAATGCCAAATTTAAAATTTCGTAAATATAGGACTGTAACTTTTCGTGATAGACACCATGAGGGAGGGGGGGGGGGTAGGACCCTCTCCCTTCCAACAGTGCTTTCTTTGTCATACTAATACCTAACCACAGTGGCGGATCTAGAACTTAACTTTATTTATTTATTTATTTATTTTTTTTGGGGGGGCTAAGATTTTTCAAAGTGTTATTCCAGATCAAAGAAAAGTTTACAATTGTAATAGTCAGTTGTGAATGTTAGTACTTTTGCCCCCCCCCCCCTTTAAATCCGCCACTGTAAACATCCCCAAATTAAAATTTCGTTAAGTTTGGACCATAAGTTTTCGAGATAAGACACCGTGTGCGTACGTGTTTGTGTGTGGGGGGGGATGGGGGAAAGACTCTCCCTCCTTTTAACAGTGCAGTGTTTATCATCCCAACCAACCCCAAATTTAAAATTTTTTTAAATTCTGACCATATTTTTTTCGAGATCAGGCACCATGGGGAGGTACGACCCTTCCTCCTTTTAACAGTATGTATTCTTTGTCATACTAACACCCAACCCACCCGAAATTTAAAATTTCGAACCATAACCTTTCGACACAAGGCATCAAGGGGGGTGGGGTCAGACCACCCCTTCCAACAGTGCAGTCTTTGTCATACTAACACCGAAACAATGCCAAATTTAAGATTTCGTAAAGATTGGGTTACATTAGGTATTATTAACTTTCAGTCAGAGCATAATTAAAACATAAGCTTAACAGTTATTGTTTGTTTTACACTCAACAGATAATTTTCTTTAAAGTTTAAGAACAATATCAATAAAAGATTATACAGAACATAATTAGGCCTTTGACGGTTGATTTTCAACCTGACACCTGGAGTCTCATTCATAGCTTTATTGTGTAGGGGTTTAGTTGTTTTCCCAGGTGCCGGCCCCTTCCCTACACTAGGCTATGAATTCTTCGACCATAATAAAATGGATAGGTTATTCATCTTTTATAGATTACATGTACAGTAACTTGTCATAAATCCTTATTAAAAGGTTTAAGTTATAATAGCTGATAGTATTACAAAAAACTTAAAAAAAAAAAAAAAAAGTTTACAAAAAACTATCTTTGTAAATAAATAAAAATATGTTTTTACCTAATAAAATCAAATAAAATCTCATGAAATTCTCTTTAAAATGAGGGTCAGAAACTTTTTTATCTCATAAAACATAAGAATGTGTTTATTTAAGCTTTAAAAAATGCTGATTTTTCAAAAAATCAAATGAAATAAAACATTTTTAAGAGTATTTTATCATTTATTTCAAATGAAAGAATGATTATCAAATGTTTAATTGAAATCTCAAGCTGATTGGTTAAAAAATTAAAAAAAAAGAAAAATTGGTTGATTTTACAAATATATAACTTTTTAAAGCATGTGTGGCACAAAATAGTCTACCATTAGCCTTTAACTAATTCAATACATATTATAAATTATATTATTAACAGGACTTTGCACAGTACTTTAACTTGTTAATGCATAATTTGCTGCAAATTAACATTTATAGATATTGCATTAAAAATTAAATAAATAAAATACAAGTGGTAGATGATAAATTTGTCATTAAGCTTACTTTTATTTGTTCGTATACTGTATTTTAATATAACAATGAGAATTCATAATCTAAACCTAGTTTTTTTTTTTTAATTATTATTATTTATTAATTTAACAGCATCCAGCTTCAACTATGCTACGCAGATAAGTAAAATTAATATTTACAAGAAGATTGTTAAAGACATTTGACAAAATTGTTACATTATTATTGTTTTTGCCTTTTTCAAAATAAAAAAAGCCTTAATAAAATCAATTATAAAACTAATCTTTCTTTTTTTTTAATTAACAAAGGATATATACAAAATTAAACAGTTAAATATTTACAATTAAACATGTACAAGTAACAAGCAACATATTATTATTATTATTATTAAACGTTTTACAATATCTAGTATGTTTTAAATTTACCTTTTTCTTACTCAAAAGTAAAAATTAAACATAAAATTTAATTTATCAGGAGATAGCATATTTACTAATGTTATAACGTTCAAATAAAAATTATTCCTTTTTTTACTGTTTACCAAACATTAATACATAAATATACAATAGATAGCTTAATATTGGATCGAACTATCTTGTAAAAAAAAAAAGGCACAGATTACAATAGAGAAAATGATAATGATACTAAGAAAAAACAAAAGGCATAAGGACAAAATCGCTTAATGTGGTTATATAAACATAAACATAGAAGAAATATATCGCCAACGCCAAGGTGCGCCAAGAAGCCCATTTTCGCTAACATGATGGTAATCATTTGTCTTAACCAATCAAAGGTGCTATCATAAAAGAATATAGAGAAGAAATGCAAGAAAGATTTTGATTGGTTCGGCTCCATAGTACCACATTGCATCCACAGACGCTAGTAACGAAAACTGGATGGGGATTAATTAACAAAAGGGCGCCTGTTTCCGCAACCGCAAAGATGGTCAGTTGTCCTGTGTAAACTTGATTTTTTACTTCCGAAACATCTATATGTGCCAGTAAAGCTAAACAAACGCGATTAAGTGAACCCCTTGTCAAGGTCAGTCCCTGTCTCTATAGAGAAAAGATAGGATGGCATTTGTTATCCATAGCACAAAAGAATTCATGTTCAATGATTTTTTTAATCGTTTACTGAGGAGAAAAGTACTAATATTTAAAAGGAAACAAGCTAAAAATGATGTTAAAAATACAGACTTATTTTTATATTTCTATTTAATTTAAATGTATTTATATTTGTATTAGTCTGTCTATTTCTTTTAAATCCTTGTTTATTACTGTCACAACAGTAAATTCAATCTTGCACGACGTTGACCGTTAGCAGTAAGGATTAAGGTCAATTGACTACACTATGGACTATAGGCCTATAGATAGAATAGCCTCCATGGAATGTCTTTCAAAGGGGTGTTAGCCCGCATATACACAAGATTCGGAAAAACACGGAAAACTCCGAACAGGTCTAAGAGCGAGACCTCCAATCGAACCCCGCACTTCTTGTGTGTGAGCACAGAACCGATTGACCACTGGTGGGGCCGTCGAAAAGGAACAAGTTGTTAAAAATTATATTTAATAGGTAAAAAACCGTTGTTTTAGAGGACCAGATCTCATAATTAATATAATTTTAACGGACAAGTGCATACGACACATTTCTACAAGACGTCTTAGGTTACCAATCTATAACATTAATAAATACTCTAAGCGACAAAAAAAAAAAAAAAAAAAAAAAAAAAATCCGCACTGCAGTTAACCAAGTTACAAATGAAATAAAATATTGGTAACAAACCAAAAAAATATCTATTTTAATTTATCTAAATAAAACTGAGTTCAATTTCGAAGATATTGAATTGTACATACACTGAAAATTAAATAAATAATAATAATACAAATGTGCTAATTTTTATTTACGGCATTTATACTAAAGTTATTCACACATTTTAACTGAATTTATTATCAATAATTGCCAATCCGCCGCGAAAATGTAAACACAGATGTAAATCTAGTTGAATCAAAAAAGAAAATGTATTAATAAGTATATATATTTCTAAATTCTAGAATAAAATATATGAGTATTTCATTTTTGATAAGCAACATTCTAAATTAACCATAATGCAAACTTTAGCTTTAGAAAATATTTACTAGATAATTTATGTAACACAGTTTTTTATTTTTCAATAAAATCCGTAGCTTAAGTACAGACTATGCTAATCTAAGAAAAAAATTGTAAAAGAAATGTTACAACTTTGGCATTTATACAGGTTGAATATTCTTATTAAATACACATCACAATTCACAATATTGATAAATAAACATATTCTTCTCTAATTTTAATATATTAATCAAATAATTTACCGGTACAACCGGTTTCGAAAGGACGTCGCCTTTCTTCATTAGGTTTAAAAAACACGTGCTACTGCCTTGGAGGCAAAAGCAAGACTTGCTTTTATCTGAGTATTTATTTGCTTTTATTTATTAGACAAGTTTTATTCGTGTAATATAAATATTTATTTAAACAAATAATATAATATAAATATTCTTTTTAATTACTCTTGTTTGAATTTATTGGAGCCTATTGGCGTTACCCAGGAGATACCACGAGAATAAGTGAAGAATTTTTTCCTTTTTAGAAATTATCATTCGTTATCTTACAGTATACCGGGGGGGGGGGGTGTATGATAATGAACGTTATCAGTAATTTTTCTCGCAAGCGCAATTGATGCATTTTTAACAATAGGGGGATTAATATAAGCGCAATTGATGTGTGCCCCAAATAATAAATGAATATAGATGTGTTTAAATGAAAACTTTCTGAATGATAAGATTTATAATTTTAAAACAGACTTCAAAGAGTAAATTTTAGAAATAACATTACATTAAAACAATGAAGAAAATTTTGTACGCAAATATCATGAATTCTAAAACCAAACAATGATTGTTTCGAATCGAAATAATTAGGCTTGATTCTTATTCAACGTTCTTAAAACATCAAAGAAAGCAGAAGCTTTGCTAATGTCTAACTTTTCATCTGCTGGTGAAAGATCATACTAAATTATTTCGACCCGAAATAACTATTGCTGGTTTTCACATTTTTAATATTTTTATTTATGAAATTCGTCTATTTATCTATTTATCAGTAAATACAAGTATATTGTCGGTATGTTTTCTCTCTCTCTCTCTCTCTCTGTCTGTCTTTGTAATGCGTTTCTGCTTGCACTCTGCCTTGCATTTATACCTTTTCGTTTGATAAATGGTCTTGTACAATTATTTCGATTCGAAATGATTGTTACGACTTCTTGAAACTTTATGGTGATCGCAAAGATTTTATTCATTTTATTTTTGAACAACATATCAGTGCATTTTACTGCTCTAGTATGCATTTGTCCCTGGGATCTTTCAGAAGAAAAACAAAAATGAGTGAAGATATCGATTTAACATTTTTCTCACTAACAAAGTGCTTTGACATTTCCAGTATAAATGAGAAAAAAATTTTAATTTAAAATTTATTTGATCGTTATAGGTTTAGTAAATTTAAGTCCGTTTTCATCCACTGAGAAAAAATTCTGTAACTTACATCTAGAATCTAAATTGTGGTTGTAGAAAAAATAGTTCCGTATCATCCTTACAAATTCTAGTCCCCTTGGAAAGCGAGTTCTAGAAACCTCTATCAGTATTCTAGAGCGTTTGCCTATATTACCGAGCGCAAAGTTATTTAAAAATCTCTGCAAATAAATGAGACTACAAGAGGCGGGTTTCAACAACTATAATCTTGGTTTATGACCCAATTCTGAAAAAATCAAGCGAGAATTTCTCGCAATACAAAAGATTCAGAATATTATTTCATCATTTAGAAATGTGTAAACTACAAATTCTCGATCATTTCGTCTATTCAGTTTATTGGTGTGCCTTATGCGCATAGTTCAGAAATCTATATTTCCAGTTTAGGGATTTAGAAAATGGCCACTTATCCATTCTAGAAAAAGGCGGTATATCTTTTTCTCAGTGTCCTTGAATTTATAACGCACATTCTTATGGTTACAACAAAAATTTAGGAACAAAATGTAGAAAACTGTAGAAAAAAATTTAAAATTCTTGAAAAAAAAAAAATTCTTGAGGAATTCCTGTTTTTTCTGTAAAAATTACTGTGCTTATTAATAACAAAGAAAGATAAAAAAAAAAAAAAAAAAAAAAAATAACGTTGAAAAGATGCTGCTAAAGTTTAATTATATTCACCTGATTTTTTTAAATTAGTGATTTTCTTTCAAACTATTAAAGCAGTTGTAAAAGAAAAAAATTAATTAGTGACTATATAATTAACAATTTCACTATCCTTATTAATTAATTGATTTCTAGTAATGTGATATTATATTTAATAATTTTTTTTATGTATTTTTTCTTCTTCCCCCCCCCCCTTAGAATTCAGTCGGTTGTATGTAATAAATTTCGTCCCCGTAGTGAAAATCAAAAGGCGGCGCCTATGCTTTCTTTTTTTTTTTGTACGTATTTGTAAGCTTTTGACTCTGACAAAAATAGCATGGTCGACCTGAGTGTCGGGCCTTTACGCATTATGCTAGAGCCTCTATTGCCATTGCTACTAAAAAAAAATATCCGTGCAATAAATAATAATAGCAATAAAATTTTATAATTTTCCATTAAGATGTACTCTAATTTGCAGAAAATGAAAGCTGACAATATAAAATTCAATTTTGAACGATGATATATGATCTGCATTTAACTGTCTACCCTATTTAACTAAAAATAAAAATTATTTTTATTCATCATTATATTTCTATTATATTTCTACATATGGAAGTGAAGCCTTACAAAAACAAAAAATTTTGAAAATACGTTGTTTGGGAGAGATTAATATAGGAGATAATTTCTAACAATTATGAATAAACTGTGACAGGAATAATAATAATAATAAATAATAATAACTAGGTTTTAATAACTAGAAATTTCAGAATTTGGACTTACAAATATATTTAAACAATTAACTTATCAATCAAACCTATTAATGCGCAAAAATCATTAAAATACATTGATAAACTAAAGCAATGTGAAATCAAGTGAAAAAATTAAAAACTCATTCACATGGAGCATTTAATTATTTTTTTCAAATTAAAATTTCGAGTTTTAGTAGTTTGAGTTTTAATAGTTTTCGATAAATTTTAATATATTTAATATTGATATATTTTAATGCACATGTATGCAAAATTTCGTAACTCTAGGACTCTAAATCTAAATATTTAATTCTGAAAACAAAGCGGCAACGTTTTATTTGCAGCACTCGTGCCTACTTTGTCCGCCTGACGAAAGATCATGTTTTCTTTCAGCCCTAAATATCTGTTGCGTGTTCTTACATTTTACAGTGTTTATTCAAAGTTTTGTACTTATCACACACATATGGCTAAGGACCGAACTATTACGTTTGGACATCTTTAAATAATACTAAAAACAGAAACAAAATGATAATATTTTTATGCACAAAAGCATGTCTTTTTACAGAACATGGTATGAATAGTATCCACCAACTGTTTACAAGCCACACTATTGAATTCGGATATATTACGGATTATGGTTGGAATTTCCTGGAAGTGGATATCGGATTTTGATATGCACATTTGAATTAGGATAAATATTAATAAACTATCATGTCTTTATATAATTTCTAAACATTATATATGGGTTTCAAAATGGGACGAATGCATTCTTTCTTTGAATTAAAATGTAGGGTATGAGAAATATTATACAAGAAAGCCAGGTTACAAAGTTTGTCATTAATTTTCGCTTTTTTTTTTTTTTTTTTTTTATGGTTTACTTTTGATATTGTTTAAAATTGTGACTGTAATGTCATAATTAACGTTGAGGCTTTTACTCTATGATAGTATGCTACAATTTTAACATCGCACTTTTTAACAATGTTATTTTTATCGTTACAACCCCCCCCCCCCCCAATCTCTCTGTCTCTCTCTCTCTCTCCCCCTATCTTTCTTTCTTTCTTTTTTTTTTTTTCTTTTTTTTTTTTTTTTTTTTTTTTTTTTGTTTGCCGTACATCTCTCGAATACTGCCTGTTATGAAAAGTTATTAATTCTCTAAATTTTTTGGCCATTTTTACCGAGCCGATATTCTATGTTAGAAGCATTTTGTAGAATGCGTATTTTTTTTACCTCATAACGTTCTAAGATTCATAATCTGCAATTGAGTCTTGTGTTTCTTATAGCCCAAAGGGTTGCATATCTCCCATTGGTATTTCTAACATTTGCCATTCTGTTAAACTTCATCCTTAAGAAATTGTTAAATTATCAAACATATCACCCTTTCCGTTTCACGAGAAATAAGGATTAGTCACCTACCCTATACCTCTCTGTTTTTCGTTTGTAAGGTAAAGCAGAATTAAAATTCATTACCTAAGGCCCATATAAATCTTGAGATACATTTTGTTCCTAGGGGAAGAGGCGTGTGTGCAGTGTACGCAATATATATAATGCGATTTTTTTCCTGTACGATTATTTCCGTGCGTTTTTTTTTTTTTTTTTTTCCTGTGGGATTTTTCTTTAATTCGGAGGGTTGGGGAGGGGGGGGGGAGAGTACGGAATAAAAAAAAAAAAAAATCTGTGTTTGGTATTTTTATGCTATTTGTAGTATCTTTAATAAAACTTTAAGGAAGATGCAATGCACTATACTGGTAGCCATGTTTTTGCAGATATATGTTTATTATGTGTGTGTGTGGAATGGGGGGGGGGGGGGTAAAGCAAGGGATGATTTCATTAAAAGTGTATTGATATCAGAACATATAAATATTTTATAAAATTCTGAGAGATCGAGTGAAGCAAAATTTCAATATTCAGAACGTTATAGCTTTTTACTTATACTTTTATTCTTTACTTTACAATATGTGTAGGATCGAAGCTCCGCATTAAAATAAATAAACAAATCATTTATATTTGATATTATAGGAAGCATTCCTAAGAGCAAGCAGTTTCAAATTTTCATTAAATAAACCACTGAAAATAATCTCCATGAATTCAAATTCTATTTAGACTTCGAAGTTTTTGGTTGGATTAGAAAATGTCGACGCTGTAGAGTATTTATTTAACAATATTTACTTTAAGTCTGTAGTAAAAAAAAAAAAAAAAAAAAAAGAAAAAGAAAAAACTATTTCATTGCACTATCTTGAGAATAATCAATGATAATTGAGTTTGTGTCATAAAAAAGAACTTTATTCAAGTGTTTACTGAATATTTGTTAAATAAAGTGCATTTATGGACTAGAACCGGCTTAATATCTTTAAGTATTACATTCTACATGCAAAAATATCGACAGCTTTTTCAACAATATCATCACGGACTCTATCTATGGACTGAGTATTCATTAAAGTGAATTCGTTGACTAGAGCCTCATTATGTCTTTAAAAATTACATTTCTACATGCAAAAACGTCGACAAGTTCATGCAATAAATTTACGGGCTCTGTCTACGAACTTAATATTCATTAAATAAAGTGCAATTCTCGACTAGAACCTGCTTATCTACTTTCTACACGCAAAAATTTTCACAAGTTTCATAATAATATCATAACGGGAACTACCTACAAGCTGAATATTCATTCAATATAGTATTTATATATATGTCTTTAAATTGAACTAAGTAGCAATAATAATAAAACATATAGAGAAATTCATTTATTCTTCAAATAAAATCATATAAAATGTCAAAACTAATTAAAAATGCAATCAATCAGCCGACTACTTGCTTAAAGAACCAGAATTAATTCATTTCAAACTTTAATCGATTCCCCCTTTATGTATAATAAAATATTGCTTTCATTATTTTTAAGTTCCCCATAGTATGTGAAACTTGGTTAATCGTGAAATTTTTTGACCCCCCCCCCCTTTTTTTTAAACACATTTTCAGATATGAGGAATTCGAAAATATCAAAATGTGTATGGTGTCCGTCTGTAGGATGTCTGTTAGTTTGTTAGTTCGGTATAGTGTGTTAGTATGTTAGACTGTGTACACGATATCTCAGGAACAAATGATCGCAGAAAGGTCAGACCAGTTTTAAAATATTATTTATGACAATGGTCAGAACCCTATTCCTTTGCAACATCCTAATT
Source organism: Salticus scenicus (assembly GCA_963930645.1). NCBI lineage: Eukaryota > Metazoa > Arthropoda > Arachnida > Araneae > Salticidae > Salticus > Salticus scenicus. The sequence goes on from OZ005652.1 coordinate 99,681,701, forward strand.
AAAAAACTTCTGAATTTATTCGAAATTTACGATTTTCTTAACATGGGAAAATAGGGCTAAATTTCACTTAAACATGCATGAAAACAAGTATTTTTATAGAAAAGATGCAAGTACAGCTTTTAAATATCAGTTTTGATGCGGGGATAAACACCATTAACTATAAACACGCTACTTTGAAAACATCAGAAATTACACTGCTCGGCATGAAAACTGCCTCTGACACCATTTCAGCATATTCTTATGTAAAATGACCTCCTGAGATAAAAAAAAAATCGTGGTAACTGTATCTCAAGAACTAACTGAACAAAATTGAATATAAATTTATTAGTATATGCACTTCGATCTAAATTAGTGCCTAGCGACTTTTGGTGTCCATCGCTCAATAGGTGGCACTGCTTTAGAGCGATTTTTACAATTTGAGGAAAAGCCATTTTTCGTTAACTGCTGCTCAGAATTGCATATAATATGTAATTGCATCTTGACATTAGTTTTTATCAATATTTTGTTCCAATAGTTTAATAGGTTTCGCTGTTTTATAGCAATTTATGCATTTTTTGAGATGGCTATATATCAGGAACTACTACAGAGAATTGCATATAAATTTATATGTAAATGAACTTCAACTTAAATTAATGCTTATAAACTTTCGGTCTCATCCGTGTAACTGATGTCGCTGCTATCGAGTGATTTCTGTAATTTAAGGGACGGTTATATCTAAGGTTACATTACGTATAATTAAACAGATGCTGATATATGAGACGGCTATTATGAGACATTATGCGGATTTAGTTTGGATTCATATCAACCAAAAAGTAACCTATTATACAGCAAACTTTCCAGAAAAATGGAAGGCTATACCTCAATTTCTGGGGCATAAAACTGTACAAAGCTTGATACGTGAGATAACCAGTGCAGTGTTGTGTAAACTCACGGAAAAAAAAAAAAAAAAAAGAACTAATTTAAAGTGAAGTTCAATGTCTAAAGAAGGAGTTAGTTTAAGTTTGAGCTTAAATTCATATTTGAAAAAAGAAAAAAAAAAAAAAAAAAAAAAAAAAATCTGCTCGATTAAAATTCCTTTTCAAAAACAACGAAATTCTTTAAAGAATCATTTTTATGTCAATTTTTATATATTTTTTCTAAAGATTTTCCCCCTCTCTACGAACACTTTCTTAAATAACTTATATTTTTGTTAAATGTTTCTTAATTAACAGAAAGATTTTTGTTAATTTAATTTGATAAATTAAGAAAATTACAGCAAAACTTTATCTAGTGGACACCTCCGAATAGAGGACACCTCAATTTTGAGAATAGTTTTACAATGTCAAACTTCTTATTTGTTTTCTAGTTTTTACTCTTCAAAAACTGATTGAAAAGAATTGACCAGGAGACAAATTCCGTTATCAAGAGCCAGTGGCATAGCATATGTTTGAAGCGAAGCGACTGGGGCGATTCAAAATATGCAACCCTTTTCTTGACCTTGAGTAGCTAGAGCTATGCATATCCAAATGCTCAGATACAGTGCAACGTTAAGTCAACAAATCGATGTTATAAATTCATATTTTATTTACAAAACTGCATTACTTCTTTTGTCATATATATATATATATATATATATATAATAGCAACACCATTAAATCTCATCTGAAGTTTTTACAATTCCATCTCTTAAAATTGAATATAAAGTAGTCAAAGAAATCCATTAGTAAAACGCTTCGGCAGCTCACCTATGAGAAGATCTACTTCAAAAATATTAATATTCATTTCTTTATTATAACATTCTGTGTATATCAAATTTCGTGTGCTTTTATTTTTTAAGTACCAAAAGAAAACCGCAAAAATAATAGGTAAAAAAAAAAAAAAAAAACATGGCACATAAGCGTTGTCTATCAAGTGATATACATCAAAATCTAATCAATATCATTTAATATTTATGTTTCAGCTCTACAAGAACTTCCGTGAAATTAGTAAATTATTTCTAATTAAAGAGACCATTTTATTTATACCATACACAGAAAGACGAAGCTTTCTTAGAAAAAGTAAAATTGTGTTTTGCATGTTCCAAATATGTCTAAATTTAATAAAAATATGGTTGCTGAAACTTTTTTCTAATTCAATTCGTTTTTTCTTGTAATATAGGAAAAAGTGGAAAAGAAATTTTTCTAAAATTTTACCTTTACATACATCTTTAACAACACCATTTAATTGAAACTTTGTCTTCAATATCACATCGTTTAGAAGTACAGTGATAAAATTTTAATTAATCTGTCAGCAAAAAACTTTAACATATTATTTCTGTCTCTCAAATGTAGCAAATCTGCTTTTAAAATATTAGAAATTAAAATTTTCGTCTCAAAATTAAAAATATTTAGACTTGAATAGTATATATGGTCACTTGAAAAATTCAAATGAAAGCAATATTTTTGAAATGGTGAGGTAATTATTGCACTTTAAAAGAAGTATAAATTGTAATTAAAAGATTGCACATTGAAAAGTGCAGGGTTAGGTAAGATTTTGTATAAAAATTACCTTTCATGTTCATTTATATCGTATAGTTAATTACATTTAGATAAATACTGTAATTAAAAAATATATGAATTCATATATAATAATTATTCATTAAAATAAATTGTAATAATCTGTAAAAATATTGTAATGTTCAATTAATTTTAAATTTTATTAATTTGTCATATTATCATTAACTGCACTTATAAATTGTAAACTTAAAATTTTAAATGCTCTTCTAAAAAGTAAAATAAAACTGTTTCTGCTTTAACATTTCTCTCTCTCGTAGCTTTCAGTTTTAAAAACAATTAATACTAAACTAAATGATTGTATGTCTTTGTTACTGTCACTGCTGGAGTCAAGGTTTAGAATAACAACATAACAAGTCACTCACTACCTCCCATGCTGCAGGTAGGACCATAGAGAATGACCGAATTCCCGCCTTTTTTGAAAGAAAAATGGAGAATATCAGGGCCGCGCGAGAGAACAAATAGAACTGATATTGTGTTGTGTTGTGTGGCCCCCGGGAAATATAGCTGGGCAAAAGAGCTTGTCTAATGTCCAGGAAACATACAGAGTAATTTTCTTGGAAAATCTCATATCTAGAAGTAGAATCATTAAAAGTTACACGAGAGCAAAAAAACAAATTTACACAGTTCTGATATCTATCATTCTGTGTTCATAAAAAGAAAATATATGAAAATAAATCTTGAATGAAATTTCGGGTAGAAGACAATTCGTTTTTTATTTTTGTTACTAACAGTAATATCTAATCAATTATTTCCAACTGCTATGAATCAGTAATATATGTTAAATTTATCCGCCGTTTTGCGGGGGATAATTTTAACCATAATTTTTAAAGTTATCTTCATCTTATTTACATTCTTCAGTGTACTTGAAATTAACTTTTAGGTACATTTAAAGATGCAATACTACAAGAAGTTTACAACTTAAAAAAAAAAAAAAAAAAAAAAGAAAGAAAGAAACATCATAAAAATTACATTAAAAAATAAATAAATAAATAAAGAAGAAAATAAAATAAAAACCAAAGGATAATACAAGATTAATTTTTCATGATTTGTAATAAAAAGGAAAAACAGAAGAGAGCCAACAACTAATTTTGGTTGGGGCACACACACACCACAATCACTACAAATTTATTGTTTGTTCATTTAAGACAAAAGTTTTCCATTTAAATAAGTATAGATGTAGATAAATACTATGTAAATATATATATATATTTAAAGCTCTAATTAGTTACGAATAATAGCCATGCCATTATTTAAACTCTGAATTTTCGTTACATATATATAAGTCAGCATTTAATGTTAAATAAAATTATATTGAAAGTGCGCTTTCGTCTAAATCCGTTACTAAGGGGACAGACTCGTAAAACAAAATACATATTTAAGTTATATTTTTAAGTGTGTGCGTGCTCCATTGTGTGCCTTAAGTTGGAGGACGATTGACAATGAAGGCCTTGGTGGAGTGCAATAGCTTCCGGGGAAGCCTTTCAAAGGAGCTTAGCCTGTATTTAAGCAAGTTTAGGAGAAAAGTTCCGAATGGCTAAGAGGATAGGCACAATTTGGAATCGAACCCAGCACTTCGCGTCTAACAGATTTGAGAGCAGGATCTCAGGGAAACTTTTTCGGAAAGTTTTATATTTTGAAAGGCTACAAGATTTAAGCCTGGGCTTTCTAACGAAAATTTATTTATTTTACTGTGCAATGTAAACATTAAACACGTTATGTTACGTAAATACTTTAAACAGGTTGCACAAATTGGAATTAGCAAATTAAAATACCAATTCCTTATTTTGTAGGAAGCATACATACTATTTATTTAACGAAAAAAAAAAAAAAAAAAAAAAAAAGAATCGTAAATGATAAGGAAATCAGAACTGGAAACAAAAATATCTATATTCAATAGAATTTTTTTATAAATTTAATGTTTAAAATGCTTGGAGGGGGAGGAAGGGCAAACGTCTCCTATTCCGGCCACGTTATGTAATTACTAAGATCGAAAAAAAAAATTTCACAAAAAATTGAGTTATTATGAGTTTGAGCTTGAAATATTTTTTTCGCTCAAATTCGCGAAAAAAAAAAAAAAAAAAAAAGAAAAAAGAAAAAACGAACTTTGCTCAACTCTAGTTTATAATTTAAAAAACGAGCGAAGTTCAACTCAAAACTCAAAAATTTTGAGCTAAACTCATGAACGCGTTCAAAAGAACGCATTCGGGCACAACACTGCACTAAACCTGAAGCATATTTTTGCATACTTGAAGTAACGCATTACTCCATTGGTTCTCATAATTTTCAGACCATCAGTTTTTCTACTTTAACTGGATACTGATAATAACTATTATTGAGTTAAATACATTTTGTATTATTACTTACAAACTTTGAATAAACACCATAAAATGCAATAGCTTTGACTGCAGCACTCGTGCTTACTTTATTCGCCTGATGAAGGGTCGTGTGTTTTTTCGACCCGAAACAATTGTTGCGAGTTTATTGCATTTTATGGTGTTTATTCAAAGTTTGTAAGTAATAATTTTTACAACGCCAGTTTTGTGGTGCTTCTTTATTACATTTTGTATTAATTTCAATTACATTATTAGAAGACATTCATAAAGTTTTATTTATTTATTTAATTTTATAATTTTATTTATTTATTTTATTTTTATTTATTTATTTAATTTAATTTTTATTTTATTTTTTGATCTGAAAAAAAATCGAAAATAAGGTATTTATTTATTTTTCCTTTATTATTAATAGTATTATTTTTATTATTATTTTCAGTTCACAGTTATAAGGGGACTTCTGTTCTTTTTCTTCTTATATATATATATATATATATATATATATATATATAAGTTCGTCATCTTTTTAGGTCAAGGTAAAGGTAAAAATGCGGAAACATATTTCTTGAAACCATTTTTTACTGGTTTAGATGTAGAACAAAAGTTTCGGTCATGTTGAAACAATATTACCCCTTCTCTCTCTAAAATCTAACAAAAGTCATTAGAATTCCAAATTCCAAATTTGTGGGTATTCTCTTGGTGTTTATAGTAATCTGCAAAACGTACTAAATTAATCCTACCTTTTACGTAAAATTACTCTCTCCAGATCATCGTATATTTGCCTTTAAAATGTCTGATCCATATCTGCTTTTAAAAGACCTCAGCTCTGTTTTTCATTTTTCTCATATCGTACCAATAACTGTTAAAGCCATTTGATTTATCAAGAATAAAGTATTTTTTAGCCGAAAATGCAACAATTTACCATTTTATATTCTTTTGTTACAAGTTAACACAGACGCTCTTTTCCCTGTATCCCGGAAAAAGGACACCGAAAGAAAGGGCACTGGAAAAAAGGGCACCGGAAAAAGGGCACTTTTACAATCCGCATATTGTAAAACAATAAATATCAAATAATGCATTTACAGAAGGACTTTCAAATTACATTTTTAGGGATTTAAATTGATTTGGTACAACATTTAATTTAGTATATACCTGGGGAAAGGGGTGGGGAGCTAGAACAAGATCGAAAGAAAATAATTGTTTTTATATCACCTTCTTACCGATTTTTATGAAACTTTGTATAATCACATACAATTTGTGAAAAAATTACAGCAAGTGTCAGACGTACTTTTGGGGGAGTGGGAGGCAGAGTAAAATAAAAATTATTTTTTTATGTCACTATTTTACAGATTTTAATGATATACTAGCGAGCTTCGCCCGCTAGCGGGTCAGTATTTTTAAATGAATTACTATAATTAATGAATCACTAACAGTAACTTTTAGTCTTAAGAAAAGAAAAAAAAAAATCATTTCTGATCCGATAAAAACTCGCATCAGGGGGTCGCATCAATTAACAATACGTCGAGATGAAGAATTTCTGCGTCTAATGGCACCGGTATCATGACGCTGCGATCATTAGAGCCGGAGACAAACCCATTACAACGCGTTTTTCACAGAGACACACATAAACAGATGCGCACAAATCTTAATAATATAAGGAGATTCTATAACTATCACTTACTTTTAATGAAGATCACAGTGAATGTATTATACATTTGTGGGAGGTAAGGGGGGTTCAGATGGAAATAAAATATATTCTTCTTTAAACTACCTTAATATCGATTAAAAAAAAAAAAAAAAAAAAAAAAAACAGTGAGTGTTACATATATTTTGGGAGTGGGGTAGTTGGTAATGGGGAAGTTAAAAAATGTGTTTTTTATATCATCATGCTACCTATTTATACGAAATTTTGCAAGGCTTATCACATACTTTTTACTAAAATAATAGTGAAAGTTATATATTCTAGAAAAAGGGGGAAAATGTGTGTGTGGGGGGGGGGATAAAAAAGGAAAGAATCCTTTTAAACAACACTTATAACCAATTTTTCATGGTCATTTTCAGCAAATATCACTTACGGTTCATGAAAATTTATAATGGGGTTAAATATTTCTTGGGGAGGGGGGGCAGGAGTACTGAAGGAGAGAAAATGAATGTTTAATCCAATTTCTGCCATAGATGCGTAAACGCACCACTTCAATAAATATTTTTCTGTTATCACTGTCACGTATAAATTTTATTTTATTGTTATTTTTAAAGGTTCTGAAAACATCTACAAAATATTAGTAATTGAATTGGATTAAACACTTTCTGTTGAGAAATTTTCAATATACGCTAGTTTTCTAACTTTAAACGATTATTGACAAATTCAGCATTTTGAAAATCTATAATTATTCGATTTAAGATTAATCATGTATGTTTTTATAATGAATTAAATTTGTAAGTTCTGTAAATAAAATAAGAATAAAACAAATGCCATGGAAAAAACTTAAAATTTTGTTTAAATTTATTTTTTATTTAAATTTATTTCATTTAATATGCACCATTTTATTTCTTAAATAAAATAATTTTTTTCATGCATGAAATATTTTTTGTGTCTTAATGAATGTGATTTAAACATATTTCAATGAAAATAATACCACATTTTACAAAATTTCTGTTCTTGGCCGAAAATGGGTTAATATCCCTTTATTTTGCGTTTTAATAATTTTTTTTTATAAATATCGTTGAATGTTTAGGAAAATTTACATTGATTGTCATATATATCTTGAAGGGCTGGGGGGGGGGAAGGGGGAATGATTGCAAAAATATCTCAATGTTGCCAATTTTAACTAAAATTTCAGCAACTATCACTTACTTTTAATGAAAAATTTCAAAGAGTATTACATATACCTAGAAGGGGGAAGATGATGAGGGAAAATGATTGTTTTAATATCACTATGCTTTATATTTATATTAAATTGTATATAAATATCTCTTATTGTTTATCAAAAATTGCAGAGAGGGTTACACTATCTGGTGAGGGCTAGGGGACACATAGAAAGAATATATATTTTTACTACCCTGTTGTCGATCTAATGAAACTTTGCAGAAATATTGCTTACGTAATTCTTACTGTAATGTTTTATAAAAAGTATCAGTCTCTTTCTTTTCCTAAGTTTGTACCCAAAAATTCAATGTAAATCTGTATGAAAGTGATTCAAAAAAGAAATTCTTCTTTAATATGTCCATTTTGCCTCCTTCCTTCGCCCATGTAGAAATAAAAAACTAACGCTGTTGTTGATGTTTAGCATGACATGTGTTTTACAAGTAGAAATTAAGAAAAGTGCCTTTTTTTCGCATTTTTTACAATTGCTACTTGCAAAATACACGTATGCTTCGAAAATATTTAGCGATAAAGGTGCAGAGAAAAACGAAATAATGTTTTTCATATCATAACATCATTCTTCTTTTCTCTCCCCCTTAGAACCCCTTAAATAATTTTGAAAACATATCTTTTACAAGCAGCTATTGTGAAAAGTGGTTGGAGTTTTAAAATAGGTTGGAGTGTAAAGGTTGATTAAATTTTTCATAAACCAACTATGAGAAAAATGCCAAAGCCGGGAATCGAACCCGGGCCCTTCTGCTTAACGCGCGGATGCTCTTTCACTGAGACACACTGACTGACTAGGCATTTTTTCACATAGTTGATTTATGAAAATTTAAGCAACGTTTACACAACAAGCTATTTTAAATTAATGTTCACGGTTGATAAATTCGTGAACAAAAAATTTCTGAATTGAAATTTCGTGGTCTATGGAGTTGTACAACGACTAATTGTCTTACCTGTTACACCTGCTTTTGCAGAGACGGTGATCTTGCCAACGGTTGTTATGTGAGAAATGCTAGGTTGGTTAACAGTGGCTCCGTGGAAGAGAATTCGCGCGTTAAGCGGAAGGGCCCGGGTTCGATTCCCGGCTCTCGCATTTTTCACAAAAATGGTTTACGAAAAATTTAAACAACCTTTACACTCCAACCAATTTTAAATAAATATTCACGGTTGATGGATTTTTGAACAAAAAATTTCTAAATTGAAATTTCGTGGTCTGTGAAGTTGTGCTACGATTAATACTGTCTCAATTTATTAAAATCACACAATTAACTGATTGGGAAAAAAATCATATTTTTTTAATTCATTTTTCCAACTGGGTGAAAATAATGCCTGGACCGGTAGTCGAACCTAGGATCTTTGACTTACAAGGTCAACGCTCTACCAACTGAGCTATCCAGCCGACAACCGATGGGCACTACTCACTCAGACAACCTTTAGGCAGAAACAGCTGGTCTATCATATGAATAGCTCGTCAGAATAAGCTGCAGGTAATGGAAAACACCATTAAACAATGAGAGGAATAAATACAATTTATTAAAATCACACAATCAACTGATTGGGAAGAAAATCATATTTTTTAAATTCATTTTTCCAACTGAGTGAAAATAATGCCTGGACCGGTAGTCGAACCACGGATCTTTGACTTACAAGGTCAACGCCCTACCAACTGAGCTATCCAGCCGACAACCGATGGGCACTACTCACTCAGACAACCTTTAGGCAGAAACAGCTGGTCTATCATATGGATAGCTCGACAGAATAAGCTGCAGGTAATGGAAAACACCATTAAACAATGAGAGGAATAAATACAATTTATTAAAATCACACAATCAACTGATTGGGAAGAAAATCATATTTTTTTAATTCATTTTTCCAACTGAGTGAAAATAATGCCTGGACCGGTAGTCGAACCACGGATTTTTGACTTACAAGGTCAACGATCTACCAACTGAGCTATCCAGCCGACAACCGATGGGCACTACTCACTCAGACAACCTTTAGGAAGAAACAGCTGGTCTATCATATGGATAGCTCGACAGAATAAGCTGCAGGTAATGGAAAACACCATTAAACAATGAGAGGAATAAATACAATTTATTAAAATCACACAATCAACTGATTGGGAAGAAAATCATATTTTTTTAATTCATTTTTCCAACTGAGTGAAAATAATGCCTGGACCGGGAGTCGAACCACGGATCTTTGATTTATAAGGTCAACGCTCTACCAACTGAGCTATCTCGGCCGACAATCATTGGCCATTTCTCACTCAGACAACCTTTAGGCAGAAATATCTGATCTATCATGTAGATACCTCGACAGAATAAGCCGCAGGCATTGGAAAACACCATTAAACAATGGGAGGAAGAAGTACAATTTATTAAAATCACACTATCAACTGATAAAACACTTAAATATTTAAAAAAAAAAAAAAAAGTTTAAGAAAGTGAGTTTTAAACGGAATTTGATTTAATAAATTTGATTTCATCAGTTTCATCTCTTTTAAACCACTGTGAAGTGGTAGCTTACGCAATGTATATGCTGTAATTAGTGTTGTGTTTTTCTTTCAAATTTTATCTTTTTTTTTTTTTTTACATGAACGAATTGGAGCAACACTTTTATCTTTATATATAATTTACATCATAGTATACTTCATAATATATTTCGATAAGAAAGCATTGCTCCTTTGCGCTCACATAAAAAAAAGTAGGTCAAGTCTCTGAAAATGGGGTAATTTTGGCCAAAAATGCAAAATTGTGAATCTTTGGGCCCTTAGGAACGAACAAATACTGGAATAATATATATATATATATAATAATATTGAAACTTAAAATGATCCTTTATTGATTTTGTTCAGTAAAAAAAAAAAAAAAAAAATCTGATATCGGCACATAGTTGATTCCTACTGAACATTTCATGTTATACTTCTCTGAGATGAAAATCGACCCCATTCATCATGGAATTTTAATAAATAATTTGCTCTGGGCCAATTTTTATGGGAAAATATAGAAGAAAGTTTTGTGGTAACGACAATGCACTTTTTTTTTTTCCTTCAGCGAGAGAGAGAAATTATTTTTATTTATAAATTAATTTAAAACAGTAAATATCAGAAAACAACAAGCTTGATATAAAGAGAAGTATCGGCATGGGGCATTATATAGTTGTATATTTACATGAACACACAGTAAATAATTGTTTTAAGCCGTTCATTTATTCTCTTTTAAGTTTTTATATCCATTTTGTACAAGTATAGTCGAAATTTTTTTCTATTCAATTTAATATAAAGATGCATGGATATACGATGTAAAAATTTGTTATAAATTATTTTGCAGTTTTCTAAAATTAACGAACTTTTTACTTCAGTCCTTATTTATTTGTTGTTCAATTTTTAATTATTTTAAATTTCATTAAAAAAATATTTTTCTTTTTATTTTCATCCTAATTATATGTATTTACATATATAAACTTAATTTAATTCATTATGCTACATTTAATGCTCACAGACAAATTGAACTTGATATGATTATTAAATATATTTTGTAATTAATCCCTAACTCCTGTGTATGTTATAGAATCAGTAAGGATTATATTTGTATTCCTATCTAAGTTAAGCAAAGGTAAATGATACTAAAGATATGCAGCCAAATTGTGATTATTCTAATTTTTCTGTCGATGTTTTATTATAAAATTTATTTGTTATTTTCAATAAATGCGTAATAATTCATTAAATACTACTATTTAAAAAATAAAATTATTCAATCTATGTAATGTTTTAATTAATAATATTATGCGTATTCTTAATTTTTATTTTATGAAATAAATAATAATTAAGAGTGCATGTATATATATATATGTATATATTTACATGAAATTTCATTTGTATAATTCTGCTCTTGTAAGAATCAACATTGTTTATTAAATTTTGCTTATTCCTCTTCTCATTCAAATATCGTCCATGACTATCTTTTGAAAAAGGCATACCTTATCATACTAAAGAAATTATTCGTGCTATTCTTATACTTTATTTCTCTTCATTTTTTAAATTCCGACTTTTGATATGCATTCGAACATTCATGTGACGAGTTGAATGAAGAAGTAAGTACTCAGCTTCTTACCACCTGTAATGTAAAGAATGTAGATGGATTTTATATAATCGAAAAAGGTACTGGGACAAATTTTAGAATTCTTATCTCTGCAAAGACGCAGGCAAATAAGTATAGGCTGGACATCTGTTAAAGATCTGTAAAAAGATATTTCTTGTTCGGGATTCCGAGAGAAAATGGCGCTCCTCTTCTTTCATATGTGCTAGAAAACCATTAGCTCTAATTATCGAGGCATCCGTTTCAGCTTAACAACTGTCAACAAGCACAATTTATTACTTAGGGCCTTAGGGGAGTTTTTTAGGTCTTTCTCTTATTGTGTAACTTTGCAAACCTTTCTAACACCATATGTGAAGAAGATTTGAATTCAAAGTCAGGAAGCTTTTAGATTTCTCTTTTTTCTGTTAAAAAAATAATGCCAACTACTCAGTTATTAATTATAAAATAATTAAAATGTTAAAATGAAAATAACAACACATATGATTCATATAAAAACAGACGAATTTATTCATTATAAAATGTCAATAAATAAATCTTGTTCCTTTTCTTCTTCTTCTTTTTTTTTTTTTTTCCTCTTTCAATTTAAAATTTATAAAGTTAAAAAAAAAATATGTATGCGATTTACTTCTTTTCCACTGATTAATTTTTCACCTATACATGTAAAAATTATAAAGTTATGAAGCTTCAAAAGAAATTAATTTTAATAATGCATAAAATTAGCGTTTATTTTAGATAAGGAGAAAAATAGCAGTGCACAATAATTACACAAAGCAGCACATAATAATAATAATCTATATAATATTTCTCTAACGTGGACCAATTTCAATTAATTTTTGTCGAAACGATACGATAGCGGTGAAATTAATAAAATACGCGAGGATAAAAAATATTTAAAAATTAACAATATTTAAGCACGCGGATTCAGCTCAATGTTCTAATAAGAAAACATGACGACATTTGTATGATGACATTATTTTATGTAAAATGTATTTTTAAAAGTTATTTCTTCAGAATCTTTGCATTGTTTCTTATTTTAAAGATATATACAGAATATAAATCATCATCATAAATTGACGCAATCATAAAACGTATAATCAAATTAGGATTTTTTTTTTTTTTTTTTTTTTTTAACACAAAATTACGCCAAAGTAAATAAAATGGCATTGCACTCCTGGCGATAAAAAGTTAAAAGGCGTCATGGGGGTCCTTTACTAAAACTGTACTACATGTGGATGTATGAAAACTGTGTCGTCTACCATGAATTTTATTTTGAAAATTTTCTTTGAATGATTCTGGTTTCATTATTGTACAATATTTATTCGGTTATAATAATAATTTGGCTGCTGGTAAATTAAAATTTTAGTTAGGTGGTGAAATTGGTATAATATTTATAAGTTAAAAAAAAAAAAAAAAAACATATAAAAAATTATTTATATAAATAAAGAGAAGTGTATGTGTGTGCGTGACTGTCTGCTCTTTACTGCTCACACTGCCAACTGCACAGCTACAAAACTTGCATATCGATACTTGGGAACCTGTAAGTGTGCACCTCATCCACCTTTTTTCGAATTTGAATTTTTTAATTATTATTATTATTATTAATTTTCAATTTTAAATATTGGCTTCAACGTTTCATTTTTCATAAATTTATTTTACCATTGTAATCGTCTGAGTACCTTAGCAATTGCTATTACGCTATTTATTTTTTAATTAATACATTCATTTGAAAGCGAAATTTTTTTTTATCTTTTTAATTTATTATATTTATTGAAAATAAAATGATAATGTAGTAGAAAAAGTTAAGTATATTAAATTAAAAAACTTATAACAGTTATGTTTATCTATAATTTTTATAGTATAACAACTTTTTATTTTTCGTTTTATATATATATATATATATATAAATATTTTCTTTTTTAATCTCTTTAAAAGAAAAATCTTTTCCTTCCTCCCTCCCCCCCCCCTTTTAATTTACATTATTTATCGGGGGGGGGGGGGAATGGTAGTATATAGTAGAAAGGACTAATCCGATTAAAATTTATTTGTTTTCATGTATTTAATTCCTTTTAAATATATTTTTTATTTTATTGATTGAATCAAATTGGTTGGAATAGGGAGCGCTGTTAAAAATATTAGCAAGCCATGGTTTTTCATAGTTAATATTGAAATCATTAAATGCAAAAGAAAAAATATTTTTTGATTATCAAAATTTCACTAACGGGAACAAATTTTAATAAAATTTTGCTAAAACGATGCGGTACTGAAAAGCAAGCATATTTTAAATGTTTTATAGACAGAAGTTGAAATTAGATTTGTATGAAATGTTGGCTTTTTTATGCATTTCAAGATTAAAAAATACCATATGCATCAAAAAGCAAAAAAAATTTTTTAAATAAAACATGAATTTCAAATATATAATGAAAATGCAGGTATTATTTTAAAATAATTTTGATTTTTTTTTTTTTTTTTTTTTTTTTTGCCCAGGCTTATTTGGTTATTTTAAATAGAAAATTCATGGAGATGAATGCTACTGAAATTCAAATGAAGCAATTATGCGTTAGGTTACTTTCTATAATTATAATTTTTTTTTTTAAGTAAAGTTTTAACACCAGCATAATTAACATAAGATTTTTGAAAATGTGAAATCTGGTGTAATCATTTATGGTTTAATAAATTTACAATCATCATTCATTAAATCAAAATTTCGGTAAAAGTGGCATAATTTTACGGCATTCATATAAATAAATGGACCAGTCCGATCAAATTTCGGGAAAATGTATAGATATGCCATGGGAAAACACATTTTTTAGACCTATTGTATAAACATAAAAAAAGTACATACATACATAACAATTAATAAAGGATTTTAAGTTAAAAAAAAAAAAACAGAAGTAACTTTTTTATTTATTTTTAATTTTATTTATTTTGTAAATTAAGTATAACAACTGACTTTTTAGATTGCAACAGTAGTTGCTACAAATAATAACTTTCCCAACGATTTTATTTATTTATTTTTTGTTATTATTTATCATTTTTTTTTTCCATTAAAAAAGAAAAGAAACGAAAAAAGAAAAAGAGTCTGTGCTAAATACAATTTAGTTTTAGACAAGAAAGCTTTATTTATATTATTTTATCTTGTTTAATACCAGATATTGCCTTGCCCGACATTCAGCTTTATTCAAGGAGGTCTTTAAAAAAAAAAAAAAAAAAAAAAAAAAAAAAAAAAAAAAAATCCACCTTTTTGTCTGTCTGAAAAAAATTGTCCTGTTGTTTCTAAAATTATAGCCTCCCACTAGTGGCTGAGAAATTCTGCCCTCGAAGCTGCAAGACGGGAAGTACTGTGTTCAATCCCAGATTGCACTCGTCGACTTAGCCATTCAGAGTTTTTCGTGGTTTTCTCCGAAACTCGAAAAATTACGTGCTAGAACCCCTTTGTAAGGCTTCCATCTAGGGCATCTCCTTCCTTGGGCTCAGGCCCCTAGTGCAGACAATAGGCCTTAACATAAACATCAACACCCGAGAGTGTATTTTTTTTTCCTTTAATGCAAAATTTATGCAAAAATATAAAATTTTCTTTTATGCAAAAATGTTTAAAAGAAACTGATTCTCATCATCAAAATATGAAGTTGTGTTTCTTAGCAACAGTTACTCCGTTAATTTTAAACCTTTTTTTACTTTAATTACTTCCGTGGCTATGATATATATTTTTTAAAAATTATATGGACAGTCACAGGTGCCTTCTACTATAATTTTTATTTTATTTTCATTAAATGTTTGTTTAATTGAATGAAAAAGGATATTTTAATTTACGTAAAATTAATATGAAATTTTATCAAATGTACAGTCGGTAACAAAAGTGTCCGAACGCTAGCAAAAATTCCTATGTATAAAAAAGTACACCTCATACGGTTCTGTTAAATAAATCCTTATCGAATCATGTTCTTAGACTGACTAAGAAGAGGATTCGACAAGGATTAATTTAACAAAACCGTATGAAGTGGACTTTTTTTAAATGTGAATTTTTGCTAGCGTTCGTACACTTTTGTTACCTACTGTACGATTGGAGGAAGCAGAGGAATTTAAATATTTTCGTAACAAATATCGTAAATTCTTACTATGACATAAAGTACGAGAAATTGAAATTTTAAGTAAAATTATTTACTTACAATAAATAATGTAAATAAAATTTATAAAAAATTGGCCGAAATTAAGTTTAAGGTTTCCTATTGTGTGTATGTGTTAATGCCTGTGTGTTCAAAATGCTACCAGGTCAATATAATCCTTTTGTGAAAAATGGTCATTACAGACACTTGCATTTTTTTTTTTTTTTTAATATTTACTGAATCCTTCCTCTGGCATATTCGCATCCATTTTTTACATAAATTTTCATTCTTTTGTGGAAATATATGAAGAATCATACGTTTTCTCTTTTGTGTTACGATGCGTATTACTAAACGTAGCAACTGCACAAGGTAGCATTTAAAAACATTAGGCATTTAAAAACATAAATTGTAAAATAAAACAGTTGAGAATCGAAGCATGATAAATTCAATAAGTGTGTGTTTTCTCTCTGTCTTCATGGTTTTTCCACAATGAGACAAAGAACAAAACAACTGCCCAGTGTCCAAAACATTTCGCTTTCGGGAAGCGTGTTTCTAGTGACGTCACAAGATATCCGGTTGGGGAAAAAGTCAGTCACAAGGCGGCAAGCACATCTTCAAAGGGATGACCTAGCCCTTGTATTCTATAGTCCTGGGTTGGAATAGGAGAGGGTAACTCAATGACATTACCTGATGAAATCAAAAACTGGAGAACGCTTCTAGGAAAAACATTTCCTTCCTAATTCCCTCATTGTCTACACAAAGAAGGATTTCTGTTTATCCATGCTCAAAAAATAAAATTAGCATCCAATCTCCTCCCATCCTCAACTCTTTATTTATTTATTTTTTTAATTT
Source organism: Salticus scenicus (assembly GCA_963930645.1). Taxonomy (NCBI): domain Eukaryota; kingdom Metazoa; phylum Arthropoda; class Arachnida; order Araneae; family Salticidae; genus Salticus; species Salticus scenicus. The sequence goes on from OZ005652.1 coordinate 99,698,489, forward strand.
AACCATTAATTTTTTAATTTTTATTTACTTATTTTAATTTATTCTTTTTTTTTTTTTTTTTTTTTTTTTTTTAAATAACTAACATTGATATAAAATCACACAAATATTGAACACGTGAATAAATATATTAATAAAGGCTAAAATTCCTTCTTTAAGACTGAAAAATGTTGGAAAATGAATGATTCTAATATTCAAAGCCCCTTGGGAAAAAAAAAAAATATATATATATACACATTTATATCTGACGGCGAAAAATGTTATCAGTACCAAAGGTGAAATATATTTTACTCTTGAGATATTTTAGCATAAAATTCGCTAGTAAGAATTCTCAAATTATCCTTTTTCGTTTTACTTTATTTTGTTACCCTTTTTTTTTATATATTTATCGTTGCCATTTTTCTTGTTGCCATACTTTCCGGTTGCCATTTTTACCGTTTACATTTTAACTAAATTCTATTTTTACCGTAGCCATTCTTTCTGGTATCATTTCTCCCCCCCCCCCCCCCCTCCTCCCGATTACTATTCTAACTGCAGCCATTTTTAGTGCGCACAGACAAAATGAGAATTTGCAAGATTGCAGACCTCAAATAAAAGAAACAAAATAACGGCTTCATAAAATACCCTCTCTCTTTATATCAGTGTTGGGCATAATTGATTAAAAAGTAATTGAATTACAATTGAATTACAATTAAATTACAATTATTTTACTGTCAATCAATTAAAAAGCACTTGATTACAAATAAATTGAATTACTTATTCAATAACTTGACTTACTTATCCAATTTATTTGTAATCAGTTACTTAATAATCGATTGACAGTAAAATAATTATAATTTAATTGTAATTGAATTGTAATTCAATTACTTTTTAATCAATTATGCCCAACACTGCTTTATATGTATATATATGTTACACAGCTATTTAGAAATAAGTTCTGTGATATAGTTTTATTTTCTGTGCAATTTTTTAAAGTGCAATTTTTACCGAGTGCGATTGTTTCCGAGTGCGATTTTTTCCTGTGTGATTTTTTCCAAGTGCGATTTTTTCCAAGTGCGATTTTTTCCGGTGCGATTTCTTCCGTGCGATTTTTTCCGGTGCGATTTTCTCCGCCTCCCATTGCAATCTAAATAAAAATAAAAAATTTGTTAAAATGCTTTATGCTTTTTTTTTTCTTTTTTTAAACTTTTCTTTAGTTTAAATTTTAGCTTATATAGTTTCTTCTAATTTTTAACTAATAAACCTGAAAGTTAAAAGTTAAATTTAAAACTAAAATTAAACTTTATTTTATTACAGAGATTAATTTGAGTTATGTAAATTCGCAATTAAAAAGTATCATGTAAAAAAAGAAGTGTTTCATGGATTCAAAAGAACAAGTTTTAGAGGAATGAGCGCTATCTGTTAGAATAAAGAAAAAAAGTAATGACCTTTATATATATATATATACAATAAAAAAAAAAAATACTTGTCCCCTAATAATTTTGAGCTTTCGACAATCGACTCCTACCATCCCAGAACCTAAAAGTGCTAATTTAAAAATCTGAATTTCCATTAAAACATTTTGCCCTCCATCTGCTCCCCCTCCTCCTAATTACTTTACACTTTAGAAAGTACTATTCGCAATCTTTCTCTTACCCCCCAAAACCTAATAATAACAATTTTCAAGACTTTTATATCTATGTAAAATTTTTGCCCCCCCCCCCCCCTCCCCCAATCTGTCCCCTTATAATTTTACACTTTCCAAAGTATTCACAATTTATTTATTACCCTGGAAAACCTGACGATATCATGTTTCAAGACTGTATCTCTCTTTTTAAAAATTTGTCTCCTCCATCTAATCTGTCCCTGTAATAATTTTGCTCTTTCGAAATTATCCGCAATCGACTCCTAAACTCCCAAAAACTATAATTACCAATTTTTAAAGCTTCAACTCTATTTAAAAAAGTCTCCCCCCCCCCACCATTTGCCCCCTAATAATTTTAAACTTTCCAAAGTATCCGCAATGTATTTGTTACCCTAAAATCCTAATAACAACTTTCATGGCTTTATCTCTATGTTAAAACCCCTCCCCCTCATCTGCCCTCTTATAACTTTACACTTTCCAAAGTATTCGCAATATATTTGTTATCCCCAAACACTCGATGATACCAAGTGAGTATCTCTATTTTTTTAAATTTGCGCGGAAGTCATCCGCAATCGACTCCTAAGACCCCAAAACTTATAAATACAATTTACCCTAATAATTTTACACTTTCCAAAGTATCCACAATAAAATCTTTACCCTTTAAAACCTAAAAAAAATAAAATAAAATAAAATAAAATAAAATAAAATAAAATAAATAAATAAAGACTGTAAGCTAGTCTTAAAAAATCCTCCCCTTACCTCCCCCTAAGCCTAATAACTTTACACTTTCGAAAGTATCGGCAAACTATTACTCATCCCCAAAAACATCTTAATGCCAATTTTGAAACCTTTATCTCTATTTCTTATTTTGCCCTCTGCCCCTCCCCTAAATAATTTTACTTTTTCGAAAGTATCTGCAAATGATTCCAACTCCCCTTCCCCCCATCCCGTGCATTTAAAGTCCTCGGTTGACTGTGTGTGTGCTCAAGTCCTCGGTTGACTGTATGTTTGCAATGTCCTCGGTTGACTGTGTGTGTGTTCAAGTCCTCGGTTGACTGTATGTTTGCAAAGTCCTCGGTTGACTGTGTGTGTGTTCAAGTCCTCGGTTGACTGTATGTTTGCAAAGTCCTCGGTTGACTGTGTGTGTGTTCAAGTTCTCGTTTGACTGTTGACTGTATGTTTGCAAAGTCCTCGGTTGACTGTCCGTATACAAAGTCCTCGGTTGATTGTATGTAACGACATTCGGATTACACAGTGTGTATAACAAGTCCTCGTTTGCAGGTGTATTAAAAACATTTACTAATAGATTGAATGCATTCGATACTAATTTTTTATTTGTATTGATATTTTCTGAAACATTCCAAAAACTCGATGATACAAAGTTTCAAAGTTGTATCCCTAATTTTAAAAAATTGGTCTCCTCCACCTGTCCCTTCTTCATCTGCCCCCCTAATAATTTTGCACTTTCGAAATTATCTACAAACGACTCCTAACTTTTCAAAACCCAAAAATACAAATTTTTAAAGCTGCATCCCCATAAAAAAATATTTGCTCTCCATCTGCCTTCCCAATAATTTTACACTTTCCAAAGTATCCGCAATCTATCTGTTACCCACAAAAACATAATAATATAAATTTTCAAGATTTTATCTCTACTTTAAAATTTTTGATCCCTCAACCCCATCTGCCCCCCTTCTAAATTTACACTTTCCAAAGATTCACAATCTATTTGTTATACACAAAACTCGATGATACGAAATTTCAAAGCCTGTATCTCTATTTTTAAAAATTTACTCCACCTCTTCTGCTCCCCTAATAATTTTGTACTTTCGAAATTATTCGCAATCGACTCCTAACCTCTGAAAACTTACAAATACAATTTTTTAAAGCTGCATCTCTCTAAAAAAATTCCCTCCCCCCTTATCTGTCCCCTAATAATTTTACACTTTTCAAAGTAACCACAATAAAATCTTTACCCTTTAAAACACTTTTAAACTTTAAAAAAAAAAAAAAAAATAAATAAATAAATAAAGACTGTAACCTAATCTTAAAAAATCCTCCCCTTATCTCCCCCTAAATCTAATAACTTTAGACTTTCGAAAGTATTGGCAAACTAATCTTCACGCCCTCCCCCCCCCCCCAAAAAAAAAAAAAAATTATATATGTATATACATATATTATTGCCAATTTTCAAAGTTTTATCTCTATTTTTTTATTTGGCCCTCTGCCCCCCCCCCTAAATAATTTTATTTTTTCGAAAGTATCTGCAAACGATTCCTCCACCTCGGGGGGGGGCAGCATGTAAAGTCCTCGGTTGAAATTTTGTGTGTGTTCAAGTCCTCGGTTGACTGTATGTTTGCAAAGTCCTCGGTTGATTGTCCTTTTACTAAGTCCTCGGTTGACTGTGTGTGTGTTCAAGTCCACGGTTGACTGTATGCTTTCAAAGTCCTCGGTTGATTGTCGTTTTACTAAGTCCTCGATTGACTGTCCGTATACAAAGTCCTCGGTTGATTGTATGTAATGACATTCGGATTACACACAGTGTGTATAACAAGTCCTCGTTTGCAGGTGCATTAAAAAGTAATAGGATATTTTGAAATTTTATTTCAAAATATTATTATGCTAACAGATTGAATACATTCGACACTAATTTTTTATTTGTATTAATATTTTTTGAGAAGTCCTCGGTTTGATAGGCAATACATACAGTCCTCGCTTTCCACCTAATACGAGACTGTGTGTGTGTGTGTGTGCCAAAACCTGTGTCAAGGTAATTTAAATCAATAGACAACGTAATATAATTTTTTCAAGAATTCGATCTAAATTATAAATAATGGTACGAATAAAATTGTGTATGAACCATATAATTAATTATAGATAATTTTTATTTATGCAAAATTAAAATTAAATTGTAAAGTATTTTTTTATTGAAATGTATACACCTTATATGTCATGATATGGTTCTTGCTGCACTTTTCAAACAAAATAGAATATTTAAATACGTTTAAATACATTAATTTACATTTTAATTCCGAAATTTGCATAAAACAAATATCTTTATAATAATAATACTTCTCAAGGGACTGATAATCTCAAGAGATATAAATGACTTGCATACAAATGACCTTAAATATTTATGCCTGAAACACTTGATACTTTTAACATTTTGTAGATGAGTGTCTCCCTGTAACTGAAAACAACAACAACAGCAATAATAATAATAGTATTGATGATAACCTGGTGTGTCACCCATACGACTTTCTCTTACCCTGAAATTTAATATTACAAATACAGATTGGGCATTAAGCGGTAAGACAACGAGTTCTGTTATGTAAACCTATGTTAAAACGATTAAATTAGGATTCGTAGCAGCTTTATTTGACAAATAATTGTACGTGAGGAGGGTTACAGCCCCTCTCAAAACCCTGATTCATTATTATACCTACATTTATATACAATTCAAATCTGTTATAAATTCAAAAGTTCATTTGAAATTATTCAGACATTTTTCACACGCAGCATTCCTTGAAACTTACTATTATTGATCAAACTTTCAATAGTAACAAATGTATTAACTTCAAAATGCAACATTTGGATCGCCTGAAATTATTTGTTTTTAATTTACTCTAACATATCAAACAATCAAATAAAGATCAAACAGAGACAAAGATCAAACTTTGAAAACTTGACTTTGGTATTCAAGAAGCCTCAAAACGTATGTATATATATATATATATATATATATATATACAAACATGCGATGAATATTTAGCTTAAAAAAAAAAAAAAAAAATGTTTACCCTGTGGCTACGAAGAATTAATTTCAATTTCTAAACAGCGTTCCTGGATATTGTAAAATATTATAGTAAACCACTTCCACTAACAACAAAAAAGAATGTTATGACTTAAATAGTGTATATCTTCTGAAGGCTATGTAGGCATCACATGATGCACATAAATATAATTTTATATTAATAACACACAGCACAACCTGAAATACACTTCCATCAATTTTCATTCATTGTCGCACTATAATCTAGTTCTTTTTTGTAGCCATGTAAACGAACAGTGAATGATTTCCATACCATATTCTACATGAAAAATGTTTTATGCATAGAAAAAAAATATATATATATATATTCGTTTCGTTTATTTAGTGCAGTCTAAAGATATTTAAACTCTGCTAACCTGCAATTTTTTCCTTCAAGACGTAATGTATTTAAATTCTCTTGGGCGTCTCTGCACACGAGTTATTTGCTTCATCTCAACGAAAAGTTTAGTGTACCATCCTTATATCATACACATCTAAAATATCAAGTTTGGACTATCTGCTATTATTTGTTCTTGAGATATGCCGATAACAGACAGACACACTGACAAACCAAAAAATGAATTTTGGCATTAGGGGACCTCAAAACGCGTAAATATAACAAAAACTCAATTTCGAAAATATGTCCCAAAACAATACTTTGTCTACCATATGTATGGGTAAGAGAAAGTAAAAAAGAAAGAAAAAAAGGGAGATTTCCACCTTGAGCCATTCCTCTGAAACAATACAAAAAAAAAAAAAAAAAAAAAAAAAAAAGAAGAAGGATTTAGAATTTTCCTATTTAACTCGTTAAGTGCATTATGCGCATATGACAATGGCAATTACCGCTGAGATTGCGGTCAGTAAAATTTAAATGATTTTAACATAAATACATAAAATTATTTTGTTAAACGCTATAACGTTTTATCCGAACGTGAAATGTCCGGCTTTCTGTTTGAAATGTCAATGTCAGTCGACAGAAAAAGTTCAATAAGCAATATCTTAGTAATGTTTACAAATTTCTCTTCTTATACAACCACTCTTTTTTTCTTTTTAATTAGTACAATTCTTTCATCTCAAAAATTGCTGTTGAATATGACAGTTTGAAAGGCCCAGGGAAAATACACGGATCATACAAACTCTGTATTAAGAAGAAGTCTTTCATATTCTTCTTTATTATTATTATTATTATTATTATGCATAGCAGTTTTATATATATATAAATTTTCCACTAGAAATATTTAAAGAAGTTTTAAAACAGTCATTCTATATAGTCATTCTATAATATATTTCTATTCGCTGCTTTGCAAATGAAATAAATAAAATAAATATTTTCTTTAGAGGGAACGCTTTATTTTATTTCAATAAAAACTCTGCTATTGAGAACAGTTGATAAATTTCAGTTCATATAATAATTGTTTTTATTTTCAATGCATTGCAGCTAATTAAATATTGAAAAGCTAATTCCCATTTCACATCAGTTACGCTTCTACCAGAAACATATGCGATACAAAACCTAATCAAATATATCAAGTATTTTGGCTGATTTTCAGTATATTTGATTTATTATACTAATATTTGTTGTAGTATCTCCGAGAATAGATATTTGAAGCATCAATCTTTTTGACTGTCATATTCCCTCCCTTTTCATTTTATACCTGACGCAAATGAGGTATGCAGCATGATATATATACAAAATACCAAAGAGGAAATATAGAATTACTGCCCATTGTATGGGAAAGATACACTGATATGAAATGAAACATATCTGAAATTCTTAACAAAATTCTGTTTTATTCATAATTCGTATATATGTATATATATATATATATATATATACATATACATTTATTTATTTTTTCAAATCTATGTTTAATAAGTTATGAAATTAATATAAATAACAAAGTTTGTTTTCTTTTTCATAAAATTATATTCATTTGGTATTTTTTATTTCTAGTACAAGTTTTTTTTTTTTTTTAAAGCATACCTGGTAACGTTTTTAAATCATTCCATAGTACTCTTAGCTCCACCCTCTTCTCACACCAGTATGATTTTAAAGAACTTTTTCCAACATGTAATTACGATGAAATTAGAAAAATCTTTTGAAAACATATTGGTGTGAAGAAAGAGAGTGGCTAGCAGTACTCCGGAATAAATTTTAAATGTTACCAGGAAATGCATAAGCGTAGGACGGTGCTAACATTTTAATTCATTCCAGAGTATTTCTAGCTCCACCTTTGTTTCATATCACTTATATTTAAGGATATTTTTTTCTTATTTTATGAAAGTTATATATTCGATTTTTTTTTTTTTCAAAAATAAAGTGGTGAGAAATAAAGGCGGGGCTAAAAATACTCCGGAATAAATTAAAACATTGGCATCTATGATACATACCTGCCAACCATTTCATTATGAACCGTACAGTTTTTTGCACCCGCCTTTATTTTTCACACCTGCCCTTTTTTAGAGCAATTTTATTCTTGTTTAACCCTTTCAGTCGCAGTGTTCCCGCTGATGGAACACCTAATTTTAATTCTCAAGTGCAAAAACTCATCCCGGAAATTTTTTAGCAAAAAATTACATTTATAACATAGCAGAAAAAGCCCTTCTTTTAACGTGAAAATTTAAAATTTCTTCTATTTGAACTATGTTCGTAAATTCCGGTGGCAGTGTAATTTAAATGAAACGAATTACCTTGCGCCGCAAAGGGTTAAAATACTCCGGAATAAACTGAAATGTTGGGATCTATGCAACTTTTACGAGTTTTTGCTGTCGATAATGTTTACTTTTAAAATGATTTATTTATTAAATTAAATATTATTTGAATTTAATAAGGTTTACTTACAGGTGTTTCAAACCGAAAATTTCTCGAAAAGGGACAATGCTAATTTTTTATTTTTTAAATATTTATGATCATCTATGTGTCTAAAAGCCATTTTTAAAATTAGTTTAGTAATTTTTTAAATAAATTAAGTAGTGAACGTTAAAGGGTTAATAAATTACTTAAGAATATCGAGCTCCAACTTTAGGCTTTCCTCTAAAACATTATTTTTCTTTTAAAAGGATTTTGTGCATTTGTGTTTAACTCTTCATTTACCGCCGACTTACATATATGCCAAACGTATTTATCGCATCGTTTGATTAGGATAAAATACAAATTATTTAATCAGAAATACGTAAAATCCTTTTAATAAACAATGTAACGTTTCAGAGGAACATCAAAATGTGGAGCTTACTGGTTAAAATAGATAAATACTCCGACGACAGTATTAAATTCTTATATCATCACACTTGCCAACCATCTCATTTACACTTTCACGACCACTGACGTAGATTCACGTCATTTGAAAATCTCTAACTCCACCAGTGGACGTTTCTTTCGCAATTTGTGTGTTATTTATTTCTTAAAAATATACTCAATATTGATATTTGTACTATCAATGTACAATGGATATAAAAGCTTTGATTAGAAAGAGTGTAACTATAATGTACGTACATTCATATAAATGTGAATACAGAAATTTTCTTCTGAAATATTTTAACTGGTGAGAATAACGCCAACATGCGGACCTTACTGGGAATAAAGGCAAAAACATGCGTTCGCGAAAATGTTAATAACCGTACAATTGTTAACACCCCTTTTCTCACACCACTTTATTTTTAGAGTAATTCTCTCTAAATGTTGTTGCGATTAACCCTTTAACGTTCACTACTTAATTTATTTTAAAAATTACTAAACCAATTTTAAAAATGGCCTTTTAGACACATAGCTGATCATAAATATTTAAAAAATAAAAAATTAGCATTGTTCCTTTTCGAGAAATTTTCGGTTTGAAACATCTGTAAGTAAACCTTATTAAAATCAAATAATATTTAATTTAATAAATATATAACTTTAAAAGTAAACACTATCGGCAGCAAAAACTCGTAAAAGTTGCATAGATCCCAACATTTCAGTTTATTCCGGTGTATTTTAACCCTTTGCGGCGCAAGGTAATTCGTTTCATTTAAATTACACTGCCACCGAAATTTACGAACATAGTTCAAATAGAAGAAATTTTAAATTTTCACGTTAAAAGAAGGGCTTTTTCTGTTATGTTATAAATGTAATTTTTTGCTAAAAAATTTCCTGGATGAGTTTTTGCACTTGAGAATTAAAATTAGGTGTTCCATCAGCGAGAACACTGCGACTGAAAGGGTTAAGTAATTTATGTGACCCGAAAGCAGTGTATGAAATGGACTGTATATTAAGCAAAATTCAGTTTCCGAATACTTAACCAAGACACTTTATCTAATTTCTTATATCCCTAAACAATGTTAGGTTAATAAATTAGTTAGACAATTCCTCTAAAACATATATGAAGATTAATCCAAAAAGTTTGCACTTTTGCATATTACAGGGTTGTTGTGGCCCCCTTTTTTTCAGGACACTTTTAAAGATGAGAAATTTCTCCCTCTTTTGCCACAACTTTTTCCGCAGAGAAATCTTTCTATATTTTTAAATTATGATGTTGTGATTAAACAGTATAGAAAATATTGTATTAAAATACCGGTAGCAAAAAAAGCATTTATTTATTATTTTTTTTCTTCATTTCTCAAAGTGTCCTGAATAAAGGTTGGAGATTAAGACTCCTGATATTAATTCTAAAATTGTTTAAGGCATTTTACTGTTCATTGAAAAAAATGACAACACAGCTGTTTTTAAGTGAAATTCTTAAGAGTGTCTATGCATATTACGAAAATTTAAAATTGTAATGAAAACGTGTCATTTTACGTTAATACCAAATAGTAAATGCTAATGATTTTTCTTTTCTTTTTTTTTAAATATATGTATGTGATAGGTTGAAAATATTAATTATTAATTTGTTCGTCGTATATAAGTAAAGTTCGTCCGACTTACATATATGCCAAACGTATTTATCGCATCGTTTGATTAGGATAAAATACAAATTATTTAATCAGAAATACGTAAAATCCTTTTAATAAACAATGTAACGTTTCAGAGGAACATCAAAATGTGGAGCTTACTGGTTAAAATAGATAAATATTCCGACGACAGTATTAAATTCTTATATCATCACACTTGCCAACCATCTCATTTACACTTTCACGACCACTGACGTAGATTCACGTCATTTGAAAATCTCTAACTCCACCAGTGGACGTTTCTTTCGCAATTTGTGTGTTATTTATTTCTTAAAAATATACTCAATATTGATATTTGTACTATTAATGTACAATGGATATAAAAGCTTTGATTAGAAAGAGTGTAACTATTATGTACGTACATTCATATAAATGTGAATACAGAAATTTTCTTCTGAAATATTTTAACTGGTGAGAATAACGCCAACATGCGGACCTTACTGGGAATAAAGGCAAAAACATGCGTTCGCGAAAATGTTAATAACCGTACAATTGTTAACACCCCTTTTCTCACACCACTTTATTTTTAGAGTAATTCTCTCTAAATGTTGTTGCGATTAACCCTTTAACGTTCACTACTTAATTTATTTTAAAAATTACTAAACCAATTTTAAAAATGGCCTTTTAGACACATAGCTGATCATAAATATTTAAAAAATAAAAAATTAGCATTGTTCCTTTTCGAGAAATTTTCGGTTTGAAACATCTGTAAGTAAACCTTATTAAAATCAAATAATATTTAATTTAATAAATATATAACTTTAAAAGTAAACACTATCGGCAACAAAAACTCGTAAAAGTTGCATAGATCCCAACATTTCAGTTTATTCCGGTGTATTTTAACCCTTTGCGGCGCAAGGTAATTCGTTTCATTTAAATTACACTGCCACCGAAATTTACGAACATAGTTCAAATAGAAGAAATTTTAAATTTTCACGTTAAAAGAAGGGCTTTTTCTGCTATGTTATAAATGTAATTTTTTGCTAAAAAATTTCCTGGATGAGTTTTTGCACTTGAGAATTAAAATTAGGTGTTCCATCAGCGAGAACACTGCGACTGAAAGGGTTAAGTAATTTATGTGACCCGAAAGCAGTGTATGAAATGGACTGTATATTAAGTAAAATTCAGTTTCCGAATACTTAACCAAGACACTTTATCTAATTTCTTATATCCCTAAACAATGTTAGGTTAATAAATTAGTTAGACAATTCCTCTAAAACATATATGAAGATTAATCCAAAAAGTTTGCACTTTTGCATATTACAGGGTTGTTGTGGCCCCCTTTTTTTCAGGACACTTTTAAAGATGAGAAATTTCTCCCTCTTTTGCCACAACTTTTTCCGCAGAGAAATCTTTCTATATTTTTAAATTATGATGTTGTGATTAAACAGTATAGAAAATATTGTATTAAAATACCGGTAGCAAAAAAAGCATTTATTTATTTATTTTTTTTTTTTCATTTCTCAAAGTGTCCTGAATAAAGGTTGGAGATTAAGACTCCTGATATTAATTCTAAAATTGTTTAAGGCATTTTACTGTTCATTGAAAAAAATGACAACACAGCTGTTTTTAAGTGAAATTCTTAAGAGTGTCTATGCATATTACGAAAATTTAAAATTGTAATGAAAACGTGTCATTTTACGTTAATACCAAATAGTAAATGCTAATGATTTTTCTTTTTTTTTTTTTTAAATATATGTATGTGATAGGTTGAAAATATTAATTATTAATTTGTTCGTCGTATCATTAACAAACTACTCAACTTCACACGTCAATTCGACGAAGCAGCTCAACTAACAGCTTGGAACATTTCATCTCAGCTCGTCAGAACGAGCATTTGTTAATTTATACTCTGTTTGCCGAGAAATGATAGCGAAAGTAAATAAAACAACGCGATTTTTGGCAATACTGTTGAATGATTGGCGTTGGATTGAAGACAAACGGTGTCTCTCTGGCAAGAGAACGATTACTTTTTTCGTTTGTTTATTTCGCAGGGGCGTTTTTCTTTCTTCAGTTGTTTAATGAGAAGTATGGAAAATGAAAGCATGGAATAAATTGCTCGGAAGGAAAGGAAAATGCAATGAAGCCAGAAAATAGTTTTTATCCAGCTGTTATAAACTATTCTCACTTAAAGACAGTGAGAGCTAACCTTCGGTCAATATAAACAGAATCGCCCATTCAGCGAGAAAACATAAATTTGGCAAACTCTGGTGATAAAACAACTACCCTTTATGTTTACTTTTGCTATCAGTTCTTCGCGAACAGAGTATAGTTCCAGAACAGAAATTTTATAGCAAAACAGTGAATACACATTGCTTATTGAACCACATATCAGCTTTTCATCAAATCAAATTTAACTGCATCTTGTACAATGCATCTCATGCCAGATAACAAATCCTCTTTAATACCATGATGTATGACAAAATTATATTTTAATATGTTAACAAGATTCGGCTATTTTAACATAGAACACCACTAAAGACCATACTTTTTTTTTTTTTTTTTTTTTTTTTTAATAATGACATCGACAAGATTAGACCAGCTCACAAAATAACATAAATCTCAGCTGTCATAAAAGATACTTGCCAACATTTTATTTATTTATTTATTTTTTTAAATCAGATTTATCACCAGTATTTTTTAATAGTAATATGGCCTGTTATATTTCTACGACCAGCAGACTACCCCCGCTTTGTTATCGCTGATATTTAAATGAATTTTCAAAAGAATTGAATCACTATTTATTTTTTATATCACATTATTAAAAAAAAAAAAAAAAAAAAAAATGAAGTGCTCTAATTCTCATTTCGCGTACCCATTGCCTACGGAAGCTCTTTTTCTACGTACACTCCACTGAGTCCAGGTTCCCAATGCCAGGGATGGAACACGGGCGCAGAATTCATACCGGAATCCGTTTAAGAAATTTCTCTACCTATAATATCGTTGATTTAAGAAGTAGAAAATTTTCTTACATTGATAGTGGTATGAATTCTGCGCCCGTGTTCCATCCCTGCAATGCTTACAGAAAAGATCTTTCCCGGGTACTTACTTCAGTCTGGATATTTATCGATGACAGGTGGATCTGCTATTGTTTAAGAATTACTATTTTAAAGATAACTGTATCTCAACGTCTATTATATATTTTAGATTTTGAAGCATGTGTTTTATAGCGCTCGCTGTCTACACTATTTTACCACATGATTCTGATCAATATAATAAACAAAAGAAAAAGTAGATTTCGCTTTCAAAAGAAATAAATAAATTAAAAACAAATAAATTTTATTTAAACTTAAATTATAAGTTTAATACTTTCTATTATAAACTAACATTTTTTCGGATAAATAGTTTAAATAAATAAATAAATAAACGTTTTCACTTTCAAAGAATTAATTAAAGAAATGAAAAATAAAAAGTTCTTAGTGTAACAACCTTTGCTAAGATCCGCAGACGATTGTAAGTTTGGGAAAATGAAACAGAAAATAAAAATTTAAATTCGAAAATCCGAAAATAATAAAAAATATGATAGTTGTTGCTAGTGGAATCAACTGACAAAATCTAAAAAATTAATATGTTTAATTTTTTCTACTTTATGTGTATAACTATTTTATTTCAATAAGTATAACAAAAAAGTTTTCTTGTTAAAATGAATTTAAATAAATAAATAGTTTAATAGTCGTTGCTATGATAAGCAGACTATTGAAACGAAAGAACAAATTCCTGAAAAATGAAACATTGAAGTCAATATTTAAAATCGAAAAAAAATTAATTAAAAAAAATTCAAATAAATCTCGACATGGTGCGCACCTACAGGGTCCTAGGTTTCCATCTGCCAAGTTTTGTAGCTCTGCGATCGGTAGTGTGAGCACAAGAGCGCAGTCTTGCGCAGTCTCTCTCACTCACTCACACACACACACACACACACACACACACACACACACACACTTCTCTTTATATAGATCAAAGGAAAAATGCCGTAGAAAGCTTCTGGTATGAAATTTAATGCCAAATTTAAGAGACTTGGCAAAAAAGTAACAAAATACTTTAGAGGCAAAACAAAATTTTCCATTAGAAGGACGATAAATTTCGTAAACCATAACAACTAATATTTTCAGAAGCATCAATAGTTAAATAAATTTAAATAAACTGAAATCATCTAACTGCACGAAACTCCACATATGAAATCTTCATTGTGAGGAGCTATGATTAATTTACACAGTAGGTGGCGCTGTTATGTAGAATACTATCGAAAAACGTTTTTGATGTATCCAACATACCAGTTTGTTAAGTGATTTATTTAAATTTAGTTGAGAAATATAAATACCTTAATATTTTCTAAATCAGTAAATATATATATATACATATATATATATATATATATATATATAGAGAGAGAGAGAGAGAGAGAGAGGGTTTTTTTTTTTTTTTTTCTATTCCAGGTTCAATTAAAAAATAAAATAAAATAAATAAATAAGAAGAAAAGACGCGTTTGCTATTTTGAGCACAGATTGTAATAAGTTATTTCCCAATCAACGTTTAACCCTTTAACGTTCACTACATATTTCTTTTGAAAATTGCTAATTCAGTTTCAAAAATGTGTATTATACACAAAGCTGATCATAAATAGATTAATAACATTAACAATAATAATAGTAATATATATATATTTTTTAATTTTCGAGGAAATTTTAATATATATCCATGTATATGTAAACTTGGTTGCATCCAAATAATAATTATTTTAATAAATAAAAAAATTCAATGCAAAAACTGTAATTTGCAAAAAATCGCGACAGCTGTTTCAGGTTAAAATTTTCGCACGGTTTTTGATCAGGTGAATAAAAAACTGTTCATGAGTGAATCATCAAAGCAGCAAGGTTCACTCATTCCTACTAATTTAGACATTTAAAGTGATCTGCGTATGGTTTCCTCTGAAATGTCATTTGTTAAATTCCTGAGTAGTGTTTCTATCTACCGAATAGAGAAGAGACAAAAATTAAAATATTGAATAAAACAAAGGAAAATTATTATTATTTTTAAATATGCTGTTTTCATTACAGAATTAGTAAAATTTAAAAGGATTAAAACACAAATATTAGTTGACTAAAACAAGTAAATTGATGCATTTAATGAAAAACTTCAATGATGCACTTTTTACTTTACCTTTATATTCAACAAGCTTAAAATCTTTATATTACCTTTAATAAATATTTACATTAAAAATTTCTATGTAAAATGGTGTTGCGTTACATTAGTTTAACTACATAAAATTAAACGCATAATAGAAAAATAAATATCATTTATAAAAATAATAATAATAATTAATTAATTAATTAATTAATTAAATGTCTTTAACATTTCTTATTAACATGCATTTTCTAAAGCAAAATTATTGAAGTTTCACTGAAAGTACTTCATCAGTGTATTATACGATCATTTATTTTTCTAGTGGTTCGTATTTTTAATGTTTAAATAATTGCTCAGCAAATGTATCTGATTTCGTAAGAAAGAAAAAAGAAAAGAACAGGACAGGACAGAAAGAATGAAAAAAAAAAAAATGATCATTTTTTTAAACTCATTATCATTTTTTTTTATTTATTTTATCGGAGTGTTTTTTATTTTTCGAAGAACTCTAATCTGTTTTTGAAAAATGCATTCATGCATAATTTATTTTCTGCATCTAAGTTCAATTTCTAATTCAGTTACTATTAGATACGACAGTGTGTCGTTTTCATTTACATTTCTGTTACATTATTTCTTTTTAAAATGTAGAGAAATAAATATTTTTCCTGGGTAAAAATTATTTTTAAATGAAAACTTAAAATTCGGATTCCAAAAAATATAGCAGGAAAAAAGTTATTTCATAGGAAGTATAATGTATTATCTTCTGTGCAAAAAACAATCAACCCGTGTATAATCAACTTCGAAATACTAACATGATTTTTTAACCAATAAAGCCAATTTTTGATTCATTTAACTAATACAGTTTTTGCATACTTGTATTAATCAAATATATGCATATAAAAGTTTTTAATTTTTTAATTGCTTTTCGAGAGCTTCAGATTTGAAGAGATGTGCCGTGATTGAATCCAGATTGCAACATCCAGATTGAATTAGGTAGATTCCTTATAGGAGATCTACCTATTGCAATGGTTCTCATGACACGACTTTTGGAAAATTTCTTCATATCTTCACCGATCATGACCCCTAGAACCCAAAACCACCCTCCGTTCAAAAGTTTATATATATATATATATGTATAACGCTTTTTCCCATGTTAAGTTGTGAACACGATAACTGGAATAATTTTTATTTAAATTTAACCAACTCGGGATATGTTGTCAGGACAGTAAAAATCTCGGATGTAATGTAAATAACAATGTAAATAATTGTGTTTATTTTTGTATAAATTCTTTCAAAGAGGCTTAGTAAGTTGATAAAGTGCTAATTTTGTGCATTTCTAGTCGTTTTAGCGTTGAAATAGCCTTATTTTCCCTTAAAAACGCATTAAAAAGCCCCAGTAATGCACGTAATGGATTTGGCGCCAAATTTGGCGACTTTTTCCCACCTTGGCGATTTTTTTGGCGACCTTGGCGAGAAAATCCTTATATGGGATATACCAAATATGGAAGCTGTAAGTTGATTGGTTGACCACTTTCTAGAGTTTTCTCGAAAAATCTGGGCTCCATGGAACAGCATATAAGGAGCGCTTCCTCGCCAAGGCTGTTAGTTCAGTTCAGTCTTCAGCCAGCTTCGCTAGTGCTTGCATTGCTCTTGAGCCTCTTTGAGAGAGATTTGCTTCAAGTGTTATTGCTGTACAGTTTGTACTGTGGATTTGCTATTGACAGCTGTTGTTTGAGCTGTGTTTACTGTTTGAATTGAAGCTGATACTTGGTTTATAGACCTGCATTTTTCTAGAATTTTTTGTGAATAAATTACTGAATTTTTGTACGTTTGGCCTTTCATTCCCAGACAACTCACGAACCCCCAAGTACGCAACATTTTTGGTGTCAGAAGCGGGGATTTGTCTGTGAATGGTTATAACTAGAGCTATGGAGGAACAGATGAAGAAACTTCTAGAAAGCTTAGCTACCCAGATGAATGAAATGAAGGAAGGACAAAGAGAATTGAAAGAAAGTCTGAGTCAAGAGATGAAGGAAATGAAAGCAGTTCAGGAAAAGATGGAAGCCAGTTTGACCGAAGAAATTAAATCTAATCAAGATGAGATGAAGAGAGAGCTTTCAACGGCGAAAGAATCAATAGAGGGTAAATTAACGATGATGGAAAATAGAATGGATGGAATAGAAGAGAAAGTTATAAAGATAGAAGAAAATTTTGAAGAGAAAGTTTTGAAAATAGAAGAAAGTTTTGAAGAGAAAGCTATGAAGATAGAAGGAAATGTTATGAAGGTTGAAGAGAAAGCTATGAAGATAGAAGAAAATGTTACGAAGGTTGAAGAGAGTGTTACGAGGATAGAACGGAGTGTAGAGGAGAAATTTAAAGAAAAATTTGATCAAGAGCTGAAAAGAAGGTTTTCAGAGATAGAAAGCAAGTTTAAGAGAATGGAGGAAGATCTTGAAAGAAAAATGAAAGAAGAGTGGAACAGAGAAGTAATAGGGAATGAACTGCTGAGCAAGATTCGGAACCTCGAAGAAAAGTTAGAATCCACGCCTCTGGAAACTGAAAAGAGAGATAAAAGAATCCAGAATCAGGAATTTATTAAGCTACCTACCTACGACGGCAGTTCCTCCTGGCATGTATATAAGACGCAGTTTTCCATCGTAGCTGAAGCTAACGGCTGGGACTCTGTTGCAAAGACGGCTCATCTGGTAGGATCGTTGCGGGGCGACGCCGCATGTATTTTGGAGACCCTTTCGAAGGAACAGCGATATGACTTCGAAGCTGTAACCAGAGCACTAGAGCTACGTTTTGGAGCGAAATGGTCTAAAGAATATAGTCGACTCCAGCTAAGGTCCCGTCGTCAGAGACCAGGGGGAAAGCTTACAGGAACTGGCATCAAACATCCAGAGGCTTTCACAGTTGGCTTTCTCAGACTGTCATCCTGAAACACGCAATGATCTGGCTCTAGAATATTTCATTGATGCTGTCGGAGATCCAGATATTCAAAAAGCCCTCAGACTCTCCGGCGTGAAAGATGTGGAGTCAGCCTTGGTGTATGCCGTAAAGCTCGAGACAGCCCAACAGGCCTGCTGTAAACATCGCCAGAACAGCACAGCAGACAAAGTGAACGGTTCTCAAGATGATTTTAAAGAAATTCAGAACATGATTCCAGATATTAATAGAAGACTACGCATTCTTGAGAGTAAGGGAAAAGGGAAGACTCCAACAACAAAATGCTGGGGCTGTGGAAAAGATGGGCATATCAAGCGAAGCTGCCCAGTAAGAACACCTAGAGAAGCAACCAAGGATGTCTGGGAAGTATGCCACACAGAAGGAGCTCTTCGGGAAAATCCAAATGCCTTCTTTCGGAAGTCTCCATCTGAAGATCATAAATACAGCTCTAAAGCCGAGGATAGACCCCAAAAAATACAGCCAGTTGCTCGCCAAGTTACTGTCTCAGCACCATCAGAACAAGATCCCGATCTCTGGAGTGACGAAGAACTTAGAAAAGCCCAGTTGGAAGATCCTGACATAAAGCCAATATTACGGCTGAAGGAGACGACCTGCAACAGACCTATCTGGCAGGATATTTCCAGATTTAGTCCCATTACGAAAAGTTATTGGGCACTTTGGGACTCTCTTCATATCAGGAACGGCGTATTATGCAGAAAGTGGGAATCTGATGATGGGAAAAGCTTCAGATGGCAGATTTTATTACCAAGATCAAAAATTCCAGCTGTTTTAGAACAACTGCATAGTAGCTCTACCGGAGGCCATTTTGGGGTAATGAAGACTCTGCAGAAAGTTCGGGAACGCTTCTACTGGTGCAAGGCAAAGGAGGATGTGGAGAAATGGTGTAAATCCTGTGATGCTTGTGCGGCACGTAAAGGCCCGCAGAAACGAAGTCGAGGAAGACTGCAACGGTATAACGTGGGAGCACCATTTGAACGGATTGCAATCGACATCTTGGGTCCTTTGCCACGGACCTCCAGTGGAAATAAATACATTCTCGTCGTGATGGACTATTTCACCAAGTGGCCTGAGGCATATCCCATTCCCAATCAAGAGGCATGCACAGTCGCAGAGGTCCTAGTGCAGCAATGGGTGTCAAGGTACGGCACGCCCCTACAACTTCATACCGACCAAGGTAGGAACTTTACCTCTGATGTTTTCAAAGGACTGTGTCAACTGCTCGGCAT
The DNA here is from genome assembly GCA_963930645.1 of Salticus scenicus. NCBI lineage: Eukaryota > Metazoa > Arthropoda > Arachnida > Araneae > Salticidae > Salticus > Salticus scenicus. The sequence continues at coordinate 99,718,161 of OZ005652.1, forward strand.
AGACAAAACCCGGACAACACCCTTACATCCCCAGTCGGACGGCATGGTCGAGAGGTTCAATCGTACCATCCTAAATAACCTCTCTCTGCTAGTATCAAGGAACCAGCAAGATTGGGACTTGAAGTTGCCATTGTTCCTGCTGGCTTATCGAAGTGCTGTCCATGAAACCACCGGCTATACTCCAGCCCAGATGCTGTTTGGACGTGAACTTCGTCTCCCCTGTGATCTCCTGTTTGGTTGTCCACCCGATGCGCCTTCATCGCCCGAGGAGTACATCCAAGATCTCCAGGCACGATTTGAGGACGTACACAACTTTGCTCGGGAGTGGATTAACATGGCAACGGAGAAAATGAAGACAAGGTACGATCTAAAGGCTACACAACATGAGTTCCAGGAAGGAGAGAAGGTCTGGTTGTGGAATCCTGTTCGTCGAAAAGGACTCTCTCCCAAGTTACAGTGCAACTGGGACGGACCATACACAGTCTTAAAAAGGCTGAATGATGTAGTGGTGCGGATCACTAAAACACCATCGTCAAAACCGAAGGTGGTGCACTATAATAGGCTAGCCAAGTACCACAAGTAACGGTAAAATTAAAATTTTAAATGTAAATACTGGTAAAATTTGCGCATGCGCACTGTAAATATTTGTACATATTTGTGAATTTTGTAAATATTTCCCACTTAATTTATATTTCTATGTTATCGTTATGTGCAACTTAGTTTTTGTATTTTAGATTGTGTAAATTTGTTTAGTTTCGCCTCCTAACCAAGGGTTGCACTGCCCGGGACGTGCAGTCCTTGGGAGGGGGGGCAGTGTTACGAAATTGTAAATAATTGTGTTTATTTTTGTATAAATTCTTTCAAAGAGGCTTAGTAAGTTGATAAAGTGCTAATTTTGTGCATTTCTAGTCGTTTTAGCGTTGAAATAGCCTTATTTTCCCTTAAAAACGCATTAAAAAGCCCCAGTAATGCACGTAATGGATTTGGCGCCAAATTTGGCGACTTTTTCCCACCTTGGCGATTTTTTTGGCGACCTTGGCGAGAAAATCCTTATATGGGATATACCAAATATGGAAGCTGTAAGTTGATTGGTTGACCACTTTCTAGAGTTTTCTCGAAAAATCTGGGCTCCATGGAACAGCATATGAGGAGCAAACATTCAAACCGTGTTTTCTCCAAAAATAAAAAAAAGTGAGTTAGGGATTTTTCTGTGAACTCAACATTAAATAGCACAAAATTATACTATTATTTTAAACCAAAAATTTTTTTATCACATTATAAACGGTCTTAGAAAGTTGAGGTTTCAATCAAACAGTGCTTCCTCCAGAGCCTGCTTTCATTCAAACTGTGATTTCTCCATTCGACCAGTCAGAACTGTTCTTTCTGGTCGCGTGACTCGTACATGTACCAGCTTTTTATGTTTGTTTATTTCGTTAGTTCTACAATAACATCAAAAGAACAATACTATGAACCGTATCACACAGTTGGTAAAGTAAAAATATTGGGGATTGATTGGAAACTTTATAATACGAAATCACTTAGAGCTTATTTAAAAAATTTACCATATATATCAGAACTGAAAAAAACAGTTTTAGAAAAAAAAAATGGAGAAACTGTGATGGTCAAAGGATTCAAAAACTATAAATTCGAATGTATAAAAAAACAATCTGAAACAAAACTTTTTAGGAAGGGGATTAAGACTGCTATTATACGAAATGTTGTCTTACAATGTCTTCCTCTGAGTTATAGAATATCACTCGAAAAGAAAAATGACGTAGACAAACTTTTAAAATTGATGTATTGTGAAGAGTGGAAAAATCAGCCTGAATTTAAATGGTATAAAGATATCATTACTAATAACTTTCATGTAGAATATGAAGAAACAGAGGAAACATATAATTGCTTAAGTGAAGATATTGGTTTAAATATTTAAATTTTAAATTGGCTTAAAAATTTTAGTTCTTCCCTGCAATTTGCAGGATGATTTTTCACGTGTAAACATTTAATTTAATTTTATAATTACATAACAAAGTCTGTTCTGTTAATTAGTTTTATTACATGAAGAATGTTATTTCATCAATATGCGAGTTACATACTTTTTCATTCAAAAAATGTTTTGTCCACATTGGAAACATTCAAAACATGTTTTCTCCTCTATGTTTCGGTCAAAACATGCTTTCTCCAAATTTCAAATGCATTTTTCTAATTAACTCTAAGTTTATTAGGTAAAGTTGGCCTACAGATCTTCCTAGTAACCAGTAATACAACTAAACAAATGATAATTAGGGTCTAAGAAGGGTTATTTTTTAATTTATCAGTTTTTTGTGTTTTCTGAAAAATTAGATTCGAAGGAGAAAACACGGTTTGAATGCTTGCTCCTCATATAAGGAGCGCTTCCTCGCCAAGGCTGTTAGTTCAGTTCAGTCTTCAGCCAGCTTCGCTAGTGCTTGCATTGCTCTTGAGCCTCTTTGAGAGAGATTTGCTTCAAGTGTTATTGCTGTACAGTTTGTACTGTGGATTTGCTATTGACAGCTGTTGTTTGAGCTGTGTTTACTGTTTGAATTGAAGCTGATACTTGGTTTATAGACCTGCATTTTTCTAGAATTTTTTGTGAATAAATTACTGAATTTTTGTACGTTTGGCCTTTCATTCCCAGACAACTCACGAACCCCCAAGTACGCAACAATATATATATATGTATAACGCTTTTTCCCATGTTAAGTTGTGAACACGATAACTGGAATAATTTTTATTTAAATTTAACCAACTCGGGATATGTTGTCAGGACCGTAAAAATCTCGGTCGAGTTCGTAGATGGGGTATCCTGCTCAAAGGGGGTGGAAATGGTGGGGGGTGGAAATTTTCATTTGCCCATAATTTCTTTAATATTGAAAATAGGAAAATACTTCAAATCAGGCGAATTACCGCCTTACCCTAAAGAACAACTTTTGTATTTAAACTTTTTCGATAACTTCAATTGCTTAAAAGTTACAAGTTTAAAAGTGATTTTTCTTGTGATGAAGCCGACATTTTCTATAGCTTTCATTGCAAAAATTTATAATCTGATGCTTATGTCACGTGCAAATGATAATAAAAAATATCACTGAAAATATAATAAAATTTTAATCATGTTTTTAAACAATATAATAATCTGATTAAAAAAAAAAAAAGTTTAATTGAACAGAAAATATGACGTCACAATTATAACAATGTACTTAGAAAAATGAAATAAAATTTTATCCGTGATTTTAAACAAATAAAATAAAAGTTAATAAAAAAATAAGTAAATAAAATCAACATATCTTAGGGCCACGGAGTAAAAAGACAGGAGAAGAAGGTAACGCTGAAATTTTGTGATGTTGTTTTCTAATGTTTACAGAGGGCGCCAGCGTGCAATCCTTCCTTCTCTCCAGCTTCCGCAATGTTATTCAATGGGGAAATGTCTCATTTTAATTATTTTTTTAAAAATAATATCAAGCTGAAAAAATTTCGATTGAAAGCAAATTTCATTAAATAGAGTATTCTAACCAACATGTTTTTTTTTAAGAGCCATTTTATACTAATTTTACTTTGAAAGAAAGCTTTTAAAAAAGGACGATTCTTATGAACCGAAGCTAGCTAAAACAGATAATTGGGAGGAAGGAGAATGGATGAAATTTTGTAAAGGAAAAAAATAAGCTTACTTTAGGTGCAGAAAACACGAACTCGGACTTTATTTTTCTCCTAGGGTTTTTTTTTTGTTTTTCTTATCACTATCATAGCCTATTTTACAACTAGGAACAAAACATTTATTTGAAACATCTGAATTATGCAGTTTTAAGAACTTACAAAGAAATTAAATTGCTTAAAATAAAAAATTTTAAATGTACTCCAGCAAAATTCTATTGAAAACAACAGTATATCCGCGCCGAGGTAGGGAGGAATGACAAGTGGCGCCCTCAATATTTACCAAAAATTTAGATCACAGTTTCGTAGTTTTCTCCCATTGGACCTTCAACTCCTATTAATATTACTCCGTGCTTAGGGCTAAGCAGATTTAGACTTAGCTTTATGACATAGATACTATAATGTAAAAGATAAATGTCATCGTTAAAAAAAAAAAAAAAAATCTTGTAAATCGATGCTAAACGAATTAAACTGACATGGTGGAAAAGGTAATAAATTTGGGGACATTTAGGTATCCCTTTAACAAATGAACTAGGGGCGATTTTAATGAATTTTCCGTTGAAGTTTATTTTCATGAAAATTTAAATTTAAATTAAAGTATTTCATTACTCGAATTCCCTTATTTTGATAAATAAAATTATACCATTTAAAAAAAAATAACACTCTTTTATTGAAAAATGAACTAATAAAGGTTTTAGAAAACCATTACATACTTTTAAATCTTTATCAACGATATATAAAGTAGAGTGATAAATGGTAACCCTTGAGAAGGTCCAAGATGAGTCATGTGACATGCTTTCCTTGCACTTGCGTATTCGGTGGTTTCCTTGGTAACAGCTCATTTTCAGTACATTTCTATGGCAACTGTTTCAATGTTTTTGTTTACTTTACGTAGTTTAATATTCTTTTGTTCTAAACCATTTTGATTTTGATTTTACTTCTTTTTTATTTCGTGTAGTTGAACTTTAACCGATAAAATGCTTAAAAATAGTTGAAAAATTATTATTTGTTGTTAAATTTAGCTCTTTAAAAGTTTAAATTTTGTTTTATAAACACTTTTAAAGTTTGTTGAGAAACGATGAAAAGAAAGGTATTTTATTATTTATTAAAATGTGAAATATGTGTAAAATTGTTTTAAAAGCAATTTATTTCTGTCATAGGACTGTCATGTTACCTAATAATAATGATAATTTGTCGAACTGATATTTTAAATGCCAAAATAGCGATAAAGGGCCAAACACAGCAACCTATTCGAGCATATCACGTGATTCATCTTGAACCACGGAAAGTTAATCCTTCATCCATTGAATAAGCACTCTAATTTATATATCTCGTTGATCTTTATTAAAAAAATATTAATTGTTGCCACTCGACATTATACAAATACATCCAAATCCTGTGTCACATACGATAGTTTTGTATAAGTATAGATTTTTTGTTTGCCCTTGGAACCTGCCCCTGATGGGAAAAGAGCCTGGAAATACTTGTATCTAGTATTTTCATTGATTATGAAGTTGTGTGCAAAATTTCAGGTCCTTTGGACGACAAGAAGTTGCCGAAAATTGAATTGCAAAATTCCGTTACATACATTAATAGATGCATCATTATCAAGTTAATAGAAGTGTGTTAATTAAAAACCTTGTTAAACGCTTTAATTAATCATTTAAAAATATAAAATTAAAATAATACGTCAATCTTAATACAAATATCGTTTGTGGTGAACAGTTTAGAATGTCAGTTTAGGCAAGAATTTAAAATTTATGATTGAGAGTAATACGTTACAGCTTCCTTTGACTTTTTATCTTGTCGAAACAAGATATTGGTCTGTGAAGAGATATGAGGTTTTCGCGTGGAAAGAAAATATAATGACGCCAAAGCTATTTCTCCATATCCAAGCTCGCCAAATTTTGTCGCCAAGTCAAAAATTTCGTCATTTACTATCAACTTTTGCCGCCAAATCACAAATTTCATTGCTAAGTCGCAAGTTTTGTCACCAAAATCTCGCCAAATCATACAATTTACTAAATTCATAATACTTAACATTGAAATTCAGCGGTGCCAAATAGTCAAATGTTAACTAATGTTAATGTTCCAGTTTATGTGAACCAAAACAGTTTCACTTTACAATTTTTACTCGTCTGACAATAAGAATCACAAAAACACAACACAAAACTTTCAATAATTCAATAAAAATTACAACTATCCAAAAACCGTTACCACTTATCTGTTTTTGGCTTGACCATAGCAACGCCAGGCTTACCAGAACTAGTAAGATCACAAGTGCATTTTCACGTTTCCATTACTTTTTCTTTTAAAAGAAAGATATTGAACAACATATGGATTTTAAATAAAAAATATAATTTTGATTAAGCTTGGGGGGGGGGGGGGGAGGGGGTGTAGCCTAATAGCCCCCTCCGGGATTCACCATAGCTGGGATTGTATATCTTTAAGGCTTTTATTTGTTGAATGATTATGAGTTTGAATTTTTAAAAAGTTGAAACATTTACAAACCAATAAATTTAGCCGAAAATTTTTGTAGTTGAAAATTAAATTTCTTGAAAACAGAATAGCGACGTAAATAATGCAATGTGTGGGAACAAAGCCATTGGCTAGGTATTAATGCATATGTAAAATTTCTTGACAATTGTAACATTAACGTAAAGGAATCTACCTTTGCCTTTAAGCTTGCCGAAAAGGGATTTTTTTAAATTTTGGAGTTTATTTTATTTTATTTTTATTTTTATTTTTATTTTTATTTTTTTTATTTTTATTTTTTTCACACAATCACGTAAATTAAGTCTAGGAAACTTTAAAAAGACTCCCAAAATACACAGTGCATCCGTTCTTCTTTCTATTTTACCACAATCACAAATTAAAGACATTCTTATTTATTTATAGACTTATATATTTTTGTAATCATAATATATATACATATCAAAGTCACTACTGTCACTAGTCATGAAATCTTAAAATAGTGACTTTGTGACTGGTCACTACTGTCATTAGTCACAAAGTCACTAGTCAAGACATTTTTTGAAATCAAGGTGATGCGTTTTCCTGATGAATTTTCTGATGCTGATTAGGGAAAAATATTCGAAAAATTTCATCACGTACAGTTTTGAGAGAAAATGGGTTTCTTTGAAAAAAAAAAAAAAATATATATATATATATATATATAAATATATTTTTATATATCAGATGTAAACTATATTCATAATTTCTATATCAGTTATTTCCTGGAATTTCTAGGTGATGTGGGTGAAGAACAAGGAGAGTAAATCCATCAAAAGATCAAAGATACGGAAAGTAAGTATCAGGATCGATGGAACGTTTATATATTAGAAGATTCTTGTTTGATGCTGCTTGAAGAATGCTCTCAAACAGTGCACAAGAGGAAAAGCTCTAAATGGAGCTTCTATGTAAAAAAAAAAAAAAAAAAAAAAAACAGAGATACTTTAATGATACGTAAACAATACTCTATTTTGATATATTTCATGCATAAAGAGTTTCGATTTCGTTATAGTGCCTTTGACTCTTCAGAAATTCATCCTCGCTTTGTGAAAAATTCTTATGTGATAGGATGAAAAGTTAAGCATTTCTGAATTCAGCGTAACCGAAACCTTTAAAAATACCCAAAGCAATGAAAAAAGAAATTAACAAGCACCGTTTCACATACACGTGACATTACTCGAGAGCTAATATTACTAGATAAAAATGTGATACCACTAGATTCAAAAAAAAAAGAAAGAAAGAAAAAAAAACTTTTTTATTTCTCTCTTATTATAGTTTATTGTTATTTCGAATAATTTTTATCACTTTAAGAACCAAAATAATGAAGAATATATTTTTATTGATCTCAAACTAATGTGTGTTCTTAAACTGTAATAAAATAAATATTTCTCTTTGGTTAAGATTACTTTTGAAATCAAAGTAATTTAAAGGAAAATACCAGCATGATTGTTTATTGAAATGAGTAAATTGAAAACTAAAGTCCCTTTTTGTAGTTGTAATCAATCTTATACAATAAAGATTCCCATCAAACTTTACACTGTAAAATATTTGGACACAAGATTACTGTCAATTATGCCCCAGCCCATCTTTACAGGAAAAAATAAATAAAAATAAAAATAAAAGCAAAAATATGTAGATAATCTGAAGGTAGAACGAAGTAAAATTTCAGGTAATAAAATCTTTTTATCTGTTTTTTTTTTCTTTCAGATTTTGTATGCCAAACAGCAGTTTTTCTGTAGATTTTTGTTAGGAATCCTTTCATATTATATAAATATATATATTTAGTTTTTTTTGCAGATTTTTTTTTTTTTGTTATCTGAGAGTCATTGACCGTAAAAATAACTATACCCGTAAAACTGTCATGTCTTTTTCCTCAAAGAAGCAAAATGACTTTTAATAAACGGTTAACACTCTAAATTTTACAATAATTCGTTATAAATACGGGTACTGGATTTTTTATCGAATTAGGTTGCTGACTGTCACTGTTAAAAAAAATGCAAATTTGCTGCCAGAAATTATCTGTAATTTGAGAAAAAAATAGTAAATTACGGAAAAAAATACGTTGACAAAACGTATGTTTCTGTAATTACAGAGAATTTCTGGCAGCAAAGTTGCATTTTTTAACAGTGTATAATTGAATTGTCAACTCTCTAAATTTCACTAAAATTTCTTAAAGTGTACATTGTAAGAAATTTCTCGTGTAAACGTGTAAACATACGTGCAAGCATGTGAGCCTGTAAACTTACTTGCACGTGTAAGCATAAAAGCATGTAATTTTAATTGCGCGTGTAAGCGTGTAAGTAAGTTTTCTATTGAAGTTAAAAGCATATCGTCTATAGAAAATGTAATGAAGAGCGTTAATATTCTGTGTAAACGGTTACACTGATTCTTCTTCGACTTATTTTTATTATTACTAATTTATTATTATTATTTATTTACTTATTCATAGTGGTAGAGACGGTCTCAATAATTCTCCCAAAACTGTACATTTAATACGGTAGGTACTAAGATTTCACATATGTTACTACATTAACATATTTTATATATTTTTAGAGAATTAGAATTTGTAATATTTAAATAAAATAATATATATATATTAATAATGAAAAAAATATAAAAAAAAAGTAATAATAATAATAATAATAATATATATATATATATATATATATATATATATATACATATCTTTTTCATCACGTCCCCCTTTCTTTCTTTTATCCAACTGTTTTTGATTACTTCAAAAACTGAAATAAATTATTTGGAAAATACATGCATAATTTATTTTCTGAATTCCCGTTCAATTTCGTATTCAGTTACTATTTGATTTAGTATCATCTGGTATTCATTTATTTTTCTAAAACATCATGCATTATTAAGATCCTATGAAATAAATATTTAAGAAAGTCAAAGAATATTTTGAATGTGGAATCATGATCTTGGTTTTTAGGATACTTATAAAGCGTAGAATTGATCTTCTCTTAGATTAATACAATTTTAAATTATTTAAAACGATAATAATTGCTGCATTTTCTTTGTTATCCGAAAAGAGATTATTTTTATGTTACTTTAAAATTTAATGTAATAGAATCATTATAACTCAGCAAAAGCAATTAATATTCTGATTATTTAAATAATTCTATTTGCAGCAATGCATTTAAAATTCGTAAATGTATTTTAAATTTTGTGCTGATGGTTATCTTTTTTAATAGATGGAAATAATATTAATTTGGAAATCCTTAGTTGATGTTGAAATAACAGTAAATGATTAAAATATAGTTTGAGCATTTTTTTTTTTAATGCATGCGCAAAAAATTACATAAAAAAATTACTAAATGTTTATATTATTCTAATTATTTTGCAGTATTTACAAGCGAACATTGTCAAGCCTCTCTGATATATATACGACATATGTAGAAAGCAATTGGCAATTATTATTATTTTTTTTCAAACAGTCCATTACCGTGTTTATAGAGTAGTTTTAACAACTATCATTATTATTCTTATTTTACTGAAATATTTTTATATGAATTGTATTAATAGATCTGTTTAATTAGCTTTTCAATTTGGATAATAATATAAAATGAAGCAATTTGAAAAATTCAAACTACTTCATTTCTTGACTTTTTTGTGCGCAATATTTCCATTAAATCTTGCTGTAAAAAAAGAAAAGTTATTTGAAGTAATTTATGATTTTGGTCTTCTTCTTTTTTTTTTTTTTTTTTAAATATACAGATTGTGGAATTGTTTCAGTTTCCTTGTAAAAGTTTTTATTGTAGCTTTATTGCCATTTATAGGCTAACCTCATTAGCATAAATAATAATAATAATAATAATAGTAATAAAACAATAAAATAAATATATATATATATATTTATTCTTACTATGATTATTAAAAGCATTGAATACAATGCTCTAATCCCTATTTCACAAAATTCTCACCATACTTTATTTATTTAAAGCAAATTTAGAATTTCTACTTCTTAGATTTTTTTTTTTTTTTTAATAATGTCATATATTTCTCCAAATGCCATTCCTAGTTTCATAAAAATAGAAAATATTTAATGATGGATGTTCGTATTTTCCACCTCTCGAGTAAATCGTCCAAAATTTTGATTCTTCCTGCCACGGCTCGACATTAAAGTCACAATATTTTAAAATTATATAAAATCGAACTTATGAAACAAATGCTAAATACGCTTATGCAGACAGAACGTATATAAACATGAATAATATGCAACGTCTTGAACGTCAAAGAAAATAATAAACTAGCTGACAGCTGGTTCGGTAACATTTAGCGTAGCATCATCAGGGCATCATTAAATAAGCAAACAAAGGAATAATAAAAAACGTCTTGAAAGCCACTGTAAATAATAAACTTGCAAATATCTGTTCCGGTAGCATTTAGCGTACCGTCATAAATGCATAATGCTACCGAAACATTTATCTGCTAATTTATTATTTCTTTTCTCGTTCCAGACGTTTTTTATTATTTCTCTGTTTAACTATCTAGCTCCTTGTCTCCTATCAGTATAGAACATATTATACTTCATCTTTACTCAGTATCATTTTACTTTAATATCAGTCTATCTCTGTAGACGATACATTAAGTTTTTTTTTTTTTTTTTTTTTTTTTTTTTCCCAAGAAAGTGTTTTATAGTGTGCAGTCATAGTTTCTGTCTTTTTTCAAGATCGCCAATAATGTTATAATTAATTTATAAATTACATAAAAAATCTGTCATTAATCTTAGGAAGAGAAAAAAGAAACCCAAGTCTGTTTTTGTTTTCTAAGTGATAAATGTAAAATTCTGTACAAAACAAAATTTAATTTTGTGCGGCAAAAAAAAAAAAAAAAAAGTATATTCTTCTATATAAATGTATGCGGTAACTATGTTGTGTCCCTAGCAACAGGTACTATATTTATTTCTTAAAATTTCTTTCACACATTTTCCTCAATTTTATTTTAGATATATATATTTTTTTTTAATGTGATGCAAGAGGGAGGAAAGGAAAACATTTTTTAATTGGTTTAATAAAACAGAAAAAAAAGTAAAATAAATAAAATAAGTAACTGATTTTTTACCTTGAAAAAAAAATTGCGTTTCTTAGAAACTACATTAATTTCTTAAAATTTTTTTCCCGCGATTTTCACAATTTTTTTTAATATATTTTTTAAGTTCATCCCAGAGAGAAAAATGAAAAAAAAAAATATTTTAATTGTTCAATTACATGTATATATATATATATATATATATATATATATATATATATATATACAGTCGGTAACAAAAGTGTCCGAACACTAGCGAAAATTCCTATGTAAAAAAAGTACACTTCATAAGGTTTTGTGAAATAAATCCTTATCGAATCATGTTCTTACACTGACTAAGGATAGGATTCCATAAGGATTTATTTAACAAAACTGTATGAAGTGTACTTTTTTTTACATAGGAATTTTTGCTAGCGTTCGGACACTTTTATTACCGACTGTTGTTAAGAAAAATATTTAGTAAAAATCCTCATAAAATATTTAACGTTTTTGCCTTCTGATTGCTATATGCTGTGGCTAATGGGTGTTGCCATGTTTCCTAGAATTCCTACTTTTGTTACCGACTGTACGTCCTGACATATTCAAAGTAAAACACTGGCAATGAAGAGAACGTGAAATATTCTAATTGAAAGATATAATCCTGTCGTACTATTAAGTATGATAAAAAAATAAAATAAAATCTTTGTTGCAGTTTTTTCAAGGCCACGACCTAGTTTCAGCATCTGAGAAGTAATGATACTTTGAAGTACCAAGTATCAGCTAACGAAATCCTCATTAATTATTCTGATCAGGAGATATGCACAACTTTTATAGATTATGTATTTAGAAATTCATCTTAGCTAATTAAAACGCCTAATTGATTTTTTTTTTTTGACATAAAGGGTGGTTAAAAAAAAGTTAACCCTACAAGACGCAATTTTTTTTTTAGTCCGCGACAAAAATATATAGGCTGTAATTAGTGATCAGTAGAAAGAGTAAACTTATAAATATAAAACCATATTTTACGGAAAAATCCAATTTTTATCTCAAAATACCATATGTGGAACATACATAAAAATATGATTTACTAATACGTTTACTATTGTAATAAAAAAAAAAAAAAAAAAAAATCTTACAAAAAATATACACTTGTAAAACACATGTTAAAGCAAAATATACACTTCGTTATAACACACAGTATTTTTTTATAACTATTCTTTTTTTTACTTTTGAATTCAGACAAACGACTAACGTATCACTTTCACTCAAATTTCACACTGAGTGCACTATAACAAAAACACGAACGACATCTTTAGGTGAAGATTCGTATTAATACATTGCTAAATGTCAGTAACTTCTATCAAGATGTCAAGAGATGCCGCTACTAATAGTTTCATAGCTATAGGGACGATTAAAGTCGGTGTTCCACATATGGAACTAGGCGCCTTATAGGGTTAACTCTTTTTAAACTCTTTAAAAAAGTGGTTCAGATTTATTTCTAATTTGCATTTAAAACCAATTTTAAAGAGAATCTCTATTTAAACCTTTGTAGGCTCAATGTATTCCGGGCTCGAAGAAAAAAAGGAAGCAAGTAAAACGTTTTAATGCTTATTTTCCTAGATATATACATTTTAAACATAATAATATCATTCGCATATAACATTTTCTAAAACAAAATGTAAATGAACATATTTAAATACAAGTAAAAATTACATTTAAAGTTGGCTTCCAGCATTTCGTCTGTCCAAACTGAGCTCGGGATAAGAAGGAATGTGTTTAAAAAATTAATGTTTTCCTTGCAAAGTTACACTGTTAAAAAATTCTATAAATTTAATGTAAATATTTATCCAGAGTTTCTGTAAATTTACAGTAATTCTTAGTTAAAAGTGAATAATCGAGATTATCAATCTTTATTCTGTAATTTTACCTAATTTTACTGTTTAATTTTTTAATTAAAATTAAAAATGACTGTTTCTACTTTAGAATAAAATCTTTTTGTAAAAAAATAGAACCGACTCCAAAAAGGAACTACTATTCAAACAACTAAAAATGAAAGAAATTTGGCAGAAAATGGAACTGTAGATTGCGCCTAAAAGTATAAAATAATTTCCTTCGCCAAACAACCTATAACACTACAATTAATCATAACTTTTGAAGTCGGCGCAAAATTAAATAAAATTTAATTAGTTTTTAAAGGTTTGTCTTTAGATCGGTAGTAACAAATACTGTTGTCTCGAATGATCCATTTTCATGTTTCCTTTATTATTTTATCACTGTATACAATTGGTCCATTAGTAGCATCTACATAGAACAGTGAACATTCTTCACTTTGCGGTATTTATGTTTCTACGAAGTTAGATCATCCTTGATGGCTTTTGAATTTGGCGATAAAAACGTAAGGTAAAAATATACCCGCAAGATGTATATTTTCATAACATATATTGTACGATGTGTTGTTTCACATTCTTGATTACTCTCTTGATATACCTTATTAAAATAATCATGATATCCCAAAGAAATTAAATATTTTTGCCAGATAATTTTGCGGTTTTTCGTTCACCAAGAACGTCAGATACCAGCATCTTCGTCAACTTTTGCTGCTTACGAAATCTTATTTGTTTTCTTGAATCAAAGTAGTTTTCGGCTGAGTTTTGCAGGTAACAATGGGAAACGTGTATTTTGAATAGGATTTGATTTTTGTATTGAATAAAGGTATCAATTTTTATTTAATTTTGCGCCGACTTCAAAAGTTATGATTAATTGTAGTGTTATAGGTTGTTTGGCGAAGGAAATTATTTTATACTTTTAGGCGCAATCTACAGTTCCATTTTCTGCCAAATTTCTTTCATTTTTAGTTGTTTGAATAGTAGTTCCTTTTTGGAGTCGGTTCTATTTTTTTACAAAAAGATTTTATTTTTCTCTTTCCAGTGAAAACTTATTTATATAGCACATATTCACAAATCACAACTGCCAAGAAAAATGACATTACTCAAAAAATGGTTTATGTCACTGAAAAATACATTAAATGCACCCAATGTATGCAAAAAAGTTACATCTCCATCTAGAAAGTTATCTACTCGAGAGACAATTGTGCCAGTTTTATTCTAGTCAAGTTATTTTTAAGTTGATTTTTCTCAAATGCTGTATTTTTAAATTGTGTGACTTTTCTTGCCTTTATCGGATATGACCAAAAAACTATCTATTGAACGAACATACGTTAAATTAAAAAGTCTTTAGAAATGTAAAGAAAGGATACGCTGTATTCGTAACCGAAAATTCTGTTAGGCATATATATTGAACTTTACAGTGAATACGTGTCGGTTTAAAAAGCCTATGCGTTAATCGATGTGACCGCTTACAATAACCATACTTTGAATTTTACATACCATTAATGTCACCCGCTACGCTACAACATATGCAATGTTTTTCAAGTGTGCACAAAATAGGAAATTGTCAACAAACAAATGCACGTTTTAAGCGTTCTGTTTTTAGCATTAATGTCTAAACTATCTTTGCGTACTACATCGATGATGCTCTGCAATTTTATAATTCACTTTTTTCCCCTGTCTTGAAACGTTTCCGAGATAGGATCGCCAACTCCACTCTTTTCCACCAGGTGGCGCTTTAGGCTGTTGAATCGCGTAGCACATGTTCACTTTACTGTACCTACATACCACTTTCATGACTATAGCTGCAGCTCTTCAGCAGTTAAAAGAGTTGGGACTGACTTTTTTGGGCACCATGTATTTTCTTTTGATCGTAAAGATCTTACAATGGGACCTATTTCAGACCAAGACCTTTACAATAAAACAAAAAGTAACAAAGTCGAATCATCCGTTCAGAAGTTATGAACTAACAAACAAAAACAAAAACAAAAAAACATACGCTTTGAATTGAGAACCTCCTCCCTTTTGAAGTCGGTTAATTAGAGCATTTCTTACGAAGTTATAAGCTTACAAACACCAACAACAACACATAGCAAGAATTAAGAATATCCTCCTTTCTGAAGTTGGTTGAAAACTACTTTGCGCTAATCGATGTGACCGCTTACAGTAACAGTACTATGAACCACAGAGTATATGTGTCATCCGCTACGCTGTAAAGCGTGCAACGTAGTTCAAGTGTGCACAGTGTAGGAAATTGCGAACAAACAACTGCACGTTTTAAGCGTTCTATTTTTAGCAATAATGTCTACAAACTGTCTTTTCGTAGTAAATCGATGATACTCTACAACTTCGTAATTAACTTTTCTCCCATCTTGAACCGTTTTTGAGATAGGAGCGCTAATGCTGCTGTTTTTCACCAGATGGCGCTTTATTTTCTTTAGACTGTAAAGATGATGTTATAATGGGACCTACTTCAGACCAAGATCTCTACAACAAAGCAAAAGTATCAAGTAACCGTATTTTGAACTATATAGCGTATGTCTCACCAGCTACGCTACAACGTGAGCAATGTAGCTCAAGTGTGTATAGTGTAAGAAATTGCGGACAAAAAAAGGCACGTTTTTAGCCTTGTACTTTTAGCATCAATGTCAAAACTATCTTTTCGTACTAAATCGATGATGCTTTGCAATTTTATACTTCACTTTTTTCCCCTGTCTTGAACCGTTTCCGAGATAGAAACGCTAGCATGAATGTCTAAACTATCTTTTTATACTAAATCGATGATAATCTTCAACTTTCTAATTCACCTTTTTTCTCTAGAACCGTTTCGAGATAGGAACACTAACTCCACTATTTTCCACCAGGTGGCGCAGCAAGCGGTTTAACCTTGTACTGCAGGGCCACTTCACTATACTCACATACCATTTTTATCACTATAGCTGCAGCCGTTTAGCAGTTAAGAGAGTTGGGACTGATTTTTTTGGGCACCCTGTATTTTCTTTAGATCGTAAAGATATTACAATGGGACCTATTGCAGACCAAGACCTTTTCAACAAAACAAAAAGTATCAAAATCGGAGCATCCGTTCAGAAGTTATGAGCTAACAAACATAAAAAAAACATACGGTTTGAATTGAGAACCTTCCTTCTTTTTTTGAAGTCGGTTAAAAAAACTTAACTTCAATATTTAAGAAGCCTCAAAACATCTAAATATACAAAAAACCAAGCAATAAATATTTAGCTAAAAAATAAATAAATAAATAAATAAATACATTATTCACCATATGTGTATGAGGAATTCATTTCAATTCCTGAGCAGCTTTCCCGGACAAGGTAAAATATTACAGAAAAGCACTTCCACTAACAATAGAAAACAATGTTATGACTTAAATATTGTCAGCCTTGTATACCTTCTAAAAGTTATAAACGCATCACGTGGAAGACGTAAATATAATCCTATATTAAATAACATGGCGCAACCTGAAGTACACTTCCATCAATTCTAAATTTTGGCGTACTATAATCTAGTTCTTTTGTGTAGCCCTGTAAAGGAACAGTGAATTATTTATATACCATATTCTACATATACTTGTTTTTACGTATATAAAATATATATATTCGTTTCATTTGGTTCAGTCTATAGACGTTAAACTCTACTTCTCTGCAATTTTCCCCGTAGACGTAATGTATTTAATTTTCTTGGGCGTCCCTGTACACGAACCATTTGCTTGATCTGAACGAAAAGTTTAGTGTAGCATACCTATATCATACACATTTAGAATACTAAGTTTGGACATTGTGCTATAATTTGTTTTTGAGATATACTGTTAAAGATAGACACACATACACAGAGCAACCGCTAAAAACATTATTTTTAGTTTCAGGGAACCTCAAAACGTGTAAAGATAACAAAAACTAAATTTTAAAAATTTGACCCCAAAACAATACTTTCTCTACTGTACAGTCGGTAACAAAAGTGTCCGAACACTAGCAAAAATTTCTATGTAAAAAAAGTACACTTCGTACGGTTTTATTAAATAAATCCTTGTCGAATCCTATTCTTAGTCAGTGTAAGAACATGATTCGATAAGGATTTATTTAACAAAACCGTATGAAGTGTACTTTTTTTTGCATAGGAATTTTTGCTAGTGTTCGGACAATTTTATTACCGACTGTATGTGTAAGAGAAAGTAAAAATAAATGACGCATTTTATATTTCAAATCATTCAGTCACGCAATAACATTCAGCAGTTTTGACAGAGGGAACACTATTATTAAAAAACAATGTACATATGCTAAAACCATATAATGATTCTACAACAAGTTTTAGAGTTCTTAAAGCTGTTCTCCAATATAGAACGAGAAACTGAAAATGCTGATTGTTAAATGCCAAGATATCATCATCAGCTCATTTAAATTTCTAAAATCAATTTACTTTCTAAAAATGTGTTAATTAGTATTTATATATATATATACTTTTTTAGAGAAAAACTTGAGAAAATATATTTCTAATTTATTTGTTTATATATATATATATGTTGGTACGAACAACAAATTTTAAATGGTAATAATATTAATTTTATCTGTTCATCCCTTAACTTGAGGGAAGAATGCATTTTTATGAGACATTCATTTAATTTGTATTATTAATAATAATAATAATAATAAAAAGGGGGGGGGAAACTAAAGTAAAATAAACTAAAATTAAAATTGAAATTTTAAAAAATATAAAAATCCTGTTACAAAAAATAAATAAAAGGAAAAAATACAAAAGTACAAAATGATAATAATAATAAAAGACCACTTAAAATATTTTTTAAAGAAATGAAAAAATCCACGTGAAATCAGCTTGCGGAATAACTGAACGAGAGTTAATAGCAAACAAACAGGAATTGTAGAGTTGTTCAGTAAGAAATAGGAAGAAAAAAAAAAAAGGATTTTCAAATAATTTGGAAATTAAAATTTTACAGCCTTTTAATAGTTTAAAATGTTATCCACGGAGACTATTATCACATTTCCTGCACAAAGTGACATATATTATGAAATTGGCCTTTTTGCAAGAGTTCATGAACACTTTAGAAATAGAGCCTCTAAGAATATTTTTATACAAAGATAATCACTTCTTTAAGCAAAATAATTTAAAAAATGGAAAGTATTAGAAATCAACTATTTTCACTTGTAATAATTTTGCAATAATATCATAATATTAACTGAATATAAAATTTGTAAATAAATTTAAACTGAATTTCAAAATTTTATTTTTCATTGATATGTATTTAGAATATTGCGATGATCACAAATTCTTATAAATTAAATAGATTTAATGTATATATATATTCTATATATTAAAAAAAAGGTACTGTCACTGGCGTCAATTTTTTTTTTTTGTCTGCGACAGCATCTTTTAGAGGAGAGCAGGGTCGTTTGTGTCATGAGAAGTATCAATGTGTTCCGAATACTCCAAGGTAACATTTCAGCTGCTTAGAAATTTCTATCATTTTAATTAAAGAAGTTATCAACTAAAAACGACAAGTTTATGAAGATACTCTATTTGCCATTTTGAAAAAAAGTTTCTCCCAGTGACGTTGTTCTTCTGTCATGAAGTCATTTTACACAGGAAAATTGAAGTATGTTCCATGGTTGTACGTAGGTAGGTAGGTTGGTTGGATTTAACGTCGCACCAGTACTGCGTTATGGGTAATTGGCAACGGTCTGGGACGCACCCTTAGAGATGTTCCGGAGACATGTCATCACAATCTTGATCCTTCACGGAGGGGATGATCCCCCCCCCCCCCCCCCGCTTTGGTGATCCCCACAGATATAGTGTGGATGGGAATATGGAGGACTTTGCTGCCGCGACAGATTTTATGCGCACCAGCCATCATTAGTGTACATGACGGTCTTTGGCCGGCTCAAGTATCGAATCGGCAATCTTCCAGTTTCGTGCTCGGCGCTTTACCGACTACGGTACCGAGGTCCGAAACCATAGATTAATAAACAAAGAAACTAAATATCAACTTTTTTTCTCTACTTTTAGAAAATTAATTTTCTTACACGGGAAAATTAAAATATGATCCCTGGTTGTAGGTAGATAGATAATTAGGTAGGTTGCGTTTGACGTCACACCATTAACTACGCTATGGATAACTGGCGACGGTCTGGGACGCACCCCTATGGATGTTCCGGAGACATGCCTCCACAGTTTTGGTCCTACACAAAGAGAATGGCTCCCCCGCTTCGGTGGTCCCCAGAGGTGTAAATTTGATGGGAACTTGGAGGATATTGCGGCCACGACATATTTTACGTGCACCAGCCACCATTAGTGTACACGACGGTCTTTGGCCGGCTCGATAACCGAATCCGCAATCTTCCAATTACGAGCTCAGCGCTCTACCAACTGGGGTACTGCAGCTCAGATCTAAGGTTGCAAAGAAGAAATGAAAAGGGTCATATACTAAAGCTGTAATGCAAAATGGTCTATATATTATGGATTTCTTTCTTTCTATATATATATATATATTTCAATTTGACATTGAATATGAGGATTTCCAAAACATTTTTCTGCTTTTGTCTTGTAATATGCACTATTAATATACCTTTTCAGTGAAAAAAAGCAGCGAATAGGTGGGCAGAGCTCTGTATGTATTAATAAATAAAGTGAGTTGGGGGGGAGGCGAAGCCTCCCTCGGGGATTGGTGAGCGGAGAGAGCAGGGGGCAGAGCTCCCTAGTATATATATATATATATATATATATATATATATATATATATATATATATATATATATATATGTATTATTACATGCAATAAATCAATGTATATATATTAATTTATTGCATTTTTAAATTAATATCAATTTAATGTGAAGAGACATTTCTTTAAATACATTTAAAAAATAAATATATTGAAAAATAAATGAAAATTTTTAAATTTCTTTGAACATTTGTAAATACACATTTTTCTTTTTTCTTTTTTCTCTCTCTCTTTATATATATATATATATATATATATATTCAAAGCATAAATTTTGATTCTCATCTAACTTTATATATTAATTTTAAAAAATGCATGAAAAGTACCCGTCAAGTAATACCAAAGGACTAGAAAGTAGATAGTCTTCCATATATGTATATATATATATATATATATATGCACATATCATCTAAACTGCATATACAAAAAGAAAAGTCAATAAAATACTTACAAATTTTTCTTGTTTATCTAACAAATATTCATATCTACAAACACAAAATTGATCTAATATTTTATAGAGATGTTTAACACATTTCTTTTTATGGAATTTCTTAATGTAATACATTAAAAGAATTTAAGGAGCTTTTATCGCTCTTTCAGCGAAATTTGAAAGTAAACATTTGCATTAAAAATATCTGTTAAAATAACCTCTTGAGCACGATCTCTGATCTTTTAGAAAGAGAATCATGCTTTATGATTTTTTTTTTCTCCTTTAAGAAACATCAAAGTTACTGATAATTTTTAACTTCTTTTTTTTTTTTTTTTTTTCGGCAATTTCATTCTCTGAATGATTTTTATTTGATTATTTTCTAATTAAGTACTCTATTTTCATTTAAATTTTCTTAACATTAAAGTTAAAAAAATATGCTTTTTTTTTTATTTTATTTATTTATTTATTTTTTAATTCTGAAAAGAAAAAAAAAAAAAAAAAAAAAACAATTAATAAACCAGTTTTAAATATCATCTTAAACTAAGAACATTTGTTGTGTTATTGTATTTTTAGTGAAACGTCCAATGTCCGTTCCTTCTGCATCAAAAAAGTATTATTACCGATTTCGAGGCTTCAAAGTATTAATTTATTACAAACAGCATGTAGTAGCCCCTGTGACTGAATTATGATAAACTAAAACTGACCTTTTTTACCACAATAGATGGATTTTCCCTATTTTAATCACAAAATCAAGTATTTTTTTTTCACCTTTATTCCCTTGTTTCAACATTATAAATGAATTTCTTGATAATTTAATTTACTTTGAATTTCACAGGCTTTCAAAAATGTTGGCAAAATTTAATTTGATAATTTTAGCTGATATATTTGGATACTTGCCAACATACCAATTATGAATCGCGAGATTGTTTTGCAGACGCTCCTTTTTCCACACCACTTTATTTTTAGAGCAATTTTCTCCATGTGTATTTGCGATTAAATAAGTATAAAATTACTCTTATTAATAAATAATAATAATAAATAAATAAATAAATAAATAGGCGGGTATTAAAAATCTTCTGTTTATTAATGAGGTGGCTGGAAGGTTTTTGTGCGCTGAAAACAAAAATGAAGCCAGTTTTTCTCTATCATGTATATAATTTTGTCAATACAGCGTGTCTACAGTTACAATTTCTTATTTTTCGGTTGTTTCTCGTATTTTTCCATGATCAATTATAATTAATCATGGAAAAAAAACATAACAGCTACCATATAATTTTATTGGTGAAAGAGTCACGCACGCGAGAAATTGTGTTGGTAAATACTCCGTATTGGCAAATGTCTATACGTGATAGAGAAAAACTGACGACGGTTTCGGTTTCAGCATACCAAAAGAACAGCCAAATTTATCAAATCCAAATTTTAGGTGTGGATTTCTGTTATTATCAAAATGAAAATTTTTACTTTATGAAAATTTATCTTTTTTGGGATATATCAGGTAATCTGTAATAAGTAATTTTTCTAGAGATTTACAACTTGCTATATTTATTTCTAATCTTCCGAAACTCTTAACCTTTAATTTTCGTCATGTTATTAAATTGGTGAAAATTTTTGCCACAAATTTTGCTGTAGATGCTTTTTCATTACAAAACAAAATTATATATATTTAATCATTGCAAAGCAAATTTAAAGTACCTTATAGTAGAAGAATTTCTATATAGTAGAATCAAATCACATTTTTTTTTTTTTTTACATTTAAAATGGCATAATAAAGAGACATTGACATTTTCTCTTATTATTTATTTCTGTGGAAGTTCAGCAGACGCATAAAAAGATATGATGTGCTATGAGAATGCCGTTGACGACATTCCACATGCTGCAAATGATTTAGAAATTTTCACAGAAAAAGAAAATAAAAATCATAATAAATTATGTCAAAGACAGAATTTGGTTCAATACGGAGGACTATTAATTTCAATCTGTAAAATTTTAATTTTAATTTTTTAATTTTGATTTATTTTTTATCTCGTTTTTTGACCGTAAGACTAAGTCACGTACTTTTTAAAATGACTGGAATGAATTAAAATCAAGTGTTGCCACTTAAATTGCATGCTTTAGTTAATTTTAAAAAATCTAATTGTCGTGTCGAAAAATATTTTGCACCCCTGGATTCAGACAAATCGCCCCTTTTATTTGGTACCAAATTTGTAATAATAGGACTGATATTTCTTCTTTATTTTCACAAAAATGGGCTGCAAAACCCCCAGATTGTAACTAATAGTCCTCCGTCCTAATAAAATGCAGATAAAATTTTATAAGATTTTATAGATAAAATATTATATATGTATAATAGTCCATTCTGGGCTACTGGCTGAGGCTGATATTAAGGACCTATTAGCGCTAACAAAAATTGTCGGCACGGAAGATTCTAGAGAAATCCATTATGGGGATTTAGTATGATTAGAAAGTGCGATGTATGGGTGTGATATAGATTATTGGAGGATAGTTTGATAAACAGAATTGCTGCTTCAGATTCACTATTGCAACGCAATGCATTCAATGATTTTTTATTGAAAATGTTTATAGAATAAGAAATAAAAGAAGAAAAAAGAAAAAAAGAAAAATCTGCTTAACAATATTTTATGTAAAAGATCACCCTCCAAGTATAGAAAAGACCCTTCAACCAGCACTAAAACCAGTTTTGATACATAGAAGGTTATGTTATGCACTTGAAAGGACTGGAATAAAATAGATTAATATGATATGTTAACTAAAATTTCAGATTTTTAAATGCTTTTTAATAAGAGTAGTTACAACATGTTGAATAAAAGCTACAATTCGACCTGAAGCGGTCGGAACCAACCAACAGAAACGGGGATGTGTTACATAAAAAGAATCGTAGGCCATACGGTTTGATTGAATACCATACAGAAAAATAATTAATTCATTAATTTTATTGGAGTCAGTTCCGTATTGTTGTTTCAATGCTATTTCAGACTATTTTCAATGCTATAATCCTCATGGTACAAATTTGTGTAAAATATTACTCTATTCTGCTATGTTAAGTAAATCTTAAATTTCGAATAACTGAAATTTCCAAATTCGTAAGTTATACGTTCGTAAGTTATTCGTAGTTATACGTAAGTTATATACGTTCATAATTCGTAGACAAAGATGTTTAAGGCAGCATCATAAATGATATTTTAAAAGTAGTCTGGTACCTTTGAAATGAAAATATCCTTAAAAATGCATGTTCAAACGAAATTTCACCCTATACTGCTTTATTAATAAGTTCGTAAATTTCGAATAATTGACGAAATTTGAAAAGTAGAATTTTCATCGATAATGATGTATATCCCAGCATCAAAACTGATATTTGAAAGCTTGTCTGACATCTTTACGATAAAGATATTCCTTTATGCACATTTAAGTAAAATTTTGTCTTATTCTGATTTGTTAAGAAATTCGTAAATTTCTAAATACTTACGAACTTTTTTAAGTAGAACGTTCATAATTTATTAAGTTCATGCCAGCATCATAATCAATATTGAAAAGATGGTCTGACTTCTTAACGATAAAAATATTTCTTTTAATTTACGTTTGAAAAAAATTTCGCCCTATTCTTCCACGTTAAGAAAATCATAAATTTCGCATAACTTACGAAGTTTTTATAGTAAAATGTTGCAAATTAATAGGATTCTTGTCAGTGCTACAAATTATATTTTAAAACTGGTACAACCTTTTTACAAACATTTTTTTCTTGAGATATCGTGTTTACAGGCTAATCCACTAACAAACTAACCCACTAATAAATTAACTCATTAACAAACAACCTAAAACGGTCACCAAATCAGTTTTCTTATTTGTGTATTGCTCACACCTCAAAAAGTGTAAAAAACTAAAAAAAAAAAAAAAAAAAAAAAAGAGGTCAAAAGCTTTTATGATTACCTAAGTTCCCCTTACCTATACAGGTCTGACAGTTTTCCTAAAATTTTAAGCTCAATCTAATATGTCACCACTGCTTTAAATCAATATTTTCTTGCATAATGTCTCGGTTTAAAAACATAAAAAATATTCAAGAAAAAAATCTAATATACGATAGTGGTGACAATATAATAAAATGTGAGAAAAATTTTAGGAACTGTGCAAGGCCTGTCACTAGTGCGATGGGAACTAACTGGAGACTTTTAGATGGTAATAAGTTTATTTTGCTGAAAGATGCGTAAAAACACTTGAATCATTTCTTTAGTTAGAAACTTTAAACCTTTTATCAACACGGGATTATGCCGATGTGAGAGTCTGTTGATCAGAACGATACATACTATTTTGATGATATATACATTTCAGTATATGAAATTTTCTTTTAAATTTTGTCGTAAAAATTGGGCGAATGTTTGTACGAATCCTACAGTTAAAGCTGCCTAATAACTTGGATATAATTCTATCACACTGAAAAAGGAATATAAATTTTATTAAAAACACATGATACAAATTTTGTGTACAATTCAAATGACGTGCATTCATTCGTGGGAAGGGGGACAATTGTAAAAGCGAGACAAACTTTGCATAATTCAAAGTAGGTAAACATCTACATTTATTCATATAAAATGGTTCAAAACTATAGTAATAATGCAAAATGTAGATTTTAAGAAATAGGTTTTTGTTGCAGAATGCACAGTTTTAGCCAAATCTGTGAAAATCAAGAATTAGAAAATTTTGATAAATACAAGTTTGTCTAAGATGCAGAAACTGGCGGAAAATTTCTATTGATATACCTTTCTTAACAAGAGAAAGAATTATAGAAAGTAAGGGATTTTGATTGTATTATAATAAATAAAACTTTTTTTTTTTTTTTTTTTTTTTTGGGGGGGGGGGGGCATATAACTTGATAAAATAAATTGCTATCTCTGGAAAAATTAATTTTAAATCGCTTTTCAAATGCGAGAAAAACCATTCAGACAGCGAATTTTTTAAATACGTTATGAAATGTTTGAAGATTTTTCTTCCACGCGTCGGCAAAAGTATTCATCAAATGAAAAATTGTAGCCCTGCAGCACTACATTAAAGCCTGTAGAAAACACCAAAGCCATATTTTCAATTATTATTTTTTTAAATATTTATATTTCATTTAGAAGAAAGAAAAAAAATGAAGAAAAAGTTTAAAAAAATCTGGAAGAAATAAATAACAGCTTACTACAAACTGCAGTTTTTTCTTAAAAGATACACTTGCGTGGAATTTCAAATATTTTTTAAACATATTTTTTTCGATATCTAAGTTTTTTTTTTTTTTTTTTTTTACGATGATTATTAATTTATAATTTCATAATAACTTTTAATTTAAGTTACACTTGGAATCTTACAAGTCAAAGAGTTTACTATATTGTTCTATAATAGCTGAGGGCCCACCAACGGCCAAGCGGTTTTCTGCTCAAAGTTGGTAGATGTGAGGTGCAGTATTCGCTACCAAGTTAAACGTCCTAGCCATTCGGAGTTTTCCGTGGTTTTCTCCGAAACTTGCCAAAATACATGGCTGAAACCCCTTAGAAAGACCTCCACGGAAGACACACTACTTCAGGCCTAGGACCCTAGTACAGACAATCGGCCTTAATCCAAAACACCAACACCAAACTATAATAGCTGAGATTTTTTTTTCTACTTTCTTAAACAATATGATCAGAGGTTCCAAGTTATTACGGACTGTCCGCAACCTTAACAGCGGAAAAATTTTATTATATTATTTAGGGATAATTATCTGCGATTAAATAGGTCAAGCTTTACTATTTCTTTATAGTGGTGTGAAATTTATTTTTCGTTAGTTGAAACTTTGCACCTCTGTTTGATTAAAAATTTTAAAAAATGCATGGTTATATGAATTTCGTGTAATTTAATTCATAATATCATAGAAATTTCGAATTTTTTTTTTTCCAAATGTGACTCACTGAGAAGAAACATTTTCAATTTGAAACTATATATAGATACTGACGTTTTACATAATTTACATATATGCATTCTAAAAAGAGTAAAATCTGCGCAAGTTAATATTTTTAAAAATATTATTAGCAGAGCTTAAATATTATTAAGTGTTGAAAAATATCACAATTTTTTAACTTAAAAATTTAATATAACTCATCATATAATACTCTTATTTCTTATTTAAAAAAAATAATAAATAAATAAATGTTATAAAATGGTGTAATTTGTATTCATTTTAGATTTATAAAAGAAAAATATCTAAAATAACAAGCTTAAATATGAAAATGCTTTTTAAAAGAAATTAGCATATATATTGAAATGATTAGATGTCAAAAAGACTCGAACTCAAATAACACAAGAATTTGAATAAGAAATCGTCGAATTCGGGTGATAATAATCGAATTTCTGGAAAGTGTAGAATTTTAAACAATATGAATATTTAAAATTTATGCTCCTGTTCACTTTTATTTCAACATGATTTATGACAAAAATCACAGATAACAGTATGATCCCGCAGTCAGAGATTGTATATTGTTTTAATTTCATTGATTTTCTCCGCCACTAATATTGTATAGAAATTTTTGTTATGAAAAAAGTCTTAAATTTTAAAACGAAATATATTGTCTAAAAATACTTGCAGAGGAGTCCTTCAAGAAAATAAGTTCATACAATCACACACGGTAAGTACAAATCCCCTTCACAGAAAACCAAATTTGTAATGGAATGTTTAAGGATCATGTATACCAACACACCTTTTTTGTGGGAAACACACCTTTTTTGTGGGACTCATCCATTAGTATTTTTTAATAATACATTTAGTTTTAAATTTATGGGCTTCCATTATAATATATATATATATATATATATATACAGACACGACATTATTTCATTATTTAAAACATGAAAATCTGACATTGACAGATTTTAATTTAGTGCCAGAGGCCTACTGCTAAACTTGTTAATATCGACAAATTCTTCTTTAGTTAATTCGTGACGATCTAAATTCCATGATAAAGTTTTCATTAAATCAAACCAATGTGTTTCAGCTGCAGATACTGTAACAAATAACGTTGGAAGTCCAAACTGTCTTATAGCCACAGAACAACGTTTTTACTCTTTTTGTACCTTGGGGGGGCCTCATGTCAAAGTTGGGCCTTGGGGGGGGGGGGGGGGCTCATGTCAAAGTTGTGCCTGGGGGGGACTCATGTCAATGTTGTGCCTTGGGGGGACTCATGTCAAAGTAGTGCCTGGGGGACGGGGGGCTCATGTCAAAGTTGGGCCTTGGGGGGACTTCATTCAATAAATCCCCATTCAATAAACCGACTGAAATAGGCCCTTAGCACTATTAAGAGTGACGTATAAAAATTCGACAACGCAATTCGACAACTGAAATAGGGGTATTCTTTAACCACATTTGTTGCGACCATGGAAGCCTCTGCGCAAGTGCGAATTGAACGAGTCCAGTGTTAAAATAGGGGTGACTGAGAGAAATCAAGCGATAAGGGAACACCGAATAACTGGATGTTTGCCAAATAACTATCTCTCGGCCAATTTTGCATCCCTCTAAACTTTTGGACTCGGCCTCACTGCTAGTCGTAGGAAACGTGGTCGCACTAAACCTTGGGGGGGGGACTAATGTCAAAGTTGTGCCTTGTGGGGACTTCATTCAATAAATCCCCATTCAATAAACCGACTGAAATAGGCCCTTAGCACTATTAAGAGTGACGTATAAAAATTCGACAACGCTGTACCGACTGAAATAGGGGTACCTTGGGGGGGGGGGACTCATGTCAAAGTTGGGCCTTGGGGGGACTTCATTCAATAAATCCCCATTCAATAAACCAACTGAAATAGGCCCTTAGCACTATTAAGAGTGACGTATAAAAATTCGACAACTGTACCGACTGAAATAGGCCTCTAGCACTAATAATAAAATAAATGAATAAATAAATAAATCCTATGGAAGATTAGAGGTAAAAAAGGTCAAGAAATTGTAGGAGCGTAGAGCCCCAGTAGTTTCCCGCGCCTCGAAATTTTATAAGCACTGTTTCACGACTAATATCTTAAAAAAAAATTGTTTTTAAATTTACAGCGAAATTTTAAGAAAAAAATCATTTTAAGATAGTTGTGTGGGAAGAGTGCTTGTAAAAATTCGGCCCATGAGTCATGAAACTCATGTGGAATAACGTTAAAAGAGCCCACTTTAACATGTTTTTATTAACTTGATATGATGTAACTATTAATGTATGTAACGGAATCTTGCAATTCAATTTTCGGCCACTTCTGATCGTCCCATGGACCTGAAATTTTGCACAAGACTTCATATTCAATGACAATACTACATACAAGTGTTTTCAGGCGCCTATCCTATCAGGGACAGCTTCCCAAACAAAAAACCTATATATATATAAAACTCTATCGTATGAGACACAGGATTTGTCTGTATTTGTATAACGTCGAGTAACAACAATTAATTTTTATTTATTTATTTATTTATTTATTTATTTTTATTAAAGGTTTAAAAGTATGTAATGGTTTTCTAAAACCTTTATTAGTTCACATTTCAATAAAATCATGTTCTATATATATATATATATATATATATATATATATATATATTAAGTGTAATTTTATATTTTAAATTTTCATAGTTATATTGGTATTCTTGGGATATGAAAAATCCTGTAATAATAAGTTATATTTTAAGCATTTTTAAATGGCATATACATCGAGAAAAGAACTAAAAAATCCCTAATAGTATATATATATATATATATATATATATATTACTTTAACTTATTAATCATACTAGAAGCTGAATATGATACATCCTTTTGAAATATATAGGAATATGATATTTTTTTCTTTAATAAATATTTCTTTAACAACGAAATATTTTTTTCAACGAAATAGCAGGTATATTTCCAAATGAAAAAAATGTAAATGTTTTTTTTGAAATAAATTTTCATACTTGTATTTATAAAAAAAAAAAAAAAAAAAACCAAAAAAAAAAAAAAAAAAAAAGGTTTTTCTTTTTTTTTTTTTTCCTTTTCTTTCTTTCTTTCTTTCTTTCTTTTTTTTTTTTTTTTTTTTTGTCTGCGTTTTAAAGAAACATTTAAAAAAAAAAAAATCGTGCTTCCATTTTTATTGATAATAAGCTCTACATTTTTTTTAATTTTAAATATCATTTAAATAAAAAAAATATAGTTTTTTTTTTTTTTTTTAAGTATTTACTTTTATTTTTTTTAAGTATTTACTCGCAATAGAATTGGATAATTAAATTGCAGAAAATGTTTGCATTTAAAATATGTATGCATATGTTTTGTGCACTGTTTGTTATATGTTAGACTAAGTATCATAAAATTCATTTAGCTAATTTTTTTTTCCTTAATACACTCTAGGAAAAAATAATTAACTCCATTCTTTTTATAAATAAACAATAAATTTACAAATTGAAATTTAAACAATTTTATTATTTTTTTTTCTTTATTAAAAAAAAAAAATAATAATAAATTTCTCAAATAAATTTACAAGAAATATGTTTTCGAGACCTTTCATTAAAACTTGTAATCCATCGCCCCAAGCTAATTAATTTGAAGCTTTTTCTATATATACATTTCATTCTGTTCATATGTTTCATAACAATCTTATTTGAATTTACAATTACGGAGATGTGAAATTTTCAAAATGTAGAAATACCGTTGTTGATAAAATATTTTATAGATTAAATTAATTTATTTCGCACAATTTGTTTGCATGCCTTGCAGCTATTCTTTAGTTTAATAAATTCACAAATATATGTTTTTATTTATTTTCATTTTTTTTAATGATTAACGAAATTGAATTGTAAAGAATAATTTAATTTCAAATTTAAATTCGCATGAATTTAACAAATGTAATTTCAAAAACAGTTAGGAGAAAAGTAAATACCGTGTAATTTCATTAATTATTTTATATAAACACTTATATATATTTTTTAATGCTTTGCTTATTGTTTTACAATAATATAATGATTGTTATTAAGGTCTTTTTTTTTTTTTTGGAGGGGGAAAAAAATACATTTGTAACCCGCACTTCGAAAAAGCTTCGTTTCTCTATTTCTTCAATAGTTCTGAATTTTCTAAATGCAAATTCGCTATTAAGAATAGGGCCGCGGTTGCCCAGTCTGTAGAGTGCCGGTCTCGTAATTGGAAGATTGTTGGTTCAGTATTCAACCTGACGAAAGATTGTCGTGTACACTAATGATGGCTGGTGCGCGTAAAATCTGTCGTGGCCGCAATGTCCTGTAAGTTCCCATTAAAATTATACCTCTGGGGGCTACTGAAGCGGGAGAGCCAGCTTCTCCGTGTAGGATCAAAAATGGGATGGCATATCTCCGGACCACCTCTAGTTGTGAGTCCCAGACGGTCGCAAATTGCCCATTGCGCAGCACTAGCGCGATGTAAAATACCCAACCAACCAACCCTATTAAGAATAATACTTAATTAAAAAAAAAAAAAAAAAAAGAAAAAAAAAAAGGAAAAAAAGAAAGAAAAAAGAAAGAAAGAAAAGAATGGAAACTGACATTTGATAAGGAATAATACAAACTTAAATCAACATCATAAAATGCACAAACATGCTTAAACAATTGTTTCGTTTCAAAATAATTGAAAACGAATATTTATCAGGCGAAAAAAAATCCGCAGTTATTTCTTAAGAAATTAAATAGTAACATATTGTTCTTTACAAAATAGATAATAAAGAAAGAAGCCAATTTATCATATACAGTTCCCGCCGCTTATTAAAATCACATTCGTTCTGAGCCAAAGTGATTTTATTAAGCGGCTGATTTTTATATCAGGCGAATGTTCCTGGTATTACTTCTCTGAATTCAAAAGATACTCCAAATGGTAACGAATAATGGAATTAGTAAACAATATTAATAAATTTTTGGTAGATAATTAACTAATTGTTTCTTCGTTATAAGTAACTTAAACGCTTGTTCCCGTGCACTTTCGTTAGAGATAAATCATCATTACTTTACCAAAAGTTCACGCTGTTCTTATAAATTTAAAATCTTTCCGTTTAAATCTCATGAATTATAGTAATTTCAAAATACAACTAGAAATTGTCTTTTAGTAATTAGAAAAAAAAAAAATCATTTCAAATCAAATTTGTATTTTATTACTGAACTTTGGAGAATATGTTCCTTAAAATAGTTAAGGAGATAAGTTATGGGGCGTGTTTAATTTGTAACTGTGCTGCAAGTGTAAAATCTTCAACAATAAGCGATAACGGAGGGTTTGCTGTGCTTTAATTTCTTTTTCTATTAAAAAAAAAAAATATAAAAATAAATAATAAAAATAAAAATAAATAAATGAAATAAATAAATAAAAATAAATAAATAAAAAATCTCATTGTAAATTAAAAAAAAAAAAAAAAATTAGTGTGCATAGATGATATTTTTGGCTGCTGAGGAGATATTTTTGAGTTTATTAACCGGCGATGCTGATTTTATTAAGCGGCGGCTTTAAAAGTAGTTTGTATTGATTTGATTCCGGGCCTGACAATTTGATCAGATTAAGCGGCTGATTTTATTAACCTATGATTTTATTAAGCGGCGGTTACGATATACCAAAAGATTTTGTTATTACGTAATTTATTATTTGAAATAAAAATCACCGAAGAACAACGAGTTTGACAACGAAGAAGAACTTTATGTATAAATACTATAACATGCACAAACACATGACAGTTGTTTCGAATCAAAATTTTAAGCTTGGTGTTTTTATTAAGGGAAATGTAGCATTAAAACAACAATTCCTGAATTACTTGTTTGTTTAAAAATATTTTGAGTTTGGAAGCACCTGTGGTCAGTGCTATGCTTATTCATTAGTATGATTATATAAAAAAAAAAGGGTAAGAAAATCAGGAACTCAATTCAAAGCCTTAAACGGAATGACTGAGACATTTAATGAATCAAAAATACGCACAATAGATAGGAAGTAAGTAAAAATTTCTCAATTCACTAGAAATGGAAACACAACAAATGTAAGCAACGAAGGTTAAAACCAATAATCGTACAGTGAAATACACGTAGAAAGATTATGGGTCGACAGAATCTTTTGTATTTTTTAGATTTTGATTTCTTTGTAGTTTTTAACAAAAAATGCGATATAATATATTGCCACAAAGTCAGCTTTCTTTGTAGCCGGCGTGGCGTAGAGGTATGTCTCTGGACTGTCACCCAGACGACCTCAGTTCGATTCCAGCCGGGGGCAAGTGAATTTAAAGACTCTAAAAATTATTTCTAAATTCTTATAATCATCTTTGCATATTTAATTTCCTATTCTAGCAGTTTCTAGAATATTCTAATTTATGTTAATCGTGTATTCTGGAATATTCGAATATTGTATATAAGCGACTTGTTCCTCAGTTTGTGTATGTTCTCAGCCGAGTGTAGCTGTGTCACAAGTTTGTCCTACTAATAAACTACGTTTGTTACTTAACTTCGAGTGTTCACTTTGACCCTTCACGACATCTGTGTGACATTTTGGTGGAGGCGCCGGGTAGATAAACTTTGCAAACGTGGATAACAGTGATAATCTTCGCAGAAGTCTCCGTTTAAGAGGACAGTCTCCCGAGTACGGACTTTATTTTCCAGAGAGCAAAAAGAAGAAAACGAAAATGCCAGAAACCAAAGTGCCAGAAGAGACCAAGCCCATCGTATTGACTCCTACCTACCAGCAACCAAGGAGCCCGTCGACCTTCCGAGGAGTGCCTGGAGAAGACCCTCTGAAATGGCTTAAAGAATACGATCGAGTGGCTAAATTTAACAAATGGGATGACATGATGTGCTTAGCCAATGTGTATTTCTTCCTTGATGGTACGGCAAAGCAATGGTTCGTAAACAATGAAGATACTCTGAATTCCTGGGAGGTGTTCAAGAAGGAATTAAGCGACCTTTTCGGCGACAGACAAAAGTATACCAGGAAGGCAGAAGAACAATTGAAGTACAGAGCACAGCGGTCAGGAGAGAGTACACAGTCCTATATACAGAGTGTCTTAGGTCTGTGCCAGGAAATTAATCCTTCAATGTCCGAAGTCGAAAAAGTATCTCACCTAATGAAAGGCGTTGCAGAGGACATTTATCAGACCCTGCTGACGAAAGAAATCAGCACCACAACTGATTTCATTAAATGGTGCAACTACATCGAGGATATGAAGCAGAAGAGGGTTGGACGACAAAGATTCGAGAGGCTTCCGAACGTCGTACCAGTAGCATCCATGGAGGAGGAACCAGATTTGGTATCCCTTGTCCGCCAGATTGTACAAGAGGAAATCCATCGACTGATCAACCAGACGAAAGAACCTTCAGAGTCATGTTCGCCATTCCTGGAAGAAATAGTCCAAGACGAAGTTCAAAGGGCTCTAGCCCCCGTTTCAGCAACACCAACCAAAACTCCACGACGACCAACATATGCCACGGTAACCAGGGAATCCAGAGTTCCTATCCAGAGATCACCCACGCAGCCGAGAAAAACTGACCTTTGGAGAACAGCTGACAACAGACCAGTCTGCTTCCACTGTGGACGTCCTGGACATGTTGTGCGTTATTGCCGAGAGAGAAAGGCTATTTTCGACAGTTATCGACACCGCCGACAGAACCCCGACGAAACTGATGCAGAAGAAGAACTTCGCCGACCAAGCTTCACTCGCCGTTCAACTCCCAGTCCAACTAGAGGTCGATCTCCAACACGCCGTTTCAGATCACCGTCGCCATATCGTCGACCAAGTCGATCTCCAAGCCGCAATAATGAGGGAAACTAAACGGAGCGACCTTCCAAGGAGGTGAGGCCGCATGTAAACAAAATCCTCCGTCGGCCGCAAAGATGACTGGTAACCAACTAGACGTAATTGTGGATAAAAAGCCGGTACGAGCCTTAGTGGATTCTGGAGCCTCATTTTCTGTCGTCTCCGATAAGTATCGTCGATCTCTAAAGAAGGTTCTGTTTTCTGAAGCCAAGAACGTTATGCTCAAAGTCGCCGATGGAAATTTTGTCCGGCCGATGGGAAAATGTGTTTTACGTATTCTCATAAATAGCAGAGAGTTGCCATTTGAATTCATTGTTTTGCCGCATTGTAGCCATGACATAATCCTTGGATGGGACTTTTTAGAAGCTTCCAAAGCCGTGATCGACTGTGGACAGAGTGAACTATTTTTAGAGGACGTTTGCCAAGACCTCGCAGCGATGGATGCCTGGAAGTTGTGCGCCACAAGAGACTACACTCTCAAGCCCCGATCTTTGACTAAAATAGCAGTTTCAGGAT
This sequence comes from Salticus scenicus, assembly GCA_963930645.1. Lineage (NCBI taxonomy): Eukaryota > Metazoa > Arthropoda > Arachnida > Araneae > Salticidae > Salticus > Salticus scenicus. Next base: position 99,752,710 of record OZ005652.1, read on the forward strand.
GCCAAGTACGAAGAGACGTAAATGTCGTCATAGATGGCAATAAACATCTGCTCTTCGAGAAGAATTTCGCTATACCGTCCATGCTATCCTTATACCATAACGGGCAAAGTGAAATCTGGGTCGCCAACCTCCAGTCCAGGAACCAAGTCATTCCGAAAGGAATGTGCTTAGGCCTAGCCGAACCCCTGAATGAAGGACATTTATGTGTGATTGCCGACACGACGGATGGCCTGGATACACGAGACACGTCAAACTCCCCGATGGACTGCTCCCGGATGTTGTCTCCCGAGTTGAGCAACGAACAAAAAGCCAAGCTAGCCGAACTGCTTCGAGAGTTTTCCGGAATTTTCGAGAAGACTGACAAGTCGACAGCCTCACGGACGAATGTGAAACACAGGATTAATACAGGTGATCATACTCCAATCAGCCAACGAGCCTACCGAGTATCATCGACCGAAAGAGGCGTAATTCGTGTGGAAGTTCAGAAAATGCTTGATAAAGGTATCATCCAGCCATCTGCAAGTCCCTGGTCATCACCCGTGGTGCTCGTTAGGAAAAAAGATGGAAGCTGGCGTTTTTGCGTAGATTACCGGAAGCTCAATAAGATCACGAAAAAGGACGTCTATCCTCTACCTCGTATCGACGATACGCTCGACTGTTTGAAGGGCGCCAAGTTCTTTTCTTCCATGGACCTCTGTTCTGGCTATTGGCAGATAGAAGTAGACGAGGCGGATCGGGAGAAGACGGCATTCATAACCCCCGAAGGCTTATATGAGTTCAAAGTCATGCCGTTTGGACTCTGCAATGCCCCTGCGACCTTCGAAAGAATGATGGACAATTTGCTACGCCATTTAAAATGGACAGTGTGTCTTTGCTATTTAGACGACATCCTAGTATTTTCAGAAACTTTTGAAGACCATCTCACCCGACTAAGGCTTGTTTTGAAATGTCTTCAGGAAGCTGGTCTTGTACTCAACCCAAAGAAGTGTCTATTTGCGGCCAAAGAAGTAAAAATACTGGGTCATCTTGTTTCTAGTAAGGGCGTCCGTCCAGATCCCGACAAAGTGAAAGCCGTAAGCAATTTTCCAACTCCAAAGAATGTACATGATATACGAAGCTTTCTTGGACTTTGCTCATACTTCCGAAGATTTATTAAGGGCTTTTGTTATCTCGCAGAACCCTTGCAGTTGCTTCTAAAAGGTGATGCGAAGTTTCATTGGGGTCCTGAAGAGGCCAAATCCTTCAAAAGTCTGAAGTCAGCTCTCACTTCTGATCCAGTATTAGGAATGTACGACGAAAGCGCCCCTACAGAGATTCATACAGATGCCAGTGGGTATGGTATTGGGGCAGTCCTCGTCCAAATTCAGAACAATGCCGAAAAAGTTATAGCTTACGCCTCAAGAACCTTGGCAAAAGCCGAAAAGAATTATTCCACCACAGAACGGGAATGCCTTGCCATTGTATGGGCTATCAATAAATTCCGGCCGTATCTATTCGGAAAACATTTTACTGTTGTTACAGATCATCATTCACTATGCTGGCTTATGAGTCTAAAAGATCCTTCAGGAAGACTGGCAAGATGGGCCCTTCGACTTCAAGAACATGATTTTTCAGTGACATATAAAACCGGTAAGAAGCACGGGGACGCTGACGCACTCTCGAGAAATCCAGTGGACGAAGAAACTGAGACGTCAAACAAATTTCTCGCTGTGACTACAAGTATGAACCTTGCGATTGAACAGAAGAAAGACCCAGATCTCGCAAAAATTATTCGTTCGAATAACCGCTCCAACGCAGATAAAAGAGATTTTGAATTAATTGACGGAGTACTATGTAGAAAGAATTTTGACCCTGATGGAAAAGCGTGGCTGCCAGTCATTCCTAAACATCTACAAGTGGACATACTGAGACATTTTCACGACGCTCCCACCGCAGGACATCTTGGTTTTGCAAAAACTTATGACAGAATCCGCAAAAGGTTTTACTGGCCTGGGATGTACAGAAATGTTGTTCGATATGTGATGCACTGTCGAGAATGCCAGAGGAGAAAATCCGTTCCTCAACGACCTCCTGGACGCTTAGTTTCCATTCCTCCAGCTATAGCACCTTTCCATCGCATTGGGGTCGATCTTCTAGGAAGATTTCCGAAGTCTACTCGTGGGAACAAATGGATCATAGTCTGCACGGATTACTTCACGAGATATGCAGCAACTAAAGCCTTACCGAGCGCTGAAGCCGAAGAAGTAGCGAAGTTCTTGCTCGAAGAAATTCTCTTAAGGCATGGGGCTCCCCGAGTAATTATCACAGACCGTGGAGCTGTCTTCCAATCCAAACTTGTTTCCGCTCTCGTCGAATTGTGTAATATCGATCATCGGATGACGACAGCATATCACCCTCAAACAAATGGACTGACGGAGCGGTTTAATAAAACTTTGGCTGACATGTTGTCCATGTACGTGGAAACAGAACAGAAGAATTGGGATGAAATTCTACCATTTGTAACCTTTGCTTACAACACCGCTAAACAGGAAACGACGGGTTTCACGCCTTTTTATTTACTTCACGGACGTGAGGCTGAAACGACGCTGGACACAATGTTACCATTTTGCCCTGATGATGTCGACGACGATCACCTCGCCAAGATGATTGTCAGAGCTGAAGAATCAAGGCAGCTAGCCCGAGTGCGAACTCTGGAAGCCCAAGATAAAGACCGTCGACGTTACGACGCCAGACACCGAGTAGTTTCTTATGCTCCTGGAGATCTCGTATGGGTGTATACTCCAGTCCGGAAAGTCGGCCTCTCCGAAAAGCTTTTAAGAAGGTATTTTGGACCATATCAGGTTTTACGTCGTTTATCAGACGTCACCTATGAGGTACAAGATTTTGATCCTGCCTCGCGAAGAAGAAAACCAAGAGACGTTGTCCATGTACTGCGTATGAAACCCTACCATGATCCGGACAAGCAGATTGAGAACACAAAAAATCAGGATGATGTCGTTCTTCCTAAAACGAACGATACTTACAAGGGACCCATGACGCGTTCGAGGACTAGAGCTTCAACCCAGAAGTCCTAAAACAGCGAGACGCTGTTCTTTGAAAGGAGGGCAATGCCACAAAGTCAGCTTTCTTTGTAGCCGGCGTGGCGTAGAGGTATGTCTCTGGACTGTCACCCAGACGACCTCAGTTCGATTCCAGCCGGGGGCAAGTGAATTTAAAGACTCTAAAAATTATTTCTAAATTCTTATAATCATCTTTGCATATTTAATTTCCTATTCTAGCAGTTTCTAGAATATTCTAATTTATGTTAATCGTGTATTCTGGAATATTCGAATATTGTATATAAGCGACTTGTTCCTCAGTTTGTGTATGTTCTCAGCCGAGTGTAGCTGTGTCACAAGTTTGTCCTACTAATAAACTACGTTTGTTACTTAACTTCGAGTGTTCACTTTGACCCTTCACGACATCTGTGTGACAATATGAAGATATGTCAAGACCCTGTGGTGACAAGTAATAATAATAATAATAATAATAATAATAATAATAAAGAGTCAGAAAAAATGAAAAACAAATGTTAATAAAGACAGTTTTTTGTTTATTTGTTTAATTCTAACACACACACACACACACACACACGCACACACACATATATATATCAGACTTTAAAATAAAGGTAATTGAGTCCGTGTTTTGTCTTGGATTGGGGTTGAATATGTTTTACTTCGCACTTGATCTACGAAATAATTACTGGCGACGATATGGGATTCACTCCTGAAGGTGGTCCGGAAACAGGCAATCTCAACTGTGATTCCCCGCCGAGAGATGGCTTTCCCTCTTCGATAACCTACCGAAATACATAATCTTGCTGAAGATACGTGTTTGAACTACGTCTGTTAGTACAATCTTCGAAAAATCTGAAAATTGGAATGCAAAAGTTTAAAGGGATTTAACAGTATAGGCACGGCAATGTTTTTATTCATTTTTAGTTAAATATTGTTCAAAATTTCCGGAAGATCGTCTCAATTTTGAGGCAAATAAAATTATAAATAAATGAATTTTTAAGTTTCCCACGCTTTCTTTTTTTATTGCATATATATGTCTTTATATTTAAAATTTATGTCGAGATGAGATAAAATTGAATAGAGAAGATCGAAATTTGTATTTATAAATGAACAATCTTCTTTAAACGTATGTACAAACTGTGAACAAATTTACTACATGATAAATGATAAGATTAAAAAAAAAAAAAAAAAAAAAAATACTTTTATTAAAATAAAATTGAGTACCATGATTTAACACACATAAAAAAATATTCGCTTTCAATTTTAAAACAAGGAAGAAAAATCATGCGGCTCAGATAGATTATTAATACTTTTCAACAGTATGAAATCACTGCATAATTTAACCTTCAAAATTTTGAAGGATACAGTCGGTAACAAAAGTGTCCGAACACTAGCAAAAATTCCTATGTAAAAAATGTACACTTCCTACGGTTCTGTTAAATACATCCTTATCGAATCATGTTCTTATACTGACTAAGAAGAGGATTCGACAAGGATTTATTTAACAAAACCGTATTAAGTGTACTTTTTTTACATAGGAATTTTTGCTACTGTTCGGACACTTTTGTTACCGACTGTACGTTCGCTTTAGCTCAGTTGGCAGATTCGAGCTCGTAATCGGACGATTGTAGTTCAATACTCAATATGGCAAGTACTTCATGCTCTGTAAAAATAGAGGCTCTAGGAATACCGAAGGGAGGTCGCCATTCTCTCTACGAAGGATAAAATTTGCGACGGCATATCTCCGGACTGCCCCCAGGAGTAACTAAAGACAATAATTAATTACATAGCTGCTTCAGTTATTATTTTCTGACACCAGTATCTTTATATAGATATTTACTATGGAATTTTGTAACAGTTTCCTATGAATAAATAAGAAGAGACATTCTAAAATAAAAAAATAAAAAAATACCAGTGTCAAAAAGTCGTATTGATTGGTAGCTAAGATTAATTACCATCTGAGTACCTCTAGTGCAACGTAAATCCACTCAGGCCTGAACTTCAATCTTCAAAATTTCAAAAAATCACAAATACAGACCATCTACTCTCGTAAATTTTTCTCTAAGAGGAAGAGAAATAATTAATTTATTAATAAATTCAATATACAGACGTCAGATTCATTAATTTCATGATTACACATCGCATGAGATCTATTTAGGTGAAGCCTAAAACAAATTTATTACGCTTCAAAAATTTCATTTTGTCTGTATTTCCCAACTTACTGTCGCTGTTATAAAATAATTATACATTTATTATTCAAAACCATAAAGAATTCGCAATGACAGTATCTATGAGTGAAAACATAATAGAGTAAGCATAACTGAATCTCAACAGGTAAAAAGAAATGTCGTTGTAGCTGATTGGATTGCATTACAGGTAAATAGTTGGCCTTTGGCAAAGATCTGGGAGTCATCCCTGTAGGTGATTTAGAGACATAACATTATAATTTTGATGTTCCACGGAAAGATCCCCTTTTTGTTACTACGGCGAGAAGCTATAATGTCGAGTATCGGACAAAACAAAATAAGGAAGATTAGGTTACTATAATCCCTCGGACCCTTCGTAGAATAATCAAGAGAGGCATAACCCTTCAAACACACTCCGACAATCAGTGCTGTTTCACTGTCGGTGTCCCAGTGGAAATCAAATTTGACCATCTAGTCCAATACAGAACCCATAAAAATTTTGAAAGAAAAAACTCTTAAAAACGTCTCGAAATTATCTCACGAAGTGAATTCTTATTCCCTTTTGCTTTCTAAATTTGGAAAATTATTGAGCTGTGTCTACTAAGGGTCTCGCTTTAAAAGTAGAAAATGAGTTAATAGTGGACATGGCTGTTCACAACTCGGTCATGGCGACAATTTTTGGCACCTGTAGTGGACACCCTTAAATAGAATACATGTTAATATGAAATTTAAAATGTAACACAATAAATAAATTCAGAACATTATTTTTAGTTGTATGACAGAAATGGTTATATAAAAACATAAAAAATAATCAGAGACAAAGTGAGCAAAATTTCATTTCCTTAACACGTTAATCGCCACGATAATATCAGAAAAATTTTCACATGGGCCATGGTAACTTTATTAGACAATTTAGTTAAAAATGCGTGTTAAAAATGCGTCAGGCACATATGACTGACATGGTGATTAACGTGTTAATAATTACTCGGCGTATATCATATTCCTTTTAGGGTTATTTCCTAGTTAAAAATGCGTGTTAAAAATGCGTCAGGCACATATGACTGACATGGTGATTAACGTGTTAATCAAAACTGCAAGAAAAAATACGCAAAATGAGAGAAAGTTTATTTTGTTCACAGTTAAAATATTCGTGTTCTAAAACTAATAGCTGGAAATTATTATAGTTTGGCATATTATGAGTACAGGAGTGAAATACCAACATTGAATGTAGCTCGAATTTACGCAATATTAAAAAGCTTGTTTTCGGTGTTTAAATATAAAAGTGTCCACGATGGGTGATTTTACTGTAATTGGTGATTTTTAGCTTATCTCCAAATTCTTATGCAGTTACTGTCATTCACTACGGTATGTTTGTGAATCTCAAGCTAATAAAAAATGCGCCTCCATTTTAAGGTAACTATAAGTCTTTTCATTTGTCTCTCCGTGGCTCAGTTGGTTAAAGCGCCATGTTAGTAACGCGGTGGTCGAGCGTTCGATACCCCGAAGGTCCGGGGTGTTAATTTTTGCAGATAATTTGTAGAAAAGATGTCAATTGATAAAAAAAAATTTTTCGTTAACTACATAATATCCTAAGAATTTTTGAAGAGTTTTTTTAAGAAGCTTTTTTTTATGTTCGAATGCTGAAATTAAAGGTAAAAATTTAGTATTCAAACATAAAAATGTTTTATAAAAATTAACTCATCGATAAATTCACAAAGTAGTACACAAACATATTTAAAATATTTTTTTTTAACTCAAAATTAAAAAAAAAAAAAATGTTTGTATGCATATTTTTATAATTCTAAAACAATTATGCAGTTATTTACAAAAAAAAAAAAAAAAAAAAAAAGTTTATATGCATATTTACGATTGTAATGACCGATAGATGGCACAACCAGAACAATAACTAATGGCCATCATAGCAATGCATCGGTCATGGGTCAAATACCTCAGAAACGCTTAAGCATTCGTGTATCGAATCTTCGACTGCCTTACCGCCTAGACTTTCGTGGTTGATAAAAGAGTATAAAGTATTTTCCGCATAAATTTATCATTTCACCTTAATACAAAAAAAAAAAAAAAAAAAAAAAAAAAGATTGCAAAATCATAACTTCGAAACGATTTATGTGATATGATACAGTCGGTAACAAAAGTGTCCGAACACTAGCAAAAATTCCTATGTAAAAAAAAGTACACTTCATACGGTTTTGGTAAATAAATCCTTTTCGAATCCTGTTCTTAGTCAGTGTAAGAACATGATTCGATAAGAATTTATTTAACAAAACCATATGAAGTGTACTTTTTTACGTAGGAATTTTTACTAGTGTTCGGACACTTTTGTTACTGACTGTACATTAAGAATTTGGGTTTTAAAAGTTTTTTCAAATAGATTATTTTTTTTATTTGAAGTTCATAGATAATAATAGTCATACATTTTATCTTGCAGGTTGCATAGTTATATTTTTATCTCAAGTTCCAATAAGTCTTATTTCAGTAAAATGGAAAAAAAAAAAAAAAAAAAAACTATATAGCGAAAACAATATTAGAAATTTGTTTTTTCGAAGTATCGAGGATTAAAAAAATAATTTTATTGTACATTTAAATAATTTAAAATGAAAGTTTAAATCAGATTACTAAACTTGACTCTTTTTTTTCCTTACACATAAGAAATAAGGAACATTTTCCTCATATACATAAAATAGTGCAACATCTTATGCAACCCTAGTATCCCATTCAATATCTGATATACAGTTATAAGGAACACTGATAAAATCTTTTATCTCATAGGTAACATTTATGGATTTAGTGGGGGTAAGAAATGTAGTCATTCCGGGTTTACGAGGAAACATTAGCCGTCTAATAGCTTATGACTCAAGGAATGTAATCATCATTTGGTTGAGATATATGAGTATCGTGAAGAAAGAACATGATTCTGACGACAACCAAACACGTGTTTAATTTGTGAAAATGGCAGTGTGGGTATGATAAGGTAAGCAATGTTTGCATGCTAATTTGGCGCCTGAGATTTAGTGTTTTTTTTTTCCTTTTTTTTCTGTTTTCATATATATATATATATATATTAAATACATTTGGCTAGATAATAGATTTGTATAATTCTCTGAGTGTAGATCATAAAAAAAAAAATAATAATAATTAAACTGTGTAAATATGTTTGCTATATGAAACGTATAAAAGAAATATTAGATTTTTTGTAAGGTTTAATACGGGATTTCTAATTAACCTTACTTTGTAGAAACTAGTGGATTAAAATACCAATGGAAAGATGTTTAATAATTATTATTATTGTTTAGTTTACTTAGCCACTTACATAAGGAAAATATAATCTATGAAAAACAGTATATAATCCGTATTTTCCTGTTAAGTTTTCCTGTTAAATTAGTTTAAATTTAACTTTTTATCTTGTCTCTCAACGAAGAGAAGCGACCAATAAAGACTCTGTACTGATTTCTTTTCACACAATGCTAATTTCAAAATAAAATGTAATTAGTTAAAAGAAATCATAGTAATATATAATTCTCATAAAAATTAAATAAGTCAATATTGAAATTCAGTGCACTGTAACAATGGGTGAAATTTAAAGAGATTTACCTAAAAAATTACCTAAAATATAAAGTATGTAGTTTATAAATTCGACAAAAAAAAAAAAAAAAAAAAAAAAAGTCTCGGTTAAAGAACAAAATTTCTAAACAATAAACAAAGGACATGACACATTTAAAATGCGTTGAGTAAGTACTGCAATACAGTAATTTAAATTTTTTTAAGGTATATTATATTTTACGTAAATGAAGCATGAAGTAATAAAAAGTACAATGATTTTAAATTCTTAAATTTTGTTCTGTATGCGATGTTAACTGTTAGTAATACTTCGTTAATACTAGTGAGGCTAATTGGAAAAAAGAAAAAAAAATAGAGAGAGATAGAGAGAGAAACATTTTTTTGTATCTTTTAAAACGCCAAATTTTCGTAAAAATGATAAATTAACTGTATATCTATAATTAATAAAACTTAATTAATAATAAAAAATAATTAAACAAGAATGACACCGACTTTTATCCGGATGAGGAAAAATTCTAAAACTTCCATTTTTGGTAGCTTTTTTTTTTTTTTTTTTTTTTTGTCTGGATACGCATATTAACATATGTTTAAACATTAAAAAAAAGTAATTAAAGAAGATAAAAATTATGAATCAAATAAAATAATAATAATAATAATAATAAACGCAGAGAAAAAAAAAAAAAAAAAAAAAAACTAGTAAAATACAAAAATACAATTAATGATTTATTTAAAAAATCTTTTAGATAGTAATAACTGCTAAATATTTGTATTTTTAAAATAAGAATAATAATAAATTAAAAGAGAAAAATCCGAATATAATATTTCATTTATCATATTTTTTAAAAAGTAAAATTTTCAAAAGTCATTAAAATTTAATACAAATTTAATATAAAATAATTAAAAGATATTAATAGCATAAAAAATAGTAAATGCACTTGCTTAAATTAATTTCTTCATTTTCGACCCTTCTTCTATAAACTAAAGATTAAAACAAACTGTTGCAAAATTGCAAAATGCTATATAAAAAAATATAAAGGTAAACTGAATAGTTTCAGAAAAATGATATAATGTAAGGTTGCATAGAATAGATTAATAACACGTAGAAAATATAGAAAATGATTTACAAACAAAAATGTAGACAAGCTCCCAATATTACCGTTATTGAAATTCATAAAGGTCAGTTGATCTTGAATAGGAAACAAGTTAATATTACGGCAAACAGAAGGAAATGAAGTATATAGAGTCATTTCCCATTTACAAGAATACATATGCTTTCTAATAGCTTCTGACTTTAGGAAAGTAATCATCATTTAGTTTACATATTTGTCTCCCTGTGAAACTCCCTATGGAAAGTCATAAGGGAAAAGTGAAAAATGCGAGTAATTTCTGAGAATCGCAATTTTTGTGCATTAACGGAACATTCATTCATCTAGAATAGATTTATTCTTTTGAAATTAGAAAATACAGATTCAAAATTATTTAATTTTTGGGCATTTTATTTCAATAAACGTTAAATTAAATTAAATTAAATTAAAAATAATACTTTCTATGCACATTAAAATCGGATTAAAAATAAGTTTTATTGATTCTGTTTACTATTTAGTTATTGAGTTTAATGTAAAATGTATTTATGGTCAACTAAAACACTAAGGATAATCGCTTAAAACTAATTTCATATCTTCTTTCATACGTCAAAAAATTAAATTTAAAATAATACAATCAATCGTAAAGAAAATAAAACATTTATGTAAAAGTAAATCGAAAATTATTGCAGAAATGAAATGTAAAATTCTTTATATATATATATATATATATATATATATAGGGTGATTATAATTAAAGTTATGATTTCAAAACGCTATAATTTTAGAAGTACTGTTTAGAATAACTTGACAGTTTACCATAACAACAGTTAGGCAATGGGATTTTTTTTTTTTTTTTTTTTTTTTTTTTTTTTTTTTTTTTGGCAAAAGGAAAAAAAAACAGTACCGTTAAACATCCGTAAGATGTTTGTTTCATGAAGCTCCTCCTCTTATCTTGTCACTATCGCTATTTCCGCTGTAAAAAACGTATTCTTGTCTTTTTGCTAAAAAAGTTGTTTTAAACCTTTAATGTCTATCGTTTCCTGCTATTCCATTCTATTACTAACGACATTCCTGAGTATAATGAATCTAGTTAGGCATTTCAGTTGAGATTACCTTGACAGCGCCATCTATAGGCACGATTTATAAATATTTTTTTCCTTCGCCAAATGCAATTCCATTGCCACGTGATTGTTCTGGTAAAATATCAAGTCATTTTGACCGTTAGTTTTAAAATTATAGCCTATTGAAATCGTAGAACTGGATTCGACAAGGATTTACTTAACAAAACCGTATGAAGTGTACTTTTTTTAGATAGGAATTTTTGCTAGTGTTCGGACACTTTTCTTACCGAGTGTAGTATTCCTGAAAAAACTTATATATTTGTCTCGTCGGCATGTGTAATCGTATTATCGTGACACTCTTGGTTCGAGTAGTTTTTTTTTTTTTTTTTTTTAAGAAACGTTTGTGGATTGGAACCTGAATGTTTATTTACGAATCAGTCACCTCATACAAAACTGTCAATGTTTTCATAAAAATATGTATATTCCTACGGTTGTATAAGGAAGTCATGTGGTATCCACATTAGAGTTTTTTTCTTTCATTTACTACAATTGAATAGAATAGGTACATAGAAAGATTATCAGTCAGTAAATATATTTTACACATTTATTTTAGTAAAAAACCGTTAAATAAGAAATTATAAGGTTACGTGGTTCACTGAATATATATATATATATATATATATTTAAGAAAATTGATCTTACTCATATTATTAATGTATTTGAAGAGCTTGTTTCCAAATGGCGTTAAGTCATTTTTTTCAGTTATTGAAAAAACGCGATTTTGTTCTGCAAGATTTATTATTGAATTTAAGGAAAAGATAATTTTTCCCAGTAATCTATGGATGATAATAACACTAAATTACTTGCTTAAAAAAATCCTGACAGTATAGTTATTTAGAAATAAAAAAAGAAAGAAAGGACTTAACTCCTTTTGGAACAAAACTATGACTTACGTCCTTTTGGCACAAACAAATAACGAAATGAAATGACTTACTTCCATTTGAAAGTAATCCAAGTATTTTTTTTTCATGTAAATACAAATAAATTTCAGCTATACAATCTTGGAAGGTAGTTAGTTATTAAAAATCTTCATTTACAAATTCTATTTCTTAATCCGACGGTTTAAATAGCTTATCGATCGGACAATTAGATTTTTTAAAATTAACTAAAGTATTAATAAAAGGTGGCAACAAATCACAAGAATTTTATCTTCGCAGACAACTGTCTGGGCAATGTAGCGGAAAGAAAAAAAAATCTGCTTATGAATGAGGTCACATATTTTGGTACTGGGATTAAAAATTTCAAATTTCAAATTTTAAAATTCTTCAATTTTTTTTTTTTTTTTCAAATTCTTCGAAACTTACTATACTGCTTGAAAATCACAACACAAAGTTGCAGTTCAATTTCATCGATTTCGGAGAATAAACAAATAATTGACATTTTAAATGCAAATGAAATTTTATTCTAATACGCTTATTTCAAATTCTAATTATGATTAAACTAGTAAAGCCCCGGTTCGGGAACGAACCGAATTCCGAATGCGGGAAAAGTTTCAAAATCAAACTTGAAATGTACAAAACACGTCCTGATGCTGCCTACGTGCCAATAGATCAAAGTTTGTTAACGAAACCATTTTTTAATTCATGAAATCAACGAAGGCTTTTCTCGCTTCGCTGGTCACTATATTTAAAGGAAACTCTTTTCTATATCGCTTTACAAACGAAAATAAAATTTAAAGAAATCATGAAACTGTTTTAAAGACTTCTTTGATTCCCCGTAGCCTTCAGCAGGAACCCACTCATTCACAGACTCGTGTCTTCGAATGAGTGCACACAGGTAATAGGTTATTACTTACAACCTTTGAATAAACACCATAAAATACAATAAACTCGCAACAATTGTTTCGGGTCGAAAAAACACACGACCCTTCATTAGGCGAATAAAGTAAGCACGAGTGCTGCAGTCAAAGCCACTCGTGCTTACTTTATTCGCCTGATGAAGAGTCGTGTGTTTTTTCGACCCGAAACAATTGTTGCGAGTTTATTGAATTTTATGGTGTTTATTCAAAAGTTGCAAGTAATAATTTTTACAACGCCAGTTTTGTGATGCTTCTTTATTAAACAGGTAATAGGTGTCTGTCCCTATTACTTGTGACAATAGCTTACCAGTGGACTTCCATTTGGGCACTTATCAGATGAAAGTTACGAAACGGACCGTATCGAAAAAATTGAAGTAGCCATTTTATATTTGAATCCCAGTTACATCTAAACAACACTATACGTGGTGTACATAATATTTTCTTTCACGCTATTTTCTTCATTTATTTGATTTATTCGATCAACCATAAAATGAAAACAATTTCACACCAAATATAATATTACAATGTGCTATGATCAGCTATGTCTATCGCCTGAGACAATTAATTTTTGTGGCTATAATAGTAGTTGAAATAGTTAACAGTAGTTGCTATATAGAAAAATAAATAATGAAATATGTAAACCTGATCACGGTACAGCCTAAATATAGCTCCTCTTGGAAACTTTTAAATTTTTATCGTTACTTTAGACAAAGATACATAATTTATGTTATTATTATTATTATTATTATTATTTTGTTTGTTTTTTTTATTTTATTTTCGTTTTTTTTTCTTTTATTTTCTGTTTTTCAACATTTTATAATTTACTTATATTTTTTATGCGCTACTTGACTTAAAGTGGCTTTTACGAAAGTGGAGTCCTTGGCGAAAAATGTCCGATCTATTTCCGCATCAAAATTTTAAAAATTACCCAGGATTATCAATTATCGAAAGTAAAGCTATTTATTGTAATTCTGAATTAAATTTCATGCCAAGCGCGATTCATCTATTTAACATACTATTTAAACAAAGGGGGGGGGGGAATCTAAATATGAGGCATATTATTTTTATTTTTATTTTATTTTTTACTCCATTTTCATTTTTTTTTATGTGCAGGAGCAAATTTAATATTTATTTATTTATTTATTTTTCGCGTGAAAGCATATTTTATTTTATGGTTAAAAAAAAAAAAAATAATAATAATAATAAAGAAAATAAGAAAGAAAATAATTTTTTTTTCTTTTTTTTTTGGGGGGGGGGGGCAACAATTAAAAATTTAAATGTCCATTTGTAAAGCTATCAGGGTATTATTTTTACATTTTAATTAATTTCAAAAAATCTAATCAAAATTTAGTTACAATTAAAATACCAAATGAAGAAGCATTTTTCCTGAATCCACTTATCGATCGGACAGATTTTCTAAAATTAACTAAAGTATGAAAAGCTGGTGACAATTTTTTTAAAAGCTGGTGGCAACGACACACAGATAAACAGAAGAAAATCTCTCTTAGCCAATCAGCTTGCGTCTAGCAACGGACAAACTGGAAGAAAACTCTTTTAGCCATTTATGTAGAGAGAGAATATTTTTAATACATCATTCGAAAGACATTTTGAAGTAATTTTATATTATCGAAAGTTCGAATCGAGATTTCACCTGATTTACACGTTTTAAGGTGTCCTGAATAGGTTTTCTTTTGTATTTCAGCTGCTAATTAAAATAATTTTATAAGTAATACATCATTTGAAAGCTTTGTTAATTTGGAATTGAACAGTACATTACAGAAATTTCCACCGCCAGATGGCGCTGTAATATTTTAAAATTTCAATATTTCAAATTTTAATTATGATTAAATTATTTTTAATACATCATTCCAAATATATTTTAAAGTACTTTTATATTATTGAAAAAGGAATTCGACATTTCACCCGATTTACACGTTTTGAGGTCTCCTGATTAGGTTTTCTTTTGTATCTCAGCTACTAATTAAAATAATTTCATAAGTAATACTTCATTTGAAAGGTTTGTTGATTTGAAATTAAACAGCAGATTACAGAAATTTCTACCGCCAGATGGCGCTGTAATATTTTAAAATTTCAATATTTCAAATACTAATTATGATTAAATTATATTTAATGCCACATTTAAAAGATATTTTAAAGTTATTTTATATTATCGAAAGTGGAATTCGAGATTTCACCTGATTTACACGTTTTAAGGTGTCCTGATTAGGTTTTCTTTTGAATCTCAGCTAATTGAGTTATACCGTTCAAAATTGGTATATGTAGGTTAATTTGGAGGGGCTGGAAGGGTGTGGAAGGAATAGGCGCACAGGACTGCGTTGCCGAAGGCAGTGGGGACCCGGTCCGACATTTTACCCGATGAGAATTTTTTAATTTTCTTTTCTTAAGAACAAAAGTTTGATTTCAGAAAGAATATATGCGCGCAGCGCACTTATATCTTCACACGTGCTCGTTCAGGGCGCATGGGTCAGCAGTATCGAAGGTAGTGGGGACCTGGTGTGAGTTTAAATTCGTTTTTTTAATAATGAAAGTTTATGAGTAATAGCATGGAATTTTGAGAAATCATTAGGAAGGTGAAGGAATACGCGCGCGCAGCGCACTGGTCTACGCTACCGAGGGCAGTGGAGACCCGGTGTGAGTTTTTACCCGATCACAAATATATATATATATATATATATATATATATATATTATTTTCTTAAGAGTAATGTTAATGAGTGATAATATACAATTTTGATAATTCATTCATTATAGTGATTCATTTAAAAATATTGACCCGCTAGCGGGCGAAGGCAGAGACTACCCGGTGTGAGATTTTAACCAATCAGAAATTATTATTATTATTATTTTGTAATTCATTTTCTTAAGAATAAAAGTTTATAAGTAATAACATGGAATTTTGAGACAACATAAGGGTGGTGAAGGAATACACGCGCGCAGTGCTCATATATATGCCTTCGTTCGCGCGAATCGCGCAAGGGTCTACGCTGTCGAAGGCAGTTTGGACCCGGTGCGCCATTTTGCCGATCAATTTTTTTTTCTCTTTTTTTATCACGTGATAAAAAATTAATGCAATTTTGAGAATTCATTAATTATAGTAATTCATTTAAAAATAGTGACCAGCGAAGCGGGCATAGCCTGCTAGTGTTTAATAAACGGCACATGTTTTCTCTAAAGAGATTTATTCTTCCAAAATTAGAAAATACGCATGGAAAAGCATGTAATTTCTAAAATGAAATTATGAGAAACAAAAATTAAACCTTACATGAAAAACATATTTTCTATAGAAGTTAAAATAAGACTAATATAACAGTTCTTACAATAATTGTATAGCATTTAGATAACAATGGGGAAGGGGGGGAGGAATGCAAAAATGAGCTATCACAATATTAGATGCAATATCTTACAATAAATTTCCAATATTTTATACTCGTTTTAAAACTTAAACCAAAAATTATATCGAGATATTTTAATATGATAAGTATAAGTATCTCTAGGATCATTATAAAATTGAATAATAATAATAATAATAATAATAATAATAATTATATATATATATATATATATATATATATATATATATATATATATATATATATATATACGACTGTAAGATTTAGAAAATGACTATCGAACAAAATTTTTTCTGAATCCAACTATCACTCTAGTTGAAATCCATAATGTTCAATTGGTATTGAAAAGTTTATATGTTTATACTTCGGGATTATTGAAGGAAATAATAAATAGGGTGTTATTTCCCATTTACAAGAATACATATGCTTTCTAATAACTTCTGACTTTAAGAATGTAATCATCATTTATTTCACATATTTCTCTCCATTTCTAAAACTCGAAGGGAAGCGTGAAATGTCCTATAAATCTATGGTCATTGTATTTTAATGAATAATAAACAAACGTTCAATCCTCCAGGACAAAAATATTCTTTTAAAATTAGAAAACACAATTGCACGTCGATTAAATTTTAGGAAGTGGCATTCCAAAGATCATTAAATTTCTAAAAAAATGCATATAAAACAAAATAGAAATCTATAGAAATCAAAAATTTTTAAAAATCATATCGTGCAATATCAGTTTATAAATTCTTGTATTATGGAAACTAATATAAAATGTATTGATGGTTTAAGAAATTAATAAAAGTAGTATTTTAAAATAAGTTTTCTATCTTCTTTCCTCATTCTACAAACTAAACCAATATCTATATGTATATATATATACATTCAAATATTTTAAATTGTTATGAAGTTATCTCTACACTGTAAAATAATATAAAACTAGATTAAGGTCAGTGACAGCTAAAAAGTATTCCAATCACTGACCTTCCTTAAAAATAAATATTTAAAAATAAGTTTTCTATCTTCATTCCTCATTCTACAAACTTAACCAATATCGTTATGTATATATATATACATTTAAATATTTCAAAATGTTATGAAGGTATCTCTACACCGTAAAATAATATCACAATAGATGAAGGTCAGTCACAGCTAAAAAGTATTCCAATCACTGACCTTAAAAATAAAGTCATATCTATAAATCTGATATGCTTTTTTTTTTTTTTTTTTTTTTTTGTTCTGAGAGTAGAAAATGATCTTCAATAAACCGTCAGTACTTCGAATTTTACAACAATTTGTTACAAAGACGGGTACCGTATCCTTATCTCTATGAAGATAGACTGCCTGCATAATTAAACCGTAATAAGGACAGTTAGACCGTTTAATTAAACTGTCAAATCTGAGAATTTTACAGAAATTTCTTACAGTAAAAAATCATAACAAAAATTTAAACTTAAAATACATACAGTGCAAAATCGTAACAAAAATTAAAACTCACTATCGTATACATTAAGTATACGACAGTGAGGCTTTAGAAAATGATTGTAAGACAAAAGTTTTGAATAAATACAACTATTATTCTCGTTGCAAAATGATAAGGTCAGTTGGTACTGAACCGAAAACATTTTTTATGCTTAGTGATAAAGAAGGAAATTAAGGATATCGAGTCATTTCCAATTTACAAGAATACATCTGCTTTTTAATAGCTTCTGACTTTAGAAATGTAATCATATTTTTATTTCACTTTTTGCCTGCTTATGTAAAGCCATAACATAAACTAAGAAATATGTGCCTATTATGTGACAATTGCAAATTAATGTATAATAAACGGAACATGCATTTGATTAGGATAGATTTAGTCTTTCGAAATTAGGAAACGCATTTGCAAAAGTATTTAATTTTAGGAAATGACATTCCCAAATACATTAAATCAAATTTCATTTAAAACAGAATCTCTCTCTGGATTTCGAAATGAGATTAAAAAATAAATTCCTACATATTCAGAAAACAAGTCGTAATGGGATTGTAAAATTTTTAAAGTTTATTTCAGTCTTTTTAATTAGGTATTATTGAAGAATCTTATTTTATCACGATCATAAAACAAATTCTTAAGAATTCAAGAACTCGTAATTGGTTCAATTTTTTTTTTTTGCTAGATGAAGTAAGTGACTCATGTTTGTGAGGCAGTAAATTTATTTATGCATCTATGCGTATTTTTTATTTTTAGTAAATCTACTTTATTATTTTTTCATCTCTTTCAAGAGCTTTTTAAAAAATATTATTAGCGGAATGTTTTGTATTTTACAAATATAAGGATTTCTTGTAAAGAAAAAAAATAGAGATAAGTTTTATTTTTTATTTTTATAAAAGAAAGTCAAATAAAAGTTGGATGAAAAACATGATATCGACAATTTATTTCGATACGCGTAAATTATAAATGATTATAAAAACGTTTGATTGGTTTAGGTGTTTTTTTTTTTTTTTAATATTACATTAATGCTGCTATGGGCAGTTGGTGACAGTCTGGGAATCACCCCTAAGGGCGATCCGGAGGCATGTCATTACAATTTTGATCCTCCATGCAGGGAATGCTCACTCGCCTCAGTGACCCCAAAGGTATAATTATTTAAAGGAAATGTAATTAATTAAAAAAAAAGAAAATGTTAAAAATTGTGTAGCCTAAATAATACATCTGTAACAAGATATAATGTTACATTTTACTATATATATATATACAGAGTGAGAATGAGAAAGAGAGAGAGAGATGAATACGTTTCTGCGATTTAAAGTGTAAATCTGGCCATTAAAATATAATTTTTAATTAATTTTATGGAAATAAGAAGAATGTATTTGATTTGTGAATTTTTTTTACCTCCAATTTTTGGTGGATTTACATGTTCTGAGATGTTCTGAACACAATTTGAGCATTTTTAGAAAATTTTGTGGACGTCGTGGATCGATTTTGTGGATCTTACAAACCAATAAACTAAATTCAACCAAACTTGGTATTTAGTTGGACTTAGATAAACAAGTTCAGATTTCATATGGGGATTAATTACGCAACAAGTAGCGCTGCTGTACTATTTGTCTGTAATTTTTAAAATTTTGTATAGGACAAAATTTTGTATAAAAGTGCATAACAGGAATTACTTTTAAATGCTTAGAATGATACTTAAAATATAGATATATATTCTGATAGTAATAGTGTGGTGTTGAAAAACCACACCCGGATCCATAGTTGATTAGCTGTGATAAAATGCTTAAAAATGCTGAAGGAAACTCACTTTGTAGGTAAAGCAAAAGAAACAATCACTTGAACAGGCCCTTTATTAATAGCATTATGATAAAAGTAATTTTAATAAATATGCTACATCTTGTTAATTATTGAGAAAAAGATCAAAATTCCATACAGTAAATGGTACGGGGGGAGAGGAGGAGGTCGTCAAAATAACTTCCTTTTTAAGCAAAGACTATAGATCTGCCAGTCTCAGAGTAAAAAAAAAATGCTACCCGAAAAAGTTGGCATCGTTAAAATTCAGCCAAAAGAATGCCAAGCTATTTCTTTGTCTTTACAATATTTTAATACAAAATTTTTGAATCTAAATTGTCGTTACTAAAATCAGATCAACTTGGCATTAAAAAACTGCGCGAGGTGTCAATCAAAGTAACGGACAAAAACGGTTTTCAGAGGCGCGCCATAGAGACGGGATACATCCATTAAAATTCTATTTTTAGAACAATAATGATCTGCTCGAAAAAGTAATAATAGCTTTTAATGTAAACACAAGCATAATAAATATTAACTGAAATGACTATTTTTGTTTTATTAATACATACATATGCTAGAAATAAGCTGGTAACGAATTTTGAAATACATTCTCAAAATAAATAATTATAGCTAAAATGATTTAATTGTTTCGGGGAAGAAGTATAAACAAAATTACTTTTCAAAAACACCGATATAAAAATTGCTCCTTTTTATTCAAAGAACAATGTGCTTGTAACTATTGAAAGACAAAGAAACGCTATTTAATGAAACATTTTTGATTTGAAGAGAAAACGGGAAATTCTATATAATTAATTACTTGCATTATATAAATTTAAAAAGATTTTTTTTTATTAATCTATATTAATCTCTCTTTTTTGTTATTTATAAAATTTGAATAAATAAATAAACTTTTAAGGGACATATGTGTGAACACTCACAAATAGCCCAACAGGAAAATATTTTTCTACATGTAAGTGCATCGTTTCCTGCCACTGGGGGAATTACCCCAGGGTAACTTTTCAATATGGGTAACTTTAAAATGTATTTGAAATTGAATTTTTGAACCATAGACCTCTGGTGATTTAAAATAAAATTATCGCTCTTTAACAAAATAAATAAATAAATAAATACAAATAATATAATTACTAAAAATAAAAGAATCTTATCTGAGTTTAGCATGAAACTGAATTTCATTTCCTGTTATACTTCTCTCAGATGAAATTAATTATTTTATCTGTTAAATGTAATAGAAATTTATACTACATATATGGTCGATGGTCGAAGTATAAGTTCTAATAAAAACGTCTAAAATTAAACATGCACTGTAAAAAATAGGTTCTTAAAAATAAGTATATATTGTCTTAAAATAGCCCCGAAACAATAATTTGAAAACCCATGTACTCATTTTTGAGTATATTGACATGCTCAAAATTGGGGTTGACCAATAAGAATCCCAATATCCCCATTTTTGACACGTCAGTGTACTCAAAAATGAGTACATGGGTTTTCCAATTTAAGTATATATTTTTTCGGGGCTATTATGAGACAATATATATTTATTTTTAAGAACCTATTTTTTACAGTATGAGTTACTAATATAGATAATAAATTTTCTCGTTAATTTATTTTTTAAATGATTATTCAATGGTTATACTATTTTATACAAAAGTAGAACTTTTTTTAAGAATTAAGTTGACACGTAATTTTTTGTTTATTCGTAAAATTTTATGAAATTTTCTGGAGTTCTATAAGATTTACAGATATCAAGAAATTTTGAAAAGTGTAAAATATATATATTTACATTGCATTAGATAAAAGGGAATATATATTTTTGCCTCATTTTATATATAGCAAATGTATTTAAGATTATCATAATTTTAACGTGATGTGAGAAATTAAACTATGCCTGATTACAAAAGACAATATTTAAATAATTATAATATAATATCTTCACAATTTCAGAATTTTACTTAAATACACGCACATATATTTTTTGTTTGCCATTAATACAGAACGTTCTATAATAAGTCGTATAAATTTCTAACGACTGCATTTGTATTTTATATGATATTTTGTAAAATATATCTCAACAATTCGGGATAAAAGAAAAAAGAAAAAACATTTAATAGTTTTATTTTTCCTGAAAAAGATAAAAGGAAATCTTTGTAACACTGAGACAATTGCTATAAGCGATATACTTTAACTTAATCCACAGAGGACTTGTCCACTAATAAAGGAAATGACCATTCTATAATCTCTAAGGAGCAATAATCATGCCTTACCGAACTGTTCTCCCAGCATTTTCCCGTGCCACCCATACTCATAATTGAATAATGCCATAACGTAAATAAAATTCTACTACTCTTTCCTTATTGAACCCATTAGGTATCGGATCTGGGAAATTCGGTTCAGCTAGCAGAACTCCAGTCTTCTATCTGAATTATTATCGCGCAATTGAACTAATGACCGCAATGAATCTGGAGATTTATCTCATATGAGACAACATTTGGAATATTAGAAAGATTTAAAAGTAATTGTTTCAGTAGCATATGATTTTCAGTATTCCAGATTTTTTTATTACTATTTATTAGTAGCATTGTAAACATTTAAATTAATATATATATATATATATATATATATGTGTGTGTGTGTTTAAATTTATTTAAAAGCGTGCAATATTGATGTGTATTTAAATACTACAATTGAAAAAAATAAAATGTTCAGAAAAATATAAAACAAAATAGAATTTTGCTTAATAGGTTTGTTGATTAATGTAATATAATCTTGATTTTCGTCAAAAGTTAGCTTCTAATTGCAAAAAAAAAAAAAAAAAAAAAAAAAAAATAGAAAATGATACTAATGATAAAAAATCTGGAGTGACTCCACTCGACTTTCCGAACATTGAGTAACTAACAGTTTTGTAGATAAAATAAAGAAAGAGGTGTTGCTAAACAAACAAAAAAGAGAAAACCATAACAGAGTGTTTGAGTATTTTTCTCCATATATCACACGAGGTTTTATTTAACGCTACTGAACTTTGAGCCCTTAGATCATAAGAATAAAGAAATTTTCGTTGTGTCCCTGTAAAAATCTATAAATGCTAGATTCACCAAAATGCTTATAGTTAGTGCAACAGTGATTTATAATATTCATACAAATTTTCAGCTCAATTGAATTAGGCGTTTAGATGCTATCGCTGGTCTCATAGGCCATAAAGATAAAGAATTTTTCTTTGTGTCCCTGTAAAAAAACTGTAAGTGCTAGATTCATCAAAATTTATACAGTTGGTTCAAATGTGACCTATAATATGTGTACAAATTCTTTGCTGTGATTAATAAGGCGTTTAGACGCTATCACACTTTTAAAAATTTGGCAAAGAATTTTTCTTTGTGTCCCTGTAAAAAAACTATAAGTGCTAGATTCTCCAAAATCTATACAGATTGAGTATCTGTGACCTATAATATGTGTATAAAGTTTTTGCTCAATTGAATAAGGCGTTTAGATGCTATCGCACTTTTAAGATTTTGGTCCCTTGGCCATAATGATAAAGAATTTTTCTTTGTGTCCCTGTAAAAAAACTATAAGTGCTAGATTCACCAAAATCTATAGGGTTCGTACTATGGTGACTTACAATAGACGTACCAACTTTCAGCTTATTCGAACAAAGCGTTTAGACGCCAGCGTGTTCACTCACAGACATACACACATACATACACACATACATACACACACACATACATATATCATCGTAAAAATAGTGAAAACGGACTCGTTGGACCTCGAAACGTATAGAAACATCAAAATCTCGAATTCGGATTTTTGACATGATTACAATACTTTCCTCACTATAGTGTTCGGAAAGTAAAAATGATAGTATAAAAATTAATTCAATGATGTAGGTGATTATATCACATAAAAAGTTTTTAAAGAAATTAATTAGGAGAGAGAGGTTGCATGATAAGTTACTGATAATACTGATAATAATAGTAATAATAATGTATGTATAAACAATGAGATTATATTGATATTACATTAATAATGAAAAAATGTGTACCAACTAAAAATGACATACAACCAACTAATCTTGAAATCGAAGATGAAAAAAAAAAAAAAAAAAAAAAAGCAATTGTTCAATGTTATGCTTCTGATTTGAAAGGTATGGCATAAATATTATTAAAACAAATTACCACGTTGTTTTTGAGATATAACAAAAGCAAGCTAAAGTTAAAATTTAGCAATTAAAGCAACTAAAGTTAAAATAAAGCAATTAAAGTTAAAATAAAGTTATAATTCGACACATTATTTTCTATTAAGAAAATGTAATACGTAATCTTCACGGGGGAAAAATATAGAAGTAAAATATGTTACCTAGATGTTTATTTCATATAAGAAGACTTTTGCAATATTAGAAAGAATTAAAAGTAATTTATTTAATAAAATATAACATTCACCATATTTTATTTATTGGGGTTTAAAAAATGTACAAACATGTAAATTAAGTATATATGTTCAATTCAACTAAAATAGTTGAACATAAATATGTTTTAATTGATAAAATGAGGGGAAAAAACGTTTAGCAAATTATAGTCAAACATAAAACAATTTCGAAACCAGAAAATAAAAACAAATAAAGATGGAATTCAACGGAATACAAGCAAGAAAATGTAGCATACTGTTGACAGTAAAATCTTTTCTACGTCATCTTCCTCTTCTATAAAATGACTTATAAATATCTAAAGACAGTATTTTATGTACTTTTTATAATACACTTTAAAATACATTTCCACAATTCCTGAAAGTCTTCTATTATTTTAATTTTACTAAGTAAAAAAAAAGAAAAAAAACTTTATAACACTACATCAATTGCCATAACCGATTTACTTTTATTTAACCCACAGAGGACATGTCCACTAATAAAGGAAATGACCACTCTGTAATCTCCGCAGAGCAATAACGGTGCTTTGCGGAACTACTCTCCTAACATTTTCCCGTGCAACTCATGCCCATAATTGAATAATGCCATAACGTAAATAAAATTTTGTTACTCTTTCTTTATTGAACCCATTAGGTATCGTATCTGGCAAATTTGGTACAGTTAACAGAACTTCAGTCTTCCATCTGAATTATTACCACGCAATTGAACTAATGACCGCAATGAATCTGGATGTTTATCTCATAAGAAGATCCTTGGAAAATTAGAAAGGTTTAAAAGTAATTGATTCAATAATATATAATACAAGATAACTATAGTTTATTATTATTATTATCAGTGGATACAAACGTAAATATTTAAATGTAAGAAATACGTTTAAATCCAATTAAAATCGTATGATTTCAATGTCTATGTAATAAAATAATTTAAAAATAATCAAAACGTTTAACAAAATATAAAGCAAGATTCAATTTTACGAAACAGTTTTTTAAAGTACGATAGAAGAAAAACTGTTATAAAAAAAACTAGACCATTGCGTTGCTATGTAAAGGTAATAAGAACAAATTTTATACACTAAACGGAGATTTGAACTAATTATAATCTTGGATATCGCCAAAATAATGCTTTTATTTAACTGTATATATTTAATATACATGCACACACACACATATATATATATATGTGTGCGTGAGAGAGAGAGAGAGAGTGTGATCATAAAGCAAGAAAAGAAAAATAGTATAGAAATAAGACACATGATCTAGAATTTTATATCGTATAAAAAAAAAAAAAAAAAAAAAAAAAACATATGTAAGATATAGATTTAAAAGTAATTGATTGTATTAAAATTCCACGAGGAGTCTTTCTTTTCCTTTTTTTTTTTTTTTTTTTTTGGGGGGGGGGGGTTGGGGGATGTTGGGGGAGGGCTTATGTTATTAGTTATGAATGACGTTAAAACTAAACGTTAAAAAATATGATTACATGCAATTAAATTTGTGTGATAGTTATTATGTATTTAATTACAACTAAAGTAGAAAAATAATAATAATAAAATAAAATATAGTTTATCAGGATATAAAATTAAATTTTAAACCGAAATAAAAAGAAGAAATTTACAATTTTACCTAATTGTTCGCAAGTGTGCTATAAAAAAAGCAAAAAATAACCGATTTTTTATAACAAATATCACTTCGATATTTACAAAAATAATCAAAATCTTTCGAAAAATTGAATTTCGAAATCCTTGTGAAACATTTTCCCTTTTCAAAATGGTGTGGCCGCCTCCCCGTTGACACAATGTTAAATCTGGGGTAGATTAAAAAAAGAAAAAAAAAAAAAAAAGCTGCTAATATTTAAAAATTTTCATTTTATAGATGGCTAAATAAAAGCATCGAATGGACGTTTTTTCTTTTAGAACTGTGCTCTTTTGCAATAAATTTCTAAAATAAATTTATAATTATATTAAAAAATCATACATAAGCTTAATTAGTATAAATTTTAATTAAATTTAAAATTTAAAAAGTTTAATTATTTTTACTGTATTACCATTTGATTCCGACAAAGAAAAAAGACATATTGTAACACTTTCAAAATATATTTTAATTATAAGTCAATTTAGGTTAATAATTTTTAAATGAAAAAAAAAATATTTTAATAATTTGTAATGTATTAAATTTTAAAACCATTATTTTCGATTTAAGGTAGAATTTTAAATTTTTATTAACTGACTGTTAACTAAATTGTTAAATTATAAAAAAAAAAATGAATTAATTTTTTGTGACAATTTTAATAATATATGAATCAATCTTATGTAAATTATATTAAAAAATAATAATGATTTACATCCTAAATTATAACCATTTATTATTCAAATGTTTCTTTTATATGTATTTAAAAATACTAGAAAACAGATTCATTTTATCGTATTACCTTTTTGAATACCTTGGTACCGTTACTATTTTTCTTTCTTTCTTTCTTTTTTTTTTTTTTTTTTGCTTGTTAACTGGAATATTTTTTCTATGATACTAAGAAATGCGATGTCTTTGACATACACAAGGGCATATCGTAAAGAAATAACAATTATTAAAAAAATTTAAACATAAAACTAAATTCAAATTTTTATTATTTTATCTTCTTTACAAAATCCCTATGCAAAGTTATACATTTCTTCCAGAGTTTCTTAATCTTTTTTATTGCGTACAATACAACATATGTGGGTAACTTCATTCTATGACTTCCTTAAACCTAAAAATTAAGCATTAAAAAATGTAGTTTGCAAAATTTTGTTTAAAAGGATAAATTAATATGTAGAATAAATTCTGTCCTTATATCTATGCTATTTCTGAGTAATAACTAAAACTTTACAATGTTGTTGACTGCGGAGATCTGATGGATAATGGTTATTTTAATCTACTGCTTCCTGAAGCCAGAAAAATTATCTTTAACAGCTGCAATTTGCAACATTATACACATAAGTATCAATTAATATATGGAATAAATTTTACTCAAGTATCTCGATTATTTCTTAGTAATAATTAAAACTATAAGATTCCCCCAACTTTTTTTATACTCTCTTCTGAGAGTATAAATGAAATGTATCAACTTGTGAAAAATGTACTATGGTTAACATTCTCCTTAAAATGAATTTAACACTTCAAATAATAATTTCTTTGCACTCTACAAGAAACTTAATTTATCAGATTTTTGATTTTATGTGATCATGTCATTTCAACATTTTATAATAGCCATTATATGATGTTATGATTTACCTTCTAAATTACTATGCATAGTATAATGAAACTTTTGTTTCAAAAGGAAATGTTTTTATTAATAGCACTCAGATCTTTGGCTTCTAGATGAGGTTTTTACACGCTTTTCAATTATTACAGGTCAATTTTTTAAATTTATTCCGAAGCATTGTAAGTACGCGCCTTTTTTTCATATCATATTTTTTATAGAATTGTTTTTTTTCAATATCAAAGTATGATTAAAATGAAAACATTAAACTTCAAAAATATGTGCCATAGAAGTTAAGCTATAGAATTATAAAATTTATATATCATTGAATTTGAAATTTATCTTTCCCATTCACGGATACATTCGCAGCTAAAAAAATCTTTAAAAAAAAAAAAAACTGTAAAAAGGAAGAAAAACTGCAGATAATCTGTAGGTATTTGGAACAATCTCAACCTAAAAAAATTCTTTGCAAAAAATTTGCAGGTAACTCCCACCCCCCTAATTTTTTTCCCCTTAAACTTATTATTCTTCCAGATACCGAGATATAGACTTTCCTTCAATGAGAAATCCTTGCATAGCAATATCGCCTGCTCAGCGTTAAGCACCAAAATTTCATAGGTACCAAAACTAAATTACGTCAAGGTATAAAATTACATATAATTTGATGTAACATACTGAGCTTTAGTTCTTGAGATACAGTTGCCACAAAATTTTTTCACAGTCACACATACAGATAGATATTTTCTAAAAGTATTCAAATTTTGTTCTTTTTGAAAAGTATTCAAATCTCTCAAAACATTTAAATACATCGAAAACTGGAAGTCGAAAATTTTTACACCACCAAAACATTCTTCTATTCAATGTAGACGCAATTGAAAAATAAAACTTAAAAATAAATAAATAAATAAATAAATAATATATATATATATATATATATAATATATATATATATATATATATATATATATATAATATATATATATATATATATATATATATATATATATATATATATATATTATAATAATAATTTTACAAGAAAAAATGAAAAAATAGTATATGTC
The DNA here is from genome assembly GCA_963930645.1 of Salticus scenicus. NCBI lineage: Eukaryota > Metazoa > Arthropoda > Arachnida > Araneae > Salticidae > Salticus > Salticus scenicus. The sequence goes on from OZ005652.1 coordinate 99,780,903, forward strand.
CTACCAGACTATTTGCTGATATACGTGAAATCGATTGAAATTTCACTCATATAAAAATTTTTCTTTTCAAGCTTTTTTATCACGATTCAAATGCCCTATTTTAGCAAAATGTTTATAGTTCCTTTTTTGCTTCTAATTTATTATTACTGAAAATATTTATTTCCACGTAACCCCATTTTTAACGTCTAATGAAATGTTATATAATTAAAAAGGATTTACATTTAAAAATACTTTTTAAAATTTTGTTTCAAGTGTGTATCAAATTTGTTAAAATCAGATCAGGTTTTTTTTTTTTTTTTTTTTTTAATGATTTCAGAAATAACTTTAGCTTCCATTAACATAAAGTGCATAAAAGTATATATTCCACTTTCAATTTTTCATAAAAAATAAAACAATAATTGGAAAATAATAATGGATTTTTTTTTCTTTTGTTGAAAATGTGTTCCTCTATATTACAAAAGAAAATACGTATTAGTTAGTATTCAAAAGATGTGAGAGAAAAAAAGCAATTTGCTGAAAATACCCTAATCTGTCTATAGGCGTAAATAAAAGGTATTTTAGCCTTAATGAAATTCCTTTTCTCTTGCATATGTTTTGACAGTATGAATTAAGACATGGTAAATTTAGGTCTACGCACTGGAACTATATTTCTTCTAAGTGAAATATAACTGTACAATTAGGGTTAATGGCTTTCTTAGACTTAGGTAATGGTCTCAAAAGAGCACAAGTTAAATATTAGCTGTACTTGAGAGTACAATTGAGTTGGTTTTGTTGAAATGTTACAGAAAAATATTATGTAAAAGCAAAAATTGAAATTTTAATTAAGGAAGTTCTACTTAAAAATTTTCAAAATTATAAAGTAAATAGGGATTTTATACATAGAACAATGTAGAATAAAATAGTAAATTTCATTTTAAAGAAATTTCTGTTAAAAAAAAACACATATTTATCTTTTAAGAAATGAACATAATAGTTTAAAGCAAAAAGCTAATAAAACTCTTTTGTTGTTGTTGTTGTACTTTTTTAGTATAAACTTAAGAAGAAAATACATTTGTGAAACTTTTCAATGAATTTACAGATTTTGAAATTCCTGAACATGATTTTACGATCTTTATGAAATTTCTGTGTTTTCGTGTATCACAAATTTTGTGCACGCTTTATCTAACAAAACAGTGAACAAAATTTAACCAAATTTGACATTTAGTTGGATCCTAAACTGTTGCTAATCACGTTTAGGGGTCAGTCGCTCAACAGGTGGCGCTATCCACTTTTTCTCATTTTTTAACATGGCAGTGTAGAACAAAATTTCGTATTAAATGCACATAATGAGAAATATTCTTCAGAATATATTATATATATAAATATGTGTGTGTGTATAACTGTATATATACATATGTGTGTGTGTGTGTGTAGGGTACCGCTTCCTGGGAGTAAAGATCTTCAATATAGGTATATTAAAAAAAGAAAAAAAAAAAAAAAAAAGAAAAAAAAGAACTTCTCCGTACCTTTAAAGGAAGAGTTGAACTATAGATTTGTGATCCTTTAAAGCAAAGTTTTCGATAATTTTCTTTTACAAAAATATGAATTACATAAATATTGTTTTGTTTTGACTTTTAGTATTATAATTCTCTGTAATGGAAAATAGCTTGCATTCGTCGTGTAAAATAATCATGGTAAAAAAATAATTTTAATAAATAATATCTAGCACATGAATTTTTATAGAAAAATATAAAAGAATGTTCATGGTTAAAAGAACATACTAGTTTAAAGTAATCTAACAGTGAAAACATAACTGATTTATTTGTTTAAAGAACCAAAATAGAAAGGCAGGTTTTGTGAACAATGCAAGTCAAATACTCATCTTATAATGGTACGTAGTAAAGGAAAATTGAAAAATAATAAAATAAGATAATTTTATTTATAAGTTGTATTCAACAGATTTAAGTACTTATTTACAGTTGGCAGCAAAATTAATGAAGCGTTAGCAATATTTTCAATTTAAAATACGTGCTCCTAATACTGTTTTGTTAATAAATATTTGTCGAGTCATGATCTTAGTCTTATACTCTTTATAAAAATGTAAGCCTGTGACCAAACTAGAAATAAAAAAAGATATGAAAATTGTTGCTGCGTACTTCAATAAGTTTGTTGAAGAATGCGGAAAAATTTTAGTAAAAAAAAAAAAAAAAAAAAGAAGAAGTTTATAAAAATAAGTTTTATATAATAGATTTTATCTAAATAAATAAATAAATATATATATATAATAAAACAAAATAAATAAATGATGAATAAAATCATAAAATATCCTAAATTTTAAATGTAAAATTAATTTTTGCTTAAATTCTTAATTTTATAATGGTGCTTAAATTATTTCTATAATACTTTTTAATAAATACAGTGATATTTATAATTCTCTTTATATATATGTGTATTAAAAAAAATCACCTCTGATATTTTTTTTATTTATTTATTTTTTTATAAAATACCTTTTTGATAAATTTTTAATAAATACAAAAGATTGAGGAATTTTTAATAAATATATAAGACACAAAAATCTATATTTAATAGAGAATACCAAAAGGTCATAGAAAAGATGTGTTAGCTGAGAAAATACTGGATGAGGAAAAATGACTCAGGTATTGAATAACTATTTATGAGTTGATTCAAATACAAATCAACTATTTGACTGAAATAAAGACGTTTTTTAGCTCAAGTCGAATTCAAAAATGAGAGAAATATAAAAATAAATTTCCATAAAAGTAAAAAAAAAAAAAAAAAAAAAAAAAAAAAAAAGTTTACATTAAGTCGGTAAAATTAAGCTTTTAACAAATTATTTTGATATGAAAATATTAAAACCACTCCTAACTAAATGAATTTTTTGTGAATATCGAAAAATTTCACTTTTTCTATATTTAAATGCCAAAAGGTCTAAATTAATAACGATTTTAAAATGAAGACACAAACTTAAGAAGTAAATACTGAAAATAAAATATTACTTCACTAGGTTACTACTTTCAATGCAAGCCATGCTAAGGTTTAAATGTATAATACAAAGGACATTCCATAAAATCTGAGAGTAAAATCATAAAAAATCAAGAAATATATTTACAGCAAAAAATACATCATTCTTTTTCAAAATACCTTCCTTCAGATGATATGCAACAGTCCCATCGTTCAACCCTCTTTTCAAAACAAGTAGAGAAGCCTTTTTCTGGAAGCTGCTTCAAAGAACCCTCCACTGCTGAAATAACTTCAGAATCTGTATTAAATTTTCTGCCTCGGAGCTTCTCCTTCAACGTCGGAAACTGGCAGAAATTGCATAGTGCTAGATCTGGACTGTAAAGGGGATGTGGCATGATTTTAATATTGCATTTACTAAGATATTGCTGAACAGAAGTAGCGACCTGAGGGCGAGCATTATGGTGATGTAATGTCCAATTCACTACCAGTTCATGACTCTTTCTCGATATGTATTGTCGCAAAATTTTCAAAACTGAAACATAATATTCACCATTCACAGTAGTTTTCGGAGGCACAGCATGATGATAGATTACACCTTTATGATCAAAGAAAATATTCATCATGACCTTTCCAGCACATTTGGTTTGTCGGATTATTTTCGGAGGCGGAGAATCAGTATGTTTCCATACACTTGATGCGGACTTGGTAAGGGGATCATAATGATGCACTCAAGTTTCATCACCTGTTATTACAGACTTCGGAGATTTGGATCATTTTGAAGCATCTGTTTCCATTCACAACATTGGTGGATTCTTGTTTTCATTTGTTCTTTAGTAAGGTGATGAGGGACCCATCTGGAACAAACATAGCGAAGCTATAAATTTTTTGCGTAGAATGCGAAATATCGACGTTTTCGAAATGTTTGTTGATGCCGCTATCTCCTCACATGTCATTCGCCGATTTTCTTGAAGGATTGATTACCCACACAGTGTTATCATTTCGATCATTCACAACACTTTTTGGTCGCCCAGGCCTAGGAGCCAGTTCTGCAGACAAACGGCCTTTCTTGAAATCACCATGCCATCTAAAAATCGTAGACTCACCAAAACATTTGTCTTTGTAAGCTTCTTTCATTAACTTAACTGTTTCTGGAGCTGTTTTGCCCAAACGGTAGCAAAATTTTATGGCACAACGCATTTCGTTTTCTAACTTTGAATCACACATCTCCATTTCCGTAGGGCAAATAAAACAGTTCTTTAAACAATCACGGAAATAGGAAAATAAAATCGTCTGCTTCGTTTAGAATTTTGTATAAACGTACAGTTAACAGTTTGAAAAAATCGCCTGCACTTCTATTTTTTAGTTTCGCGGTGTTGCCACTACGTAAAAAAATAACTCTCAGTTTTTTATGGAATGCCCTTTGTATTTTAAAAATTTCAAAATTGTTATGCCTGTAAAAAATATACCTATTAAATTCATAATGATGCATATCACCACGATGATGTACATTATAACGATAATAATTTGTTTAATCCAGTAAAGTTCATTCGTTCTAAAGCGTAACAATTAACATTTCTTTTATAAAAAATTTTTTCACTGTTTCCCCTTTGCTTTAATCCATTTTTTAACTTTTGTTCCTGTTCTGATCGCTAGATGGCAGCACAACTCCAAAAATCAAGAAATATCAGAGGAAGCCAAAGTCAGATGTCATTTTAATTTCTTTTTTAGTAGGCGCGAGCACGCCTTGCTAATTTCATGTTGCACGCATGCCTAGATTGTTCACTTGATTAAGAGTCTTGCTGTTGTCTTCACATGAACAGCTGTTGTGAGATTTTAATGTTTACAGTATTTAAATACAAAGATATTTATTTATGATAATTAATTACTATTTAAATTTAATCAGGTTAACATATAAATAATTGAAACGAAAATACCTCGAAATTCAATATATATGAATACATATATCGCTATTTTCTTCATATATCGCTATATATATGATGTAAAAAAGTTCAACTTTAAAGTACCATTTCACTTATCATTCCATTGTCATTCATATTAATCAATTTTTAGACAGATAAAATTTCCAAACACAATTTTCTCCTTATTACTCTAATTTAATTTAAATATTTTTCTAATGTAGATTCTTTAGATTCAAATACTTTAGTAATTAAAGAAACAGTTGTACAAAGCAGACCTAATTTAATATTCTTAGTTATTACAAAAAAAAAAAAAAAAAAAAGAGTAATGCGTATCTTAAATTAAGATCACTCAGAAAAGTAAAATTATGTGGACAGAAAGCTCGAATCTGCAACATACCTGAAACAAAAATCTCTAGGGTACTATAAAAGGTTCGTAAATTCCAGGTTCAGCGATGTTTGGGGTCATTACACACATAATTAAATAATAAAATCAGTAAAAATATATTTTGAATGTACCATCAAGCATGCTTAAAAAGAATAATTTTACCAAGAAAGAGTAAATTTTATTTATTGTAACAATTATAAAATGATCCATATAAAAAGGAATAAGAGATAGGAAAAGTTTTGAAATTTTGAACAACGGGAAAAATTGTTATAATTTTACATTTATAAAAACTTTTTTTGTGATTACATTAATATTTTTAAATAACTATATGAAATAAAGAATTAAAGAAAACGACTTTTATTTTTTCGTGACAGTGTTATCATGCTTCGATAATACTTCATCCAAATTCTTAAACAAATAGTTTCCTTAATTCAAAAGTATATGTTTGTACTTATAGAGTGATTAAGAATTCATATCCAAAGTGATCATAGCCTTTAAAAATAACAATAATAATAATAATTAACAGTTTAGATAATAGAATGCGTGGATACCAACACACTAATGTAATCAAAAATATAGATCGTATTAGAAAGATAAAATGTTTCAGTTCAATCTTTAAAGATAAAATTGTAATCAGACTTAACTTGATTATTCTTGCAATTTACATTATTTAATTACAAAGAGAAGAATGTTTAAGATACTATAAAGAACAACAATATTGTCAGTGAGTTAATTACATTATTTAATAAATTTCTTTTTGTATCTGGTTGTTAAGTGTGTGCAATTTATTAATTTCTGAATGCTGAATTTAGTTGAAAAATCAGATTTCTTGATATACAAAGGCACATCAAGATTCTTGATTTTATATTTCGTTTTTCTTGAATGTTGTGCAGTGTTCGTAAAGAAAAAATAAAAATCAGTTACGTGATATTTTGCGTGATCCAAATAATTAGAACAAAAATCTGTATACTTTTTCCGTTTTTTTTTATTTATTCGATAAGTGTAAGTGTACCGTTTATGCATAAAGTATTAAGGGTCTTTTTTTTTTTTTTTTTTTTTTTTTCTTTTTGTTGTTGTTTTGCTTTAGAATGGAGGACTCTTAGTCATTAGTCACAATCTACAGATGAAATGTCGTCGCCAGTTGTACTATGTTTGGACGTTTATCGAAATCAAAAATTTATCGAAAAATAATTGAATAGTTTGAAAGCGATGTTATAATTTGAAAAAAAATCCTCCATACTAAACTAAATAATGCTTTTCCTAGAATTTCATTAAAAACATATTTTTTTTTGAAAGAAAAAGAAAAGAAAAGAAAATTAATAATAATCATTATCGAAATGTTGAAGAATCTCTTTGTTAGACAAAAATACATAATTTATTTTTAATTTTTAATTGTTGTCAAAAAAGTTTACGAGTTTATTTTATTTTTTTTATATGAAAAGAAATTCACACGTAAATATTAAAATTGATATAAAACTTCGTGAAAAATTAAACTTGTAGGGTAAAATTTATGTCATTATTGCTCTAATTTTTTTTTAATTCTTTTTTCCCTTTTATACAGTATTCTTTTACATTAAAAAATACCTAAAAGAAAAAAGTTGTTAAATCTGGCAATTTCTTAAAACTCAAACAAAATCATAAACACAGTAATTTGTATAATGTAGCATCACTATACTCTCGACTACAGAGTTTTCATTCTAAGATAAAATAGCCATTAGAATGTTAGAAAGTTGAGTGAATGAATGGTTGATCGAAAGTTTATACTGTTGAAAATAAACGCAAGTAAAAAAAGATTTGATTTATGAAAGTTCTAATTTCTTTCCAATTTTATTAAGATCTAATTTCGTTTTTATTTATTTATTTATTATTTTATTTATAATTATTATTATAATTATTTATTTATTTATTTATTATTATTATTATTATTATTATTTTTTTTTTTTTTTTTTTTTGCAGTGCCACAAAAGAAATGATTATACTAAAATGTTATGGACATATATATATATATATAAAAAAAATTCTACAGTTTTCTATACAAATTCACGATGTACAAAATATTTATTAAGATCATTATTTATCAAAATCATTTCCCAAGGTAAATGCACACGATTTTCTTGTCAGAGAAGTTTAACACTAAATGTATAAATAAAATCTGTTTTGTGTCCTGAAGACGGCATCTTTGGATTTTTTTTTAATGCGAAAATCGGTAAAATTGTGTTAAAATTATTATAGATCTATAGTTTAACCATTCATTATAAGTATTGACAAGTAATGTATTGTTAAGTATTGACACCCGTATTGATAAATTACATCCCTTGGGTACTTTTTCCCCAAAGGAAAAGCGATGCCCTTTCTTATACGATTCTTTTTTCTTGGTCGATTATAACAATCATAAATGCATATTATATATACACATATTTATTTATTTATTTATTTCACGTGAAAAAGTTAAAAATAATTCGCATTACGTACATTTATAGGAAATTTTGTCCTATTCTGACACATTCAAAATTAGGAAAGAAAGCAAATGACAGCACTACTTGTTGTGTAATTCGTCCTAGAAATGTAATCATCCACAATTTAACTCAAGTTCCAACTAAATTTCAAGCTTGCTTAAATTCGCGTTCATTGATGAGTGGGACACTGGGACCACAAACCTTTAATAACACTTCGACAATAGACAAACAGTCCTTTTCTTTGAAAGGTCAAATCGTCTTCAGGAACTGTAAACCTCTAAATCCATTAAAACTCGGAAGTCAAAAATTTTCTCGATTCCAGTACTTTTATTATATATACGTAGAAGAAAGTGATTATATTTTATAGGCTTTCTTAATTAATAATTAGAATAGCTGTCTTCATGATTTTGAAGTGAAAAACCCATACATGTAATATAAAATATCAAATGCCTTTTGAGAAACCAGATATTTCATGGATGAATTGAGAAAAATTTATATATATATACCGCCTTCATATAGAATATATAAATAATCATTTTCTGAATCCTTAAATTAGAAAAAATAATAATTTCCGAGCTATTTGTATTTAAAAAAAAAAAAAAAAAAAAAAACTATGGATGAAATCCGTGTATGACAGAATTTTATTTAGTACAACACTACTTATATTTCTATTTTAACACCCATTCAAAAAAGTAAATAAATAAATAAATAATAATATCAGGGCGCTCTGTAAAATTCTTAAACACAGTTTAAAATAATGTACTGATTTTCATTCCAAAAATACTATTAAAATATGAATGCATTAATTGTATAGCATCTCCCCGTAATTGCTTAATACTTATTAGCTAAATATTTTAATTTAGTAAAAGAATCTTAATAACAATTTCGTATTTTTTATAAGTAATTAACAGTTTCACTTTCTACAGAACAAAACATAATATTAAAAAAATTATAAACCAATTATTCTATTTTTAAATTATACTCAAAATTCATCACAGATTAATTAATATTAATCCATTAATTTCTCAAAAACATAATTACTATCAATATACTCATCTTATAAATCGGAAAATAATACACATTTTAAATAAATTTCATAGTTTTAGTCTAAAAATATCTGAAAACACTAATCTAAATAGCCGTTGTCTTTGTGGTCAGAGCACACAACTACGAACCGAAGTTTATGAGTTCGATCCTCACCCATGGGAAGTAAAAAAAAAAAAAAAAGTGTATATATGGAAGTTTTTACGGATTCCACAAAATATTTTAAGATAGAGTAAGAAATTAAACGGTAAAATTAGATATTGTCAGGCATTTTCGAAGTGGAACACTATAAATTAGTAACGACGTAATTTAGCAGATTGAAAAGATTAATAGCCCTGTCGTACTAAAAACAAAACTGTATAGGTGAAATGATCAAGAATTTCTATTATATACTTTTTTAGATGCTGAAACAATATCATAAATATCATGAATATTATGAATTATTTGCATTGCGAGTAATTCTCGTTTGATTTTCTAGAATTGGGTCTCAAACTAAAAGTATAATTACTAAAATTAATCTTTTGTATTCAAATTTTATTTCAAATATTTTTAAAAAATATTAACCACTATAATGCAGGAAAAGCCTTAGAATTTTAAAAATGGTTTTTAGACTTCGCTAGCAAAGGGAACTAAAATTTATAAGGATGACATGGAACTATTTTTATTACATCCATAATTTTATATCAAGATGTCAATTAAAATTTTTTTCTGTGTGCCATTAGTTTATGTTACTTTTTCTGCTATACACATTTCGATGTGAAGAAATGATGCAAAATTTTATTTTAAAGAAAATACATGAATTTCAATGAATTAAAAATCAATCAGTCGACAATTAGGAATGAATGAACAAGGTCAATTACGAAATAATGAATATGAGAAGGACAATTGGTAAATGATAAATGTGTCTTATTTAAGAGAGTTATGCAATAATAAACTGATTATTTTTTAAACTCGATGTTATACAAATTAATCACACAATATAAATTATACATAATTTTATTTCAACAGTTATGTTATTGCATAATCAGCTTCAGAACGTGCAGTTACATATTCTGTTATTTTCGTTATGTATATGTTTCAGTGGATGCATTGTGATATTTTTTCTTCAGTAGAAAATTTTACTATGCATATTTAGACAATAAAACTTTAATTTATTGCTCCTCCATTCCCCCCCCCCCCCCACACACACCTTTTAGAGGACATTTTATTAACGATTTAAAACTACAAGTTACTTTCGATAAAGTATTTCTTACGGAAAAGAAAGTATGAGGTATGTTTTGTGATTTTAATGAGAACCATTAAAACTTGCATTAAATTATCCCCGGACCTATTTGAAATGCACGTTGCCTTTTAATATAACGTTCAAGATTTTAGTAAAATAATTTTATAGAATTTCTGAAAACAAGCTTCATACAAGAAGTTTAATGATAATAGTAAAAATGTTAGTAACATATATAAGTATATATAGATAGATAGAGGTATTGACAGAGAAAGAGATAGATATAGATATAAATATAGATAGATAGATTGATTGATTGATAGATAGATAGATATATATAGATAGATAGATTGATTGATTGATAGATAGATATATATAGATAGATAGATAGGTAGGTAGGTAGATACAGGGTGATTATAATTAAAGTTATGCTATAATTTTTATTGGAGTAAGTTACGCTGAAAATATCTCAGATGAAAAAACAAAAATATTTTCCGGTTTTTGTTCGAAGGAAGATAATCCATCTAAAAGAAGATTATCATTCAATTAACGAATTCAAAACGCCATAATTTTAAAACTACTCCTCAGAACGATTTGATATTTTACCAGAGCAATCGTAAGGCAATGAGATTTTATTTGGGGGAGGAAAAAAGTATTTCCATCATATTCCTATACATGGCGCTGTCAGGATAATGTCAAGGGAAACGCCTAAATGGACTCATTACACACAGGAATGTTGTTAGCAACACAATGGAATAGTAGAAAACAATAGAATTCAATGGTTTACTACAATTTTGTTTTAGCAAAAAAGTCAAGAATACGTGTTTACAGCGGAAACAGTGATAGTGAAAAGAGAAAAAGTGGAGCTTCATGAAACAAATACTTTATGGATAATTAACGACACATTTTGGAACTTCTTTTTTTTTCTTTTGTCAAACAAAATTCCATTGCCTCATGATTGCTCTGGTAAAGTATGAAATCACTCTGATAAGTAGTTTTAAAATTATAGCATTTTGAAATATCGTAACTTGAATTATAATCACCTTGTAAATAGGTTATCTTCCTTCGAACAAAAACAGGAAAATACTTTTGTTTTTTCATCTGGGGTATGTTTAGCTTAACTTACGCCAATAAAAACGCATTTATTATAGTCAAAATATTTCTTGAAATTGAATAAAATTTAAGTACGTTGGGTATATACAGGTATGGAATTTTTTCTCGTTTTTCCCCAACATTATTTGTAAATAATAATATCTATCGCATTTAATCACATAAAATTGCTTTAAACTAGCATAGAATTTTCATATAGAAGTAGAGGTAGCAAAATCGCTGATAGTTTTTATACTGAGAATTAGAGTAAGTAAATTTACTTTATACATTTCCGAAAAAACAATGCGCATTTTTATACTACCTTTTGAATTTGTGTGTAATATATAAAATACTTTTTTTTTAGTTTTTAAGGTAATATTCGCTTAAAGGTATTTATAAAATCATAGTACATACATTTATATTGAATGAAGACAGTTAAAGTCAATTAAAAGGAAGGTTTTTTTTTTTTTTTTGTTACAATAAATATATCATACTCCTTTTTTGTTGCTATAGTCCATGCTTTATTAACCAAGCGAATAAAATTTGTTTAGAAATTGAGAGAACGAATGGTGCCCTGTCAAAGGAAAACAATATATCTGGTCAAAGAGCGTGAAAAACGGTTTATTATCTGACATTTATTCATGATATATATTATATCTTAATAGCAGTCATTACAGTTATAGAAACACTTTTAAAAAATATACTTACTGAAAAAATCACTATATTTTTACTTTCATTACTCGACTACCGTAGGTAATGGAAATATTGTTATCCGTTCAAAAAATACATATCGAGTTCAAAAAATATATTTCTAGTTTTCGCTAAAACTTGTGCACACATGAACTTTATATCGCAAATCTTATTTGGTGAATAAAGTGTTATTAGTTAAGATATATTACCGCAGCTAAGAATCACGGAATGGAGCTGCAATTAACGATGTTAGAACTCGTTTGCCAACTGTAGGTGGCTTTCAAAAGGAGCTTGAAATTTAGCACTAACTCTCCTCTAGACTTTATTTAAAGTAAATATTAGAATCTTTTAAATTTAATCTTTAAAGGGTTCAAATGGAGTGTCTAACAATTCTACCCATTCTTTGCACATAGAAAATCGTAGTGGTTTCCAAGAAACCTTCGAAAATTAACAAAATGTCTCTCTTTAGGCTCTAATTAACGTAGGATGGGAATCTTCTGAAATTTAAACTTTAAAGGGGTGAAAGGAGATGTCTAGCACTCCTACGCATTCTTTATTTGAGGAAAATCGCCGTAATTTTCTGTAGATGGTTTACATTTAGAAAAATGTCTATTATCAGGTCCTAAATAAGACAATGAGAATTTCTGAAATTTTATACTTAAAAAGATAAGAACGGATATCACACATGTCTAAACGTTCTTCTCACGCGCAAAATCGTAGTTGTTTCGAAAAGAATTTTTAAAATTTTTAATCAATGTCTGGCTTCTACAGAATTCATAATAAAAAATCTCTTGAAAATAGGTTAAATTGGTTGGTTTTGCTTTCTTTCTTCCTTTTTTTTTTTTTTTTTAGTTTTTCCCCGTAAGACGATCAGATAGAACTAAGGTTGGTACTATTTTGGTACTAAGTTTATTATTTGTCACAACTTATTCAATCGCTAGCAAATAAAAGCTCCACACAACCATATTAAAGCCTAGTAATATTCTCTCCTAGTAATATTCTCTGTGCATTTCCTATCGAATTATTTCTAAGTAATGACTTTGTTTTCAAAGACTACAGTATATATTTAGAGAGGTTTTCTGAAAGTTGCATCATTCTAATATGTTATAAAATCATATTAAGTCACTAAGTTGTATCATCTCCTTATATTATTAAAATCTGTGCGCGTCTGTCTGTCTGTCTGTTTGTGAGAAATGCCTTGTAAGCGCTAAAACTCCGGCGCTAATGGTCGCATCGCCTCGAAACCCGTGTCGGCAGACGCAGAATTTCTTCATCTCGACATCGCGATAATTCGCTAAGCGATGGGATACTAATTAGCGGAGATATTAATTAAAATGTCGACCCATGTCTACCGAAAAATGGTCCAGAATTCATAATTAAATGCTTAAAAAGCGACATTTTTACGGAAAAAGTGGAAAATAAATTAGAAATATCAGTCGTATTGTTACAAACAAGATACCATTGGAAAGGGCTTTTTTTCCTCAATCCGATGGTTTAAACGGCTTAACGATCGGAAAATTAGATTTTTTTAAAGTAACTAAACAAAAAAAAAATGGTGGCAACAAATCAAAACAATTTTAATATCGTAGACGGTCGTCTACAGTCTTGAACGGAAAGAGGAACATCTGGTATTTGATGAGGTTACGTGTTTTGGTACAGCGATTAAAAATTGCAATTTTGAAAAGGCTTCAGTTTTTCAATGTCGCACACAAAACTTCGTATACAGCCCTAACATCACAGGACAGCCTTGCAGTTCAAATTTCATCGAATTTCGAAAAAAAAAAACATTTTAATTGGAAATTAAATTTCATTTTAATACGCGTATTTTAAATTCTAATTATGATTAAATTATTTTATACATCATTCGAAAGATATTTTAAAGTTCTTTTATATTATCGAAAGTTTTCACCAGATTTACACGTGTTGAGGTGCCCTGAATCAGTTTTCTTTTGTATCTCAGCTAATTGAGTTAGACCGTTCAAAATTGGTATACGTAGGTTAATTAGGAGGGGCTGAAAGGGTAGGGAAGAAATAGGCGTGCACCGCGCGCGTATCCCCTAACTTGTGCGCGCGCAGCGCGCATGACTCTGCGCGGCCGAAGGCAGTGGGGACCCGGTCCAAATTTTTAACCGACGAGAAATGATTTTTTTATTTTCTTTTCATAAGAATAAAAATTTGATTTGTGAAGGAATATGTGCGCGCAGCGCACGTATACCTTCACACGTCTGCGCGTAGCGCGCATGGGTTTCCGCTGCCGAAAACCAGTGGGGACTCTGTGTGAGTTTTTACCTGATCAGAAAAGATTATTTTTTTTAGGGGGCACGAAGGGTCAGTTAAAGAATACGCGCGCGCAGCGCGCACGTTACTCGCTGCCGAAGGTAGTTTGGACCCGGTCCGACTTTGTACCCGATGAGAAATGATTTTTTAAATTTTCTTTTCTTAAGAATAAAAATTTGACCTGAGAAGGAATATGTGCGCGCAGCGCACTTATACCTTCACGCGTGCGCGCGCAGCGCGCATGCGTCTGCGCTGCCGAAGGCAGTGAGGGACCCGGGCCGACTTTTTACCAAATCAGAAATATTTTTTTTTTTTTTTAATTTCTTTTCTGAACACTAAATGTTACTGTTAATGATTCATTAATTTTAGTGATTTAATTGAAAATACTGAGCCGCTAGTGGGCGAAGCTCGTATGTGTTTTGTTAAATTCGGTTCTGTAGTTTAGGAGGAAATGTAAGATATGCTCACACACCCATGCAAATACATGCAATAAATGTTATTCATATTAAGATTATATCTCGGCAACCAGGTTCTACATTAGAAATGTATGAAGCAAAGAAGACAAGATAATCATCAATATATACCAATTTATTTAGCTTTGAATCTGGTTGGATTAAGTAATGCTGTATTAGAGGTGGTAAGTGAACTGTTGGTGACTAAAATCTAGGTCTGGAGACGTGCTATGAAAATTTTCAATCTTCGCTCATTAAACAAAGAAAATACAAATATTTCTTTTCTTTTTTACGTGTACTTTATAAGAATAAAAGTAACGGAGATACTTTTTTCGGGTAATATATATATATATAGAAAAGTTTAAAGAGCACAAATAAAATTAAATTTATATACTAGCATACGGCCGTTTTGGGACGTCTAAACTTCAGAACTTGTAAAAAAATGCATGAATACAGTTATTTACACTCACATTATGTAAATTTTAACTAAAAGTATTTATTACACCTCATCACAGACAGATAACTGTTGATTCTATAATATGTTAGTGATTAATAGACTGAAATAAATCATTCAGTTGCAGAGATGACGTCAAAAACCGACAATCCTTCGAATACAAATAATATCCACTGAAAACTTCACATCCAGCTGAATCTTATTTTTTGACTGAAGGACATACATGACGACAGGAATCACTTTCTCAACAGTAAGCGCAGAGATGGGTCTATGAGCATGGTGAATATTGATTTATCCAATCCCTCAGTCCAAATACAGATTCGTATCTGCTCAGTAGTGTCCAAACTTTTAGTGGAAAGGCGGATTAGACTTGAAAATAATTCATGTATGAAGTCTACTACCGCAACTCTAAGGAATGGGCATGTTTACAAACAAATGCTCTGTCATTCTATCTTTGCTACTCTCGAGTGGCAAAAGATCAACCTATATTGGTGGAAATACCAATGTTTTGCCACTTTACCCATAATAATTTGACTGCGAGTGACGTCACGTGCCCTTTCCCTATAGGTATATCTCGCACGTAAGTAGAAAGATTGTCTGGGACAATACGCACTACATAACGGATTTCATCAGCTTGGTATTTGTTTTTCCTCCAACGCAGGCGTTCGGGGATAATAACAGCATCCTCTATCTGCAAAGGCAAAAAAATATATCGAGGACACCGGGGCACAATGGGGTGCCAAAGGTTTGAAGCAAGGTTTTAGGTCTAAGAGATTACAGAAACCTTATCCTATATTAAGAAACAGTTTCTTTATACATTTTAAAATAAACACAAAGTTGTAAAAAAAAGTTAAAATATATTTTTTTAAAATTAAAAGTAAAAGCAAATCAGTCAACTCCATTCTGCCTCTTGCATGGAGCAGAATGGGGTACAATGGTATTTGGAATATTATAGATAACTTTTTGTATTTAAAGTGCTTCGAAGTTCACATATCAGTACGCAATGTAGTAAAATAAAGGGGGGGGGATTTTATGGGCAGTAACTTTAATCAATCCAGAGTGCTATAAGTTTCAGACAGAAGAGGGTAAGAGGTTTGCTTTTTGTTTTTAATTTTAAGACCAGTTTGGTTAACAAAGAAAAAACTTAATTTGAAGAAAAAATAGTGTTTATTCGCCCCAATTTTAAGTACAAAGAATTAAGTTATGCACTGCTTATAGCTTACAAAATTCATATATGAATATTGATTGATCATCGTCTTCTTCAATACCTGCACATGAGTTGTGTGCCTACTTTTTGCATTTAAAGCATGACACCCAACACTCATTTGATGTTGAATACAGATCACCACACTACAAACATGACGCATCTTCATCTTACTCAGAGCTTTCATCTGAGCTGTCTTCTAACGCTTCATCCTGTTTGCTTGGTCTCTGCATACTGGGTTTAGGTCCTTTTCTTGAACGTTTATTTTTATCTTGAGCGATTAGCTTTCTCTTGGCTGCATTCTCTTTCGCTTCTTTAGCCAGAAACTTTCTCTTTCCGGCATAATCTTTCGCCTCATTGGCCTTTTGGGATTTGTCTCTTGATTCGATTAGTGAAGTTTTGTAAGGTGATAAAGTGAGACTTGCAGTTTCCCTCTTTTTCTTAGAACTCGTTTTAGTTCAGACTTAACTTTGGGCACTTCCATTATAAATTCTGTGGAAAGGGCAGGAAAATGTGAAACAGTGATGTTACTGGGACTAGTTACGGGCGTAGCTTGAGGAGGTCCATCTGTCATCCAAGAACACCGATGTGTCTGTGGTGAGAAGTTGAGCGCAGGATATTTATGAGCAGTGGAAAGTGCCTCAACCATGGGAATGTTAGCTCTTGCAGTGGGCAAAATATCATCTCCGCTGAAGACATTTATATTTGTTGGTCGAATACCCGTCGCTTCGAATCCTTTCACCACAGTTCTCACGTTCGCAGATTGCAAAAATTCTTCTCCGTACAGTGTTGATATTTTCCACAGCATGACCACTTTCCCAGGATTTGTTCTTAACCCTTTCCTCACTGCTTGTTCGTAAAACACGCTGATTGGCTTCATGACCGTCACATCAACACTGTAAAAAATAAAAAACAAAACAGCACCACTCCAAATCCGTTATATATCCAAATGGTTGGTTGGGTTTTACGTTGCACTAGTGCTGCGCTATGGATAATATACCAAAAGGACCTAAAATAAAAAAAAATAACAATTTATAGGTAAAAAAATACTAATTTACAATAAATAAATTTTCAGAAAAGAAAGATTCGTAAACTAACGAGTTGAAAGTTTTCAGAAAAGTATAAATAACCTTCATAATTTAAATAATCTGGTGCGTCACTCACACGAATTTCCATAAATCTGCATTTCAATACTATAAAGATAGATTGTGACTATAAAGTCTTAAGATCAATAGCTTAAAATAATAAACTTCAATGTACCTTTAAAAAAGAACAAAAATAGGTTTAGGAACAGCTTTGCTTGACATAAAACTCTGTGTAAGAGGGCTGCGCCCCTTTCAACCCCCTGTTCAGTTGTAGTGCTTACATTTAAAAAGAAATTAAGGCTATTGTTAATTTGCATTTACTCTTACCAATCTTCATCAAATTTTTAACTAGCAACCTAATACGAACTTCAAAATAACAAATTTGAATTTCCTGCAGTTAGTTGTTTTTAAGTTATGCTGATAACAGATATGCAAACAGATCATACGTTAAACATTGGACTTTCGTAATCAGGGCAACTCAAATCGTTAAATTATATAAAAAACACAGGGCTGAAAAATGAACTTAAAAAATTACTTTGCTTACAGAATCAGTACGGAAAATTAGTTGTCTTTCCTGCACTTCCATCGATTACATTCAATAGAAAAGAACGTTTAGCTTAATTTTCGATAGCCCTGTATATTGTCTGTAAAATATATGCGCATCACATTCTGTACATAAATTTAGTCTTATATGAAAATACCTAACATGAAATGAAATACTCTTTTAGCGATTTCCAACCACAGCGCTAATATATCCAAGTACTCTGGGTGGCCTTGCAAACGAATGATGAATGATTTCCATACCACAATCTACTCAAAAGAAAAAAAATATTTTATACATATTTAAGAAAAAAAAAAAATCCATTTCTATTAGGGCAGTCTATAGATGTTAGACTCTACTTATCAGAAACATAATGCATTTGAATTCTCTTGATTGTCCCTGTACACGAACCATTTGCTTGATCTCAACGAAAAGTTTTGTGTTGCATCCCTATATGGTACAGACTTAGAATACCGAGTTTCAAATTTATACTAATATTTGTTCCTGAGATATGCTAATAACATACAGACAGACAGACAGACAGACAGACACACACACACGCACACATAGACAAATCGTTAAAAACGTGTTCTTCGGATTCCAGGTACCTAGTACGTATAAATATAACAAAATCTCCATTTCAAAAATCTGAGCCAAATACAATACATTCTCTACCATATACACGGTTAAGAAAAAGTAAAAATACTTAAAAAAAAAAAAAAAAAATCTTAAAGAATGATTCAAAACTTGAAAATAATTTTTAAATGTTTCTAAATATTATTAATGTTTTTTAAATGTTTAAAAAAATAAACTAAACAAATTTTAATACTCAAAAAAAAAAAAAAAAAAAAAAAAAAAAAAAAACACATATTTAACAATTAAAGTAAAAATAAAGATGGGAAACGAATTACCGCTTACCTGATTTTTGCCATCGGCAGAACTGGCAGTATTGAATGAACGTTCCATATTTCTGAACAAATAACGCATGCAGAGAACTTTTCTTATACTAGGTGAAAAAAGAAAATGAATCAAATTGCTCAAGATGCTCCTTCAACATTCGACACAAGGAAGATGGTATTAATTATCTATCTTCTTACTGGCTGGATTCCTTAGGTCGAGTTCACTTTGGAACAAGTAGGGAAACGTCTTCCCACACCCTATCTTGTAAGAGGAAATAGAAGAAAGAAAGGCAGGGGGAAATGTCGTCGTAGCTTAGTCGGTAGAGCGCTGGTCTTCAATGACACAGGACGTGGAAATTAAGGGTAATATCATTTTGTAAAAAATATATCGTGCGAATTAAAGTATTCAATAAAATAATTAAAACCGAATTTGAATAATGGAAATTTATTAATAAAGCTAATGAAGTTAAACTACTAATTAAAAACTAATTACGGGCTGGGACTTCGTCCGAAAAATCCTAATCTTTTTATTAATAATTTCATTTTCATAAAACCTCATCCTCTTTCATGTTTTGACATTAATCTCTGTTGTCATTTTGTCATAGAAACTCTGACCCCGACGCCTTTCACGAAGCATTTCTAGTTTCCACCCCCTTTCTCTCCACCTCATATTACGACATATTACTGTATTGTTAACTGAAAACCGAAGCACTAACATACTTTAGCTTTCCCGATAATTGCAGTGCCCCCTTTCGATGACGCCACTCACTTGATTGACAGCCTGGCCATATTATTTGTCACTCAGAGTGGGTGCAATACTTCCGTCTCCCTCTAGAGTTCGTACATATTTGAAAAAATTTCATCAAAACTATATATGCTATTCATGTTTACTATTGCATGTTCTCGATTTAAAATGGTACAAATAGTACGAATGATTTATATATTGGGACATCCACACAAATACCAATGTATATCGTTTTATGAGAGGCATTTTTAAAATCCATATTTTGGTCTTCCAGAAAATAATGATACTGAATCCACAAAATTCGTTTATTTGAAGATAATTTTACGGACACTTAATATTCTTCAAAAAGCTTCCTCTTGCATTAATACACCGTTGCAAACAGCTCTGCCATTATCTAACGTACGCTTGGAAATCTTCAACTGAGATGTTATTGAAGACGCGCGATGCGTATCTTTGCGAATTCTCCGGACTGTGAAGCGATTAAAAACAGCTTCAAAACAACTTCTTAAGCTGAATTTTAACCGAAGAAATCAAAAAAAGTCTGATAATGACAGATCGGTGATGTGTAGTAGTTTAAAAAGCATTGGGACGTGGCGTTTTGCCAGAAACTGAGTCAGGAACTTGCCACAAATTTTTCACATTCAATGTTCGTACGTGACAATTTGATTCATAAAAAAATTTTGTGAGGTCCCAACTTCTCCGCAATAATTCAAACACTCATTCGACGATCTTAGTCGAAAAGCGCTTTAATTTTAGGCTCAATGCCAACCGACTTCCACCAGATTCCGTAGGTGACAGTCCCCATCACCTATATCACCCAATAACCTTTGTCTGTCTGTCCGTCCGTCTGTCTATCTGTCCGCACTCTAACTCCCGTAAATATTTATGGAATTTCTTGAAACTGATGTATGTTATTCAAGTTCACTATCAGATGTTCCCTATTGAAAATGGAGTTTATACCTCTACTGGTTTGTGTACAGGAACCCACTAAAATATTTCAAAGCATTGTGTTCTATGAGAGGAATTTCTATAAACCATATTTCCATACCCTTACTGTACAAAAATCTTAATGAAATTGAAATATGTTATACAAGTTCACTATCGGATGTTCCCTGTTGAATATGGAGTATATACCTCTACTAGTTTGTGTACAGGGACCCCCTAAAATATTTCAAAGCATTGTGTTCTATGAGAGGCATTTCTATAAACCCTATTTCCATACCCTTACTGTACACAAATCTTAATGAAATTGAAATATGTTATTCAAGTTCACTATCGGATGTTTCCTGTATAAAATGGAGTAAATACCACCACTGATTTGTGTACAGGGACACACAAAAGTATTTCAAAGCATTGTGTTCTATGAGAGGCATTTCTATAAACCATATTTCCATACCCTTACTGTACACAAATCTTAATGATATTGAAATATATGTAATATATGTTATTAAAGTTCATTATCGGATGTTTCCTGTATAAAATGGAGCAAATACCACCACTGATTTGTGTAGAGGGACACACAAAAGTATTCCAAAGCACTGCGTTTTATGAGCACTGCGAGATAAGCAAAGCACTGCGAGATATTTTTATAAACTAAATTTTAATAACTTTACTTTGCACGAAGATTTATGAAATTGAAATGTGTTATTTATAAGCACAAAAGAAAATGCTTTGCATAGGATATAACATGATTAGCATTAGATTTACAGTGTGACACAAAAATATTCCGTTATATAAAGAGCTATTAATAAATATTTGCTAAATGTGCACTTTCGTTTACATTAAGCGTTTTAACACTTTCTAACATTTTTAAAACTTCCCAACAAGGTTGAAAAGTGTTAATGACTTCGGTTTGTCTGTCTGTCTGTCCGTCTGTCTGACTCTCCGCACTCTAATTCCCGTAAATATTTGTGGAATTTCTTGAAACTAATATATGATATTCAAGTTCACTACTGGACTTTCCTTATTGAAAATGGAGTTTATACCTCTAGTGGTTTGTGTACAGGGACACCCGAAAGTATTTCAAAGCATTGTATTCTATGAGA
Source organism: Salticus scenicus (assembly GCA_963930645.1). Lineage (NCBI taxonomy): Eukaryota > Metazoa > Arthropoda > Arachnida > Araneae > Salticidae > Salticus > Salticus scenicus. The sequence continues at coordinate 99,802,368 of OZ005652.1, forward strand.
GGTATTTCTATAAACCATATTTTCATACCTTTACTGTAGATATATCTTAATGAAATTGAAATATGTTATTCAAGTCCACTATCGGATGTTCACTATTGAAAATGGAGTTTATACCTCTACTGGTTTGTGCACAGGGGCACCCGAAAGTATTTCAAAGCATTATGTTCTATGAGAGGTATTTCTATAAATTATATTTTATACTTTTACTGTACAAATATCTTAATGAAATTGAAATATGTTATTCAAGTTCACTATTGGATTTTTCCTGTATAAAATGGATTAAATACCAACTCTGTTTTATATACAAGGACACTCAAAAGTATTCTAAAGCATTGCGTTCTATGAGAGATATTTCTATAAATCCAATTTTAAAAACTTTACTTTCCACAAAGTTTTAGGAAATTCAAATATGTTATTTATATGCACATAAGAATGCTTTATATAGAATATAGCATGATTAGCATTTGATTTACAGGGTGCCACAAAAATATTCTGTTACATTAAAAGCTATTATTAAAGTTTGATAGAATTCTACTTTCGTTTACATTAAGCGTTTTTAACACTTTCTAGCATTTTTTTAATTGTGAATATATCAAAGTGTGTATCTGTCCGTTTGACCGTCTGACTGTCTGCCCGCGCTCTATCTCCCGTAAATATTTCCGGAATTTTTTGAAATTGATATAGGTTATTCAAGTTCAGTATCGGATGTTCCCTATTGAAAATGGAGTTCATACTTCTACTGGTTTGTGTACAGGGACACACGAAAGTATTTCAAAGAATTGTGTTCTATGAGAGGTATTTCTATAAACCATATTTTCATACTTTTACTGTACAATATCTTCATGAAATTGAAATATGTTATTCAAGTTCACTAATGGATGTTTTGTATATAAAATAGATTACATACAACCACTAGTTTATGTACAGGGATACTCAAAAGTACTCCAAAGCCTTGCGTTCTTTGTGAGATATTTCTATAAATCAAATTGTGATAACTTTACTTTCCACGAAGTTTTAAAAAAATGAAATATATTATTTATATGCACAAAAGAATGCTTTGCATAGAATATAGCATGGTACCATTAGATTTACAGGGTGACACAAAAATATTCAGTTATATTAAGAGCTATTAATAAAAGAATGCTAAAATTGTACTTTCGTTTACATTAAGCGTTTTTGACACTTTCTATCATTTTTTTTATTGTGAATGTGATTTCAATTTGTGTATATGTCTGACTGTTTTTCTGTCCGTCTATATGTCTCCCTGTCTGCTTATCTGCGCTTTAATTCCCGTAAATATTTATGGAATTTCTTTAAACCGATATATTTTATTCAAATTCACTATCGGATGTTCCCTATTGAAAATGGAATGACTGCCTCTTCTGGTTTGTGTACAGGGACACCCAAAATTATTCAAAAGCATTGTGTTCCATGAGAGGAGTTACTATAAACCATATTTTAATACATTTAATGTATAGAATTTTTCCTGAAATTTTAATATATTATTCAATTCCCTTTGGGATGTTTCCTATGTAAAATACAGTACATTTTTAACTGGTTTGTGTACAGGGCCACTTGAAAGTACTCCAAAGCATTGTGTTGTATGAGAGTTATTTTTATAAACCAAATTTTAATAATTTTATTTTCCACAAAGCTTATTGCAATTGAATATTATTCGTATGCACAAAAGAGTGTGCCTTCTATGTAATATAGTATGATTAGCATTAGATTTACAGGGTCACACAAAAATAATCAGTTACATTAAGAGCTATTAATAAAAATTTGCTGGAATTGCACTTTTGTTTACAGGAGCGTTTTAACACTTTATTATAATTTTATTGGGAATATGATTTCAATTTTTGCATCTGTCTGTCCGATTGTTTACCTTTCTATCTGTTTGTCTCCTATCATGCGTGAATATTTTGAGAATTTTTAAAAAATGATACACTCACGTTCCCTATGGAATGTTCCCTATTTAAAATGTCATTAATAGGTCCTGTACAACTAGTTTGTTTACAGGGACAACAACAACAACCATAAAAAAAAAGCCAATGTATTACGTCTTAGGACACACTGCAAATAAAAGGATCTTAAAGTAAGACATAAAAACAACTGAAACGGTATTTAAGACACGTAAATGTCTTAAAATGTACCTTAGACGTTATACATATTTTAATTTAAGACAAAAATATCTGAAACACGTAAATACGCGAATTTTCAGACAGCAAAACGCGTTTGAATTTTCAGACACTTAAGAAATTCAGACACTTGCATTACTTAGAAATTTTTTCGTATGGAATCTACTTTATAAAATATGTTTATCCTACTTCTTTCCACATTCAATAAATATATTATTATTTTATATAGTAAGCAGTTAAACTACTTAAATTATGGTAGCTTTATGAAATTATATTTTTATGGAATAATACTCTAGGGATGTGAATGATATTCGCATGCTTTAACACAATTTATAAACAACATATTTAGGCACAAAGATTATTTTGTTCAAAAAAAAAAAAAAAAAAAAAAAAAATCTTTGTCTTTAAAGCTTTCTTATATTAAAAGAAAAAGTGTGAAGACAAGTAATTTGTAGAGAAGAAAGCGAATTTATAAGTGAACAATCATGAATAATTTGGGTGTATTTTTTTTTCTTTCTGTCTTATTATTATTCATTTAAAAACTTTTTTCGTTCACAAAGTCGCCTACATCTAAATGTAAAACTACAAATTTTCCTGTATTCATGATCACAGTTCGTTTTCAATTAAATATCACTTTAAGAAAAGAAATCGTTATCATCTAGGGATGAAACCTTCGCATACTTGTTATGCATTATTAAAAGATTCTGGTCCTCTAAATATGAAATTTAAGATAATAATATTTATTAAGTTTAAGATACCATACTATAAATAGTTTTGTGTCAAAAAATTAGAAGTAAAACTTAACACTGCGATTAGTTTCACGAAGACTACAGCATATTATATCATAAAAACACATGATGCTATATTCGACGATAGCGTGATTGGTAAATGCTTCACTCCGATGATGCTTCGCTCGAGGTTTCGGTTTCCTTAAACAGTATATGAGTTCGAATCCCAACGCCGGAAAATGGGACTTTTTTTTTTCTTTCTTTTTTTATATAAATATTTCATTAATGCTCTAAACAATATGCTCTAAACAATTCTAAAATACATTTTTAACAGAAAAACATAATCGCACGCCATATTTATTTATTTATATATTTATTAAAAAGTCTTAAAAACGGTAGTATTTTTAAGCCTAACATGTCGGTGTTTTTAAGCCTAAAACATGGCGGCGTTTTAAGACACTTGCAATATCTTAATTTCTGATGCAAAAAGGTGTCTTAAAAAGTAAGACATTTTCTTTTCGCTTAAAAAATGACCATCCATTTAAGACACTTTTTAAACTGAATTTAAGACATTTACGTTTACAGTGCAGAATTTTTTTAAAGTTATATTTAAAAAACTTTCTACTATAAAAATCATAAAAACATTGACATGTATCATTAATATTCTAAAATGTTATTTTGTATAGAATATGATGTGATTAACTTTCAGATTTACAGGGCTGCAGTAAAATATTCAGAGAGTTTAAAAGATGTAATTATAACCAAACGGCTGCATTTTATTTTGCGTTAAGCCTTTTTAACAAACTTTCCAAAATGCCTAAGAGTAATTTTAAAATCAATTAGTCTCTCTGTATGTTTTTCAATCCTTCTGTCTGTTTTGCGATAACGTAGGCAAGGAATATTAAAAGTTATTCGATACAACAATTGCGTACAGTTGGAAAGTGTTACTAATCAATGCGTACTGCATGAATTTTCTTTCTTGTTTGACATTCTAATTGGCTCGAAAAATTCAGTCTCATTCCTTTCTGGATAGACCTTATTTAAGTAATTTTACACTGCACAAACCACAATGGAATTGACATTTATTGTTCATATGTTAAAGAAAATGATTTTTTGTAAGATATGTTACGTTTAGTGTTAGTATTTACAGAAATGCGCTAAAATATTCAGAAACATTAATGGCTAATATTGTAAATTGTTCGGATTGTTTCTGTTTGTGATAATCCTTTTTAACACTTTACAACAATATTTACGAGTGATTATGAATTCCGTTTCTCCATATGTCTGTACAGTGGACTCTCGTATAACGCTGGAGATACGTTCCGCGCTATAGAAAATCGCGTTATAGGACACATACATTGAGCAGACGATTTCAGTTCGCAATGAGACCAAAAGTGTCGGGTGTTGCCATAGTAATGGAGCAATCATTCCTTGAACAGGTTGAAAGTAGAAAAGATGTCGTTACGTGCTTCCTTTATTTTACGCGTTATACGAGACTCTTTATCACGTTGTATGAGTAATAGTCGCAGATCTTTCGTTGCGTTATACGAGATCGAGTTTATGGAGCGCGTTGTACGAGATTCTACTGTATTCCAGTCCTTCTGTCTGCCAGTTGTGAGATTTTGTATATGCAAATTACAGTAAACTCTCGTATAACGCGCTCTCTCAAAGCGCAAATTTGTATAGCGCGACAATAAATCTACGACTATTACTCATACAGCGCGATAAAGTTTCTCTTATAACGCGTAAGATAAAGGAAGCACGTGACTACATCTTTCCTGCTTTCAACCTGTTCAAGGCTACTTACTTTTGACTGCAGATAAGGGTTTCCCCGTAACAATGACAACACACGACGCTTTTGGTTTCATTGCGGATTGAAATCGTCTGCTCAATGCATGTCTTTTATAACACGATTTCCTATTACGCGTAACGTATCCACCGCGTTATACGAGAGTCTACTGTATATAGAATTTTAAATGATCCGATATTACAGTTTTAAATACAGTTGGATTACAGGTTATTAAATACAGTTGGACAGTGATAAAAAACTAAATAAGCAGCTTGATTATTCGTTTCTTTTTTCTTTTATGTTATCGATAATAAAAGATTTTTTTTCCAAGGAACCATTGAGATTAAAAAAAATTAGCAGTATTTTTAATATTTTATTCGATGGTTACTGATTTTTGCAAAGAGCTTTATTGGTAACTTTTGGGCACATTAGTTTAAATCCCTAGAAATGTATCAGATTTTTTTCTACAGCGTAGTTGAACAAATGACCAATCGTTTTAACACTTATTTTCAATTTCTACTAACTATGACGAAAATTTGACGACCGTGTGCTAATTTTTTAAGTTTTCTTTATTTTGTATGCTTTATAAAATTCTTGGTTTCTTTTTATCTTATGAAAAAATAAATAAAATTCGAGGAATAAATATTCAAAAAGATGTTACCCGTACGATTGTTATTGGATAAATTACATAAAAAATTTAGCTTTATTTCTTTTCTTTAAAGAAAGAAAAATCATGCTCAAATTCATTTTTCTACAAACAGAAGATTTTTTTTCAAATTAATTAAACATTTCAATAATTTTAAAAGCACATAAAAAATTGTTTATGTCAATGTATAAATAAATAATATTTTAAATAATAATTAGAAAGACAGTTTTTTTTTTTTTTTTTTTTTAAGTTTTACGCATATTGAAAAAAAAAAAAAAAAAATCTGAAGAAACGTGCTTACGTGACAAAACTAGAATAGATTTTAAAGTAAAAAGAATGAGAGGAAGGAAACAAGAACTTGTAAAAGATAACAAAAAATAAAATTACGACCAATTTCTTTTTTTTTTTTTTTTATTCTTCAAAAAACATCTTTTTTTAGCAATTTTAGAATAATTTACATTTCAAAACATTTAAAGAAAAATGACAAATTCAATTTTCCTTCAAAATAGATAGTTGTTATTTGATTGGGAAACATCCAGTAGTTTGTTCTTTTATTATCATTTCATTTAGTTTGAAAGTTTTGTTTATGGAATTATTTTTGTGACAATTTAAACAGTTTTAAAAACATTTTATTATAGTATCCTGGAGGTACTTCTGAAGGGAAAACATTTTCATTTATTTTCCTTTCTGTTAGAAAAAAAGAAAGGAGAATAGAAAAAACTGTTTTGTATTCAACATTTTTCTAACATCCAAGTGCGATAAAAGAAACACAAGAGTGATTTCGGTCAAATTTTGTATTTCTGTTGCTATTCTTAAAAATTTATTTCACGTTTGAAAGCAAAAAATTGAATCCTGTATATTTGAGTTTATACCCTAAAGCTTTTGAGAGGTATGCCAAGAAAAACATACAAAATTAAGAGTTGTTAAATTTTTGTGCTAGGCTAAAAATGATATCATATTCAGAATAATATCGCTGGAAAAATTTAATATTCTGTTATAATTTACTTGAAGTTATTGTTTTTTTTTTTTTTTTTTTTTTTTCAATGAACCCATTTAACACATAAAATATATTTCTTTTCTTTTTTAATTATTATTTTCCTTATAAATCTTTAGATATGTATGTACTCTTTCAATATTCTATGTTTCATGATGATCGATGAAATGTTCTACTGGATACATAATGGGATGCATAATGTATATTTATTTAAATTAATATACAAAAGTTGCAGCAGCCTTCTTTTTTCAGCGTTTTATTATATTGCTACCTCTATTTAATATATATATATACACACACACACAGATATATATGTATATATTGAAGGTTTTAATGATATAATATTATTTATAAAAATATTTTTCTGAAAAATTTTGACGAAGTAATCAAAGAACTTTATTGACCGCTGGATACGAGACTTTTCGAAAGTTAAGTATCGTCTTTTTCTTTTTTTTTTTTTTTTAAGAGGAGATAAATTACTAGATGAAACAAACAATCGCCATAAAAACTACATTCGTTTCTGGTTCAATGACGGAAGAAGATTCAGCAAAGGTGTAATGACGCATGCTCAGGCCGCCGAAGAAGAGAGAGTAGCAGCAGTCCGGCGTGCCCTCGGTTCCTCGAGTACAAATCCTGATGGCAGGGAGATGTGTACTGACAACGTTGTCGTCAATGGAAGTGCGTGCTATTGACTGATATTAGAGGAGATGTCTTACGGCGTTTCAGATTGCAGGGCAAGTAAACTTAACTGTTTATAAGAAATCTCCACAGAACTGGCGTGTTAAAGTAATAATTACAAAGATATGAATAAACACCATGAAATGCAATAAACTCGAAACAATTGATTCAGGTCGAAAGAACACACGACCCTTGGTCAAGCGAACGAAGTAGGCATGAGTGCTGCAATCAGCAAAATGTAAAAGAAACAGAAACAGAGGAAGAAAACAAAAAAAAGAGAGAGAGAGAGAGAGAACATAAAAAAGATAACAAGAATAGACCTTTTTATTTTGAATTCTTCTAAAAAGGATTTCTGAATAATTTAAGGGGAATTTGCATTCCAAACAACGTTTAAAATAAATTCTAAATCCAATTGATCTGGAAAAAGATAATTCTCATTTAAATGGAAAAATACTCTATTTTTTAAAAATCTTTTCATTACTACTGTTTTTTTTTTTTTTTTTTTTTTTTTTTTTTTTTCATGTTTTATTTGGAAAATTTTTATTGTGACCAAGCAATTGAATAGTTCAAACAATTTTTCTTTGTAATTCCTTTTAGTATCCTTAAGGTGCTTGTAAATGGAAAATATTTTCATTGCTTTTAATTTTTGTTACCTAAAATCCTTTTACATATTGATTATTCTACAAGCTTTCATGCGTAATAAAAGAAATACAAGAGATATTTCAGTGTTTGTACGAATTCTCTACTTTTATTACTTTTCTTAACACTTTAAAGACATGCTAAAAAAAAAAAAATAAAAAAAAAAAATATACAAAATTATTAATGAATGATATCTGTACTAGTTCTAGAAATATATTCAATTTAATGAAAGTATTTAATGAAATTTAAAATTATATACTAAATTTCTTGAAGTTGTTTTTCGTGCCGTCAACCTTTTACAAGAACTAAAGTGTGTATGAATAATTTTTTTATTTTTATTTTTATTTTCATTTTTTATTTTTTTTTATTGATTATGAAAGTTAACAGATACGAATGATGTTTCGATTTCTTTTTTTTTTTTATGGTAAATGCAAATATTTTTAATTTCTTTCTTTTTTTTTTTTTTTTTTTTTTTTTTGTAAAATACATATGCTAAAAAAATTTGATCTGAAAATTAAAAGAATTATTTTTTAATCTGTAATCTTCTATTTATTGATTTTCATTTCTTTGTTTATTGTTAATATAACTATATTTATCTCTAATAAAATCGTTTCTATAAAAGTTTGGAATCATCTGTAAACTAAAATTGATATTTTACCTATTACCACATAGTATAGTAAAAGTTTATGCTAATTACACAAAGAAAAAAAAAAAAAAAAAAGAGTGAGAGAGTAAGAGAGAATGAAAAAAAGCAGATATTCTTGATTAAACGTGCTTGCGTGACTAAACTATAAATTACCTTAAAGTAAAAAAAAAAAAAAAAAAATAAATAAATACAAAAAAGAATGCAAGAATTATGAACAGACCATAAATAAAAACCATAACCATAAATAAAAACTAATTCTGTTTTCATAATTTCAAAAAGGATTTTTGAATAAATTAAAATAATTTATTTATTTTATGCATTTATTTTTTTAATGTTGAAGAGTTTTATTTGAGTATTTATTTTTATGACTTTTTTCGAATAATTTAAACAAGTTGAAAAGCAGAAGCATTTTCTTTTAGTATCATTGAGAAATTCTATTTGAGTATTTGTTTTTGTAATATTTTCTTTTATGTAAAAAAAAAAAAAAAAAAAAACTGTTATATATTCATCACTCTCCAAACTTCCACGAGCGATAAAAGAAATACAGGAGTTATTTCAATGTTTGTTCAAATTTTCCATTTTTATTACTCAACTGAACACTTTATATCACGTTCGGAAGCAAAAAAATTAAACCTGTTATATATAGTTTATACCCTAAAGCTTCTGAATGTATTGTAGGAGAAAAAAAAATAATAAACATTATAGTAATGATTGAATTTTTGTGCTAAACAAGAAATGGATATCAACTTTAAAGTGGTATCTATCTCAAAATTTTAATTCCTATTAAAAATTATTTGAAGTTATTTTATCACGCTCGTCAAGTTTTTGAAGCAATGAAATACATTACGAAAATATCTTTAATTTTTTCTTTACAGAAACATGTATTATTTCATAGCACAACTTACTATTGTCACAGATTTTCCGTATTTAGTGTTCCTCCGTGACACTTTAATGCCCAATCAATTTTGTTATGTCCCGACGTCTCCGCAATCATTCGGACACTCTATTCGACCATAGCCTCCTAAATTAGTTCCCTGTCGCGTTGCTCGTAAACTTGGCAACAGTTCAAGTGGTAGACAGCGTCACCTGGTATAGATTGCGCGACTTTTTTATTAAACAGCCAGCAATTATTTTTTAAAGTGAGATATGATATATATAAAAGGCGAACAGAATCGAAGAAACATCGATTATATATACCATATATCACTTTTACAAATTATTGGTGGCTGTTGAATAAAACATTCACTCAGTCTGTACCAGGTGGTGCTGTCTACCGCTTGAACTGTTGCCAATTTTACGAGCAACGCTACAGGCATCTAGTTTAGGAGGCTATGATTCGACAATCGTAGTCGAAATCTCCATAGTTTTAGCCATATTGTCTAAAGTTAAAGACCATGTTGAAAGCCAGCACGTTTTCAACCTCGACACCCTCTCTTTCGTTGTTGAAGTCTTTGTGCCACTTTAACTCTTGAGACTTACATGAAGAATATCTTCTACAGCCTTCTTGTAGCATGACAAGCATCTAAGTAGCCGATTTAGTAATTTTACACAAACCTTTATGACGAATCACTGCTCGATGCTCTGCTGCATTTTGAAAACCTTGCACCACTCTCAAACATGTATCTGCTTCATGAACGATCTGGGCGTTAAAAAGGCTCAATGTTAACCAACTTCTACCAGACTCTGTAGCTGACAGTTCCCATCACCTATATCATCCTCTAACTTCTCCCCTTTGGAATTCTGCTAGGCGCAAAAAATTCATTCTTGTTACTTTTTGGACAGACCTTGTATTTAAGCAAATTTGTATTGCACAAATCTTTTTTTTTTTTTTTTTGGATAGAATATGCTACGTTTAGCGTTACTATTTACAGAAATACGCTTAAGTATCCAGATACATTATGGCTACAATTGGAAACTGCAGATATTTCATTTTCGTAAGTGTTAATCGTTTTTAACAATTTACAAGAATGTTTACAGGTGATTATGAATTCCTCTACTTTATTTGTCTGAATTTCAATCCTTCCGTCACTCAGTTGTGTGATCTTGTAGGCAAAGTATTACTTTTTTTTTTATTAAAATCACACAATCAACTGTGGAAGAAAATCATATTTATTGAATTTTTTTATTTTTCCGACTGAGTGAAAATAATGCCTGGAATTTCCTGCTGCTTATTTCTGTTGAGCTATCTACATGATAGACCAGAGATGTTTCTGCATAAAGGTTGTCTGAGTGAGTAATGTTGACCGCTTGTCGGCCTGGATAGCTCAAATGGTTGAGCCTTGACCTTGTAAGTCAAAGTTCCGGGGTTCGACTCCCTGTCCAGGCATTATTTTCACTCAGTCGGAAAAATAAAAAAAATTCAATAAAAGTATTACTTATATTAAATGATCCAACATGTATTTACAGTTGAAAAGTGATAGTAATCATCGAGAATTGTATGATTACCTATTATTTATTTTTTCTCTTTTTAATGAATATAGAGTAAGTTGTCGAGAATAACAAGCTTTTGTCTCTGAAACTATCCTGTTTACAGAAATGTAGTATTATTTTTAATAATATATTCGATGGTTATTAATATTTTTAAGGAGCACTACTGGTAAGTATTTCGCATATTGGTTGCTGAAAAATTCCTCGGAAAGTACATTTTTTTTTTTTTTTTCTACAACGTAGTTGAAGAAAACACCATTTGTATTAATACTTATTTCCAATTTCTACTAGCTGTGAAGAAGGTGACGGCCGTATGCTAATTTCTAATTTTTTTTTTTTTTACTTTATTAACAAATGTACAAAAAATACGAAAAATAAATATTTAAAAAGGTATTATACGTACAACTGCTATTGGATAAATTACATTAAAACATATATATTTATTTCCTTTTTTTTTTCAAGAAAGAAAAATCATATTCAGATTTATTTTTCTATAAATTTCATTTCAAATTAACGTATATTTCAATAATTTTAAAAGCACATAATATGTTATTTATGCCAATGTATAAATAAATAATATTTTAAAGTGAACATTAGCGATGTATAATTCTAAGTTTCGCTCATATTGCAGAAGAAAAAAAAATAAAAAATTGAAGAAACAGGCTTAAAAAACGGAATAGTATATTTTGAAGTAAAAAGAAAGATAAAAAAGAAACAAGAATTTGCAAAAGATAACAATAAATAAAAATACTTCTTTCTTTCTTTCTTTTTTTTTTTTTTTTTTTCTTTTTCGAATTCTACAAAAAACGATTTTTTAACAATTTAAGAGCCATTTACATTTCAAAAGATTTAAAGAAAAATGACAAATGCAATTTTCCGTGGAAGAAGATAGTTCTCATTTGACTGGCACCATCCTTTAATTTATTCTTTATTGTATATATATATATATATATATATATATATATATATATATATATATTATTTGAAAGTTTTATTTATGGAATCATGTTTTTGACAATGCATTATAAAAATTTAAACAGTTTTAAAATCCTTCTATTTCAGTATGCTGGAGGTACTTGTAATCAGAAAAAAATTCATTTCCTTTAATTTTTGTTACAAAAAAAGAAAAAGAAAACTATTTTATATTCAGCATGCTCCTAACTTCCAAGCGTGATAAAAGAAATAACAGAGTGATTTCAATATTTGGCCAAATTTTGCATTTCTGTTACTAATCTTACCAATTTATATCACGTTCGAAAACAAAAAAATGAATCCAGTATACTTGAGCTTATACCCTATAGCTTTTAAGAATTATGCCAGGAAAATACTTACGAGATTAAAAGTTTTTTTTTTTTTTTTTTTGCTAGACTATAACATGGTATCTGATTCAGAATGATATCTCTCAAGAAATTTAAAATTCTGTTATAATTTACTTGAAGTTATTTTTCCCGCCAACGAACGTTTTTAACAGATAAAATATATTTCAATATATGTTACTTTTTCTTTTTAATTATTATTATTCATTATATTTCTTTATATATAAATATACTATTTGAATGTCTTATGTTTTGTGAAAGTCAATAAAATGTTCTGGATGTATTATGTATGTTTAGTAAAATCAATGTATACAAAAATGTCAGCAGTCTTATAAGTTTTTATGATGCAACATTATTTTAAAAATTATTGTTCTAAAATAAGGTGATCAAAGGCACCTATAAAAGGGTCTATGTGAGCCCTGAATACAAGAAACGTTCCTAAAATAAGTATCATCTCTTTTTTTTCCTTTTAAAGAAGATGGTACACCTAATAAAAAAACAGTCGCTATACTGGTTCAATGGCGGAAGGAGCTTCCACGAAGGGGGAATGACGCATGCGCAGAGCACCGAAGAAGAAAGAGCAGCAGCAGATCGACGTGCCTGAGGTTATTCAAGTAAAAATCAGGATGGCAGAGAGATATGTTCTTACAACTTCATCGTCAATGGAAGTGCGTGCTGCTAGCCAGTGTGAATGGGTTCTTGACTAGTGTCTACATCATCCACGAACGCCTACAGACCGTGGATGGCGAAGAGGACATTTCTTATCAATTGGTTCGTCACTGGTATTCCATGATAAGTGAAGGAAGGCAGAATGTAGAGGATGAAGATCGAAGTGGACATCCCTTCACACTCACAAATGCTACACTGTTATCACTGTCATCATTGCTACACTGTTAAAAATGATTTCTCATAAATGAGCAAAATTGTCTCAAAATAGCTCCGAAACAATATATGCTTAAATTTGAAAGCCCATGTACTCATCTTGAGTATATTGCCATGCTCAAAACTAGAGATATTGCGATTCTTAGTGGTTAACCCCATTTTTGAGCTTGCCAATATACTCAAAAATGAGTTAATGAGATTTTCAAATTTAAGTATGTTTCGGAGCTATTTTGAAGCAATTTTTCTCATTTTTGAGAAAGAATTTTTAACAGTATACAGTATAGAAGATGGTTTTAACGGATAGATCGTCTAGACGTCATTTGCAAAAGAATGTTGAGGTGGATCAAGCTACGTGAAAATTCCTTGCATGTCAGGGCACTGGGATTTACTGGAGCGGTTTCTTCAAACTGATTGAATGTTTAAAAAAGTCTCAATGTCGGTGGAGACCACGTCGAAAAATAGTGCAAGGTGTGCAAATAGTTCAAAAAGTATATTACTATTATTATTATTTATTAAAGTTTCCGTGTGGAAGAAAGAAAAAATATCGAAACTTACTTCGAAAAAATTCTCGTATATGGTGCAAAATGCTATTATTATTTTCAGTAAAATAACTGTGCAAAATAATTTACTCTAAAAAAATAAAAATAAAATAATTATTTTCTGTAAATTTTCCTTTATTGTTTATATTTTTTTTAGATTTTCAGTAAAAAAAAAAAAAAAAAAAAAAAAAAAAAGTTTTTTTTCTTTTAGAGGAGGAATGATATAAGAGGATATGGCATACCGCGTTTCATATTGCAAAACAAATAAACATAACTGCTATCCGCCTACTCAATATAGGGTTCCCGCAATAGCAGCTAAGGCCACTAAAGCAGCCATATTGCATCTACAAAAAAATCGGCTAAATTTAAGAGATACTGGGTGTCCTCATAAATCTGGACAAATTAAAAATGAAAAAAAAAATTGAAGCAATTCATAGAATTAAATGAGGTTTGTGAAAAAAATGATTCTCGTGAAGGGGGATTTTTGGTGATAAAGAAAAAATTAGTTAATTTTTTTGTCGATAGATGGCGCTGTATGCCAGCAAATCACACGTTTGCATGAAATACTGTATTTATTTGCATGTAAGTGTTTACACGTATATAGATACTGTTCTGGGTGTCTACCATAACCATAAATTACGTTTTACAAACGAGTCACAACACCGCTAACTGCGGCGTCAATTGGCGGTTCTTATCCGTGGGAACAAGTTTTTACCAGCAGCGTTTCATCAACCAGTTCAACATCGCAATTAAAATTTTATGTATAGACAAAAACAAGAAACAAGCTATGTTAATCGTAAAACCATGCAATTTATTCATCTCTGATTTGCATATTTCTCGTTACGCATTCGTATAGTGCCCTCTATCGACGAAAAACTTAATTATTTTTTCTTTTACACACACACACACACACACACACACACATATATATACATATATATATATATATATATAATCGCATTCTCGAAAATAACTTTTTTGCAAGCCGCTATCAATTTTACCAATTCCTTCAACTTTTATGAATTTTGAAAATGTTTACAGACATTAAGGTCTTTTTGTAGTAATATCGCAACTATTTGGCACCAAAATCGTCTTAAAAATCTGAATTTGCATTTTCAGTATTGCCACATACAGTCGACAAAAAAAGGATCCGAGCAGTAGAAAAAATTCTATATAAAAAAAGTACACTTAATAAAGTTTTGTTAAATAAATCCTTGTCGAATCCTGTGCTTAGTCAGTCAAAGAACACGATTCGGCAAATATTTATTTGACAATATTTTATATAATATATAATAATAATTTTATTAATCAATATTATAATAATTTTATATTTTTTCTGCCGACTGTATTAGTAAAATGTTTAAGCCATATGAAAAAAAGAAAAAAAAATGTTTTAAAACAAATGTACTTACATGACTAAAGTAGAAAACCTTGTAAATTAAAAGGAAAAACAGAACGAGCGAAAAACAAGAACTTGGAGAAATAATAATAAGAAAAACACTTTTTTTTTTTTTTTTTTTGTTATTATTATTCATCTAAAAATGATTCCTGAATAATTTAAGAGCGATTTACATTTCAAACATTGTTGAGAAAAGAAATTTCCAAATCCAATATCTCTTAAGAATGATAATTCTCATTTTAATGGAAAAATATTTTATTTTTTAAAATCAATTCATTATTTTTATTCTTTTTCATTAAATGTTTTATTTGGAAAATTGTTATTGTGACAAAGCATTTGAACAATAAACAATTATTCTTTTTAAATTTTTTTAGTATCCTTAAGGTACTTAAAACCGAATATATTTTCATGGCATTTAATTTTTGTTACCTAAAAAGTTTTTAGCATATTGATCATTCTACAAGCTCTCACGCGTGAGAAAATAAGTACAAGAGTTATTTCAGTGTTTGTTCAAATTCTCCACTTCTATTACTACCCTTAACACTTTATATCACGTATGGAAGCAAAAAAAAATGAAACCTGCTATGTTTGGATTTATACCCTAAAGCTTTTCAATGGTATGCTAAAAAAAAAAAGAAAAAAAAAAGAAAAAAAAAAAGAATGATTGAATTTTTGTGCTAGACTAGGAATAAATATTCAATTTAATGTGATATCTACCATGAAATTTAAATTCTACACAAAATTTCTTGAAGTTGTTTTTCGTTCCGCCGACTCTTTACAAAAAATGGAATGCATATATATATATATATATTTGCTAATAAGCCAAGAGAGTATAACGACTAAAAATTTATTCATTTTTGAACGAGTAAATTTACCTAAATAACACATTTGCTAATCACGAATTAGATTCAAATTAAACTACTAAATTGGTTAAAGTGAATCTCTATTATAATATAAATCAAAATTAAATCAAGAAAATTTCGAATTCAAACTCAATTAAAATTAAATATTGGATTTACTTACCCAGCCGGATCCCGGGTGAAGAATGAATCTACGACATTACACAATATATGTTTAACACAATATATGTTACACAATATATGTTATTAGGTAATACAGCGAGTATTTTTTCTTGGTTTTATAGAACTTGATTCTGTGAACTTATTATAAGATTTACACAGGCGCAGATAACAATGATTTCATTAACATTATACATCGAATATGAAACACAGACCTCTCTTTTCGAATGTTCGATTACGATCCAATCTCAATTTGCGAAGTGGATTACAGGAATTAGAAAGTTATTGCGCAGTATTTGAATAAAACTCAAGTTCCAGTCATTGATTGGTGCTGTCATCTCTTTTCTTTTTCGGTAGGTACAAACTCTTCTTTGCATTCATCACCATCTTTCGGGTGGCGGGTTGGGCATGGTAGACGGGCGATGCGGTTAACCGGCCTTTTGATAGTACCAGAAGTAGTCTTCAGGGTGGCAACACGGACGACATGGTCCTCACCGGGATGGACCTCAATGATGCGTCCTAGTGTCCACTGGGTTAGCTGAGTTGATGTTTCCAACACTAGAACCAACTCCCCTGGCTGCAAATGAGTGACTCTGGATCTCCACTTGCTTCGGGAATGCAACGTTGTTAAGTATGACTTTTGCTTCTTAGCCCTGAAGGTGGCCTTCAGTTTCTGGAGAAGAGATCATCTAGAAGAAAGATATATAAGAGAATGATTAGTAATTTGAGGGTTAAGGAAGCTGAAGGAGCGGAACACCGATGATAAAATGGCCTGTTGTGAGAACCATGTAATCAGTTGATTTTGAAATGATGCATTATAGGGCACATTTAAGTACGCCTCTACGGTTGTGAGGACAGAATCCCATTCCTCAAAAGTTAGACAGCTGGTTTTACAGGTTTTGATAAGATTGCGTTTCGCCCATTTAACTGACGACTCCCAGAGCCAACAAAATTTGAGACCGTAAGGAGGCATTAAATGCCAATGAATTTGTCTATTCGCAATATAATCTTGAATAGACTTGTCTTTCGAAAGAGATATAAGCTGCTTTAAATGGGCGTCAGCACCAACAAAGTTGTGGCCATTAACCGGATATATATGTGAAGGACAGCCGCGACGGCTAATAAATCTTTGTAGAGAGTGTAAAAAATGTTCAGTGTATAAATTGGAAACAAGTTGAAGATGAATCGCCTTGTTGCTTATACACACAAATAGATGAATATACGACTTAAATTTAGAACTTTTCCGCTTGTGTTCACATTTGGTTTGAATAAGTCCCGCGTAATCTGTGCCTACGTGCTGAAAATGTCGCCAAGAGTTTACACTTGCACTGGGAAACTCGCCCATTATTTGCTGAAATGGCGTTTGTTGTGCCTTTGCACAAGTGGCGCACTTCCTTAGTTCCTGTTGATCGACCGTCAGGAATCTAATAGGACTGTCGAATTAAATTTAAAAGTAGATCCACACTTCTATGAAGGCTGTAATGCTGGAAATGTCTTATGATGGATGAGGTAAAAGGATGATTTTTTGGCAAGAGCTTCGGGTGTTTAGTATCATAAGGCAGAGTGGGTTTTTCGTCAATTCTATCTCGCAATATTTTTTTCGCATCTAGAAATACATTAAGGACCTATAGTTTTCTGCTGTTTGTAACTGTTTGTCCACGCTGTAAGAGGGGAATCTCTGAAGCAAAATATATTTTGTACGAATTTCATAAATATTTTATGTGCTTCTGAAATTTCGTAAACTGATAATGCTCCATTCAACTTTACCGTGTTACGAATGTTGTTTATGAATCTCTTAATCTATGCCAATAAACGCACAAGTTTTGAGTATGAAGAGAATTTCCCAATTAAGTCCCATAGCACTGATTTATTTCCAGTTTTTGAATCTTTAAGTTCATGGGTTTTCACAGCTTTATGTTGAGTTAATTACAAGGTTACTGGTTCGGGAACTGAGACCGGGATCTTTTGCCAATCGGGGCCAGTCCACCACAAATAACTTTATTTTATCTGGTAATAGTTCACGGGTTGCACAGTCTGCTAGGTTGTGTTTACTGGGTAAATGGTGCCAAGTGGTAGGGTCTGTCAAGGATCAACAGCAGGATCAGCAGGACAAACTGTCATGCAGGACAAACTGGTTTCCCTTTAAGAGCGCATTTAGGATCCAACTACGGACTATGGTTAAGACGGTCCATAGGATAATTTCGAAAATAGGGCAATTTAAAGATACCTTGACGACTGTCGCAAGTTCATACAGCAATAAGGCTGACGAAAGATCCAACCTGTACAAAGCTATAGGTTTTAAGGGTGCTACAAGTGTTTTGGCTGCGATTAATTTCAAGGAAGAATTTTGGTTAGGACGAATATAAACCACAGCAGCATATGCTTTTGTTGAATCATCACAATAATGTAGCTGGAAAATAAAGCTTAGCTTAATTCCAGATTTAAAAATCTAGGCACGGACATTGACTCAAAAGACGCAATTTTGGCATAAAATTTATTCCACCTAAATTGAACATCTGGTGTTAAAAGATCTTCCCACCCAAGATTTTATTTCAGTAACAATTTTAAAAGAATAGTGGCAGGTGATAAGAGGCCCAATGTATTTTTTAAATATTTTCGCAAACTATTTCGGATACATGTTGCCTTCAGCAGCGTTTATATGATTCAACAGAAAATTTATTTAACTAATTTCCCGACTAGCTAGACATTTGAAATTTTCAGAATAGTTCAGAACACGGTGAAAAAGTATTTTTTTAATACGTTTAGCTAACTGTTTCGGGTCCCTGCTGCCTGCGGCAGCGTTACAATTACAAATCTTTCAATCGATTTTTAACTAACTTCAGGACTAGCTAGACATTTCAAACTTTCAGAAAAGCTCAGAAGACGGTGACAATGCTGTGAAGTCGTTGCTTCACATATATGAGTTTTAATTATAACTTTAAATAAAGGCAATAAATAATTATTATATTTTCAATAAATAAAAATAGATAACGAAATTCTAAATTACTTTTATTTATTCGCTTTTGTCTATAATAAATATCTTAATTCTAATAATACTTTATCCCTTATGCTATTAATAAATCTTCTGAGAACAAAAAACATATTCCTTTTAAATGACATCTTTCAAAATTATAAGCTCTTCTAAATCATTTAATAAATAAAATATAAAAAAATATTATTTCCATGTTATAAACCGTTGGATACATAATTACATTTTCATTCTTTTAAATTGCGTATGTTTATTTATTCGAAGCTAAATTAAGCAATACATTTCCGTTCTAATATCATTAAAGAGTAATTTATATTTTTTATGACAAGATGTGCAATAATTTGTAGTCTGAATGTCTCCACTACTCAACGGGCCTTCTAGCGATAAAGTTTGGCATTGATGATTGGCGTTAGTTTTTAACGGTCGTGCTAAATTCAAAATATTTACATTAAATTATTCTACAAACAAAGGAATATCTTTGGCTATAAAATTTGGCACTTTTTCAAAATTCTTGGCGTAATTCAACAGTCTGATCTTAATTGCAATAGAGTCAACTTGGGGATTCGCTCTACAACTGTTGACAGTATAACATGTGACCCCGTAGCTCTCTCTCTCACCCCTATCTTTTGCATTCTCGTAACTTATGGTCATGCTGAAATTCCACTATTAATGTACTGTTGATTTTCTTATGAAACCTCTATAAAATAAAATAAATATGTTTTACTGCGAACTATTAGTTCTTTTTGTTTCAACGGCCTTCTTTTTCAGCTATAAGGACCTGGATAATAAATTGAACTTTCGACAGTATAATTTCAGGATTTCTACTTAATACATATATTTAAAAAATACTTTTAGCCAATTTTTTCAGATCGCTGCTACCTTCGGCAGCGTTTATATGATTTAACAGAAAATTTATTTAACTAACTTTCCGACTAGACTTTGAAACTTTCAGAATAATTTAAAACATAGTGAAAATGCATTTTATTAATACTTTTAGACAACTGTTTCGGGTTCCTGATGCCTTAGGTAGCGTTTATATAATTCAACAGAAAATTTATTTAACTAACTTCCCTACTAGTTAAATATTTGAAACTTTCGAAGTAGTTCTGAACACAGTGGCAATGCATTTTTTAAATACTTTTAGCCAAGTATTTCGGATCCCTGCTGACTTTAATAGCGTTACCAGTACAAATCTTTTAATCTATTTTTAACTAATCTATTTTTAACGACTAGCTAAACATCTGAAACCTTTAAAAACGCTCAGAACACGGAGACAACACTGTAAACGTAAATGTCTTAAATTCATTTTAAAAAGTGTCTTAAATGGATGGTCATTTTTTAAGCGAAAAAAAAATGTCTTATTTTTTAAGGCACGTTTTGCATCAGAAATTAAGATATTGCAAGTGTCTTAAAACGCCGCCATGTTTTAGGCTTAAAAACACCGCCATGTTAGGCTTAAAAATACTACCGGTTTTAGGGCTTTTTAATAAATATATAAATAAATAAATATGGCGTGCGATTATGTTTTTATGTTAAAAATTTATTTTAGAATTGTTTAGAGCATTAATGAAATATTTATATAAAAACAGAAGAATTAGAAAAAAAAAAACCTATTTTCCGGCGTTGGGATTCGAACTCACACTGTCTAAGGAAACCGAAACTTGAAGCCAATCACCGTCGGAGTGAAGCATTTACAAATCACGCTACCGTCGAATAGTTTTTATGATATAATATACTGCAGTATTCGTAAAACTAATCGCATCGCAATGTTATGTTTTATTTCTAATTTTTTACCATAAAACTATTGACAGTATGGTATCTTAAACTTAATAAATATTATTATCTTAAATTTCATATTTAGAGGACCAGAATTTTTTAATAATGCATGACAAGTATGTGAAGGTTTCATCCCTCGATGATAAAGATTTCTTTCCTTAAAGTGATATCTAAATAAAAGCGAACTATACTCATGAATACAGGAAAATTTGTAGTTTTACATTTAGATGTAGGTGAATTTGTGAAAGAAAAAACTTTTTAAATAAATTGTTGACGATACTTTATGAGTGGACTATATCAATTTAATAATTACTATTCTGAAGCTATTACTTCACAAACATTTAATTAAAGTATTATTTACATATATACAATTTATAGATGACGTATTATTAACGTATTCAAATATGTTGACACCATAGTCAACGCAAACAATAAAAAGAAGGTGAACCATATCACCGAACAAGATAAACAAGAGAGATGTTACTCTTATAACGAAAAACAATACAACTACTCCGCTAAAGCGGGAATGCAAGTGAACAAGAGATGTGCGCCAAGGTTGCGCATATAGCCAAACTAAGGTGAGCGGCAACATACCGGCCCACCTTGAAACATTGTTTCAAAATTACAGTTCTAATATGTAATACCATAATCATAATTAATTATACGAAAATATTATATATGCAATTTAAATAATAAAACTTATACAAGAGAAATATTAATAACATTCTAAACAATAAAATAATACAAATGAAATACAATAAACAAATTAAATTTAACTATATACATTATTCATTTTCAAACATTTTTTTTTTTTTTTTTTTTTTTTTTTTTTACTTTTCTGAAGGTAAAAGAGCAATTTTGGAAATAGGTCGTTTATATGTCCGCTTTCTTGTTTTAACCGAAACTACGCGTATTTTGTTATCCTTTCCTGGAAAAATTTCTACTATTCTACCCAAAATCCAACTACATATGGGCAAGTTTTCTTCCTTTAATAGTACCATATCCCCATTTTTAATGTTATTTGTTTCAAATTTACATTTGTTTCTTTGTTGTAACGTATTTAAATAATGACATTGCCATTTTTTCCATATCCGTTGAACTATTTTAGTTAATTTTTGCCAGGTATCTAATCGATTATCTGGAATGCCAGAGAACTCGGGTTCGATCACCGCTGTGATGGGTCGACCAACTAAAAAATGGCCGGGAGTCAAGACGTCCAAATCTTCGATATCGTTTGAAAGGGGCTTAAGGGGTCGAGAATTGAGGATTCCCTCAATTTGACAAACAATGGTTAAGAATTCCTCATATGTCAATTTAGCGTTTCCTACTGCGCGTTTCAAATGATTCTTAAACGATTTTACGCCTGCCTCCCATAGCCCTCCAAAATTTGGGGCACGGAGTGACAGAAATTTCCAATTAATATTCTCTGAATTTAAAAAATTAGTAAGGTTTTCATCAGGCTGAGTAGCTAATCTATGTAACCTTTTTAATTCATTATTTGCACTAACAAAATTTGTTGCATTGTCACTGAATAATGTTTGGGCTTTGCCTCGTCTAGCAAAAAATCTTTTTAAAGTTGCGATAAAAGCTTCGGATGTTAAATCGCTAACTACCTCTAGATGCACGGCTTTAGTAGGCATGCAAATAAAAATACAAACAAAAATTTTGTTATAGATTCCTTTTCTTTGACCCCGATATTTAATTAAAAAAGGGCCACAGAAATCACACCGGTACAATAAAATGGATGAGTCACATTTACTCGTTCCTTTGGCAAATTTCCCATAAGTTGATTGACCGTTAAAGGTTTAAGTTTATAACACGTTACGCAGTTACGAAATATTTTCCGAGCTAAACATCTCCCACTAACTATCCAATATTTTTTTTCTAACGTGGTATAACAAGGCTTGAGGTCCTACATGAAAGAATTTTTTATGGAAATGTTCCATAATCATGGAAGATAATTTATGGTCGTGGGGCAACAAAAGGGGATGTTTACTATCAAAATTTAAATTAGCATTTTCCAGCCTTCCACCCACTCTTAGGAGTCCCTGAGAATCTAAAATTGGATTAAAACAATTTAATTTACCTGATACGGACTTCCTTTTTTCTAAGCTGATCAATTCTGCGCAAACTGCGTATACTGTACCTGTCTAATTAAATGCACTTCTGTGTCGTTTAATTCGGTGCTTCGGAGTGGCCCAGTTACTCTATTTACCTTTGCTCTTGTATTCCTAATAAATCTAAAAATAAAACTACATATTCTAATTAATTTACAAAAATTATTTGTTAATGAAAACAAATGATTATAAAAGTTCTGGGGAGAATCCGTAGATTGAATTAATCCACACAACACTGCAGGGTTAGCGTCACCCTGGTGATTATTTTTCAATTCACTCATCACAATACTATTATCACTGGGGGACAGATAGTCAGAGTCATTGTTTATGATACTACTGGATTTACTTAGATAGTCTGGTCCCTGCCACCAAAACTGATTATCCATTAAATCGGTGGTAGTTAGACCTCGTGAAATTAAGTCGTTTTTAGACAGTTCTTGAATTTTGGCAACCCTGTTGCCAACAAATGTTTTCAATTTCCAAGGCTCGGTTTGGATCCAGGCAAGAGCTATTTGAGAATCTGTATAGAGATAAATATTATTGATTTGTAATCTCAAAGATTTCAAAATTTTCACAATTAATTTGGATAACAAAAGACAACCAGATAACTCGAGTCGAGGGATAGAAACAGTTTTTAGAGGTGCAACTTGAGATTTGCTGCTAACCAAATTGGAGACAATTTCAGAATTATGAATAGACTGAATATACACGGCTGCTCCAAAAGCTAATGACGATGCGTCGGCGAATCCGTGTAAGTTTATTTGTTGTGCTTCAGGAATTAAAACATAGCGATTTATTTTAAGTTGTTCAAGAGCTTTTAACGAAGTGGCGAATTCTAGCCAATTTTGAGCAATAGGGCTTAGAATAGGGTCATTCCAGTCCAATTTTAATTTCCATAGTTCCTGCATAAACAACTTGGCTTTGACAATAACAGGACCGACGAGACCCAATGGGTCGAAAATACGAGCAATGTCTGATAAAATGCTTCTCTTTGTCATAGACTTTAACTGACACAAATTTATTTTAAATGTGAAAGCATCTAAATTGGGTTTCCAGACAACCCCTAGGGCTTTGGTTTCCTTATCAGAGAATGTGTGAGCAAACAGGGGCTGTCCAGGTGTCCTGGGTGGGGCCTTCCAAGTGGCAGTACAAGGAGGCTTAGCAAAAATGGGAAGCGGCTGCAGATCTTCCTAGTTGGCATGAATGTGCGTATCGGCTAGTGGTAAACTCCGTTGGGAGAGCGGGCCTTGTGGACGGCCCTGTGTCGTCCTCAGAAGGTAAACAAGCCTTCTGGCCGCCAAACCGAGGTCGGCCAGTTACGAGGGCCCTCAGCCCCAACTTTGACCAACTCCGGTTGGTCCGAAGGGGCGACATGAGCTTTGTATAGCTGATTGCCGAACCTTACCTGTGCCACTTCCCTGCTGTCGCGAAGTTGGTATGTTGCTGTCGTAGCGGCTAAGGCCTGCACGATGTTGGGTCGTCTTGAGACGGGACTGCATGGATACCCTCGTATCTGAGACAGTCGATGATGGGGCGCGCTTGCGTGTCACCTGTCTTATCAAAGAATGTGTACTCAGGGTATGTCTCTTTAGAAAAGTCAAGTAAGGAAATATGATTTGCATTCCATTTATGTAAATTCATTCCAGCGCTTTCTAACAAGTGTATAAGTTGTTTTTGAAGCTCCCTAGTAGATTCTAGCGATTCTTCCCCACTTATTATATCGTCCATATACGAATCATGTAGCAAAATATCGGATGCCTTCAGATATTTCTCGGCTTCTTCAAGGGCTAATTGCTTCAACGTTCTAATGGCTAAAAAAGGGGCACAAGCGGTACCGTATGTTACGGTATTAAGTTCATAGGTTTCAATTTCTGAGTTCACATTATCTTTCCATAAAATTCTTAATAATTTCCTCTGATCCTCGGTAATCATTATTTGGCGATACATTTTTTCAATAGCGGCCAAAAAGACAAATCGGTGTTGTCGAAAGCGTAACATGATTTCATACAAATCTTCATTAACGACACCTTTATAAGTTATGTCGTTTAATGATATTCCACTAGTTGTCGGACTCGAAGCATTAAATACAACGCGAAGCTTCGTAGTAGATTTTTCGGGCCTATAAATGCCATGATGGGGCAGATAATAACAGCTAGATTCATTTAAATTATCAACAATTTTTGTCATATGATTCAAATTAGTGTATTCTTTAATAAAATCACAATAAAGATTTCGCATGGTTGGATTCTTTTCTAAACGATTCCATAACTGCTTGAGCAGTTTTTCTGCGATAGATTTAGACTCCCCAAGGACACTAGCATCTTCCTTCAAAGGCATGGCTACCATAAATCTTCCCGATTTATCTCTCCGATAAGTTTCTAAAAAATGTTTCTCACACAATTGCTCTTCCTGACTAATTGGACGTAAGTCAATTTCAGGAGCTTCTATTTTCCAGAATTTTTGAATGGTTTCATTAAGATAATCATTGCATGCAGTAAAACCGCAAAAAGTGTTTTCAGATACATTGCGGTCTATGGTTCCCGCAACAATATGCCCAAAAACGCTATTCTGAAAGGTGAATTGTCCTAATTTATATTTATCAGCTTTTAATATTTCATAGAAAAATTCAGCACCAACTAAAGCATTTATTTTAGATTTTTTCCAAAATTCACTATCAGCTAATTCAAGGTCATGTTGTAGATTTAAACTTCTTATGTTTATATTGTGTGAAGGCATGAATTCTGTTATTTTAGGTGTAATTAAAAATTCAATTGGTTCACTAAATGAATCATCTTTATTGGAAATAATGGTACGTACTGAAGATTTCACATTTGTCATCTTACCATTAATTCCTGAAATATGAATATCGCATTTCCTTTTTTGCAAATTCAATAAATTAGCAAGTTCTCCCTCCAACATGTTACATTGCTACCATTATCAACGGAATCTTTTTTTTATTGCTACTTTCCAAATAAACTATAGCAGTTGACAGCAATATATGTTTTTTACTTTTTAAGATTGGGTCATTAATCTCGTTATATAATGTCATCGAAAACTCTTTTTTTTCCTTCTGCAATTGAGAATATGAATCATCATCCGAAGGAGACAGGTGCCGTATGTCTGCATCTGTCTGGTGATTTGGATTTTCTGTTTGCGGTTTAGATGGAAAATTATTACTTTTTGTTTCCGGCAGAAAACGATGTAGGAGTGGATTGTGTCTTTTAGAACACATATAACAGGATTGCTTACTCTTACAATTCGATACCTGACGCTTCGATTTCAAACAATTAATGCATAACAAATATTTTTTGACTGTTAGGAATCTGTCGTGTTCATTTAATTTTAAGAATTCACAACATTTAGATAAAGAATGATTTATTTTACAAAGGGGACAGTTTTGATCGTTAAAAGAATCATTTTTAGAAAAGAAAGTTTTAATTCTAGTACTCTTTTCCGAATTCATTAGTTTCGGTTTGATACCAGAAACACATTGTAAGTTTTCTAAAACTAAGCATCTTTTTTGTAAAAAGTTAATAAAATCGCACCATGTTGGCAATTCTGAAGAACTTAAAGATAATTCAAATTGTTTTTTAGTTTCTTTATCGATCTGTTTAAGAACTAAATTTATAAGTAAGGCCTCCGTAAAGGGATTCAATTCCAATCCTATACCTTTGAGTGCTCGAATATTTTTTTGACAACTATCTGTAATTGTTCTCAAATTTGTAACTACATCTTGAGACAGATTCTCTACGTTTAATATCTCATTTAAGTGCGAATTTACAATCATTCTTTTGTTTTGAAATCTATCCTCCAATGCTTTAAAAAGCGAAATATATGAATCGTCTTCGGTAATTACATCTAGTGCTCTTCCACAAAGTGTAGATTTTAGATAATATAATTTTTGATTATCTGAAAGTTTATCATTCTGATCAATTAAGGTTATAAATTGATCTTTGAAATTAAACCAATGATTATATTGACCATTAAATTTGGGTAAATGAATTTCAGGTAAACGAAAATTGATAATAGGATTATTTACTTTTGATTCATTTGAAATAATTTCGTTTTCATTTTTACTAATGTTATTAGAGAGTAAGAATTTTCGAAGCCTTACCTCTAATTTTTCTGTCTCTTCTTCCAATTCTGCGAAGGCATTCAATTGAACTTCCAGTTCCGATTCATCAGCTATTTCGTAATACTGGATTTTCAAATTATCCAGTTTTGTTACTATTTTTTGAAGATTATCCTTCTTTATTTCTAAAGTTATAATGTCTTTATCCTCGTCATTAACAGTCTCTAAATATGTCACTATCTTAGTCAATTGAACTTTCAAGGTTCCGCGTTGGCGATTAAGGATAACTAATTTATTTTTATCCATAATTAATTTTCATCAATGAGCACCACCACTTTTCATTATATTACGATTGATCTTCCTCCGGATCTACTAGACCAAATGTTAACGATACTTTATGAGTGGACTGTATCAATTTAATAATTACTATTCTGAAGCTATTACTTCACAAACATTTAATTAAAGTATTATTTACATATATACAATTTATAGATGACGTATTATTAACGTATTCAAATATGTTGACACCATAGTCAACGCAAACTATAAAAAAAGGTGAACCATATCACCGAACAAGATAAACAAGAAAGATGTTACTCTTATAGCGAAAAACAATACAACTACTCCGCTAAAGCGGGAATGCAAGTGAACAAGATATGCGCGCCAAGGTTGCGCATATAGCCAAACTAAGGTGAGCGGCAACATCAATAATAATAAGAAGAAAGAAAAAAAAATGAACAAATTATTCATGATTGTTCACTTATAAATTCGATTTCTTCTCTACAAATTACTTACTACATCCCTCTTCACACTTTTTCTTTTAATATAAGAAAGCTTTAAAGACATATATATATATATATATATATATATATATATCGGAACAAAATAAGCTTTGTGTCTAAATATGTTGTTTATGAATTGTGTTAAAGATAATAGCATGCAAATATCATTCATATCCCTAGAGTATTATTCCATAAAAATATAATTTCATAAAGCTACCATAATTTAAGTAGTTTAACTGCTTATTATATAAAATAATAATATATTTATTGAATGTGGAAAGAAGTAGGATAAGCATATTTTCTTAAAATAGATTCCATATGAAAAAATTTCTGAATAATGCAAGTGTCTGAATTTCTAAAGTGTCTGAAAATTCTCGTATTTACGTGTTTCAGTCATTTTTGTGTCTGAATTGATATTTCAGACATATTTCTGTCTTAAATTAAAATATCTATAACGTCTAAGGTACAGTTTAAGACATTTACGTGTCTTAAATGCCGTTTCAGTTGTTTTTATGTCTTACTTTAAGACCCTTTTATTTGCAGTGAATGCACTTTTTAAATATTTTTAACTCCTTATACAAAATATAAGGAAGAATAGTAATCCCGATCTGCGAAATGGGTTTTGCATTTCTCATTGCTCGAAAACGAATGATCGCAGAATGTTGCAAATTTATACATGTGACTGTCATGATGTCTAGTTGTACACCTGCAATTTTCTTCTTGGCAGGAGCTCTCGTTTTAGAGATACCAGCGACTTCACGTGATTTTTCGTGGCGTCTGTATTTGTGTGTGTGGGAGTGTGTATGTATCTCACATAACACAAAAACGATTATACGTAGAACGTTGAAAATTGGTATATAGTTTTGTTATAACATCTAGTTGTGCTTATCACTTTTTGGTCTTTCCGTAACTATCTGTTTTGGAGATATTTATGAAAATTATATTCATAATGGCAAATATACAAAGGTTTTGGTCATTATATATGACCTACCAACAGAGATTTCAAAATAAGCTAATGGTAGAGCCCGTAATGATATTATTATGAAAGTTGTCGACACTTTTGCGTGTAGAAAGTAATTTATAAAGACATAAAGCAGATTCCAGTCGAGGATTTTTTTTTTTATTATTATTATTTATTGAATATTCAACCCGTAAATAGAGTCCGTAACGATATTTTAATGATAGTTGCTGATATTTTTAAATATGTTATTTCACGAATAATTTTCTCATTGAGTGCACTAATTTCTTTCTTATACAAATTATAAGGAAGTATTGTAATCCCGATTTTCAAAATGGATTTTATATATCGCATAGCTTAAAAACGAATCATTGTGCAACGTTACACATTTTTACGTGTGACTTTCATGATATCTAGTTATACACCTGCAAGTTTCGTGCTAATACGAGCTCTCGCTTTAGAGATATCAGCGACTTTACATCATTTTTCGTGACGTCTGTACGTGAGTGTGTGTGAAAGAGAGAGTATGTGTATGTATCTTCCATAAATAGAAAACGGTTGGACATAGAACGTTGCAAATTAGTATATAGGTTTGTTATAACATCTAGTTGTGCACCTCTTTTTATTTTGTCTTTCGGTGACTATCCGTTTTGGAGATATTTATGAAAATTATATTCGTAATGGAGAATATACAAAGATTTTGACCATCATATATGACATACCATAACAGAGATTTCAAAATAAGCTAATGGTAGAGTCCGTAATGACTTTATTATGAAATATGTCCGTATTTTTGCGTGTAGAAAGTAATTTTTAAAGACATAAACAGGTTCTAGTCGATGAATACACTTTAATGAATGTTCAGCACGTAGATAGAGCACGTAATGATACTTCTATGAAAGCTGCCGACATTTTTGAGTGTAAAAAATAATTCTTAATATATAAGCAGGTTCTAGTCGACGAATGCACTTTATATTGCTTTAGTCTTGTTTAACATTTAAAGAATTTTCGAAGAATTTTGTTCAGGGCTATAAATGAATGAATCTTTCCGGGAAATTCCTCAATTCTGTTCTTATTGAAGTTAGAGCTTCCAAACTTTGGCAAACCTAAACTGCAAATTTTTGCCAAATGCGGTCGCCAAGTCGTTAAATTTGACGGACAATCGCGATAATCGATGCCAAGACAAAAAATCAGTGTTGGCTACAAACTTGGCGACTTGACAAGATTAGACATCAAATTTAGCAGCAAATATTGTTTCAAGATGGCCAGAATTACTAAATCCTTTCTCAATTTTAACTGAATCAATTGCTTCGGTAAAATACAGCATTTTTTACCTCAAACTTTTGGCAAAGAGAGCAAAAGATCTATAATCGAATGATTTTCATTGAACTCTAAGTTATGAATTTGCCAGTGACAGATTCTGTAATAAGCCATTGCTGGAAAGACTAGTAAATTTCTTCGGCGTATATATAATTCAATTATCATGACGTTTGTGGTTAGAGTAGCAGTTTTTTGGGATTTATTTATTTATTTATTTATTATTATTATTATTGTTGTTGTTGTTGATGGTGGTGGTGGTGGAATCTGCCTGTTTATTTACGAATCATTTACCTCACACAAAAACGTCAATGTTTTTATAACAATATGCATATTCCAATGGGTGTATATAGAAGTCATGTGGTGTTCACATCAGATTTATTTTATTTATTTATTTATTTATTTTTTATTCATCAGGAAAGTTTACAGATACGTGTACCGTTCCAACTTCATTTTTTTTTTCCTATGATCCGTGCTCAAATGGATGTACTATATACTTCATTTTAAAAATTAGTGTTTTCTTTTTATAACTATGTCAAAAAATTTTGGTCTGAAAATTAAAAGAACAATTTACTAATCTGTAATCTTTTATTTATTGATTTTATATTCCTATAGTTTTTGCAAAAATAACAATACTTATCTGTAATAAAATCGTTTCTATAAAAGTTTGGAATCATCTGATAGTCAAAAATGTTATTTTAACTATTAACACATTGTAGTAATAAGCTTACGCTATTTTCAAAAAAAAAAAAAAAAAAAAAAAGGGAGGGGGGGGGGATAAATGAATATACAGATATTCTTGAATAAACGTGCTTGCGTAAGTAAACAATAAGTTATCTTAAAGTTAAAAAAAAAAATAATACAAGAATACGAGAATTTGGAATACATAACAATAAATAAAAATTGACCTTGTTTTCAAATTCCTCAAAAATGATTTTTGAATAAATAAGGATAATTTATTCCTTTATTATTTTACCTTTTTAATGTTGAGAAATTCTATTTGAGTATTTGTTTTTGTAATATTTTCTTTTATGTAAAAAAAAAAAAAAAAAAAAAAAAAAAACTGTTATATATTCATCACTCTTCAAACATCCATGAGCGATAAAAGAAATACAAGAGTGATTTCAATTCTTGTTGAAGTTTTCCACAACTATTACTCATCTTAACACTTTATATCACGTTCGGGAGAAAAGAAAAAAAAAAAAAAAAAAGAAACCTGTTATCCTTTAGTTTATACCCAAAACCTTTTAAATAGAATGATAGAAAAAAAAGAAAAAAAAAATAGTAATAAATAATGTGAATAATGATTGGTTGTTTGTGCTAGACTAAAAATGGATATAAACTTTAGAATAATATCTATCGAAAATTTTAAATTACATTAAAAATTATTTGAAGTTACATTGTAACGCTAGTATCACTGTTTTGAATCAATAAAATATATTACGAGAAGGTTTTCAACTTTTTTCTGTACACACATGTATTGCTTCAATATAAAATTGTTTATAATGATTGATAAAATATTTGAGTTGATTCACTATATCTATTTAGTTAGCTAAATATATCGCGAATAATAATATTTTATTACTTTTTGTTGCAAAATAACTGTAATATATAAAAGAACGTAAAAAAAAAAAAAAAAAAAAAAAAAACAGAAAAAAAAAACATATATATATATTCTCTATATATAGTAGAATACAGATTTTAATTTATTGTTTTTATATTTCTTTAGTTTTTTTATCTGTAAATATAATAATATTTTTTTTTCTAGTAGTATTGCTTTTAATTGAATTAGGATTTTATTTTTTTATTTATTTTTTTTTTTTAAGAAACTTATTATTTTAACTATTGCTATATAATAGTAAAAGGTGACACAATAGAAAAAGAACATAATAGTGAATATATGTTTGTGAAAAGTATAATTTTTTTGAAATACCGTGTTTACGAGATTAAATTAGAAAAAACCTTAAAGGAAAAAAAAAAAAAAAAAAAAAAAAAGTGAAAGAATTAAAGGAACAACTTAGAAAATGTGATGAAACACTTTGTTTATTATTATTATTATTATTATTATTATTGAGAGTAATTTAAATTTCAAAAAATGTTAAAGGAAAGTGACAAATACACCCCAGTAGCACAACAATACCAGCCAATGTTGACCCATCATTGGCCAACGACGGCCCAACATTGGGCAATGTGTGCTAGTGATAGGTCAACATTGGCCAATATTGTTGTGCTACTGGGGACAATTTCGCTTTTAAAAAACGTTTGTTTTCATTTGAAAGTCAACATGATTTAACATATTTCTTTCTTTTCTTCTTTTTTTTTTTTTTTTTTTCATATTATGTTGAAAACTTTTATTTAGTGATTTATTGGTGTGACAAAGCATTTGAAATATTTAAATACTCATAGAACCATTTTCTTTTAATATCCTGAAACTTAATATCCTGTAGTCAGAAACTATCTTCATTTTTTTTTTCTCCTACATAAAAAAAAAAAAAAAAAAAAAAAACTGTTATATATTCGCTGTTCTCCAGAATTCTATGGTCAAAAGAAAAACAAAAGTATGATTGCAATGTTTGTTCACGATTTCCACTCGTTTTACTTTTCTTAACCGTTTATATCGCATTTGGATAAAGAATATTTCAAATTGTTATATTTGAGTTTATAGCACCCTAAAATTTTTTAATAGTATTTTGAAAAAAAAGAAAAGAAAAGAAAAGAATAATATGAAGAAGAATGCTTGAATTTTTGGGCTTGGTTAAAATCTGATATTTATTTTTTGATTGATAACTATCACGTTAAAGTTATTTTATCGTATCAACAAAGTTTCTCTCTCTCTCTCTCTGAAAAAAAAAGAAAAAAACTTTATTTATTATTATTATTATTATTTATGAATTTGACATATTTATATTTTTGGATATATATTTGAATATGAATTTATATACATTTCGTTAGTTTAAGGGATTAGTATTTTATAATACTTTTTTATTAGTTCTTCTGAAAAAATAACTATATTAAAAAAATTATAATAATAATTCTGAAAAATAAAATATATATTCTTTGTTCTGTTATTTATAATTTGTTGCTTTTTATATCCTTTTAATTTTCTTGTAAATATGGTAACGTCCACTTATATTTATATTGCTTGGAATATTTTAAAACCAAAATTGCCATTTTAATTAATGCTACATATTAAAAAAAAAAAAAGTTTAAAACGTTTACAAAAAAAAAAAAAAAAAAAAGGAAAGAAAAAGAAAAATAGAAGGAGAGAAATTATCGAAAGAAAAAAAAAAAAAAAAAAAACGTGATTTTGTGACTTAACTGGAAGACCTTTTAAAGTAAAAGGTAAGAAAGAAAGTATACAAGAACGTGGAAAAGATAACAATAAATAAATAAAATAAAAACTCTTTTTCTCGAAAAATTAAAAATAATAATAATAATAATAATGATTTAATCGGAAATTAGATTTCAAAAACACTTAAGAAAAATAACCATTCCAGTTTTGGTTTTAAAAGTTAGTTTTCATTTCACTGGCAATATACTATAACTGTTTGTTTATTTATTTATTTATTTATTATTACTATTAATGAGAATAATTGTTTAGGGATTTGTTTTTGTGATAAAGCATTTCAAAAATTTAAACAACTTTTAAAACATTTTATTTTGGTATACTCAAGGTAACTGTAAATAGAAAATAGTTTCGCTTCTTTCATTTTTTCTTATTTAAAAAAACTGTAATATATTCACTATTCTCTAAAATGCTACACGCGATAAAGAAATAAAAGAGAGATTTAAATGTTCAAACTTTCCACTTCTATTAGTCTTCTCAACCCTTTATAAAATGTCTGGAGGTAGAAAATTTAAACCTGTTATATTTGAGTTTATACCATATAGCTTTTGAGTGGTGTGCTGGGGGGGGGGGGATGTAGAAATCACATATATTTTTAAATTTTTGTATTTAATTTAACTCAGATCTATTTTAGCGCTTTATATAATAATTTACTCGTAAATTAAATATTAAGCTTAAATAACCACCGAATTGCTTCTCCATAAAAATAAATAAAAATAAAATAAATAAATAAATTTGTTAATAAATCTAAAAGAAAAACTTTGCAAGCAGAATCTCATAATATAATTTCGTCTAATAAAGAATAACTGCTTATTTCATTTTTATGTTTATCCTAAATCACAATATCGCTAACGTGCTTTCTCTAATTAATCAAAATTATCCTTGAACAAAATTAAATTATATCTTATATAAAGGATAAACTTATTTTTTAATTTCTGCAAGTTATATTTCAAAATCCCATTTGAACCATCCAATAAAAGGATTTATCTTTTTAAATTACTCTTAAAATAAACAAAGCTTGCGAAATGTATTTCATGTTTGTTAATAACATTTCAGTAAATCTTATATTACATTGATTTCAATAATGATAGTAATAAATAAAATATTAATGACATTTAGATGGCTTCAGTTAGATGACGATTCTTTTGGCGACGTTTGGCGATTCTTTTTCTACGGTTAATGTGATGGCATTTCTGTCATGAGAATTCAAAATTACTCAATAGATTGAAGCTCAACTTTTTTTTTTTTTTTTTTTTTTTTTTTTTTTTTTCTAACAAATTTTATGTGTTCTTGCTGGCAAAAAATCATATTCCAATATGTAATGATGATTTTGAATTTGGCTTCAGTTAGAGCCTTGGCGAAATTAATGAAGAAGTCAGAGCATGAGCATGACTTCATCATCATGACTTAACCAGTGAAGTCATCGTTTTGGGTTCCCACTCCAATGCTATTGAAATTTACTTCAATTCTAATAATTCAATAATAATAATTTTATAAATGATGGTCACCGATATCAATGAGTAATATATCATATAAAATTTTTAATAAAATTTTTCGTGATTATCTACAAAAATGTCTGGATTAATGAACACTGAGTTATTGTCTAGTCACTTCGTAAGAATTCTGAAATTGTTTTCATAAAGTAAACTTCTATAACCAACGGCCATCTACAAATCCACAACTTCAAAAACCTTCTTCTTAACAGGGGGGGGGGGGGCAAGAATGCTTGAATTTTCGTGCTAGACTAAAATTGCATATCAATTTTAGTGTAAAGCTATCAGTAAAAGTGTTTGAAAATTCTATTATACTATATTTTTAAGTTATTTTTCTTGATATCGAACATTTTTACGAGACGAAATACGTTGCTAAAATACTTTAATCGTGATGTTTTTTTAAATATGCAAATAGGGTACGAATACTGAATTTTTTGTGTTGATCTGTAGGATGACCGGATGGATGCATTGGATTTGATTAGTTAAATAAATATATGTGGCATAATATAACACTTCCTTTCTGTAACTGAACGGACATTTTCAATTTCAAACGTTTTGTAGCATATTTAGGAAAATGAAGAAAAAGAAAGAAAGAAAAACTAATGATAAACGAGGCAAATAACAACATCTAGAACGCCAAAAATAAATAACAGGAAAGCAGACAGCTGTTTTGATAGCCTTTAGCGTACCGTCTTCAGTGCATAAAGAATTGTGAGAGAAGTACTCTTATAGGAAAGTTAGACGATTCAGCTTAGAATGATCAGGCAATAGAATTTGTCGGAATTTGCGGGATTGACCAATAGGAAAATACGAAAACCAAGTTGTAATAATATGGAAGAAATTAAGGAAATGTGGACTGAATGTAAAATTTCCAACAATCAGACGAAATTTTTAATTTTCTTTAGATTTTCTCTATGCATGCAAAAATTTTTGTAAATAAATATCACTTCCTTTTGAGTTTAAAAGCTTTTTAAATATAAATCATTATTTGAACAATTGCCATACGTTAGTAAAAAGTTCAAGCCGTTTATAAAAAAAAAATAAATAAATAAATAAAAATTTAAAATGTTGAAGAAACGTGACAGAACTAAAAGATGACATTAAGTAAAAATGTAAAAAATGGAAGAATGTAAGAATTTGCAAAAAATAAAACAAAAAATATTAAATCGTCAAAAAACGATTTTTGAATAATTTACGAGCTATTTACATTTCAAAAACTGCAGAACAAAAATAAAAATATCCAACATTTCTTGAAAATAAAGTATAATTTAAATAGCAATAGATTTTAATTCTTTCTTTATTATTTATTTATTTTTTCTTTGCGTGTCTCTGTTGAAAAGTTTATTTTGGGATTTGTTTTTGCGACAAAGCATTTTAAAAATTTAAACAGTTTTAAAAATATTTTCTTTTAGTATCCTGAAGGTATTTGTAAACAGAAAATATTTTCATTTCATTTTTTTTTTTTTTTAAACCTAAAAAACTGTTTTATATTCATTATTGTCCAAACCTTCACGCACGATAAAAGAAATATAAGAGAGATTCCAATGTTTGTTCAAACTTTCCACTTCGATTTCTGTTCTTAAAATTTTATAACACGTTTTTAAGCAAAAAAATTAAAACCTGCTTCATTTGAGTTTATATCCTAAAGCTTTTCAACAAAATTAAACAAGAAAATACACAATAAAAAATTATTAAATTGTTGTTCTAGACTAAAAAAAAGATACGTTATAGATTTCATGGAACATGAATTTTTGTTATAAATTAAACGAAGTTATTTTTCGTATCAACGACATGTCCTGCAAAAGTAAATGCATATATTTTTAATTTGATAATAAATCGAAATTTTAAGAGTTACGTATAGTAGATTAAACATTAAATTATGTGTGATAGTGGAAAAATATACTACGCATGTTTAATTAAATAAGTATGGTTATCAATTTCTCTGTGATGGTGGAAAAATGGCAGAAAAATGCATTCAATTTGTTTAATTAACTAAATATGAAGGATTCCATGATAAATGTGGCGTCATTAAATACAGATATATTTTCGTAAATAACCCTATATTCTTTAGTAATAGTCATTATCATACTTTATCACAAAAATCTGCTGTAAAAGATATCTCTATCGTAATAATAATATCCGAATTATCAACTTGTTGTGAGTCTGACTCAAGTACGTGCCATAGAAGCATCCGTATATGTTTTATAATGCCATTTCCACTAAAATTACCCTGCTGCCATAGGTAAATTAAGTATTGTAATCGGTCAAAAATTCAATATCGAGTTTCCGCTTGATTTAAATGTTGTGAGGTCTCCTGGGTACAAAATATGCGATTATTGGTATTTGGACAGTGCTTATGTGTAGATGTGATGGTGTGTACGAATGTGTGCATGCGTGTGGGGAATATTCTAACAATCATATATCCAAAACGAATAGAGATAGAACAACGAAACTTTAGAAGTAACACAGGTCCAGTGTATAGATAATTTTCTCATTTTTAGTGAAAAGGAAAAAAGAAAATGAAAGAAAGAAAGAAAAAAAGAAAGAAAGAAAGTGGGATATTGAAAACCAGAAATTGGGATGGGGTGGGACATAGATATGTATCTTAAAAACACTAATAATTTTCTTGAAAGTCGCTATATAAAGATCCTTTTTGGTGTCATTTGCTATTTGTTAGTTCGCTGGTTCAGGAAAGCTGATAGGCGCCCTGTATACGTAAGTCAATTTGCCTTCGCGCAAATGCGGTACTTTAAAAACGGCTGTACATATTTTCTTCAAACTTGCTGTGTTACTTCTTTTTAGATATACATTTGTATAAAATTATTGGATTCTATTAAACAGATGAGTTTGCCAAGTTTGGGTAAAAATTGGCAGCGGAACCGAAAGTCGTACCTCAAAAACGAATTAAACGATTTTCTGCAAATTTCTAACATAAACTTCTTTGCTGATGTGCTTTCGCGTGTATAGGAAATTAGGCAACCCTTTTCATTACATATTCAAAAAATGTTTATTAATTAAAAACAATTTTAAATTTAATAGCAATAAAACTATAATGCAAAACTTAACACGTTCGCTGCCGATCCCGCGCTAGTGCGGTATGTGACGTATTGCTTTGCAGGTGAAAGTTTACTTTAGGAAGCCGCTTGTCGAAATTTCGAAAATCGCCAAAACGGCCCATTTCGCATTGTGTTTCGAATAGCAACCAATCACCGGCGGCGTACGAACGAACACCGGCGAACTAACCAAACAAAAAAATACATCAGGAGAAAAATATCATAATTTAAAAAAAAAAAAAAAAAAAAAAAAAAAAAACGCAGAACAAAAGAAATTTTTTCTTAAAATAGAATAAAAAATAATTATGAAATAATTACAAATTCATAATTAATCACAAATAAAAGAATACAACTTAGATCATACAATTACACCAAATGTTAAAGTACCACCAAGCTAACACGAAGTTGTACACCAAAATTTGGTTAATCCATGTGGTCGAAGCGACACTAAAGTTTCTGGGGACGTGGGGACAACCTTTATTTAAAGGCATTTTTCTACGTTTTGAAAAATTGTATAAGTAAATGATTTATCATTAATATTTTATTTATAGTCCTCATTTGTTAGAAACGAAAAAATACATCCGCAACTGAATAATTATAGTAAATTTTAACGGTTCTCTAATAATAGTACTCTGATCTGTTTACCCTCTAATCTATACCCCTATCCCAAAATGCATGAGATGAAAAAATATGAAAAATTTTGTACTGTAGCCATTAGTATTGGCATGAAATTCAAAAATATGCCTCTAAAATTCAAAAGTACCTCTTAAATTCCAATTTTCCTTCCGTGAAGTATCAAAATTTTTGATTTTTTACAGCCAATAACAAAAGTGTCCGAACACTAGAAAAAATTACAATGTAAAAAAGTTACACTTCATACGGTTTTATTAAATAAATCCTTGTCGAATCCTCTTAGTCAGTCTAAGAACATGATTCGATAATAATTTATTTAACAGAACCGTATGGAGTGTACCTTTTTTACATAGCAATTTTTGCTAGTGTTCGGACACTTTTGTTACCGACTGTATGTTTCCAGACCGTGTCGAGGGGTAGCTCAGACCGTCGTCAATTGTCCACTGTGCAGCATTACTGCGACTCAAAACTCAACGAACCTTAAATTCCAACATTTTTCAACCAGCCAAACAACACTAACGCAAACATGAGAAATATTCATATTTTAAATAGATGGTTGGTTGGATTTTACATCACACTAGTGCTGTGCAATAGCCAATTGGTGACGATCTGAAGCTCACCCCTAGAGGTGGTTCGGAAGCATGCCGTCGAAATTTTGATCCTCCCGAAAGAATATTTCAAAATAGAATGCTTTCTCTCTAATAAAACACGTATCGTCGCTAAATACGCGACCGAAGTGATAACGTCAGTGATTTAATATTTTATCTGCTTAGTACAAACGAAACTATTTGCTATGGAAATTTAACTTATTACTCATTAACTCCAGAGTTTGCCTTTACCGAGCAGACGAATTTTCATACGTTTGACATCATACAGCGTATTGGCGTAACACATTACGCAAACAAGCAAAGGTAAACACAAAGCCCATAATATCTGACGATGTAGCGCTCTTGTGAAATACGCCAAACATAATCGACAGGCTAAAGGAAAAAAACACCCTTTCAAATATTAGTCACGTGAGTTCGGCAGCGAACGTGTTAAAAGCAATATTATTAAATCCAGATAATTATAATAAATTAATACATATTTATGATAAAGTAAACGAAAATTATTCATTTATTAAATAGAAATTTTAACACTACATCCGTTGACTTACTTTTCTTTGTTAATGATATGCAATTGTCTAAATGTAATTATTATTATTTATTTATTTTCATATTTATTTTCCTTCTATTATTTTTTGTTTTTTGTTTTTTTATTATTTATTTTTTACCATTTTAAGCTTTCCTCAAAACAGTCTTAAGTACAACTTCCAATGTATCTCCTATTGATAAATTAAACAACGGTCTTCTGCTTTAGCAGGACCGTAGTCAATTTTTTCCTCCTGTGGGAACAAAAATCCCTATAACCACGCGGTTTGGGACCCACAGTGAGAGACCAATGTAACCAATGTACTATTTGAGGAGCAAACATTCAAACCGTGTTTTCTCCTTCGGATACAATTTTTCAGAAAGCATAAAAAACTAATAAATTGAAAAATTAAAAACTAACTAAACTTAAACCCTAATTATGGTTTGTTTAGATGTATTACTAGTTACTAGACTAGGGGGACATGCAGACTACCTAGGAAGATCATTAAGTTCAAAGAAAAAGCACTAAATATTTTTTTTATTTTTATTATTATTATTATTATTATCATTATTATTATTATTATTATTTTTTTTTTTTTTTGAGAAAACAGGATTTGAATGTCTACTCCTCATTTGGCTACAACAGACGTACTGAATAGGTAGATTAAAAATCTTTAAAAAGAAAAAAAAAAAATTCTACTGTTTTTTTTTTTTTTTTACTTGCTATGTAAACTAATGTATATATCTTTACAAAGTATGTATCACATATTTCTTATGGGAATAATTTCAGATGTATAATTTGCTAAATCACTTTTATGACTTCTGACGGCACTATTTTCAATAAGAGTTTACTGTATTTGTAATAATCAATATTAATAAAATCACGTTTTTTTCTGTAAATTTGTCAGAATCAAAATTATTTGCGATATCGTCACGTTTCACACACCATGAAATCCAAAAATGGCTTCAGAAAATTTTGTCTGTGTGTGCGTGTATGTGCGTGTCATGATGTCTGTATGTCTGTAACGATATTTTTGTTCGGGTATCACTTGAGAACGGCTGTACGGAATTCAACGGCGCATGGCAAAAACTTAGATCTTTACCCAACTTAAAATTATATCTATCAACATTTTTGAAATCCCCCTCCGTTCCCTC
Source organism: Salticus scenicus (assembly GCA_963930645.1). Classification (NCBI taxonomy): domain Eukaryota; kingdom Metazoa; phylum Arthropoda; class Arachnida; order Araneae; family Salticidae; genus Salticus; species Salticus scenicus. The sequence continues at coordinate 99,843,029 of OZ005652.1, forward strand.
CTGGGGAGGGGCAAAAGCCAAAAACACGTTTGTAAGCATAACTTGGCTCCAAATTACTTCACTATAAAGACATTGCACATGGAGAGACTAGACATAAATGCAAATAAAACTTTATATGCGTTTTAGAAATCTTCGATTTTTACGGGAGGGAGGGTAAAATCGATTTTTGGTGGCAAATTTCGCAAATTTCGGATTTTTTTAATAGAGCTCTACAAAAAATGGAAGAAAGATGAAAAAAGCTATGCAACTTTGGATCTTTCCTTAAGCATACTTCCGAAAACGCATTTTTGGTTTTTGTGATTTTTTTATTATTTTATTTTATTATTTTATTTATTTATTTATTTTTATTTATTTATTTTTTTGGATGACTGGGGGGGGGGGGGGTACGAGGGCGCAAGTTCGAGACACCCCATTGTCCTGAGAAAAATGTGGGAATAAATTTCTCGTGAGAAATATATGAGATCTGCGGTCACAAATTTTGGTGCTTGGATCTTTTGATATGTATCCGACATCTAAAGAAGCGGGATTTATCGAAATTACCCCCGTTCCCCCTTGGGCGGGACAGAAGATAAAAATACCTTTGTAAGCATAAAGCGGCTCCAAAATACTTCACCGTGAAGAAATTGCACATGGGGATACTACACATGAGTACAAATTAAACAATATCTGCGATTTAAGAAATTTTCATTTTTAAGTGGGAAAATTGATTTTTGGCGGAGAATCTTGCAAATTCCGAATTTTTGAGTAGAACTCTACCAAAAATGGAAGAAATATGTTGAAAACAGCCACGCGTTTTCTTTAGGTGATTTCCAAAACGCATTTTTGATTATTATTATTATTATTATTATTATTATTTTTTTTTTTTTTTTTTTTTGATCTGCTATTTTTTGTGGGGAGGGGGTACGTGTTGCGAAGGTCAAATTCAAAACACCCCATTTAGAGCTAAATTTGTCCTGGGAAATTTATGAAAGTTGCGGTCAGAAGGTTTTTTGTTTGGATTGTTTATATGTATCCGACCCCTAAAGTAACTGGATTTATCAAAATTCCCCCCTTTCCCCATGGGAAGCACGAAGCCAAACAGAAAAAAAAAAAAAATATATATATATATATATGTTTGTAGCTATAACTCGGCCCCAAATTACCTCATAGTGAATAAATTGTACATGAGAGCAAGCGGAGACTAGACTTGAGCGTAAATAAAACATTATGTACGATTTTGGAATTCTTGATTCTTACAGAAGTAAGGGGGAAAATCGTTTTTCGGGGGGAAATTTAAGAAATTCCGGAAATTTGAGTAGAGCTCTGCTAAACATGGTACAAAGGTGTCGAAAAAGAGCCATGTGCCTTAGAATACTTCGTTTTTTTTTTTTTTTTTTTTTTTTTTTTTTTTTTTTTTTTTGGGGGGGGGGGGGCGGGGGGAGGTTTACAAAGGAGTAAACTCGAGACCCCCCCCCCCGCCCTCTTTTCAGCTCGAAATTTGTCTTGGGAAATGTATGGGAATTGCGGTCACGAAATTTGGTGCGTAAATTGTTTATATGTATCCGACACTTATTGTAACGGGATTTTACGAAATCCGCCCTTATACCCTACTAGGGGTTGGGGAAATAAACATGTCTAAAAACTTGCTTTCTCGTTTGGATTCGCTTTAAAGTATCTTAAAATGGCAGATTTTGGTGAGTGGATGTTGATTAACTGTACGCATTATGTACTTTGGTGAGATTTTGCAACACTTCGAACTTATCCGCTGGGGAAAGGGAAGTAAAAAACGGTAAGTTGCTACCGAAGGCAGTTTAGATCCGGACTCCGAGCGGCAAAACCCCCCACCGAACACAGCGAGAACTTTAACTTAGGTTATTAATAATGATATAGGATTTTAGCAACTCATTTAAGTATAGTACTTAACGAAGCGGACAAAGTCTGTCAGTGTATAATAAAATCAGTGTGGTTATTTCAGAAAGATATTTTTGTTGTTATTCTCAAATAATTAAATATTGAATAATTTAATCTGAAAAATAAAGGAAATATTTTAAAATCTGTTACTTTTTGTTTTTTTATTCTCTATTCTTTTGTTGTCTCTTTAAATATAACAATATTTTTCTATAGTATTATCGTATCTATTTAAGGTCAGAATCGTTTTAAAATTAAAATTATTTGTTTAACTATTTTCTCACATTGGTTAAAAGTTTAAAGCTCTATGTATACACGCATAAAGAATTCCTTGAAGAAACGTGCTTACGTGACTTAACTGCAAAAACCTCTTAAAGTAAAAAGAAAAAGAAGAATACAAAAATTGTAAAATATGATAAATATATAAAATAAAAACTTCTTTTTGAATTTTTCGAAAAACGATTTTTGAATAATTTAACAGCAATTTACATTTCAAAAACTGTTAAAGAATGATGACAAATCCAATTTTCCTTGAAATAAGATAGTTTTCAGTTAAATGGCAATATACATTAATTCATTTCTTGATTCTTTTATTTTCTTTATTTTATAGGGGAGGAGGGAGTTTTATTTGCTGATTTGTGTTTTTGACAATGCATTTGAATAGAAAATATGCAGTTTTAAAAAAAGTTTCTTTTTAGTATCCTGAAGGTACTTGTAAACAGAAAATATTTTCATTTCATTTCTCTTTATCATCCCCAAAAATCTGTTATATATTCACTATTCGACATACGATAAGAGAAATAAAAGAGTGTTTTTAAAGTTTGCTCAAATTTCTCACTTCCATTACTTTTCTTAAGCGAAAAACTTGAAACCTGTTAAATTTAAATTTATGCCCTAAATCCTTTGAAAGGCATGGTAGAAATATATATATGTATATACAAAATTAAGAATAATTGAATTTTTGTGCTATCTTAAAAACAGATATTGAAATTCAGAGTGATATTATGCTTTTTGAAATTCTGTTTAAATTTCTATGAAGTTATTTTTTATACCAACGTTGTCGCTTACACCACACACACGCACACGCACACACACACACACACACACACATATATATATATATATATATATATATATATAAACGAGTGAATGAAATTAAATGTAGAAATATATAAACAAATGAATGAAATTATACCCCAAAAAACACTGAGATCTTCATCAGGGAGGCCCCTCAGTATAGGGGTGAACGAGAAGTTTCTGAAAGGACAGTAATCACATTCTCCTATTGGTTTTTCTATTCTGTAAAACTTATATAATTATAAATTTTCTTGTCAATTGTTTGCTATATACATATATATATATATATATATATATATATATGTATATTTAATTCCATTAACATTTGCACTCTTTCAAGCTATGGACAGCTATTTGAACATTAAATTATTTGTATAATAATAATAATAATAATAATAAGTCTGAGTGTATAAAAAAGAAAAAAAAACTGTCTGTTTAAATGAATAGAGTTGTTTACCTGTCTATCAATGCTTAGGAGATCTGGCTACTAATCTTAAAACTACAAAATTGCGCAGAAAGGTAGTTTAGACCCTGCTGAGGTGTACCTCATTGAGATTTTTTTCGAATTTTGAATTTGAATTGTTTATATATATATTGAATTTTCTGTTTCCTTTTGTTATATTTGTTCTTTCATTTCGATCTTCCGCTTTCGTTAGCAACGGCCATTATTATATGTATTATTTACTTAATAATTTGGAAAGGGAGATTTTTTTTCTACTTACTAACAAACCAGTGGGCAACTTTTGTACTTTTTTTTTTTTTTTTTTAAGTTTCTTATTTGTGTTTAAAAATTGCGTCTATGAATCGTATATCAATCTTCCTTACTAAATGAAAAACTTAATTCGTCTTGAATTAAATTTTATCAGAACGGAACGAATATCGTGTGATGAAACGATAATGATAAGTAAAAAAAAATAATTTAAAGAAAGGTTTCAGAATAAAATTTATGTTTGGTGGCACAGTTTTTTACATACAAGTACATGTACAGTCGTAGTAAAAAAAAAAAAAAAAAATCACTCGTTGTAATTTTGTTATTTATTCACGCACAAATAAGTAAATTTCTTGAAAAAGATGTCAAATTTGAGATTTGGGGTCATCTACATATTAAAATGAGAATTAACTTTGATTTTTTTTTAATAGCAATACCACATTTTGACTTCATAATTGAATTTCTGATAGTCTGGCAATGCAGAAAAGTAAAGAGCTTGTATACTTTATTTTAGTATTTATAGAGTTATAACCCAAAATTTGTTAGGGGTTTATCTGTAAATCTATAAAAATAAAATTAAGATCCTCTAAAAATTAGACAAATTTTTACTGTTTCCCACCGGAATTTTTTTAAGAAAAATAGTATTATAAAAATTAATGATGTTATCATTTTTACAGATTCTTTTCTATACCTGATTTCGGTTTTTTAAATACGTATACCCTAAAATACTTCATTATAGAATATTTTTTAGATAGGTCAGACAGCGTTCTGTGAAAAATGTGCGATATTTTTCAATTCAAAAGTGTCATCGTGGGTATACTGATTACCAATAAAACTTAAATTTTCCTTCACTTTGTTTTGAAGGTGTGACATAATACGAACCGAAATACTTTATATACATATATAAACACATAACAATGCTAAATCTTTTCCGATAAATTATTGCATGGTATCATGAAGTAAACATTAAACAATTTTAATCGTAATTACCAGTTTTGTTTAGTTTAACTCTCTGAAACTGTACGATTTGTTTTTTAATTTATATTAAAATATAGTTTCTTATTTAAAATATATTTATAAAAGTAATTTTTGAAGACTGAAGTATCCTTAAAATAATAATCCCCCTCCCCACCCCCACACACAAAAATAAATAAATAAATGAATAAAGCAATATATGAACTAAATGATTAATCTTTTGACTATGACGGTAGTTACGAAGCGATTTAGGAAGTCTGCATAGCATTACAATACCGTGTTTTTTCTTCAATAGACAGTTTTTACGTTTACAGTTTTAAACAATAAGCTCTGCCTATTTAGTTGATATTTTCCTTCTAGTTGTTCGTTTAAAGCAGAGCTGCCAACCTAATCCGGCAAATTGTTAGTACCGTCCGTTTTTCTACACCACATAATTTTGAGAGTATTTGTTTTCTTAATTCATCGTAAATATATTTGAAGAGAATTCCTTTAAAAATTAAGTGGTGTGGAAAAGGGGTGGTACTAATAATTTGCCGAAATAGGTTGGCAGCTCTGATTTAAAGGATTCAAAAATTATCACTAGTAATCGATGAGGCAAAGATCCCTTGTGTATATTTTTGCCAACGTAAAATAAGAGGTTTAGTACGAATACGCAACTTTTCTTTTCTATATACTTTTGTTTTAGAAGAACGATGAAAGGCGAAGATTATTTTCTTTAGAAAACAAGAATTCCTTTGCTAACATTAGTATCTAAAAATTATGTTTTTTGTTTAATTTCTTCGCGTTTGACGTTGTTGTTATACAGTTTGACCAGTATATATATTTTTTTTTCTGTGTTATTTTTTAAGGTTTTCTTCGTTAATTCATGCAAAACTTTATAAAAGATGGCCTCCTAAACCTTTCCAAAAGAAAGGTTTATTTATCTCTCGAAATCTAATAACTGCAATGAGCTACAAATCTGCATACCCATACTTTTCATCATTAGGATTCATTTTATGTAAAAACTAGCAGGCTTTGCCCGCTTCGCTGGGCGTTAAACTTAAATGATTTGTCAAAATGCTATATCTTTATTAATAACCTAAGTTCTCGCTGTGAGTGGTAGAGGTTTTCTCGCTCGCAAAGTGAGGAGTCTGGGTCTCCACTGTCTTCGGCACAACTTACCCACTTCTTACTTCCCCACCCTCAGAGGGTGAGTTCGAAGTTTTGCAAAATCCCACTAATGTACATAATGCGTGCACTTAATCAATATCCACACACCAAAATTCGCCATTCTAAGATAATTCAAAGCTAATTCAAACGGAAAAACATGTTTTTACACATGTTTATTGCCATCCGACTCCGAGAAGGGGGGGGGGATTTCGAATTTCGTGAAATGCAGTTACAATAAGTGCCGGATGCATACAAACAATTTACGCACCAAATTTCGTGACCACAGAAGTCTTTAATAGACAGTATTATAAATAAAAAAAAAATAAATAAAAAATAAAAATTATACAGACACGACATTATTTCATTATTTAAAACATGAAAATCTGACATTGACAGATTTTAATTTAGTGCCAGAGGCCTACAGATATTGTACAGCTGCAGATATTGTAACAAATAACGTTGGAAGACCAAACTGTCTTATAGCCGCAAAACAACGTTTTTTCTCTTTTTCCAAATGAGGGGGGGGTGCCTTGGGGGGACTCATGTCAAAGGTGTGCCTTGCGGGGGGAACTCATGTCAAAGTTGTACCTTGTGGGGGACTCATGTCAAAGTTGGGCCTTGGGGGGACTCATGTCAAAGTTGGGCCTGGGGGGGAACTCATGTCAAAGTTGGGCCTTGGGGGGACTCATGTCAAAGGTGTGCCTTGGGGGGGACTCATGTAAAAGTTGTACCTTGGGGGGGACTCATGTCAAAGTTGGGCCTTGGGGGGACTCATGTCAAAGTTGGGCCTGGGGAGGACTCATGTCAAAGTTGGGCCTTCGGGGGACTCATGTCAAAGTTGTACCTTGGGGGGGACTCATGTCAAAGTTGGGCCTGGGGGGGGACTCATGTCAAAGTTGGGCCTTGGGGGGACTCATGTCAAAGTTGTACCTTGGGGGGGACTCATGTCAAAGTTGGGCCTGGGGGGGACTCATGTCAAAGTTGGGCCTTGGAGGGGACTTCATTCAATAAATCCCCATTCAATAAACCGACTGAAATAGGCCCTTAGCACTATTAAGAGTGTATTATAAAAATTCGACAACGCTGTACCGACTGAAATAGGGGTACCTTGGGGGTGAGTCATGTCAAAGTTGGGCCTGGGGGGGGGGGACTCATGTCAAAGTTGTGCCTTGGGGGGCCTTCATTTAATAAATCCCCATTCAATAAACCGACTGAAATAGGCCTCTAGCACTAATTAAGAGTGACCTATAAAAATTCGACAACTGTACCGACTGAAATAGGCCTCTAGCACTAATAAATACAAAAAGCACAGCTTAAGTATCGGAACCCTTTGGTGACTTTAACTATTTTAAGCCATTTTTGCGATGAACTGAATTGGCTATCTCAATTGTGCAATTAAAGATCTTGGCGAGAAACGTCCGAGCTACTTCGGTGCCCAATTTCAAATTTTGCCAAAGGGATCCAATACTAAAGCTGTTCCATACCGAATCTGGGTTGAAAACGGAAAAAGGGTAAAATAAATTAGAAATATCAGACCTATATTTATAAATTTGATACCGAATGAAAGGGGCGATTTTGCTGAATCGAGGGGTTCAAACAGTTTTTCGATGCGACAATTAGATTTTTAAAAAATAACTAAAGTATGAAATTTAAGTGGCAACGTAAAAACGGATAAAGGGAAAAATAAATTAGAAATATCGGACCTATCATTACAAATTCAGTACCAAATGAAAGAGGTGATTTTTCTGAATCCTGGGGTGTAAACAGTTTTTCGATACGACAATTAGATTTTTTAAAATTAACTAAAGTATGAAACTTAGATGGCAACACTTCATTTCAATCTTTTCATAATTTGTAGTGAAAATCACGCGAATACAAAAGTCTTTAACTTAAAAATTTATTTTTATATTTCATTTTTTCATTCAAAGCATTTTAGTGAAAAGATATTTATGGCGCATGCGCAGGCGTTTTTTACCCACAATTTAAACACTAATTATAATTTTGAAAATTTCTATATATATAATTTCAAGTTGGGTGAAGACCTAAGTTTCTGCCAAGCGCCGTTGAATTCCGTCCAGCCATTCTCGAGTGATGCCCGGACAAACGTGTTTTAGTCTTTTACCCCCTAGGGGGGAACGGGGGGGAATTTCCGAAAAGTTGATAGATATAATTTTAAGTTGGGTGAAGACCTAAATTCCTGCCAAGCGTCGTTGAATTCCGTCCAGCCGTTCTCAAGTGATGCCCGGACAAACGTGTTTTAGTCTTTTACCCCCTAGGGGGGAACGGCGGGGGGAATTTCCGAAAAGTTGATAGATATAATTTTAAGTTGGGTGAAGACCTAAATTCCTGCCAAGCGTCGTTGAATTCCGTCCAGCCGTTCTCGAGTGATGCCCGGACAAAAAAAGCGACATTCGGACACGATGACATACACACAGACACACACACACACACACACACACACACAGGCAAAATTTTCTGAAGTCATTTTCGGCTTTCATGGGGTGTAAAACGTGAAGATATCGCAAAATTTTTCGATTCCGACAAATTTACAGACAAAACTCTGATTTTATTAATATAGATTAAAATAGGTTTTGATGCATATATATTTTTTTAATATGAATTTATTATTGTTTAGGTTTCTTCATTGTATCTCGTAAAAAAAAAAAAAAAAAAAAAAAAAAAAATCCTATATCGATCAAGTTATTTTTTGTATAGATATTTATAAAATTTTGAAATATGAATTTAACATAAGCACCTTCAGACTTTGAGCGCTTATAACGATATAAAAATGAATAAGTAAAATATACAACCAGTTTAATTTTTCGCATCGTCACCACCCCAGGAATTCAAATATAAAATGAAAATAGGGTATTACCATTGAAAGAAATGAAAGTTGGTGCGCGTTTTAACAAGTAGACGACCCTGAATTACGAAATTTCACTTCATTTTCTAAAAGTACTCAAAGCTCCTAATCGAATGATACCTAAGACATTTTTGTGCATCCATTAGCAATGAAGTTATATGGAGTCATTTTTTTCCCCCCGACTGTATGATAAATAAATAAATAAATAAATAAATCAAGGAAATTAACGAATAATATCTGAAAAAAAAAATTAGTGAACAGAAACAACATATTGTAATGAAAAGCAAGAGATGATTCAATTTTTATCTTGATGAAATCCTATGGACAGTAAAATGTATGTATATAAACTTAGTGACTTTGATTTAGTATATTCAGGGTGACAAGAAATTACTTGGACGAAGTTTCAAACCAAATATCTGTAACTACCACTATCGCAAACTCATTTTGGAAAATGTTGTCTTACCTTGGTCGCAAAAGTTCTTTCGAAACAAAATATGGACCTTCCAACAGGATTCCGCACCTGCACACAGAGCTAAAGGCACTCAAGATTGGTGCAAAACAAATTTTCCTGTCTTCATTGGAGCCCAAGAATGGCTGCAATATTCGCCAGATTTGATCCCAATGGATTATTCTGTTTGGTCCATCTTGGAGACAAGGGTGTGTGCTAAACCTCATAAAACTTTGGCATCCCTAAAGAAAATTTTATGCAAGGAATGGGATAAAATATCAGTAAGTGAGTTGCGGCTCATAGCCGAAAATTTTGTGACACGTTTAAAGTTCTGTATTAAGGTATAGATAGCCACTTTGAACATTTGTAAATATAATAGACAAAATAATGTATTCATATTTATTGAAGTTTGGTCGTAATATTTTCATTAGCATGAAGTTATAATGTATCATGTATCATGTGTGTCCAAGTTATTTCTTGTCACCCTGTAAAGACATATTTATAATAACATTTTCGGCGATGTAGGGGGAAAATAGGGGGAGGGGAAACCTTGTTATATTTGATAATATGATTATCATCTATATTTGGATTAAACATCAAAGGGTATAAAATAGCAATTCTTGAACAAGAGCAGCCCTTTCCTGCCATCCAATATCTTATACCCAAACTGAAGAGCCTGCATAAGGCGTTAGCAATGGGAGATCTGATCCGAATCCGCGCGGGTAAAGAAGACGGCAGCGGTTACGTGATGTGAGGTTCAGAGGATAGACCGTTATTTATTTGTTTATTTTATTTTATTTTTTAAGTTTCCTTTATTAAATAATTAAAGAATTAATATTATTATTATTATTTATATTTAAATTAAATATAGTGATTAGTGAAGACGAAAACGCCTGTTAGTATTAAAATAATTTATTCTGTAGAAAAAAAATAATAATATTCAAAATTTTCTTTATTTCACTTTATATGGAATGATATTTTTTTGAGAGTACATAATTTAATATTAATAGAGATTTTTTTTTAGTTTGGAAATTTCTTACAAACAAAATAATAATATTATCCATTGTTACATAACAATAAAAAGTTAAAGTTTTTAAAAACGTCTGAAATTTCAAAATAAAAATTTTTATTAGGGGTTTTACTTGTGGGACAAATCATTTTATAAATTTAAATAGTATTAAAAACATTTTCTTTTAGTATCCTGAAAATATTTGCAAATAGTTTCCTTTTTCTCTCCCCAAGAAACTGTTATACATTCACTATTCTCCAATCCACGTGCGATAAAGTAATAAAAGAATTCTTTCAATGCTTGTTCAAATTTTCTACATCTATTACTCTTCTTTGCACTTTATGGTGCGTTTGAAAAAAAAATGAAGCCTGCTATATTTGAGTTTTTATTCTAAAGTTTTTGAGTAGTATACTGTAATATATATATATATATATATATATATATATTTATTTATTTATTTATTTATTTATTTACTTATATATTTATATATTTATATATATATATATATATATATATATATATATATATATATATATATTTAAGAATGATTAAATTACGGGCTAGACTAAAAACCTACACTCAACTTTTGAATGATTATATCATGAATTTTTATTCTTTTGCAATTTATTTGCAACTTATTTGCAATTATTTTTCGTGTTATCGAACTTTTTAGAAGAAATAAAATTTGTGTCTAAAAAACTTTTAATTTCACATATATTCTTGTAGCATCACGTATTGTTTGAACGTTAATTTTTCTACGGTGATGAATAAAATATGAGAAGAGATGTATTTTATTTGTTTATTTAAATAAAATTAAGCTTCATAATGCTGTTTTAGAGTTGATATAACTATATTAAAATAGTGCACTTGAAAAGTTTAACTAGGTATTTATTACAGGGTCAACAATCGATTTTTTTCCCCTGATTTTTTCACCAGTATTTTTCTTTTGGAATTTTTAGTAGTAAGTTTGCACAATTAATTAAGTAAAAAATTATTATGCAATTATACCAGTGGAAGAATCGGGTAAAAACTTTCGACTGTCGATACCCTGTATTAATATTTAAACTTTAAATTTTTATTTACAGTTTTAATATTCTTTTAGTTTATAAATATATATATATGTGTGTGTAAAAATATTTTTCTATCGAAGAATAACTTCTTTTTGATTTTAAAATCTTCTTAAGAACAAAGTTGTTTATTTAAACTACTGTCACATGTGGATAAAATATGAGATTCAAGGCAATTAAAAAGATGAATGACGAGTTTTTATTTCATCATCTTGAGAAAATATTCACCTAAGAAAAAAAAAAAAAGAAAAAAAACGTGGGAAAGAACTTTTTTTTTTTTTTTTTTTTTTTTTTTAAATTCTGGATTAAATAACACTGTAATGAATTAATGACAACTTAGCATCAAAATTCGAGTAAAAAAAAATTCCTTTACATTAAAACATAAGTTTGTTTATTTTATTTTTTAAAATCAATTAAAAAAAAAAAAAAAAAAAAAAAAAAAAAAAAAACAGCAGCTGAGCATGCGCAAAAAATCTTTGAACCTATCCGGAACGATCACATCCGTAGTTTGGGCAATACGAACGAACTACTCTCTTTAAGGAAACAAATTAACAAGAAATGTATTCTAATTTTTCACGCATTAATATGTCCCACCCGAGAAAATGGGAGAAGCCAGGCTAGTTCATATTTAATTTGTTCGACAAATCTTAGCATTTATGTATTATTAAATGTATTATTAAAAGTAATTATTATATGCATTATTAAAATTTCATATAGCGATTTCATTATCTATGCAACAACTTTTACAATAATTTTATAAAATGAAGGTGATATAATTTTAAAGACTTTATTTATATATGTGCATGTATATGTGTATATGTACGTACGTGCGTGTGTCTATCTATGGCACTACAACCCTGAACCTAAGAGACATATTTTTTTTTTTTTTTATCAGCTTAGAAAACTGATTTAACTGGGATGATTCTCAACTCTGCTTAAGGAAAAAATATCTTATAGATTTAAACTAATAATAATAATTTCATTGAGATTTTTACAAAACACTTTCAATCAATATTTTAAAAATTCAGAAATCTCAATTTTTAAAATTTTCAGTTTGCATCTCTACATAAGTCACATGATTTGAAATTAATGCTTAAAAAACATTTTTGTTTTAGTAAAATATAATCACTTAATTTGAGTTTTAAAAAAAGGACACATTTTAAATATTGAATAACATTAAATTCTGAAAATACAATACACTTTAGAACACATTATTAATTTATAAAAATCTAATTTATAATATCTAAATAACAAAGCTTTCTGCCATGAGTTACATGGCATCTTCAGGTCAAACAAAGCATTTTAGCAAGGTCCAAAAAGAAAAATTAACTATAAATATTACGACTCTTTGTGATGGTTAGTGATATCAGAAGCTTGGCAAAATGTAAATACATACACCATGAGGAATTCATTTGAAATGTCACTTGTAGCGGAATATTTTAAAGTAATGTTACGAAGTATTAACAGCATTCCTCAACAAATGACATTTCAAGTGATGAACCAATGATGTACTATTTTCACATGGTACAACGAGAAAACTCAGGACTCGTGCTGAACATACACAACATACAGTCGGTAATAAAAATATCCGAACACTAGCAAACATTCCTATATAAAAAAAAAAAGGAGAGTTGATACCGTTTTGTTAAATAAATCCTTGTCGAATCGTTGTCTTACACTGACTAAGAACATGATTCGACAAGGATTTATTTAACAAAACAGTCATTTTATTTAACAGTCAATTTATTTAACAAAGCATCTCTTCTCCTGTCATACCATCTTGGCCACTTTGTAACAGATTAGTGATTGTCCAGATGAAGATCTCTACTCGGACGTTTGCCTTGATATAGCTGAAGCCGTGTTTAAAACCTTCGGTCCTATATAGTGTTCTATTGGTTTCTTTTTTTTTTTCCCTCCTTGTCCCTAACACGACAACCAATCAACCAACCAACCAACAGAATTTATTCTCAGTGTATTTGTATTTACATTTTATCAAGCTTCTTATATCTAAAATTGCGGGTTTAATAGTGAAATAAAACTCTTTATTTTTCTGTATAGAAAAATAACTTTAATCAGTTAAATAATGTTCATTCTGTTCCATGAACTTTTGTCATGTTTCTTGTAATTTCATGATTCCTCGCTCATAGAACGTCTTGTCATTATCAGCCAAAATCTCAACCAATTGCTATTTGAGGTTACAATATTACTGAAAGCTTTACAATTTAAAAAAGTTTTATTTCAAAGTAAATGATCATCCGATGGTACAAAGTCTGAACTATAAGACGATGCGACATTATTTCCCAACTGTACTTAAATAAATTCTTACGCATTGTCGAAAAGATTGTGTTGCGGTGGTGGAACATTATTCTTTCGAGACGTGCGAATTTTGGTCTTTTCTCTTTGATTACTACCTTTAATTTCATAAACTGATGGCAACAAATAACTAAAACAATGGTTTATTTGCTTGGATGTAGTTCAAAATACACATCATTTTAATCCCACCGAACTGAAGGCATGATATTTTTCTCATGCTATAGAGCTTCCGATGTGATTTGTATTATTTCATTACGCTTGGAACAAGATCTTTTCAATTATTTTTATTGTAGGTTATCTATTTTTCATTAGCATTTATAATTGGATTAAGAAGAAAGTAGAGTGTACTAATTTCAAGCACGTACCGCAAAGTTTGATTAGTTCTCTTTTTTCTTTCTTTCTTTTTTCTTTTTTTTTTTTTTTTTTTTTTTTTTCAATTTATACGGAACTCAAATATCAAATTATTTCGCGACTCCGAGACATTTTAAGTGATGATTTTAAATTATTGTAAGTGTTATATTTAATATTTTTTTCAATTTATCGCACAAAATATTACAGTTTTAATAAAAAATAAATAAATAAAATAAATAAAATAAATATAACGCTATCCATTTGTGTAAACCACAGTCACTTTTTTTATAACCCTTTGTATGTTATTGTATCATTATTTTTCTAAAATTTTTGATGTAATTAATATATATATATATATATATATACTAATTTTTGAATAAAAATTACATATATATATATAAATGTAATTTTTATACAAAATTTAGTTTCTTAAGAACTAACTCTCTCTCTCTCTCTCTCTGTATATATATATATATATATATATATATATATATATATATACTAAGGTTTGTTTGATAGTTTTTAAATTTTTAATTCATCGTTATGCCAAATTTATACCTGCTGAACAAATTAAAACTAGACCGGAAAAATAATTGGAATCTTGACGCCGAATATACACTTGTTCATAAACAGGAGAATTTCTCATTACAGAAAATGCTTGAAATGGCCGTTAATGACGTCGTTGTAACTATCGGTTGGAGTCACATGTCTACGAATGTTCATGTGTACGCATGCTTATTTCTAGCATGCTCTGTCCCAAATTATTTTTTATGTCACATATTTGAGTGAATGAGAAATGGTATGATAAGTTGATAGTGATAAGTCATATGTGTTTAGTGATAAGTTGAATGCAACACAAAATGGTGTAGAATAAAGTAAAAGTTACTGAACAAAAATAGTGTTGCTAAAATTATCTCACGACTTATATGCACACACACACACACACACACACACACACACACACACACACACACACATATATATATATATACATATCCAGATGATTGACAAATTCGTGTAGAAATCTTACAATTTAGGTATTTTATCGAAAGTAGAAAGCTGTACGTAATCTTAGAACTTCAGGGGTGTATAGGTCGTATTATACTATATACATTTCAATGACTATTTTTGTCACGAAGATAAAAAGAAGACCAGTAACAAATTAAACAAAGCAATATTTTTTTTCCGTAATCCTGTAAAAAATAATGCTTGAAATGTAAATGTAACATGAAATTATGAGGCTACTTCTATTTATTTATATTTGTTTCCATATGAATAGCACATATATCCTTCGAGATATGAAAGTTTCTTTAATAAAATTAAAAATTGCACGATATTCTTTTTTTTTTTCTTTTTTAAATAACATGCAAATTTTGAACCAATATAATATAGTTTAAAGAAATTTTGTCATGCTTCTTTAGAGAAAACATATTACAATCACTATTATATATTATATATATATATATATATATATATATATATATATATATATATAAATGTCTAATTAAATAAAAGCATGCTTGCTGAAAAGTGTTTAATTGTGCATGTGAAATCGCAAATAAAATTTATCTTACATAATTTATCAGGCAACTGTATGGAATTAATATAAAACTACTATATCTGACCTGCAGTTTATACCCAGGAAAGTCCTATTAAGCAAACACCGTATTTTCCCGCGTATAATCCTCATGTGAAATAAATCTGTTTTACAGAAAAAAAAAAAGAATATAGGAGATCAAGACAAAACAGAGTTTAAAAAGATCTTTTCCTGTTAATTAAACTAACTGGTGTAAAACATTTTTAACAAACCTGCGTATACATACATACACACACATATATATATATATATATATATGTTAAAATTCTTTACAAAACTGTTTTTTAAAATGCATATGACAGATTATTTTCACATTTAATGTAATACTAATATCTCAATACAAAGTAAAACAGAAAAAAAAAAAAAAAAAAAAAAAAAAAAAAAGGAAAAAGGGGATTTTTTTTTTCTTTTTAAACATAATTTATTTGGGATTTTTTTTTAAATACTAGTTCAGGACAATTTAAATGCAATTTGTATTTCTAAAATTATTTACTAGTTGTCAAATCTAATTTCTCTCAACAAAAGATAGTTCGCCTTTTAATGTCAACATACTTCAATCTAGCACTTTTTACAAAAAGTGAAAGATTTTATTCGAAGATTTGTTTTCATAATAAAGCGTTTAAGAAAATTCGAACATTTTGTGAAATATTTTCTTGCAATATCCAAAACTTACATAAAATAAGAATCTCTTGGATAAATAATTTTTTTCATTCAAATATAAAAAGCTGCTACATATATTTACCACTTATCTAGTTTTCTCAGGCTTGAAAAAAAAAAATAAATGTGTCATTTGAATTTTTACCCAATTTTCTACTGATATTACATTTCGTAACACTTCATTCGGGTTCAGAAAAAAAAAAAAAAAAAGGTAAATACAAACCTGTTATATCAGCATTTTATCCTGAGGGATCTGAGTTGCATAGTAAAAATATAATAGATTAAAGAATGATTGCATTGTTTGTTGGTGAAAGATGAATGCTCAAGTTTAAAATGAAATTTATCTCGGTTTCTGAAATCTCTTATTTAAATAGGTTTGAAAATATTTTTATGCCAGTGGCATTGTTTCATGTCATAATGCATATAATATTCTGCATGCCACTCTAATTTTACTGTGAAATATAAAGTAGTTTTAAAATTGCTTCGTAAGTTTCATGTAGAATTGTAAATACTGGAGTGACTTATTTGACAGATTCGCCATATTTCTAAAAGTAAATTTAATAATGAAGAAAAGTTTTTAAATGATGTAAATAACGTAGGTTACATTTATAATAATTGATAAATGTTTATAAATTACTTTAATAATTCAGTACCAAAAATTGACAGTAATATTGAGTTAACTTTTTCGTTTCTCTTTTATACTTTGCATACATGTATTTAAGTTTATCTTTCGGAAGATTGCTAATTACATTGTTTTTGATAATTTTAATTCCAATAAAATATTTTTACACTTATAATTTTCATAATTATTTAGATAACTATTTTTTTTTTTTTCATAACTTCGCTTATGTTTGTGAAAATTGACACATCATCAAGGAACTATCAGCAATAAATGGAATTTAATATATAAACAACTGGTATTGGTACAAATAAATGATTAAATTTTCAAAGCGAAAAAAGCAATATTCTTTGTTTGAAATCTGTACTTTATGTACCCATCATGCAGTCAAACAAATTTTGAATGTCTGCCTAGGAAAGAGCAAATCATATTGTTTGTATGCTTACCCAAAGTTCATCTGTAGAAGTTGTAAAACGAGGATCATGAGCGAGACGCCGACACTAGCGAAATCCTACACATGTTCAATAAGCGGCATATTCGGAGAATAAGCCGGACCAGATGTTTTCTGCTGAAAAATAGCCATGAACATTCCTTACAACATGTGGAAGAGCATTACCCTGCTGATAAATAGCTCCATTAATACCTTGAAGTAAAGAGGCGATTTCGGGCTCCAGTATTTCACTCATGTACCTGTTACTATTAACATTGCCCACAATTCGTAGCATAATCGTTCATAGATCGTCCATTATACCAATCGCACCGCAGACTATAACATCAGATGTTCGTCCACTATGACGTTCGATAAAGCACTCCGGAATGTAGCGTTCACCGGAATAGCGTCTAATACGCATATGAACATCAGGACCATAAATTAAAGTAAGATTCGTCAGAAAGAACCACTTGTATTTGAACCACATGTTGTCTGAACGTAAGTCTCTTTTTTTGCATGAGCCCATTGCAGCCGCAGGCGCAGATGGTTTTGCGTTAAGGGTATAAAAAATTCTTCCACGTAGACACGGTGTAGCAGATATCGAAAAATTGATGAAGTAGACATTGATAAACCTGCAGAAGTGGGTCAAACTACTGCCATCTGCTACATGCAGCTTTACGATCCGTCAGCGCCATGCGGACCAGGTGCCTCTCATCGCGCGTTCATGTCACCTTTCGAGGTCTACAGCCGGGTTTCCGATTAGTCTGATTCTCGTCTGCACACTGCTTCCGAACTCGCCTCGCTGCGCTACTGTTACGCTGAACACGAGCTGCAGTTACATGATAGAAAAATCCTCCTTCACAAAGGACAAATTTTCTTCTCCCTTCAAACTCGGTAAGTTGTTGAAATATCACCCTCTTTCGTGGAAGAGACATTGTTACGTCTAACCTAAAGTTTACCAAGAGCAGTTAATCAATGGGATGGAACAAAAATTACAAGATAAAAAGAACTCTTTATATACCATGTTTTTAAATTTTCTGTTGAATCATACAAACGCTACCGATGGCAGCGGGAACCCGGAACAATTGGATAAAAGTATTAAAAAAATTCATTGCTATCGTGTTTTGAGCTATTATAAAAGTTTTAAATGGCTATGTAGCCGGGAAGTAAGTTAAAAATTGGTTGCAAGCTTTTTACTGGTAACGCTGCCGAAGGCAGCAGGGTCCCGAAGTAATTGGTTAAAAATATTTAAAAAATGCATTTTTGCCGTATTCTGAACTATTCAGAAAGTTTCTATAAATTTTCTATTGAATATAAACGTTGCCGAATACAGTAGGGACCTGAAACAATTGACTAAAAGTATTAAAAAAAAAAAAAAAAAGTATTGTCACCGTGTTCTGAGCAACCTGAAAGTTTCAAATGTCTAGCTAGTGAGGAAGTTAGTGAAAAATCGATTGCAAGCTTTGTACTGGTAACACTGCCGAAGGAAGTAGGAATCCGGAGCAGTTGGTTCAAAATATATTAAAAATGCATTTTAACCGTGTTCTGAACTATTCTGAAAGCTTTAAATGTCTAGCTAGTCGGGAAGTTAGTTAAATAAATTTTCTGTCGAATTATATAAACGCTGCCGAAAGCAGCGGGACCTGAACCAGTTAACTAAAAGTATTAAAAAATGTGTTGTGACCGTGTTCTGAGCTATCCTGAAAGTTTCAAATGTCTAGCTAGTCTTGAAGTTAGTGAAAAATCGATTACAAGTTTTGTACTGGTAACGCTGCCGAAGTCAGCAGGAACCCGAAGCAGTTGGCTAAGAGTATTAAAAAAAAATTCTTTTCGTGGTATTCTGAACTATTCTGAAAGTTTCAAATGTCTAGCTAGTCGGGAAGTTAGTTAAATAAATTTTTTGTTGAATCATATAAACGCTGCCGAAGGCAGTATGGACCTAAAACAATTCACTAAAAGTATTTAAAAAGTACTGTCACCGTGTTCTGAGCTATCCTGAAAGTTTCAAATTTCTAGCTTGTCGGAAAATTAGTGAAAAATCAATTGCAATCATTTGTACTGGTAACGCTGTCGAAGGCAGCATGAACCCGAAGCAGTTGGTTAAAAATATTTAAAAAATGCATTTTTACCGTGTTCTGAACTATTCTGAAAGTTTCAAATGTCTAGCTAGTCGGGAAGTTAGTTAAATGAATTTTCTGTTGAATCGTATGAACGCTGCCGAAGGTAGTAGGGACCTGAAACAGTTGACTAAAAGTATTAAAAAAATGTACTGTCAGAGTGTTTTGAGCTATCCTGAAAATTTCAAATGTCTAGCTAGTCGGAAAGTTAGTAAAAAAATCGATTGAAAGCCTTGTACTGATAACGTTGCCGAAGGCAGCAGGAACCCGAAATAGTAGCCTAAAGGTATTAAAAAAGTGCATTTTAACCGTGTTCTGAACTATTTTGAAAGTTTGAAATGTCTAGCTATTCGGAAAGTTAGCTAAATAATTTTTCTGTCGAACCATATAAACGCTGCCGAAGGCAGCGGGACCTGAAACAGTTGACTAAAAGTTTAAAAAAAGAAAAAATGTATTGTCACCGTGTTCGGAGCTGTCCTGAAAATTTCAAATATCTAGCTTTACTTAAAGCTTTTCAAATATCTAGCTTTACTTATCTAGCTTTACCTAGCTTAACTTACTAGTCGGAAAGTTAGTTAAAAATCGATTGCAAAATTTGTACTGGACAAACAAACAAACAAACAAACATACAAACAAACAAACAGGATTCGAAGTTAATAAAAACATGGTAAAATAGATATTCTAGACACTAATTGCCAAAATAAAGTCTTAATTATGCATCTTCAACTTGAGAAAAATAATGAAAAATAATAGTCAATAGTTCACGCATAATATTTAAATTTAGAAAATATATAAAAAAAAGGTCAAATTATTATATTTATTTTTATTTTTTTATTGAAACACAAATGTTATTAATTTTTATTTTAGAACCATTAAAATGCTTCACTTATTCACTCTTTCCGTGTAACTTTAAAAATATTTATATTACTTTACAAATTTTAGGTCACGCAATAAGCCGCGAAGCTTCGTAAAATTAACCAAATCTAAGCTTTTATGTTGTTTTTCAGAAAAAAAACCACATCCAGTTTCCTAGAAAATATAATAGATTGAATATTTCGTTGCATATTTTGCAATATAACACAAAATATAAGAAACTTACTATTTACCTTACAAATACAATCATTGTACACTTTCCTTCAGAATACAAGGGCTTTCTGAAGTACGTTTTCTTTTACAGGAATGCTGCATCCAATCCACCATAAAATAAATTTAAAATGTCAGCGTCTGTATTTGTAAGGTAAGTAGTAAGATTCTTATATTTTGTGTTATATTTAATGTACAATTTAGATTTTTAAAATTTATTATACGGTCTCTTAAACATAAAATTAAAATGTGGTTAAATAACCGTTATCTCAAAATGCGGTCAAACATACGGAGAGAAAGCTGCTATTCATATAACCGTTTTCTTACGGAGAAAATTTTTGCAGTGCATCTCAGTAGTAATTGAATCGAACCCGTAGGCAAAATATTTATTGCGAGAATCTATGATTAAGTTTTTGTGCATTTTAATGAAAAGGTACCGCCTGTATATATAAAATAATACGGTATCAAGACTTATGGGGGGTATCAACATATAAAAACTCTTAATTTGTTAATTTTTATATTTAATTTTTTTTTTTTTTTAATTATTATCATTATAAAATATTCATTAATTACTGTAATATAAACAAGACAATTTTTGTCATATTTTGAAATCAAATTAAAAATCATGTTATTAATTTATATTCACTGTAAAATAAGGTTTAACCAAACCATTTTCTACATGATATAAAATTTTAAAGCCATATCAACAAGGGATCAAAATACTTATAAATCTTTACTTTAAAGAGCTAAATATTTTCTGTATTTCAATATTGTGGTAAATTTTATTATGGAAAGAAATATTTTTGAGGTATGATATGAATATTGATGTTTTTTCCCTTGATTTTGTTAATTTATGTAAAAGTATGTCCTAACGATATGATATAATATATATATTTTTTTAATACTAAAAAAATTTTTTTTAATTTTCACAATTATACATAAATTATATTTTAATACTTTTAATAAACAAAAAATATTTTTTAAATGTTCGTACATGACTAACATTTAAAACGTCTCAGTGTGAAACAGAAAAAAAGAAATTAAAAACTTATATCGTAAAAATGCGTGTTTTCATATTTTTTTTAAAGAATTTAAATTTATTTAAAAGCAATTTGTGTTTCGAAAATTATTTCAAAATGTCAAATCTAATTTCTTTCAATAAGCTATAGCTCACTTTTAAGTGTCACATACTTCAATTGAACACATTTTTAAAGAAAACGGTAAAATTTTATTCGGAAAAATTTGTTTTTATAACAAATAATTTCTCAAAATTTTAACCTTTTTCGAAATAATTTCTTTTGTATCCCAGAGGTACTTGGAAAGAGAACTATTATATATATATATATATATATATATATATATATATATGAAACACTTTTCTAGTTTTCTCGAATTTTTAAGAAAAAAGAAATTTGGTTTAAATTTCCGCACATACTTGCCCCTGGTATTATATTTCTTAACGAATTATATTTTGGGCTGAAGAAAAATAAAGGAAAACTGTTATATTTATAGCCTCAAGAATTGGAATAGCATGGTATCTTATACTATTAAGTGAGCAATATTTGTATATATATTTCACTGTTCTCGAAAACGGTAGCTCGGACAGTTACGAGGTTTAACACAAAGGTGCCCCCCGAAGGATCATTGTGCACATCGAAGTCAGAATTTCGAATTTATGTTTAGTTTTCTATGAATTAATAAAAATATGAAAATAATAAGCTAATAATAGCAAAAAATTAGCCATTTAAATTTAATCAGTAATTTAATTGTTGCCAAAAAAAAAAAAAATAAATAAAAAAAAAAATACGAGTTTATTTTTTTTTTTTCCAACAGGAAAATAAATACATTTATCTAAACATACTACACACTACCATACTACACACTACTGATCGCAGAGCTTCCAAATTTGGCATATAGGTACCTGGGACCCTGCAGGTGTGCACCTCATCGAGATTTTTTCGAATTTCGAATTTGAATTTTTTAAATTAATGTATTTTCGATTTTAAACATTGGCTTTTATGTTTCATTTTTCATGAATTTATTCTTCGATTGTAATCGTCTGCTTATCTTAGCAACGGCTATATCATGCAATTTATTTTTTATTTAATACATTTATTTGAGGGCGAATCTTTTTTCTCTTTTTAATTTATTATATTTATTGAAAATAAAATGGTAATGCAGTAGAAAAAATTAAATATATTAAATTTAAAATTTAAAAACGTATTTATAACAGTTATGTTTATGTATAATTTTTGTACTATAACAACAATTATTTTTCATTTGTTAATTTAATTTCTTAAAAGTTTTTTTTTTCTAATTTATAGTATTTGTCAGGAAATAATGGTAGTATATAGTAGAAAGGATTAAACTGATTGGAATTTATTTGTTTTTTATGTATTTAATTCCTTCTAAAAGAAAATCTACTTTTTTTTTTATTTCATTATATTGGTCGGAATCAAATTGTAATACAGTGTAAATAGTATGAGCAATAAAATACTTGGTTCAAAAACTAAAATATTTAATAGACGCTGAGATACAGTTATCTTTAAAATCGTAGTTCTTAAATAATCGCAGACCCACCTATCGTCAATAAATACCCATATTAAAATACATAGGAAAGAGATTTCTGCAGGCAGTGGTAACCTGCTCCCGATACAGTGCGGGCAGAGAAAGAGCTGCCGTAGTCAGCGAGTACCCGATGCGAGGTCTAGAGCGATTCCAATGTAATTATTTTAGTTTTTATTTATATTGTGATGTGAAAAATAAATAATGATCCAATTCTTTTGGAGATTCATTTAAATATAGTGGCCAGCGAAGCGGGCGTAGCCTGCTAGTAAAACATAGCAGATTAAAGAAGAATTACAATTGTAATTTCGTGAAAGACGAATACACAATTTTAAAGTGAAATCTATATCGGATTGCGAAATTTATTATTATGTCAATGGCACTATTTAAAGAAATGAAATAGAATCAAGATTTTAAATATTGAATTGAATTTGCAGTGAGTTGTGTGAGAATTTCTTCAGATTACTGAGTCATATTTACTGTGGTTTGTTTAAAATAAAGTGCTTCTATTGAAGATTTCCTATGTTTCCCAAAATGAATTTCTTAGTAAGATTTTTTTTTTTTTTTTTTTTTTAAGAATAGTGTAAATAATATAAATTTAAAGTATTTAAAACGATTCCATTTTTTTTATACACAATAAAATATGTCCAATAACATTGCACATCTTTCTTTTCTTTGTGCTATGCATTGTATTCAGACTTAAGTATTTCAGATTTCCCGTCCTTTCTCTTGTTAAATTTTATTTCGTAATTATTGGTTTCCAATATACTGTTCGACCACATTTCATGAGAACACAGGAGCCTCTCTGCATGTGCTGACTCAACAAATCCAGCGTTTTAGTATGTTTGATAAACCATGTGTATGAGAAATAATAAGTAATAAGCGAACTGGAAGTGTTTACATGTTTTCCAGATTCCAAACTCTCCCTCAACTTGAGATCCCCATAAAGATATAGGATCGTCCCCTATGGTAAACGCATTATATGTAGTCACACAATATTATTTTCATAATTCCTCAAGGCGCAATTTCTTATGTTTACAATTCAATATTATGTATATATATATTCAAATATCGTAACTAAAATTGGACATAAAGTTTACGCCGTAGCCACGTAAAATTTGCTATTTTGTCAAGTAACTAGTAAAGTTAAAATTAATAATTTCCAATCGGAGAAAGTAAGTTTTTTTTTTTTTTTTTTTTTTTTTTTATAAATAATAATAATAATAAAGAATATGTCAAACAATTAGTGACTAATATAATTTAAAATCGTTGAATTAAAATGGTTTCTATTTTTTCCGTTGAATAATACTTTGGATTTTAATTTTATTCTGATTAAAAATACTTTTTACTTGCTAATCAAATATTTATTTTTGATTTTATTTATTTATTTATTTTTCTGAGTCAAAAATAAATCGTAAGCAATTGGTGACTAATATAATTTGAAATTGTCAAATTAAAATGTTAACTATTTTGTTCCATTAATTTTTTTTTTTTTTTTTTTTTTTTTCATTCTGCATAAAAATACCTTTGATTTGTTATACAATATTTATTTTTGATTTTTTTTTTTTTTAATCTTTATATTAATATATACAGAAAATAATCTAAAGTAACATTCATTATAATTTACTACAAAAGTATCTTAATAAATAAATTAAAAAAATTTATTTTTCATAAAGTAGTATTTTCTTTTGAAGAAGTCATTTTTTTTTCTACTAGACAAACGTGCTTGTGCAAAACTTAACTAAATAAAAAGCAAATAATTCATTCTGAATTATTTAACAAATAAATAAATAAATAAATAAATAAACTTTAAAGTACTCAAAAGAAATTTGCATTTCTAAAATTGCTTAAAAATGTCAGATCTAATTTCTTTCAACAAATGATAGTTCCTTTTTACATGTCAACATATTTAAATTCGACACTTTTTTTTTTATTCAGTAACTACTAGTATTGCATTCGGAGATTTTTTTTAATAAAAAATCATGTCAGAAAATTCGAACATTTTTCAAAACATTTTTTTTTCTCGTATGCTAAAAGTACTTGAAAAGATAATATATATATATATATATATATATATATATACAGTACCTGGCCAAATTATTAGACCATTGGCAAATTATACATTTTTTCATGTTTACAACCTTATTATTGAAGAATTTTATTAAAAAAGATATTTTCTCCATTCATATTTCGAAAACGTATACATTAAGGAATACAATGACAAAAAATTTTTACAAAACAATACTTATTGAAGAAAGAAAAAATTGATAAATTAAATTTAACAGAAAAATCATTATTTCGTATGGCCACCTTTGGCAACTAAAAGAGTTTTAACACGACGAGGCATACTTTCTATGCATGCTTGGATGATTTCTTGAAGATGTTTATTATGATTTCACTGGTATGTTAAAGATTCCAGCAACTCTACCTTATTGGTTATATTTTTCTTATACATTTCTTTTTTCAGCAACTCCCAACCACAGATTATTATACAGATAGGACACTCCCGTACATTCTTCGGTACCCAAAATTTGACTGCAGCGACCCTATTGTCAACGGCTGTAAGTTTCTCGAGATTTCCGGTTTACGCAATCGCTCATCTTATTTTTATTGTATCTATGTTCATTGTAATATTAGTGCAACGTTAAACCCAACATCCAACCAACTAACCATTGTATCGATGTTTACATTTGGCAACTTTGTTATTGTTTACGAAATTGATTGTCGAAAGCAATTTATTTTTAGAAGCAAGTACTAAATATTAAGCAAATAAATTTCGAAAATATATATAAACCAGAAATATTTTTTTTCATTTTAAAGCATTTTGTATTATTTAAACCAAACAAAGTTAAATATTTAAGATTTTATTCCATACTGCTATTTCAGCATTACAGTTTCTTATATTAATTTGTATACTTGAACACGAATGTGTTTGGCAAAATTTATTTTCAAACATAAAAAAAATTAGTTTTATTTTTTAGAAAATAGCTGTAATGTTATGATTTTGTGAATTTAAAAGTAGTAGAAATAGTGAAGCAAAGAAAACTGCACATATGTTTTCATTTGGCAACTTTATTATTGTTTACAAAGTTGATTGTTAAAAGCAATTTATTTTAAGAAGCAAGTGCTAAATATTAAGAAAATAAACTTTGAATATACATAAAATAAAAACATTTTTTCATTTTAAGGCATTTTGTATTATTTAAAACAAGCAACGTTAAATATTTAATGATTTCATACTGCTATTTCAGAATTACAGTTTGTAATTTTAATTTGTACTTGAATATGAATATGTTTCACAAAGCATATTTTTAAACATTATAAAAAATAATTTTTACTTCTTAGAAGAATAGCTGTGAATGTTTTGAGGATAATTTTGTGAATTCAAAAACAATAGAAAGTGAAGAAAAAGAAAACTTCCCATACTAACACTAACCTGCTACTAACTTCTCGCGAAATAGAAAAACAATTTTCGATCAAAGATGCTATTCATGTAGACTTAACACATGTAGTTCCCCAGTGTTGACACTAGTGGTGCTACTATATTTCCGGTTCGCGTTTTAGCTTCACTGTCCTATCTGTATGATAATCTGTGCTCCCAACCATTTTCACCAGGGTTCATATCAGGCGAGCTGCCAAGCCAATCAAAAACTTTGATTTTTTTTCGCTCTAAATACTTCGATACACTTTTAGCTTTATGGCATGGAGCACCATTATGCATGAAGACTGGTTCCTCGTCTCCAGGAAACCATTCTTGCATTTGTGGCATGAGCCTGGTTTGCAAGACTTTCAGGTATTGATCTTGTTTCATTGTATTTTTGACCACATAGAGAGGACCAGAACCTTTTCCTGATATGACAAACCACACCATGACTGATGAAGGATGTTTGGTGGTGGGAACAATACAATCTGACTTGTATTTCTCGTTTTGACACGGCCAAACAAATTTGGTTTTTTCGGTTAAAACATGAAAAACCGATTCATCAGAGAAGCAAACCTGAAAATTAAACAAAATTGCTTTTTATTTAATTTCTTTATATTAATTATAAATGCCAATATATCGTTGATCAAAATAAATAGCTATGTACGTTTTTCCAGGCTTCTATTGTCCAATTTTTGTACTTTATTGCCCACTCCAAGCGTTTTTCCTCATTTCTGATGTAAGCCTTGGCTTGCGAGCCGGTTTCATGGCAATGAGTTTATTTTCTGCCAAACGACGTCTCAAAGTTCTTTCTGATATATTAATGCCTTAATTTTAAACTTCTTTCATTAACACGCGTCGCTGTTTCTTTCTGTTATTTATACAAATGTCTCGTATTTTTCAATCCGTCCTCGGCGTTGTAATGCGAGCTTGTCCACTATTATTCTTCCGTGATGGATCCAAACTTATGTTTAAGACCATTTTCTTTTTAATACTTTTTACTGAGCTTCTGGATACTCCTACCTTTGCTGCAATTTGATTTTGGGTCAGTTTAGTGGCCTTCAATAGACCATAAACCTGCCCTACTATCTTTGGTGAAAGGCCAGCCTTTCTTCCCATCTAAAATAAAGGAGCAAAAACTTTTTTTTGATAATAAATGAATGAAAATGTTAAATATCCCACACGATATTAATAACAATGCAAAACT
Organism: Salticus scenicus; assembly: GCA_963930645.1. Taxonomy (NCBI): domain Eukaryota; kingdom Metazoa; phylum Arthropoda; class Arachnida; order Araneae; family Salticidae; genus Salticus; species Salticus scenicus. The sequence goes on from OZ005652.1 coordinate 99,870,573, forward strand.
TACTTTTTGCAGCAAAATATTCGCTTCAATCCAAAATAAACAAGCAGAACAAATTTTACGTTAAAATGCAAGTTTACACCTATGCCACTGTATCACAGAATAATAACTAACTGTCTTGTGTTGCCAGCTTGAAAATGTTTCTGTAATAAATGTACTGAAATAAGCTTGAGGTAACACTAATTAAATAATAATAATTTTGAGCAGGTCAGGTATAATAAGCTTCCAATTTAAAAAATATTTAAATATTTTCTTTGGTCTAATAATTTGGCCAGATACTGTATATATATATATATATAAGAAGCATAGTATTATCGCATTTGCAGGTTGCATCCTCCTTTTCTGGTTGGTATTATTTAAGTTTCAACTCATCATACATTATATTTGTTTAATTATTCAAACATAAGATTTCATACTATGCATAATCAAATTTGGTGGTTTCATTAATTTTAATAAATTCTTAATTAAAAAATAAAATAAAATAAAGTAAATTAAAAAATAAATAATTAAAATCAAATTATACATAATAATAATTAAAATTAAAATAGTAATTCACCAATGAACATAATCATAATGTCTTAATCATCACTTGTTGGCCTTTTGATGAGATTGCTTAAGAATAAAAATTAAACTAAAGGAAAGGAAAAATTGGAAGTCAAAGCGTACATTTTCTGTAATTACTTAATAGTAAATCACTTCTTTCACGTAAGATGGCGCTAGCTCACGTTACGTTGAACTTTAAATCTAAACTGAAAAATAGAAAAGATTAACGTTAAAATTAAATAGCTCTGTTAAATATAATCCTTTTAATAATGTTTTTAGCTTTTAACTTTTAAAGATTAATATCTATCACTTAATGCATTCATTTATTTCATTTCAGAAGCAACTAGATCGATTAATCGTTTCTTTACTTTTAATCTTTTCTTTTCACTAATGTTCGTTTTGGCAACCTGTTTATTTCTACTATCTCTGTATGGAATCGGTTACATGTGGACTTATTAAAAATACTTATTCCATTTTTCAATTTTGGCTTGTGTTACTGTTTAATCTAATTTCCTTTTTTACTTGGTTTTGTTGCAAGATAGAGACTTGAGTTGTATATCGCATGAATTAGCCAAAGAGCTTTCCAAAATCTTGCATAATGCTGACAGAGATGCAAGTTTCCTGATAAGTGACCATTTCTTGTTTTCAGCATTTAAAATTATATTTTTCATTTCATGAATTCTCTTTTCTTTTAACAGATCCTTTTGGTTAATTTATCTCTTTCCATTTCTATCATTTGATGAATGTTTCTATTGGATTAATGGATTATGCAATTTTTTCATCGTTAGGCTTATGTGTTATGTTTGTGTCATTTATCTTCTTCATCAGTACTTTAACATGTTTTTACTACTCAGTGTACTTAAATTAAATTTTCATCGTGACAATAATTTTATTCGAAATACATCTCATTTAAAATTTCATATGCTGGTATTTTCATCTATCTTTCATTTGCTGAGTGTTGCAAAGAAATTAAATTATTCAAATTATATATATATATATATATATATATACTATATTCTTCTAACATAAAATAAAGTCATATATTCAGATTTTTTATACAGGGTGATCAATTTAAATAAATAATACACCCGGTTGTACTTTGTTATCCACATCTATAATAGTATATGTAGCAAAACTTTCCACATCATTACTTATTTAATATGTATTAAATGTGCTGGTATCGTTTCTTTTTTCCCCTTCTAAATGCGAAAACTCGTTTTTTAAACATAAATTTGCGTGAACATTATTTGTAATTTTTAATCTAATACTGCTCAAATAATTTGAGTAAATCATCGGCTTCTTTCAACATTTTTATTTATTTATTTATTTTGAAAACACGCTACGTAAGATTATGAATGGCAACAATAAAAAATAGTCTGCATGAACTAATTCTTAATGAAAACGACTCGTTTTTTTGTGGGGTTATATAAAGATAGGATTTCCCAGAGAAACCCTGCAAACGTCGATGAATTAAAAGAAATCATAACTGAAGAAATCTCGTCAATAACACCAAGAATGTTGCGAAGAGTGTCAAAAAACATGGTTCGATGTGTTCATGTCAGCATTCAAAATAGTGGCGAACATTTTCAACATTTGCTGTAAGGAATGATAATATAAAAAATTTGAGTTAAATTATGTTTATCAAAAATAAATTATCACAGGATTAAAATACATTTGTGAGACTCCATTTCTGTTTTACCTCACACACACACAAAAAAAAAAAAAAAAAGGCTTTAACAGTCCAACAGTGTTGGAAATTATCTTCCACACTTAAATAATGTTCAAACAATTATACTTCAGTGTTAGAATAGTTGCCACATCCGTCAGATTTAAGGGTAATAAGAAAAAAAAAAAAAAAAAAAAAAAAAAAAACAACGGACACTCTTTTAAATTGATCACCCTGTATATCGCTCGCGTTTTAAAGAAATAAATGTGTGATGTAAATTTTTTAAACTTATTTGGTGTCGATGTTGCATTTCTTAAAAAAAAAAATTTCTGTGTGTTCAGGTGGAATATAAAGAAAATCCTGTCCTATTTGTGCATATACTTTCATGAAATTGAGTGATATGTAAATTAGTATGTTTTGGCTGTGATATCACAATAACAGAACTTTGTATGATCGCTGGGCAGTAGTACGGATACAATCAAAGTAGCACGTCCTTTAATAACGTCTTTGAGCTGAGCTTTACGTCACGGTAGATCTGTCGATTAGATCCAATCAGCTCTTTTTTTAATATTTATAGAATGATATGTGTTGTAGCGTCTTATAACCTCTTAAGTAGATCAACCGCGCATAAACTGTTCTCAGGAAAAGTAAATTTATTTATCTGTAATGTAAATGGACACACTTACACTAAGCAAAATTTTAATGTCCTAAGACAGTTTATAATGAATGTAATAATTGATTATACCTGCATTCTCAATCTCAAACTATTGATTATTAAGGAGGAAGGCCCAATTCTAGTTTGAAAAACTTGGTTACAAATATCTTAATTATTTTGCCTAGTATTAACATGGTTAAGAATTTCTTAAAACATGAATTAATAAACAAATATTCGATTTAGATACTATGTGTCTGCATCTCGATGTCTCTGAATTTTTATATGTCTCAGAATATCAGCCATAAAAATCCTGCAATTGACTTAAAAATTGGTACACATGTTCATGAGCTACGCGGAATCATCTGTATAGTTTTGGGTGTATATTATACTTGTGGTTCATGCACAGGAATACACCAAAATTTTTCTTATCATTACAGCCTAAGGGCAGCATTTCTGTGTACCGCGATAACGGTCTCAAAAATCCCCAAACATTACATGCAAACAGAAATAACTATAGTTTTTGACATGTATATTGATTATTGTTTGTCTACACACCAAAGTCTTTCTTATCATTACAGCCTATGGGCAGAATTTTGTTTAAACACGTTTTACAAGGGTTATACGGCATTCAACAAAATGGATTTAACATACATTACTGAGATGCTTAAAAGCACACTTTATAGAGGAAAATGTGCGATTAGACTTAATAATTAATGTACAGAATCTTACAGAACTTTTCCGACAATGTCATGTAATCATTCAAATTATGTCGAAATATCAAGATTCAGACTTTCTTCGCGAGAAGTATTATTACGAATTCTATAATCTATTTACGAATTAGTAAAACGAATTTCCACTAGGGATGTTCAGTTAGTTAGTAGTCTGATTCCGATGAAGTTATTGCTACCAACAGTTGGTTGAGGTTGATTTATTTTTCAAGATGGTGATTAAGGTACAGTCAGCAGCAAAATTATTGAAGCAGTAGCATTAATTCGTACTTAAAAGATGGATACCTAATACTGTTTTGTTAAGTTAATATTTGTCGAGTCAACATGTTAATTTTACACTGTTTATAAAAAAGTAAGTTCATTATAAAAATTAACGATCAAATTAAAATGTTATATATGAAAAGTGTGGATGTGTGCTTCAATAATTTTTTTGCCAACTGTAATATGGAATGCCAACTATTCGATATTGTTTACAATTTTTGTTAAAATTTATATTTGATATTTTTTTTCAATACTTTTCGTTTTTAATAATAATTTCAAAATAAAATTTTTATAATGCATGTATTCTAATGATTTCTTATAAAAATTCTTCACTATTTCATGCTATCCTTTAAATAAATGAGTAGTCAACATTTACTTTCTTAACTATTCCATATTGACTGTTTTTCTTAACTAAAAATTTTGCATGTAAACACTCACTCAAAAGTACAGCAATATCAAAACTTCGTGTTTTGACATAGGCACTCTGCCTGAGAATGAAAAAAAAAATTTCAAATACTAAATTAATTTCTGATTAATATTTTGTTTTGTCTTCTAAGGCTAAATATAACAAAACTAAGTTCAAGGGCCTACTGTGGCAGAGTGGTTATGTCACCACATTGCTAATCGCTTTCGAGCATAGGAGAGCGGGTTCGATTCCCGCGCTGGCCCTGGTGTTTTTCTAATTCCCCGTATTGTAATTCTGTCATGTGCTATCATTCTTTATCGGACGAAGATTTACAAGCGCGCTTCGAGTGAAGCATACAAGTCTGATGTATGTGTGCTAACAATGAACTAAGTTCAAACAAACAGATATGAAAACTATTACAATTAAATTCAGCTTTATAGTTGTATGATAAAGCAAGGTTAATCTTATCCTGAGGTTACCCAAGCCACATTTTATTTTAATGGCCGTATCACACGAGAAAATTCGCTCAGCTTTTTACTATGCACAACATACCCAACTTTTCCGGAAAATGGTCCAACGAGTTGATTACTCGCTGACCTCGAATCTTCCCCTGTATGTTGCTGTGTTTTGTTTATAGTAAAATATTGTGCAAAAATCTCTCGTCAGATATGACCATAAAGAAGAAAAAAAATCATTCTTTTATTTTCGATCACGCACAAAATGCATTGTGCTAAATTCAGTTTTATCTACGTTTCAAATTCATTACATTAGTTTTATAATCCTTTTTCCTTTTTAAAAAACAAGTAATTTTATTTTCAAAGTAAAATAACAAGACGATTATGTTGTTTAACAAAAGTAAGTAATTTCTCATGTACATCATTAAAACAGCATACACTGCTATAGAATAATTCGTAGTTAAAATTCAGTTTTATTTGATTGTTTATTAACTACGACAATATAGTACATTTAAAGTAATAAAATGCAAACAAATAAACACAGAAGAAACAAAAAATATTAATAAATTTATTAACAATATTCTCAAATGTGTTCTGGAGATAAACATGTTTCTTACAAAGAGCAATATGCTTTTTATTTATTCAAACTCAGATATATTTCTATTTAAAACTTATTGTGATTTTACAGTGCATGCATTATTTGAACTAATAATCTTTTTTACCCAAGAGATTTCTTCAATATTAGGAAACATGTAAAACCTATTAGACGCCAGGAATATAATTCTGTTTTGCTCTTCCGATAACAATGTTTTTTTTTTTTCAGAAAAACATTCTTCTGTTTATCTGTTCTTAAATTCATTTTTTATTATTATTTTCATTTGTATTTTCTATATCTATATATACTCATATGAGAAGAGTTGTAAAACTTTTAAACAAAATTTTAATACATTTTCAATATATATATATTTATTTATTTAAAGACTAAACATCCATTTATATGTAAAATTTTTATGCAAAAAATATTTTAAAACAGCAATTTATATGCAAAAAAGAGTTTTTATTTGTTGGTATATATATTTAAATTTTTGTTCTTTAAAATATAAATAACGAAATTTAGTATTTTAAACAAAGTGAGTAAAAAATTTAAAAGCTTTATGAAGTGTATAAATCAATGTATTATCCTGCAGAGTGCTATATATTATTTTCAATAGATGTAGTATTTATGTTTATTGAAAAAATGTAATAACATAGAAAACAGATAAAATATTTAAAAATAAAATAAATAAATAAATAAAACTTTTGTATAGGTTTCTCTGTTTCTTTCTTTTTTTTTCTTGTTATGTGTATGTATGTGTGTGTGTGTGCTTAAATTTTTGTTCCGTCTGTGTACAGTATATAATAGCACTACTCCACAAGAAAAAAAAAAAAAAAAAAAAAAAAAAAAAAAACTTTCCTACGTAAAATATCTGCATGATAATACTTGCATACCTTATATGGTTTTCATAAAAACCTTATGAACAAAACAACTTACTGGAAAATTTCAGATTTTTTTTCCAATAAAAGATATTTAAATCTTTAATATTTGCATTATAATTTTTATTTTAGAATATATGTATATATATTGCTCAACTAAGTTAAAAATCTTAAAATTAAATTAAATTATTGTGATATTAAAATTTTATTTTAATATCAGGATTTTTTTCTTTCGATCAAAAGATGGAGCCACCACCATTGTGCCAAATAGCCGACGATAAAATGCGAGGCATAACCGGTTTTAAATTCCTTGAACAATGTACTCAATAATATAAAATTTCGAGCAGTGGCTATTGGAACGCAGACGATTGAAATGAACGGAATTATAAAGGATTACTGGAATAAAATGAAAGATTATAAAAAAAAAAAAAAGTATTTTTAAATATCCTCTTGACATCGTAATTAAATAATTTTTGTATTCTACAAATCTGGCTAATCATACCTTTCTAATGAAATCACTTTCAATCCTTTTCTCCTATAATTAAAATGTTAAAAATTTACCACAAATTTTATGTTTGCCTGTTAATAGATAGATTAGAGAAAAAAAAAGTTACGCTACGAAAGCTGATGCATTTTTAAAAAATCAGAAATTCGAGTATGGATACATGTTTTTATACAGGTATTTGGCAGTAGCTTCATTTTTTATTTAATTAAGTAGCACATTTCTTTCCTACAGTAAAACGTAATTTATGGGGCTCGTTTATGCTCTCATCTAAATTTTAAATACTTATAATATGGATTTTATAAAGATTTTTTATTTTTTAAATAACATAAAAACTTTTTTTTTGTGTGTGTGTGGAATAGCTTTAGTATCGGACACTTTTTAGTTCAGTTCGATAATTGGATTAAAATATATTAAATAAAAATTCCATTTTAACTTTAAAATGATTAAAAAGAAAGAAATGTTTGATGTGAAAATAAGGAAATAAAATTCACGTATATTTTATTTTATTTATTTATTTATTATTATTTATTATTATTTTTTTTTTCCTGGAAATAAAATATTTTTAATATTCCAGGATTAATAATTAAAAATTTAGAAAAAAAAAAAAAAAAAAAAAGAAACGAAAAAAGAAAAAAATAGTTAAGCTACGAAAGTTGGATGCATTAAAAAAAAAAATCAGCAATTCGCGTGTGTATAAATATTTACATAGAGATTCTTAGCACTAGCTTAAAAAGTTTTTTTAATTAAGCAGATTTTTTTTTCTTACAGTAAAAGAATTTTTTTCTTTTTTACTGTGTACCTTTCGAGGTTCTTTTATGTTCTCACCTTAAATGTAAATTCTTATGATTTGGATTTTATTATTATTATTATTATTATTATTTATATATACATATCATAAAGTAGGTTTTTTTTTTCTTTTTTTTTCTTTTTTTTTTTTTTTTTTTTTTTTTGTGTGTGTGTGGAACAGCTTTAGTACCGGACTCCTTTGGCAAAAATAAAAATTTGGTCCGAAGTAGCTCGGCCAAGATCTTTAGTTTCTCGCCAAGATGTTTAGCTACGCAATTGAGATAACCATTTCAATTCATCGCAAATACGGCTAAAAATACTTAAAGTCTCGAAGGGGGTCCCATATTAAATCTGTGCTTTTTGTACTTATTTATTTATATATTTTTTTTCTATTAAAGACTTTGGAAAATGTTTCATGCATTTCTCATTTTATACTTTTGTTTAGGTCTTTAATTGATTTCAAAATTTTATAAACATTTATTCAACCTGGTCAACGCCGGATAAACCTGCTAGTCTTATATAAATATAGAAATAATTAACTAATTTTCACCAAAATTGGACCGTGACATATCTTAGAAATAACTTGAATTAGTTTGATGGTCATCTCGATCCATCATATTGTTACAAAACAGTGACAATTTGAAAATTTTCAACTCAGATAAAAAATCTTTGTATGAAGCGAGTTGCTTGAAACTTACTCTATATACATACTATATATCAAAATCTGAACGAAGTTTATTTACCAGCTTAAAAGTTGCGAGCATTTAAAAAGAACAAGGAATCGATCCACTTTTCCGATAAGCTTTTATAACCTCTACTTATACATTCTCAATTCCTTAGTACTGTATTGTGTGCTGTTCAAAAGTACATATGCGTGATGTAAAATTTTTATTTGATGTAATATATATATATATATTTTTTCACGATCACTGTTTTTATTAATAAAATTATCACGAGTTTTATTTTAAAGGCAATCTATTTTCGGAGAAATTGAACGTTGTGAAGGTTTGAAGAAGATTTCTTTCTTTCTTTCTTTTTTTTTTTTCTTTTCTTTCAGAAACGTTTTTTTTTTTTTTTTTTTTTAATAATATTTCCATTTTTTGAAGAAAATATCCATTCTTAGATAATAAGCACAAATTTATTACATTTTCGTCTGGTGTGCTAGCGTTGTATAAATTTTTCAGTAGCTCAAAAATTTTGAACCACACCACTTTTTGCTATTAAACGATGCATAATACATATTAAGTAACGTAATACTTATTCAATAGAGTAAATATGTTGTAAGTACTTTGAAATAGTAAACAAATGAAAGAAATACTATTAAAGAGATTTTTAGAATAATATATAAGTAAACATTCTTTTATAAATCACAATCTCAGTTTATTAAATAAATTCTGTGATTGAAAAGAAAAAAGAATATACATTTAAATATCATTCTGAAATATGTATCAAGTTTATTTCTTTTCAAAATCCTTCCAACTATTTGAAAACACAACAACATAATTATGCCTCTGTTTACATGAAACAAACCTGAGTTCTTCGCAAGTTCATTTCCACTATCAACTATTTTTTTCTCCCTATTTAATGATCAGTTTCATAGATATTGTTTTTCTTCGCTAAACAAATGGCATTCATGTGGCCTCATCACGATCTTAACGAATAATAATCTAAATTTACAATTCTAAACTTTTATGTATTGTACTAAATTGTAATTTAGATTAGATAACGAAGAATTTTAAAGTGTTCGAGTTGAAAGATTACTTTTAAAAAATAATACTCTCTGAATATCGATTGTTGATATTGAATATACTTTGCTGATTATTCTGTATCATATGTAAATTTAGTTTATTTTTCTAAAAAAAAAAATTTTTAGATTCTGTTTTTTTTTTTCGTTTAATAATATATTCAGCCATTTCTTCTAAATGCTTTAAAATAATCTAACAGGTCATCTCATAACGATACTTTACGAAAAGACCTTGATAAGGGCATATTAAGTGAAAAATAAAGAGAAAAACTGAATATGATTATGCAACAATAAAAAAAAAATAATAATATTAATAATAATAGTAATTTATATTTCAGATTTTATCGAAGATTTTTTTATACATGCACTTGATATTTTTATAAAACATTATTTAAAATAAACTGAATAATATAGTTATCATTAGGTTTCCCGTAGCGATCCTTTAAAAATGATATTTTTAAGGGGAAAATATATGTTAATAAAATGAGTTTTGAGCTCTTTAAATATATATATATATATATATATATATATTAGGGTGCATCGAAAAACGCGTTTTTTCTGCAATTCAATTCTAATAGCGCGGAAAAATTGCGCATAGGCGTCCTTATAAATGAAAAAAATATTATTATTTTTTTTTTTTTTTTCAAAATTTGAAATTGCGCAGAAAGCGTAAAGTTACCAAAAAAGCCAAAATACCGGTAAATTTGAAAAAAATGCAAAAATTACAAAAAAAAAAAAAAAAATACATTTTTTGTTTTAATAGTGAAAAAAGTGTTTTTAAGAGTGTCCTTAATGCATAGAAAATATAATTAGACCCATTCTTGTTTTACTGAATTCGCGCAAAAAGCCTAAAGTTGCGGGTTGTATCGTAAAAAAACGATATTTCATGATTTTCGACGATTTTTAAACATGTGCCAAAAACCATAAAAGTTTTATTTTTAATTTGTAATAGTGTAAAAACCATTCAAAATAGTTTTCCCAATCCAGAAATAATACTTTCAGACCTGTTATTCCTTAAATGTATTCGCGCAAAAGGTCTAAATTATAGTATAAGTTATAGAGTCCCGTAGAAATGCCGTTTTCCATAACTGATGAGTGTTTATTTAACACATTAAGGTTTGTAATAAGACAAACAAGTGATTTACAAAAAATGTATTAGCCAAACATATCATATTGCAGCTCTGAGCTCATATCAACATTTAATCTGTGCTGAAATGACCCAGGACTCACGGCGAGGACGTGGCTGCAAGGCGAGTCCCACCTCCACCCTACCCAACCAACCAACCAGGATGAATTTTATTTACAATATTTACAGTAACTATTTACTTTGAACAATGCATATATGTTCGTTGTAGGCAAAAGGTTATTTACATAGAAGCCCCTTTGAATTCTGACTTTGAATTAATTGAGGCATCAGCTGTCTTGATTTTAAAATAGCTCGAATATAACCATCTCGATTTTCATGCCCGCACACTTTTTCTGCTGCTTCTGTAACCAGTTTTACACACCTCTTAACTGACTGGGTGTGACATGGGAATTTGAGTTAGTTAAACTCTGGTAGCGCTTTGTCTTTCAATAAAGAAGCAATGTATCCAGTTGCCGTCTTGGATTGTAGTAGCGGCGGTGTTAACTTTCAGATTGACCAATCAATTAGTTCGGTATAGTCGTTTGCACTAAAATTTATTGAAGGTATTTTGAAGTCTCTTACATAACCTTCAGCTGATGGCTCATTTCTGGATTTAAGGATCCTCCTGTAGCCAAGTTCTCTAATGTGTGGTCTCTCATCCATTATCATAGCCAACATCATATTTTCAGGGTGGCAGAAAAATGCGTTCCTTTTAATTACTGGATCAATGAATCAATGATTTGCTTGATATTGTCCGGTAGATGCGTTGTTTTAACTACCTTCAAAATATGCTTCGGTCCATCTTTCACAGTGTAGTTTTTTTTTTTTTTTTTTTTTTTTTCAAACCAAACAGGTGCATATAACTACAGGAGGATCCTTAAATCCAGAAATGAGCCATCAGCTGAATGTTATGTAAGAGACTCCAAAATACCTTCAATAAATTTTAGTGCAAACGACTATACCGAACTAATTGATTGGTCAATCTGCAAGTTAACACCGCCGCCACTACTGTCCAAGATGCCAACTGAATACATTGCTTCTTTATTGAAAGACAAACCGCTACCAGAGTTTAACTACCTCAAATTCCCATGCCACACCTAGTCAGTTGAGATGTGTGTAAAACTGGTTACAGAAGCAGCAGAAAAAGTGTGCGGGCATGAAAATCGAGATGGTTATATTAGATCTACTTTAAAATCAAGTTAGCTGATGCCCACATTTAATTCAAAGTCAGAATTCAAAGGGGCTACTATGTAAATAACCTTTTGCCTACAACGAACATATATGCATTGAACAAAGTAAATAGTTACTGTAAATATTGCAAATAAAATTCACCCTGGTTGGTTAGTTGGGTAGGGTGGAGGCGGAACTCGCCTTGCAGAGACGTCCTCGTCGTGAGTCCTGGGTCATTTCAGCACAGATTAAATGTTGAAATGAGCTCAGAGCTGCAATATGATATGTTTGGCTAATACATTTTTTGTTAATCACTTGTTTGTCTTATTACAAACCTTAATGTGTTAAATAAACACTCATCAGATATGGAAAACTGCATTTTTACGGGACTCTATAACTTATACTATAATTTAGACCTTTTGCGCGAATACATTTAAGGAATAACAGGTCAGAAAGTATTATTTCTGGATTGGGAAAACTATTTTGAATGGTTTTTACACTATTACAAATTAAAAATAAAACTTTTATGGGTTTTGGCACATGTTTAAAAATCGTCGACATCATGAAATATCGTTTTTTTACGATACAACCCGCAACTTTAGGCTTTTTGCGCGAATTCAGTGAAACAAGAATGGGTCTAATTATATTTTGTATGCATTAAGGACACTCTTAAAAACACTTTTTTCAGTATTGGAACAAAAAATGTATTTTTTTTGTAATTTTTGCAATTTTTTTTTTTTTTTTTTTTTTTTTTTTTTTAATTTACTAGTATTTTGGCTTTTTTGGTAACTTTAGGCCTTCTGCGCGATTTCAAATTTTGAAAAAAAAAATTTAATATTTTTTCATTTATAATGACGCCTATGCGCAATTTTTCCGCGCTATTAGAATTGAATTACAGAAATGCATCGAAAAACGCGTTTTTCGATGCACCCTAATATATATATATATATATATATACATATATATATAAGGTATTATAATATATTTTTTCAGTCATACAAAAGTTGAAAGTATATAACAAAAACAACTTAAGATAAATTCACATGAACATTAAAACTAGTATGTTGTGGCCACCACGAGACTTTCTTCTATATTTTCCTATACAAATTCACTCAGTAACAATAATAAAAAAAAAAAAAAAAAAAAAAAAAAAAAAAAAATGTGAAAATTATTCTAAGTTTTTCAAAACACGAAAACCGTGGGACTTTGACATAATTGGGGGAAAAATGCAAAAATTTGTTTAAGTTTGTCAAAACACGAAAACCGTGGGACTTTGACAAAATTGGGGGAAAAATGCAAAAATTTGTTTAAGTTTGTCAGAACACGGAAACCGTGGGAGTTTGATAGAATTAATAGGAGAAAAAAAAAAAAAAAAGTGGGACTTTGACAAAATTTTGGGTAAAATGTGAAAATTTGTTAAAGTTTGTCAAAACACGGAAACCGTGGGACTTTGACAAAATTAGGGGAAAAAAGCAAAAATTAGTTTAAGTTTGTCAGAACACGGAAACCGTGGGAGTTTGATAAAATTAAGGGGAGAGAAGAAGAAAAAAAAAAAAAAAAAAAAAAAAAAAAACAGATTTTTTTTCTAAGTTTTTTTTCGTAAAAAGAAAAAAAAAACAATAACTTTGTTTTAAATTATCACAGATTTATAGTTCAACCATTCGTTTTAAAGGTACTGACGAGACCTTTCGAAAGATACCCATCTTGAAAATTTTTGCCCTATATCACCCTGTTAAAAATTTAGAAAAAGCGGGATTGCAACGTAACCTGTAAGACGATTTTTACCAAAAGTTGATAGGCACTAATTTATGTCAAGGTGCAACTACATACCAATTTGTATGAAATTCTGTGCAGTAGTTCCAGAGATACAGTTGCCATAAAATTTTGTCACACACACACACAGAGACAGACAGACAGACATTTTCGAAAAATGGTAAAATCGTGTTCTACAGCTCTCAAAACGTGTAAATCCATCAAAAACCCGAAATCGAAAATTTTTACGAATCCAATACTTTCTTCTATTGAAGATAGAAGAAAGTAAAAATGTGAAACAAAACATAAGTAAAACTTATTTCTAAAACTTAAAATAAATTATTTAAACTGTCCAAAAATGTCCCGCATGACTTGAGGCGTACGTGTGGGGTTTATAATAAGTGTGAGGTACATAAACATGCGTGTGGGGTTAATATATATATTATAACATTGTATAATGTTTCATAGGCACAAGCTTAGTATTTAAATGAAGTATATTTAAAAAAATTTTGAAAGGATATATATATATATATATATATATATATATATATATATATATATATATATATATATATATATATATATATATATTAAAAGAGAGTCAGACAGAGTTTAAATAAAGATAAACTTTTAGAATTTATACCTTTTGCTATATATTTATTATTGAGTAAATTTATTTCGCAATAAAGGAAGAATTTCAGTATCAAAATATAATAATTAAAAAGTATTATATGAAAGTAATTTTTCTTTTAACATCAAATTTACCTATATGAAATATCTTATAATATCAATAGGGAATACATCACTATATTAGCTATAATAATATGAATATTATTAATTAAATTATGTTATTGCATTATGTTTTCTTTTCTATGTTATAAAACTACCGACATTTTTTAATTGTAATATAATGCATCACATATAGTAAGTCGCCTTTATGTATGTGTAAATAATAATAAAAATAGTAAATGTAAATATGTATTTTATTAAATTATTTATAAATATATAAAATTTATATATATATATATATATATATATATATATAACTCTCTTTAAAATTTTACAATTTAGTATTTACTCCAATAATATATTACTATATATTAGAAAGTTTTCTTTGATGAGTAACTAAATATTTATGAGTAACTAAATATAAAGCCAAAATATTCTTACATAAAAATTAAATGGGATTAAATCTAAAAGAAACAGAATTTTATATATTTATAAATATATAAAATTTATATATATATATATATATAACTCTCTTTAAAATTTTACAATTTAGTATTTACTCCAATAATATATTACTATATATTAGAAAGTTTTCTTTGATGAGTAACTAAATATTTATGAGTAACTAAATATAAAGCCAAAATATTCTTACTTAAAAATTAAATGGGATTAAATCTAAAAGAAACAGAAGGCATGAAATACAATTCAATAATTATTAAAATTACAGTTGATTTTTTGGTGTACTTGGATCATTTTTCCACAATTTTTATTAACTCTATGAAATTATCTATCTTTTGCTCGAGTATTGTTTTTAATTGATACAATATATATTTTTTAACAACATGTTGTGTCACTCACACGACATTCACTTATCCTGCATCTTAATACTTTAAAGACAGATAGCATATTAAGGGATAAGATAAAATGCACTGTATCTAAACTTACGTTAAAATTAATTCATTCTAGGTTTAGAATTATTATTATTATTATTATTATTATTTGACAAGTTACTCTCTGTGATAGGGGGCTTCCACCATATACGTATACATTATTCAAAGTATTTATTACATCTAAAAGATTATTCCAAATTATTGAGATAACTTTGACTCTCTCTACTCTATGAAATTTTTTAATCTTTATCAAACCATTCACTTAGCAACCTCTTTTGAATTTCAAAATACAACAATTGATTTACTAGTAATTATTACTTTTTAAGTTACTATGATAACAGACATACACAGATAAAAATAATAAAAAAATTTATTTTAATAATACTAGGACCTCAAAACGAGTAATTATACATGAAATGAGAATTTAAAATTTAATTAAAAAAAAAAAATATTTTATTTGTCGTATGTATATGTATATGAGGAATTATTTTTCTTTTCTGAGTAGATTTCCAGGACATTACAGATACATTACAATGCTTCTACCATATTTCATTCAATAATATATGTATATATATATATTCGGTTATTTATGTTAGCTATGTATATATTCTATAAATTGTGTACACATCACATTGTGTTTATTTATTTATTTATTTTATTAATTAATTTTTTATTTTTATTTTTATTTATTTATTTTTTTTTTTTATTCAAATGCAATTTGTAATTAAAAGGTTTAGTTTTATAATGCAAATCTTTGTTCCAGCATTAAATTAATACTGCAATATTCGTTTAGGATTTTAAAAATATGCACATGGAAATCCTCACATTTTTGCTTTTTTATAAGACAGTCAGAAATTTCCAAAAGATATTATATGAGTACAAAAATTTAACAATATTTCTCTAACAGAACAAATTAGAAATTTCATGGGAATTCTATAACAGGGAATTTGCAGTGATTAAATATTCCCGGTTATTATCCAGAGAATCGCTGAAATTTTTTCCGCATGAAAAAAAAAAAAAAAATTAATAATACGACAAAATAAGTATATTGGAAACAAAATTTGAAGCTTCAAAGTCTCAAAACATTATACGTTTTCTGCAAGCATCACTATCATTGAGACAACACAAAATATTTAGCGATTTAAAAACTCTTTGGAAAGACTAATTTTCTTATATTTTCAAAATTTAGCATTGAATAGCATACAGAGGCTATTCGCACATTTTTTAGACGATTTTATTTCGCAGTAAGAAAAAATCGTTTGCATGGAGAATTTTATTTTCACAACAGTTATATTTTTGGAAGTTTTATTTATCTTCTGATATTTAGAATTTTTGTTTAGATGCAAAAATGCGCTTTTAAAAAGGCAGTGGAAAGAAAGATGCGTTTCCGCTCTTTCCAAAGTGAGTTTTTAGTGAAATCTTTATGAAAAGCATTTATCAGGAGAAAAATGGAAAAATGTCGCAAGAGTAGATAAATCTTGGGTCTATTTAGGTGGTTGCAATAAAAAAAAGATCAATTTATTATCACAAAAATGGAGAATTTTTTTTTCTACATGGTTCAAAGAATCAAAAGAAAGTTTTTCTAAAGGATTTATTATTGTCACTGGTTTTTCATACAAGCGCAAGATAAAAGCAAAAGAAATGTGACAAAAATGTCAAAATCAGCTCTAAATACTATCAAGAACATATTTTAATTCCAATTTTTAAAAATGAAAATCCAGATCTTTATCCACAATGCTATCAATCGGTCGAACTGTATCAAGACAAAACAAGCAGCCACACATCACAATCCGCAATTGCTTTTCTAGAAAAAAAAAAAAAAAAAAAAATGGAACAAAAAACGGGAATTAAAACCATACCCTTCACTGAAATTTCTGCTAAATCTCCCGATGTATCACTGTTGGATTTTTGTGTTTTTCGACTTTTAAAATCAGCATTATCCAAACACCGACCTACAACGCTTTGTGGACTTTGGAAAGCCGTTCAAGAGGAGTAGAAAAATATATCTCTTCCAATATTATAAAAAGCATTATTATCATAGAAATTACGGTGTAGAATGATAGTTAAGAACAAGGGCTATCAAACTGAAAAAAATAAAAAATAAAAAAACACGAAATATGAGTGAAATTGTTTCAATACACTCCATCAAAATCGTCTAAAAAATGTGCGAACAGCCTCTGTATTTGCCAAATTTTGTAATTTATTCCAGAGCGTTGTTTGTCCCGCTACTTTTTCATAGTGTCTTCTCATATACGCGATTCCGATTTGCGCGAAGTGGTGAAATATTCCGATTTGCGTGATATTTCTTCCCATTTGCGCGAACAAAGTAAAAATACAAGAATAGTACGTACGATTTACATGCGTTTTTAGACTCATACTTTTCGCGGTAGGGGTGTCCATAGATTTTTTTTTTTTCATGTTCTCGAAGCGTATATACGAGCGTTGTTGTGAAAACGAGTTACTAGCGTTTTTAGATTAATGCACAGCGAGATAGAAGTGTCTAGTGATTTATTATTATTATTTTATTTTATTTATTTTATTTTATTTTATTTTTTATTTTATTTATTTATTTATATATATATATATATATATATATATATATATATATATATATTTTTTTTTTGGGGGGGGTGGGGGGGGTGGGGGGTTGCGTACGTGGTAGTGATTGCCATGGAACCGAGTTACGGTCATTTTAAGATTCATGCACAGCGAAGTAGGGGTATCCAGTGATGTATTTTTGGGTTTTTACGTGCGTGGTAGTGATTGCCGCGGAACCGAGTTACGGCCGTAACTCGGAACGTCAAATTATCAATTTGACTTTCTCAGATTATCAAGTCAAAAAGGAAGAAATCACCTGCACGCCCGGTCTTGCAATTTCCGGTCGCGCAAATGTGAATTTTTCACCCCTTCGCGCAAATGGGAATCACGCAAGTGGTACTAATTATTTTCCATACTACATTTTTTTTTTTTTTTTTTTTTTCATCATGCGTGTGTGTTTAATTTTTCTTTTCTTATTTCATCGTAGTTGATATTGGAGAAAATATTTCTACAAACAAAGTGGTATGAAAAAAATGGTGGAACAAAAAAGCTCTGAAATAAAAGTTAGCAACTCCAGAATATTCTCCTAATGCCTTTGAAATTCTTTTTACTCTACATAATACACAGCTTAAGAAAATATTTATATATAAAATTAGTTAAACTTCAAAATTGAAAAGTTTCAATGCAGTAATTTTTGTTTGTATAAAAAAGGAATTCTCTTTTATTTAATGGCATTTTAGACTTGTTTTGGATTATTTTTTAAACACAAATATTTGAAATGAATTTCGGATCTAAATTGCTATGCATATGAATAAATTTTAATACTGTTTGTCGTATTAAATACGTAATAATTTAATAAAGGTTTTTTTTTTTTTTTTTTTTTTTTTTTTTCGTTTTTCTTTTTTTTTTTTTTTTTTTTTTTAACATAAAAAAAAAAAAAAAAAAAAAAAAAAAGTTTTATGATTACGATTTCATTCTACAAATCCTGAATTGCAGAATTTCATGTAATTTTATTTTTTAACAGCAAATATCAAAATAATGTTTGCGTAAACAAATGAATAATAAAATTTAAATAATTCTACTTTATCTTGTTTTACATTTCAAAGAAATTAAGGAAGAAAAAGAGAAAGAAAAATGGGAAGAGAGAGAAGCTTTATTTGACTTTCCGAACATTTTGTTATCAGTCGTTTATACAAATTTGAGTCATTAAATAACTCTGTAAATAATCAAAAGTGAAATGCTTAAAAAAAATGTTTAAGTATTTTCCCTCGAGTTTTGAATATTTGTGCAAAATTTGTGTGCGTCCCTGAGAAATATCAATATTTAGAAACAAGCAATTTCCCGTAACAACAACTATATAGCGAAATTCCAAAACATAATCAATTATAGTCTCTTTAAAAAAATCTGAACTTCATATAATTAGTCACAATAGGACGGGATGCATGTAAATTTTTTCATACCTCCCTTTAAAAGAAGTATAAATAATACGCACATTATTTCTCATAATAACATTTCTCATAATTAGCAAAGATTTGCAGAATATATCAGGATTTCTTTTATTTCAACAGTTTAACTTTATTAACACAACTACGAACCTTCATATATTTCGAAGTCATAAACAACAAAGTATAATAATTTTATTTTCTACTAGCAGGCTTTGCCCGCTTCGCTGGTCATTATATTGAAATGAATCCCCAAAACAGCATATCATTAATAATAACAAAATATCTAAAAAAAGAAAAAAAAAAAAAAAAAAAAAAAAGAAAAAAGAAAGAAAGAAAATCATTGAAATCCGTCAAAATCTAATTTTAAGTTGCCCAATGCCTTCGGCAGTCCCTTACCTGCATTTTACTCCCCCTCCCTCGCGGTTACAGTTAAAAGTTTTACAAAATCTCATCAAAGTGCATATTTCGCACACTTAATTAACACCCACACACCAAAATTCGCCATTCTTAGGTAATTTGGACGGATTTAAGCTTCAAAATGTGGTTTTTGCCCCGCCCGTCCCAAGAGGAAAGGGGGGGGGGTAAATTTCCAAAATTACTTTATATTGCATGTTGCATACACATACCTAACCGACACATCAAAAAATTGAGATCATGAAATTAGTTAAAGCTGAGCTATGCTTTAAAACTTTTTTTTTTTTTTTTAATCTCTCCCCCCGTTCTTAAAGGAGGGAAGGAGGAGGGAATTTCGCAAAATCTCTTCGTTAGATACATATAATCGTCCCTTACATAAAAAATGTCCAACCTTAGATAATTTAGTGCAGCGTTACGCATGAATACATGTTTTTGCCCCCCATTCTCCAAAGGGCGGTAGGGTGGAATTTCATAAAATCCCTTTGTAGTGTGTAGTATGTGAGTACCCTTCTTCCAAAACCTTTTCCCTTCCCTCCCCCCCTTAAAAATCCAAAATTCAAAAATCGCAGAAAATAATTTTTTTCTACTCAAGTCTGGTTTTTCGATCTGCAATTTCTTCACCGTTAAGTAATTTGGAGCCGAGTTATGCCTTTTGCCCGCCAAGGGAGACAGGGGGGGGGGGGTATTTTGCAAAATTCCGTCTTAGTTGGGGGTCAGGCTCCGAAAACCAACCTGGTCACTAAAATTTGTGACCCTCTTTCCCACAGAATCGTCATGGCAGTGTGGCGTCAGTGAATCATTGAGTTTACTCTTTTATATGTACAGATTTGTTTATATTTTTTATGGACTACTTGGCTTAAGGTTGCTGTCACAAAAATAGAGTCCTTGGCGAAAAATGTCCTATTTACTTCAGTATTAAAATTAAAAATATACCCAGGATTATAAACTAATAAAGCTCTTTAATACAGATCTGAATTTGCTTTCATTTTCTTATTATTTAATTTTGATAATGAAGTTATGTTGTCATATGCCTAAGCAAATTTAATATTTATTATTTTTTTAATTATTATTTGCGTGAAATATTCTTTGGCAACAATTAAAAATTAAAATAAATTATTTTAAAGTTTTATTATAGAAGAAATATTTATATTATATAGAAGATTAATTAAAAATTTACATTTTTTCCGGTATAAATAGTAGCCTATGTCTTATTCCAGACTATTTTCCATCTCTGTGCAAAATTTCATCCAGATCCGTTTAGCCGTTGTGGCGTGATTGAGTAACAAACATCCATCCAGACTTTTGCATTTATAATATTAGTATAGATTAGTTATCATGTGCATGTGTTAGATTGAGTTATTTTGCTGTCAAATTGACAAAATTTTAATTTTAAATTTCAAAACTCTGTCGTTCTTGGCGCTTATTGTATTTGGTGATCAAAAACGTAATACGAAAATATGCATGCCAGATGTATATTTTCGTAATATGCATTGTACGAAATATTGTTTCATATTATTCATTACTCTCTGAATATAAGTTGTTAAAATAACCATGATTTTTGAAAGGATTTAATTATGTTCGCCAAATAATTTGTCGATATTTTTTTTTCTGCTAAGGATGACAGATATCAAATCTATTCCGCTGCAACATATTAGTATTTTATATCAGATACTTTATTTAGACATTTGAAAACAAATTTGACTTCAAATTATGATAAAATATTTATCATTTTCCTTTTAATTAGTATATTAGTTGGATATTTATTGTGTAAATATCATCTTTTGAAATGAAATGTTTGTGTTTTCAATCGAATATGGAAATTTGCCATTTTTTTCCCCCCTAGAGTTTTGAAATTAAAAATTCAAATTTTGTCAATTTTACAACAAAAATAACTTAATCTAACGTATGGACATGATAATTAATACATACCTATACCTAAATATGGGGATTAAAATCGGGAAATAATTTTCCTCGATTTTTAATAATTTTTTACAAAAAATCCAATGGACGTTTAACATAGGAAATATTTTTCTTGCATAAACGAACGGCCAGTGACGTCATCACTTCGCTTGCGTATTAGCACTTTATCAATGTGTAAAAGAAATTTTTAATTAAAAATGACGTCAATTTTTGTGAGATGAATATTTTTTTTTTATAATTTTTTATCGTTCACGTTTAGATAAATGTATTTATTTTCTTGTTGGAAAAAAATAAAATAAACTCGTATTTTTTTTTTTTTTTTTTTTTTGGCAACAATTAAATTATGGTAAAATTTCAAATGGCTAATTTTTTGCTATTATTAGCTTACAAAATTGCTATTTTATGCATAAAAATCGCAAAAACAAATTTTTTTTCGGAATAAAAGGTAGCCAACTTTTTAAGTTAGGGTATAAGCTATCTCCATAACAAATTTTATCGAAATCCATCGAGCAGTTTTAGCGTGAAACTGACTCAAATAGACGGACATTCATATTTATAATATATATAAGATTTTGTATCTCTGTTTAAGAATAAATAAATAAATAAATAGGCAAATAAAAGTGATACGATTATGTAAATCTTATTGATAAGCGTACTGTATTCTTCAATAAGCATGTCGTTGTAGATATGAATAATTTATGTTATTAATTTCCTAACATATATACGTAAGGAAAGTATTGTAAACATTACGAAAATTCGACTTTCAGATTGTAGACTTTTTATTTGTTTCCAGGTTCCCTAAACTCATTTTTGTTGCTTTTATGGTGATGTGTATATATATGTATGTGTGCATGTATGTACGTAAGACGTATAGATGTGCCTATGTTTGTATGTAAGACGTATAAATTTGTCTATGTATGTGTAGACATGTGTAATATGTATGTGACAGAACAAGATAGCGTCTAAACACTCTGATCGATTGCACTGAGAGTTGTTTCGCTTGTTATAGTTTATCGTAGCACAAATATTGTTGATTTTGGTGAATGTTGCACTTGTAGTTTATTTTACAGGAATACAAAGAAAAATTCTTTACCATTATGGCATATGGGACGACATTATTTAAAGTACGATAGCGTCTAAATGCCTTTTTAGATTCAACTGACAAAAAAACAAATATATATTATAGGTCACCGTCGCATGAACCGTATAGATTTTGGGGAATCTAGCGTTTATAAATTTTTTACAGGAACACAAAGAAAAATTCCTTATCACAAGGCATGTAGGTCCAAATTATTTAAAGTACGATAGCGTCTAAATGCCTTTTTAGATTAAACTGAAAAAGTTACACATATATATATATATATATATATAATATAGGTTACCGTCGCATGAACCGTATAAATTTCTGGGATTCTAGCGTTTATAAAATTTTTACAGGGACACACAAAAAAAAAATTCTTTATCAATATGGTTTATAGGCTCAAATTATTTAAGTGCAATAGCACCTAAATGTCTTATCCATTTGAGATGAAACTTTATATACAAGTTATAGGTCACTGTTGCACGAACTATGTAGATGTCTGTGAATCTAGAACCAGTAGATTTTTATAAGGACACAACGAAAGTTTCTACGTTATTATAATATTGGGCTAAATTTAATTGAAGAGCAATAGCGTTAAATTAAAGAGAAAAAATAAACACCTGTTTATTTAATAATTTCTCTATTACTTTAATTTATTTATACAATCGTTAACTACCTAATGTTCAGCAAATAGAGCGGAGTCACCTCATACATGTATATAAATATATATTATTTTTTTCGTTTATCATATTTTTAAGTTTTGTGTATTATACAGATACTAAAACTTGGTTATGATAATATTTCACGTAGATTGTACTGTATCTATTGTAAGCTTCTGTGTACAAAGTTATACAGTTGTTTGTACCACTTTCCGCATTAAACCTGCTATAATAAACCTGAAATTATCAGTTTCAAGGAGCTGTACGAAAAAAAAAAAAAAAAAAAAAAAAGGAAACGAATGGAAAACAAACAAACGCATAGAATTCATAAGAATTAGTACCACTTGCACGTGATTCTCATTTGCGCGAAGGAGTGAAAAATCCCCGTTTGCGCGACTGGAAATTGCAGGATTGGCCGTGCAATTGATTTCTTACTTAATTTCTTTTTTACTTAAAATCGGAGAACGTCCGTAACTCTATTCCTCGGCAATCACTACTAGGCTCGTAAAAATCAAAAACACGTCACTGGACACCCCTACCTCGCTGGGCATAAATTTGAGAACATCCACTACTACGCACATAAAAACTAAAAAACATCACTGGATACCCCTACCTCGCTGCGCATGAATATGAAAACGCTGGTAACTCGTTTTCACATCAATCAATATCACGCACGTATATACGCTTCGCGCACATGAAAACCAAAAAAAAAAAAAAAAAAGCGCAAATGGGAAGAAAAATATCTTGTATTGGAAATTGTTAACAATATGTTAGTGCTAGAACTACATAACGGGCATTCCATTAAGATAAAACAAATAAAGAGTAATTTATTATAGATAATAAATATTTACTAATTATTTTAGAAATGTTTTAAAGTCTTTAATTTTTAAACTATTCTTAACACAGAAGACAGGATGTTATTTGCAGATAATTTCATTTTTAAAATAACGTAGCATATGCTTCAGATTATGTATATAATTTGTTGCAGCCAACTTAAAAAAAAAAAAAAAAATCAATTCCAAGAACTGTTGCATATAGTAATTTCTAAAGAATAAATAAAGCTTAATAAAATAACACATATGTTTTTAATTTTCATTTTATTTATTTTTATTTATTTGTATTATTTTTTTTTTAATTTAATAGTAAAAAACATGTTACTGTTAAAAAAAAAAAAAAAAAAAAAAAAAAAAAAGCCATGGAGAAATAAAAATTCAGTAGAGTCTCCCTAATACAAGAAACTTTTATTTCATTTTACTTTTTTATGCTTTTCATGTAGAGGAATTTTATATTTTTCCTTCTTAAATCCTAAGTAAACATCTCAAGAGGAAACCTTTAAAAAATGTATGAAAAATAAAGTTAAATAGAAAAATCAGAATAAAATATAGCAAATGATTTTTTGAAAGCTTTTTAACCTTACAGCATGCTAAAAATTAATTTATCATAAAAAAAAGAAATCTAGCAATGAAATTACTATTTCAATAATGTTTTATGTTAT
The DNA here is from genome assembly GCA_963930645.1 of Salticus scenicus. Classification (NCBI taxonomy): domain Eukaryota; kingdom Metazoa; phylum Arthropoda; class Arachnida; order Araneae; family Salticidae; genus Salticus; species Salticus scenicus. The sequence continues at coordinate 99,895,011 of OZ005652.1, forward strand.
TTATTTATTTACTTATTTACTTATTTTTAATAGATAAAAGGGAATACTTTTCGTACTGAAGAAAAAAATAATAACAATAATGGAAAATAAAGCAAAATTATAACTAGAGAATAGCCGAAATATTTAGTAAATTTTGTAAACTATTTTTTTTTTCTGAGTCAGAGAACATTTATTTCATTCTCTCATAAGTTATTCAGTATTTCTCATTAACAAAAAAATAGGTTTACTCGATTTATGTACTATATACATATAAATGCATAATTTTATAACTTCAACAGAAATTCTAATCAATATATGTCGATGCTTTAAACATAAAAATTTCTTCACACACCATAAAATAAAAGAAAGTACTACTGGTTTCGGAAAGCCGCGGTCTTTCTTCTTCAGGTGTAAAAAAACATGTGCTGCTACCTTGGAGAAAAAAAAAGCATAAGTATAAAGAGTTAAAGTCACTCTTTAAACATTTTCAGTTTTTCTTTTTTTTTCTTTCTTTTTTTTTCTTTTAAGTTTTGCAAAAGTTTTCACCTATCCTGCAGAAGGCTATTAGTAAAATAAAAGAACAACGTTTGTCAGGCTACCATTAAAGTTTACTGCAGTCATTCGAGGTTACTTCACCCATTAATGTGTGTATAATACATTGCTAGATTTATATTTCTTTCTTTTTTTTTTTTTTTTCTTCAAGCATTTCCTATAATATTTTGCTGAAGAATGAGGCAGATCAATTAAAAGCAACCCATTTTTAAACATGTTTGATTGGTTGGAAATGTCCAAACACCGTCTATTGCTTCCTATGTTATTCGTGCAGAGATTCATTATTAATATTTAAATGTATAAATTAATTAGATACCTCCCTAAAAACTCCATTTGAAAAAGGATAGAAGTAGTGCATAAACTTCTCACATATACTCATTCATAACTTTATTCACGCTCTCATGATTCCCACATAATTTCATTCATGAAGCGTTATATCTCTCTAAAAACGATTGGCAATTAGTGGAGAATCTTAATGGAAAACAATATCAAATTTAAAAATCTTCTTTTTTTTTTTTTTTTTTTTTTTTTTTTTGGGGGGGGGGGGGGGAGCAAAATACTGGTTAGTTAATGGTTTGCCGACAATTTTAAAACATATTATTAATCCTTTTGACCAATGACCCAATCACTTTCACAATTTATTCTGGTAAAGTTTGATAAAATAATGATCATTTTATTTTAAATAATACCTTTAATTTACGCGATTATAATTCATAATGCACAAGAGCTAAAACTTATCAAAGTTAACATATGTGAATTTCATTTGAGCAAAGAAAAAAATATCCGACATCGTCTTTGTTCACAGTTACGAAAAAAGAAAAAAAAAATTGTCATTATTTTATTGATAAATCAAAGTATACGAGGATAGACATTTTTTTTTTTTTTTTTTTTTTTTTTTTTTTTTTTTTGCAAAATTGCGAAGCAATAATTAGATTGGCACAACTCAACCATTAACTTTTTAACTTAGCATTCATATAAATTGAAAAATAACTTTATTTATTTTACTAGCAGTCTTATAATTTTGACTCTATAAATTACTTTGGCTCAAGCCTACTTTATAGAAATTCATAATGAACATCTTTCAAATATAATATAAACATAGAGCACATATAAGTTGTGATAGAGTTAACATACATTTGAGCGGATTAAAAAAAAAATATATATCCGACATTTTTTCATTTACAGCTGCACACACACACACACACACACACAAAAAAAAAAAAAAATATATATATATATCCGACATTTTTTCATTTACAGCTGCACACACACACACACACACACACACACAAAAAAAAAAAAAAAAAAAAAAAAAAAAAAGAAGAATGAAAAAGAAAAGAAATTCATTATGACTCTATACGTAAATTAAAGTACAGGAAGGTAGGCAAAAATTCTTTAAAAAATGGCCATTGAAAAACGGCACCGCAGCAATCAATTTCATTTTCCTGTTTCTGCATAAACTAATCAGTAACTTTAACAATTTTATCTGCAGTTTTATAACTTTGAATCTTTAAATTACTTGACTCAAACATACGTGATAACAACTCATATGGTACAAGGGGTAAATCTTCGAAAATTGGAAGTTGAGATAACGCCACATTCGCTCAGACTATAAGCTGAACCTTTAGCATATTTAAAACTATACTTATTATTGATGGGAATTTTTTGTTAAAACTGACGTCATGATTATACAGAGACAATATACATACAAGTGAAAAATGAATTTCAATAAATATTTTGCAAAGTTAGCTTCATAATTGAAAGAATAAGAAAAAAAGAGCAACAAGAAAAAAAGAAGAAGAAGAAAGAAAATACATGCATTTGTTTGTATCTATTTTTAAACGTGATATAAAACTAAAACCATTGTGGTAATAACTAGTTTATTTCTACTACTAATATTTTTAAGCATTTTTAATAACATCATATATCTCACCCTTTTTATATGGAAATCATCATCAAGTGCATGTTTCTATTTTCACAAAACATTACTTTTTTATTATGATCAGGTAGGCGTGCAAACTTCGTGGTCGGAACAAATAACAGTCGTGCAGGTTCATTTGGCAAGAGAAGTCATGCTTCTTTTTGCTTCCTGTCAATTTCCACGTAAAGATATTTTATCATACTATTAAAAATCTCCTTCACTCATGTGCCACTAGAGTAGCGGAGACAATGAAACTTTCTGAAAAAGACATGACCAGAGTTAATCGGGACAAATAGTTTTGTTCTACAACATTTAAAGAAAGTTCTGGATATTTTGTTGGATTATTGTAAACCAACAACACCTGTTTAAAATCCCTGTTTTTTTTTTTTTTTTTTTTTTTTTTTTCTTTTTAATGAAGAAGGATTTTTTTCAGAAGACAATACTCCATATCACAAAATTAATGCTTTTCTGCGATGTCTGAGAACCAATTATCTTTAGAATTATACTTTACTTTGTTAAATAAATAAATTCTGCCCCATTCCAACAGTAAGCAACAGCGCAGCCGAATGTTTGAAACACTGAGTTACCGAGAAGCAAGTAGTTGGATTCAATCCATTTAATAACATCTTGTTTATACCTTCATGCTAATTTATATTACCTCTATGAAAATTTCGGGAAATATCCTATTTAAATTATTTCAATATTTTTTGAAAATCCTTGAGTTGTGTACAAATGATTTCACTCAGTATAAGGACAATTCAGTAGTGCGATAGACTGCTGCAAGCATCCTAATAATAAATTCCTTCAATTTTAATAGTGTGTTGACTTATAAAATATATCTCGCCTTTTCAGGTCTCGCCTTTTCAGGTGTATATATATATGATTTCATATCAAATTTATCAGTATAATTGGTGACAATATCATATATAAGTAAAATGATTCATCGAAAATTGTTGCGTACCCGGGATTTGTAAACTGTGAATGAAAATCAACTTTTGCAGATAATTAAAATTTTATTTACAGAATATTTCTGAAGATTGCAGGGCTGTTAACCAAATATTAACTTAATTTTCACCAGAAAGCACAGCGTAAATAATAACTGTCAATATAAAAATCACAGTATAATCTGTACCGTAGTATTAACGTACAGCAATATACTGCAATCTAAGGCTCAATCAGAGCTCAGAGCCGCCAAAGCACTATGCTTAAAGTGATTGGCTGGTCGGAATGCGTTCCTTTTTTTAAAGAATCCTATAAATCCCGAATTTTCCAGTATCTTGCTGAATAATCGAGTTAGAGCTTTGACAACTGATATAGCGATAATAAGGATTTTCTCGCCAAGGTCGCCAAAAAAGTCGCGAAGTAGCGATAAATTCACGAAATTCGTCACAAAGCTATTGCTTGCTCTGATGACACTTATTAACGGCTTTTTAAAGGAAAATGAGCTTATTTTAATGTGAAAACAAGGTAGAAATTCCGAAATTTAATATTTTATAACCTGACTAGGCCTCCTTCAATATAATTACACAAAAATTACTACTATTTACAACAATGTGCTTAATATTATGAAGTAAAGATTTGTACTTAAAAATATAAAGCGGATTTTAGTAAAGTTCAGAATACACATTATACTTTAATTTTTATTTATGTCTATGATTTTGGTATCGTATATATATATATATGTATTACTTCTTATACTACATATTTATAATAACTTTAATAAGTTTCAATATATGCACCGTTCGTTGTTCTGAAAATACCATGTCAATAATCAATCTCTAACTATTCGTGTTCAAGAGCATGTCCGGCGTCGCTTTGGAAATTCCATCGACAATTTTCTCCTGCAAATCTGTCAAGTCCTGCATCTTTACGCTGTAACATATGTTTTTGACATCACGCCAGAAAAAGAAGACGATTGATGTTAAATATGGACTTCTCGGAGACTAATCACAACATACATTGGACTTTGCCCTGAACGGTTTTTGTTGTACTGGAAGAAAGCTAAACAAAGATGCCTTCCATCTTGCATCTTTTCTGCCTAACATTTGTAATCAATATTTCATACCAGTTACATGTAAAAAACTTACACACTTGCCAAGTTGTTAGAAAAGAATATTTTTGTGTTTGCCCGATTTCTTTTAGAATTCTGAGTTTTCGAATAGTGTCCAACCTTTTTCGATTACCTTGTATATAATTTATATGAAAATCTAAACTATGCTAGAGTTTACAACATTTTTCTGTTATAGCTGTCTTAATTATTATTATTAATAACTAAATGTAAAATATCGTACTATACCTTATATTTCTTTTAATTACATTTTTTTTTTAAATATTTTTTTTTTTTTAACAGATAGATAATTATTAAAAGAATGGAAAAGTATAACGAAAAAAATAATGCTGAAAGAAAATGCAAATAAACTTTTGGATAGAAAATAAGCTGGTAAGCCTATGGAGTTTTTCATGCAAATAATTAAACTTACTTTCAAAAATATGCTATTCTAGTACAGAAGTATCTGTTCTTCAAATGGAGATACACAAACTGTCATTATTTCAAACAAATATATCTCTCTCTATAATTTTTTATGCCTGAGGTAAAACTAAAGAAAAACAAAATAATACTTTGAATTTGTTTTCTAAATAAGGTATTATAGAAAAGTACAGAAAACGCTGACTCCCAAACACAAAAATACATTTGTTTCGTTTGTCAGAAATGTGGGGGGAAATTTTTCATTTTTTTTTTTTTTTTTTTTTTTTTTTTCATTGCCGCTGCCACTTAAATAAAAACATATCACAGAAATTATAAAAGTTTTACTTTTTCTCTCGGATAATGGAAGCACGTAAATAAAATAGAAATTTTTAGAAAGTTTGCGTTTTTCTTTCTATGTTTAGAATTTAAATCAGTTTCATGAAAAACAAAAGAATTCATGAATATTTTGTACTTAAATTTATGTATTTTGTCGTTGTTATTATACCTACAAAGTTTCCAAAAGTAACTTTTCCATTTTGAAAGTTCAAAATGTAAAATAAATATTCCGAGAGCGTTGATTAAATATTTTTAAAAAATGATGTTTTTGAATACTAGGATTCTTTAAGAGACATATATATATGTATTTACATTTCAATAATTTAGCTTTTAGAAAACTTTTCATCAAAATTCGTAATGTTTCGATTGATATGAATCAATGGAAGAACTTAAGACAGAATTTTCTGTTACAAGAAATTGTCTGTCCAGAAATTTTAAACTTTCTGGTTACTTTTAAATTAACAAAGCAGGATGAATTGGGTTAAGTATTACTACGGAATATGTGCAACATAGGCCTATAACTTAACTGATAATCTGAATTTGGATATAATAGTCATCATATCTAATTATCATCATATTTGTTTGCTTAAACGTTTCTTTCTTTAATTGAGCGTTCGGAAACCAAATTAATAAAACAGGATGAATTGGGTTAAAAGTTACTACAGAGGAAGTGTAACCTCGACTTATAACTTAACTGATAAGCTGAATCTGGATAATAATCATGATATCTATTTGTTTCTTTTAGCGTTCGAAAACCAAATAAAATCATGAAACAGTGATAGTTTTAAAAGTTAAAAAAATTACCTACATTTCCCCTCTCCGACTAAGTACCTCTCAAAATTCCCAATTTTTCCATTGCTAAACTGTGAAGTTAATACCAGAATTTTTGGTAAGAAAATTATGTTTTGTATGTAGATTTTAAATATAACTTCATATTTCTTTCATATTTTAAGCACTTTGGTTTGTCACTGTGGTTATATTCTTAATGCAGTAATTTGTATGTCAGACAAGTGCAATTATTTTCCCTTCGTAACGAAAATAAATGTAAATAAAAGAAATTAATATTTTTATTTACCAAATTAATACGTTTCCGGATGAATGTCTCAGAATTATGTAATTTTATATAATTCAACGTAATTATCATTTCCTACTGAAAATGAAAATCTAAATAGATATTGTCAAAAACATCACGACAGACTAGTAAGAGTTGTTGGTGAGAACAATAAGTTTGCATATGTATTTCTCGGATTTCGAATTGTACTAAAGACAGAAATATATCGTGTTAAATTGTCAATAATCAATAATTATCATGTTACTATATCAATATATATATATATGTTACACACAGATATGTGCATATTTGTTGGTGTAATAATATGTATTATATAACCAGTGTTGTGCAAGTTCACGAAAAAAACGAGCTAGTTCAAACTCAAGTTCATCGTGTAAAAAACGAGCTAGTTCGCGCTCAAACTCCTGTCTGAAAAAAATGAACGCGTTCAACTCAAGTTCATTTTTAAAAAGGAGCGAAGTTCATTAAAAGTTCATTTTTGAGTATTTTTTTTTTCTCTAAATAGATCTTCTCGGTGACTCGGTGACTCGGTGAACACTTTCATAGGTAATTTACATTTATTAAAATTGTCAGTTACCATGAAAATTATTCTTAATTTGGTGTTTAATTAAACTTATAAGTATTTAATTCTCAATTATAACTTATTCATTTAATTGTAGTAGAAATTTATTTTGAGGACAATTCTGAATAGTGAACCAATTGTTTTTGTGTATTTTTTTATTCTCAAATTTCCAATACTTTTGTTTATGCGCACAGTGGCGCACCCAGAAATAAATTGTGGAAGAGGCCTGAGTTGAAGAATAAAAAATACTATATATATATATACATATATATATATACTCAACGCAATTCCAATCCTATGAGAGCATTTCAGAATATAAATTTTTGTTTTAGTTAAAGCAGAAATTACAAGAAAGTTTCTACAAATATTTAAGAAATGTGGTACAGTAGGACAACTTTATATGCAAGTGAATGTGGTATTTATCAAAATAGCAAATATAAGCATGTATATGTCGATCCTTGTTCTATAAAATCATTTCCAAATAGAAATTTTTATTTTAGCTTAAAGCAGAAAACTTTCCAAAAGTTTCTCCAAAGATTAATTTTTAAAAGTTATGAAAGAAAACGGGTGTGAAATTATGAGTATATATACAATGTTTATTTTGAAGTATGATGCGTCATGGTCAATATCAAACAAGTCTTTGAAAATCTGTCATTTCTAGATAAACGAAATTTTTTGAAAGATTTAAAATAATCAATGGAATTATAATCAAAATAATTTTTAAACATTATATATAAGTTATACACTTTAAAAGTATTTTTACTTCCAAAAATATCTAAATAAAATAACATTTAAAAATGTAAATTTAAATTAAATTTTATGTTATTTTTGAAATAATTTACTTTGACAATATTTTTAATCTTTTGTTCTATGCAGCTTACTAATTGCTTCTATTAGAACTATGACAAGATTTTTCTTAGTCTAACATGTTTGCTCAAGAGCCATTTTGCTTAAATTAAGAGTTATTTATTTATTTTTGATAACGAAACTAGTATAATATAACATTTTCAAATGACAAATAATAATAATAATAGAAAGAAAAAGAAACTGAAAATATCCTACCCTGTCAGGTTTAATTTATAAAGCAGGCTGAGTTTTTATTGATTATCAATAGCATGATATTAAATATGATAAAGAAATTAGTATGATTTAAAATTTAATAATAATAATAATAATAATAATAATAAAAGAAAAAAATCAAAAGAAAGAAAAAAAAAAAAGAAAAATGGAAGAAAAAGAAAATAAATTTAAAATGTAAAAGAATATAACATACACTATTATTATTTTTAACACGCTTTTATTAGCTTCACCTGTATGTATGTATATTTCTATGTTTGTTTGTAACTTCTCTGGGAGCAAACAAAAAATTTATATTGTGAAAAAAGTACATTTCTTACGTGAACAGCGTGGCGTCGAGGTAAGGCGCCGCGCTACGAACTTGATGGTCCAGCGTTCGATCCCCGTCAGGGGAGATTTTTTAAAAAGGGGTTTTGTTTATTTCTAATTTAGTTTTATTAAAGATTTAAATGTATGTAAATATTAAGGTGTGTCACTCCCACGATTTTCTCTTACCCTGAATTTTAATACTAAGATAGATATTTTGTGCTTTTTAGTTCACATTTCTATAAAAGCGTGTTCTTTAATTTTTTAAAACTATAATATTTTATTATTTTATAAGCAATGCGAAAAATTTCATGAAAAATGTAAAAAATAATAATAATAATAATAATAACAAGAAAAAGCAGGAATCATTTTACATTTTGCTTAATATAATATATAACATCTCTATTGTATGCAAAGAAAAATCTATATTTAATATATGTTTTTTAAAGAAAAATATTTACTTCTACTTTTATTTCTAAAGCAGGCTGCACTTTTATTGATTTGGTATATAAATATGATAAAAAAAATTAGTCAATTTATTACTTTCCGAACAAACGTATGAAAGGAAAGTATTGTAATCATGTCAAAAATCCGAATTCGAGATTTTGGTGTTTCAATATGTACGCTAGCGTCTAAAAACGCTTTGCTCGAATGCGCTGTAAGTTGGTACGCATGTTGCACGTCACCGTAGCACGAACCCTATTGATTTTGGTGAATCTGGCACTTACAGGTTTTTTACAGGGAAGCAAAGAAAAATTCTTTATCACTATGGCCTGTGGGACCAAAATCTTAAAAGTGCGATAGCATCTAAACGCCTCATTCAATTGCGTAAAAATTTTATACATATATTATAGGTCACAGTTACTCGATCTGTATAGATTTTGGAAAATCTGACACATATAGTGTTTTACAGGGATATAAAGAAAAATTCTTTATCATTATGGCCTCTGGGGCCAAATTTATAAAGTGCGATAGCGTCTAAACATCTTATTAAAAAGAGCAAACAATTTATACACATATTATAGGTAATAGTTGCATAAACTGCGTAGATTTTGATGAATCTAGCACTTAATTTTTTTTTTACAGGGACACAAAGAAAATTCTTTATCTTTATGGCCTATGGGACCAAATTTTAAAAAGTGCAATAGGGTCTAAACGCCTTATTCAATTGAACAAAAAAAAATTATACACATATTACAGGTCACAATTTCACGAACTATATAGGATTTGGTGAATCTAGCACTTCTATTTTTTTTTTTTATTACAGCACAGCAAATAATTCTGTATCATTATGGCCTATGTGGTGAAATTATTTAAAGTGCGACAGCATCTAAATGCCTTATCCGTTTGAGTGGAAAATTTATATACGAGTCATATCACACAAACTGAGGTCACCATCACACAAACTGTATAGATTTTCGTGACTCTAGCATTTAACGAGTTTTACAGCAACAGAAATAAAAATTGTTCATCATATTAAATTATTTAAAGTGTGATAGCTAGTAAATGCCTCATTCAAATGAACTGAAAATTTATATACATGTTATACGTCACCGTCACACGAACTTTATGAACTTTAGAGAATCTAGAATTTACAATTCTTTTTACAGGGACGAAATGCAAATTTCTTTATCATTGTGGTATATAGGCTCAAATTTTAAAGTGCGATAGCGTCTAAATGCCTTATCCGATAAAGCTGAAAATTCACTGTTCTACTAACTATAAGCATTTTGGTGAATCTAGCTTTTGTAGGTTTTTACAGGGACACAACGAAATATTCTTTATCATTATGATCTACGTGTTCGGTAAGATAGCGTTAAATTAAACTTCGTGTACCATATAAAGAAAAATACTCAAACTACCTAATATAATTTTCTCTTTTGTTTATTTAACAACTCCTCTTACTTTATGTAAAATTTTATTAAAAATAAAAAATAAATAAATAAATAATATAGGTAGAAATCATTTTATATTTTGCTTAAATTAATAAATAAATTTCATCATTTTACATATTTTTAATAATAAAAGCTGTATATAGTCTCTAAAGAAAATTGTGTTTTCAATATCTATTTATAGATAAACATGGAATTTTCTATTCTTAAAACAAGCTGTTGATCTTATCGAATTTCGAAATAGTTAATTTTGAAAAAGAAATTTGTATAATTGTGATTTAAACATAATAATGATATAAACACTCATATATATGTTCTTTTTTAAATTCTTAATAATTATTATCTCATCAAGGTTTTACTTCCTGGTTTCTATGCATTATAATGAATGATGAAATAACATAGCAATTTTACATATTTTTAATATGTTGACTAAAGTAATAAATACTCTCTTATTTTCTTTTTAATTATTATTATTTTTTTAATAATAAATACTTGTATTTGAATCGCACTCGAAAGTAAATATTCCTTAAAAATTAATTTAAGAATGACATCCACGTTCTAATTAATAACATATTTTTAATTTTAGTTCATAGAGAAGCATAGAAATTAATATTTTTTGTTGGCTGTTATGTGCTTTTATAAAATTTTGAGGTATTTAAAAAATATTTTGATTTAAAATTTAACAATAATAATAAATAATACATAATCAATAATAATTCTTAAGAAACATGTAAGTAAAATTAATTAAAATTTATAAAGAGTATTGTGTTTCATTTAAAAAGTATAATAAAAAATATCGCTAACAATGTTTCAAGAACTATTTTTAAATTGTTATCGAATTTCGAAGAATTTAAAACTGATATATATATATTTAAATATAGTAATGTTAATATAATATTTTGTAAATTAAAATTAAAATGATAATAATAATATATTCCACATATTTCATATAAAAATGAAATATAATATAGAAATTATAAATTATAATTTTTGGAATTCTTCAAGAAATTTTTCAAATCTTATATGGATTTTGCTTTTATAAAATTCATTTTCTGTTGATTAAAGGAAAAAAAAATTATTAAAAATGAAATTGTATGCTATTCTTATTTTTCCTTTTAATATTTTTTTTTAATTAAAATTGAAATGAAATGTCAAAATAGTAATAGGTTAATACACATTTTCTTTATCTTTTAGAAAGACTGCTTTCCATTATGGTTTTTCATTAGCTTGAAGAAAAATTTTATATATTGATATTTTTCACATTGTCTTACTTTCTCAGAGAAATTTCAGATATATTTGCAAAAGACTACGACGGAATGTAAAAAGTGTTAAAAGTGATAGTGAATGAGAATACTCTACTAAAATGATCCCCGTTTTTCCTCCCCCATTTCTTTTTCTTCCTTGAAAATAAATCGAACAGAGAAACATACATTCACTATCCTATCAAAAGAGCGAGATGCTGTCTGAGCTGTAACCAATTTCTGGTTATAAATTTTAGCTGTTATAACACTATAACACACACAAAAAAAGAGAAAGAAAAGAAAGATTCGCTTTTCCTAGTGTCCCCCCTCTCTTTATTTTATTTTGAATGAGGGTATTTAAAAGTCGAAAGTGGTCACCAATACCCAGTGGCTCCAACATCTGGATATCTGATTATAGCCATGAGATAACAATTATTCAAGTTTCAACCAACAAAGATCGGTAAGCCCCGTAAGCCCCCTGTTTCCTGTTTTTACGACTTCACTCAATAGGTAGTCTCAGTCGCTTTAGGGAAGAGTTTTGTTTACATTCATCTAATAAGTTCAAAGAATGCCGTTTTATATCAGAAAGAAAGGAAGTAAAATCTGTTATACTGTGAATATGAGAGGGAGTAAAGTTTTAAATGTTGAAAAACAACAAGTCCTATCTACATTCGAAAAGTATCGTAAAAAAGAAATTCCTATTCATATTTAGATTTATTCTTCGCGTTTATTTATTTTTATTTTATGTCTAAAAACTTAAAGTGTGCGAAATTGGTGCTTTTATTATTTATAATACATTTTTTTATTTAAAACACTTTCTAAATTAACTTAAATTGTCGTATAAATAAACTATTTGGAATAGTTGAACTCTGCTCAGATCCCCATCATATATTTTATCGCATACATTTCTACTTTAGCTCATACTATGTACATGTTAAAAGATATGAAGTCTGTTTATCATTTGGCTCGATTGTAGAATGTAGTTCCTCAACTATTAGAATAACCTCCCGCCTTCCGCTTCAATATATTTATCTTATCCTAATTTGTTATTTAATTTTGTTTAGGTCAGTTTTATATTTCAGTTTTCATGCAATTCTATAGTATTTCCAATTCAATAATCTTCATATAGCAAGTGTTTGGGAAATATTGTCTTATTCTGCCATGTTTAGAAATTCGCAAATTTTGAATGATTTAGAAAGATTTCAAAGTGGAATGTCTATAGTCAATAATGTTCATGATAGTGTCATAAATGGCATTTTAAAGCTGGTCAGATAACTTTACGATTAAAATAATCCTCGTAATACACGTTTAATCGGTCGTTGTCGCAATATTTAAAATATAGCGTACTTATTTCCTATACATAATCCATTAAATTTGTAAACAATTGTTGATCCATTTTTGAGAATCATTCACATAAGATCATAGAGCATTGTTGCAAAATGAGTGCGAAACGAAAGAAATATATACATATTTTTAATTTAATTTGTAATATGTTATTTTAAGTTTTTGACATTAAAAAGAATTTTTAATTATATTACAAAGCTCAAAATGTGACATAAAAAAGAAATAGTGAAAATCCCCCCCCCCCTTTTGCCTCCCTTCAACTATATATCATTTACTATAATTTTAACAAAGATTAAGTTATATTTATACAAAGTTTCAGAGAAATAGTTCACATGGTGATATAAAAACAATCGTTTCGCCTCTTTTCCCTCCACCCTCCAAGATATGTGTAACACTTATGTAATTTTATTTCAAACTATAATAGAGTGGTTTAAAAATTTTTTTTTTGCATCTACACAAACCCCTTGTCCCCTAAGCTATATATAACATTTATTGTGATTTTCGTAAAGAATAAGTGATAGTTATAATACGGAATATCGTTAAAATCGGTAACAAGATGATATTAAAAGGAAAAAAAAATCTTTCAGATCCCGAAGTATGTGTGACACTGCATTTTTTGTCATAAACAGCAAGTGTCTATTGGACAAAATTTCATTAAAATCAGTAAGAAGGAGATATAAAAACAATTATTCTCTTTCAATATGCTCTTGGACCCCACCCCCCTTCCTCCAAGCATATACTAAGTGAAAGCGGTTCCAATTTAATTGATTGAAATTTCTAAAAATATGTTATGAAAATCATTCTTTAAATTCATTAGTTGATGTTTATTGTTTTTGCGATTTGCAAATTGCAAAAGGACCCTTTCTTCCGGTGCCCTGTTTCCAGGTGCCCTTTTTTCTGGGCGTCCTTTTATCTGGTGCCCTTTTTACCAGTGCCTTTTATTCCAAATGCCCTTTTTTCCGAGATCTATTTTGCCGAGTTATTTTTTTTTTCTGTCCTTTTCTTCTTCTACTTTCCTTTTCATATTTCAGACAGAAATATTTAATATGAGTTTGAGCTTAAATTGCTTTTTCACGCTCAAGTTCGTGTGAAAAACGAACTACGCTCAACTCAAGTTCATAATTTAAAAAACGAGCGAAGTTCAACTCAAAACTCCAAATTTTTGAGCTCCGCTCACGAACGCGTTCAAATGAACGCGTTCGTGCACAACACTGTATATAACACAGTACACATATATGTACGTATAATATTTTTGAGTTACTGACAGTAATACATAAAAATTTATTGACCTTTAAGGAAAAATAAAATGATGATATTCAATTTTAAATAAAATAGTGTGTCTATAATAAGGTCTGACAGATTTTTATGCTTAATAATTTATAAAATAATGAAGATATTAACAAGCCTATGGCATTTTTGTGTAGAGTAACATTTTTTTTTTACACTTGTACGCTTCCATGGACAATTTCCTATGAAGTATCTTCGTTTTGTCTAAAAGTGTTATTTATTATGTTTCTCTCTTTTGCTTTTATTTAATTAAATGTGTTGGAAAACATAGTATTTCCACAACTTGAAGAGTTTCACCTACATATCATTTTTCAAGAACGTGACGCAAAACTACTTGGGGATACGATGGTTTTGCAGTTCTTTGAATGACCATTTTTCAAGATTATGGCGTGGATGAAGTGCCCTAATTTCTTGAGCACCCATAACATCTAATCCTCGCAGGACTTTTACGTTTAGGTCTTACTTTAGTTGAAGCCAGTCGAGAAAACGATTCAAACTAGATGGAAAATATTTTTATTACCATTTTAATTTCGGTAATAAGTGCTATCCCAATAAATGCAAAAGCCCGTGCAGCTGGAAATTATCAGAAAACTCAGAACAGCAATAGATGTAACGGCAAATTCTGACGCTGAAGAATCAAAAGACTGCCGTAATTTCCGTCTATTTGTTAAAGATAAAACAATCGGTTTACGCTTTCTTTTAGATAGTGGAGAATATTTATCACTAATTCCTGCTTCATCCAAGCATAAAACATGTAATTCATTTAAATTATATGATGCAAAAGAAACAATCATTCCTACATTTGGTTTCAAAATTTTAACATTAGATTTTGTACTGCGTAGACAGTTTCAGTTTCCTTTTATAATAGCGAAAGTAGATAAAACTATTTTATGTGCAGATTTAATCAATAAATTTAAATCACTTATTGGTGAACACAACAAAAAAATGGATAGTGTTACCAACATTTCTGCTAAAAGTGATGTTATGCATGTATCAAATACTGATAGCATAATCACAACTGACAAAAATTTTCAATATGCGCACCTATTATCACAATATCCAAATTTAATAAAACCCAATCTTTTAATTAGTAACTCCAAACATAATGTAAATAAGGCCCACCAATTTATTCGAAAGCACGCCCATTGGACTCAAAAAATTTTAATTTAAACAAGCAAGATTTCAAACTTATGTTAGATAATAATATAATTAGACCTTCAAAATTGCCATAGGCTACTTCATTTAGTTTTCAAAAAGATGGAAGATTACGACCGTCAGGCGATTATAGACCCCTAAACGCTCAAACCATTTCCATCCATTACCCCATTCCTAAAATAGAAGATTTTCAGCATATATTACAAGGAAAGAAACTTTTTTCGAAAATTGATTTATTTAAACACTATTTCCAGGTTCCAATTGCTGAAGAGGATAAAGAAAAAAACAGAGACCATAAGGAATTTTGGATTATATGAATTTAATGAGATGATCCTAGGTTCACGAAATACCTCATCCGCGTTTCAACGCTTCATTAATGGAATATTTTTTAGGTTAAATTTGTTCTTTCCATATTTGGATAACATTCTAATAGCTTCAACAACAGAAGCATGCAGAACACCTAAAGTTAGTTTTTTCAAGATTGAATCATTATGATTTTCGTATAAATATTGCAAAACCCCTTTTTGTAGTGAAGCAGCTAGAATTTTTAGGATACATGATTACTCTCGAGTGTTCAAAACTCCTCCCTGAAAAAGTAAAACTCATCCTCAATTATAAATTACCGGAAACAATCCATGAGTTGCGCACTTTCCTTTGTCTACTTAATTTTTACAGAAGATATGTGAAAAATGCTGCTGAAAATCAAGCACCACTCCATGAATACTTAAAAGGTGCCAAAAAGAAAGATAAAACAAAGATTCAGTGGACTGAAGAAACAAGAGAAAAATTTGAAATGTGTAAAGAAGATCTAGCGAATTCTGCTCTATCGAGCTTCCCTATTGAGCTTTCCCCTGAAAAATAATACGATTGGTGTTAAATATGAACTTCTCGGAGACTAATCAGAACCCACATTGAGCTTTGTCCGGAACGGTTTCTGTTGTACTAACGGAAAGCTGAACAAAGATGTCTAACACCTCGCATCTTTGCTGCGTAATGTCTTTGCAGCTCTCTTCTGTGATGCTTCCGACTCCCCCATTGGTTCCGTATTACATCAATTTGAAGCAGGTTCTATGAAACCATTAGCTTCTGTTTTAAAACAAATTAAATAATGTCCAGAAAAGTTACAGTACATATGATCGAGAATTTACACAGATCACAAACCCTTAACATTTGCCTTCCAGCAAAAAAAGAGAAAGCTCCTCCTCGACAGTTGCGTCCTTTAAATTACATACCACAATTTTCAATAGATATTCGTCATATTAACGGAAAATAAAATATAGTTGCGGATTCATTATTCAGAATGGAATGAATCACGGCAATTAATTATGATGAAATTTCTGACGCTTAGATTAACAATGAAGAACTTAACAATTTGCGTTTGAAACCCATCCTTGAAATTTAAACAATATCCTTTGGATTCTGATAAACTTCTTTGGTGAGACATTTCAACTTCGAAAATTAGGCCGTTTATACCTGAAGCTTTTAGAAAATAAGTATTTCATAAAATCCACAACTTAGTTCACCCTGGTGCGAAAACTACTATCTAGCAAACCGCATCAAATTTTATTTGGACAAATATTAGGAAATATGTCAACCAATGGGTGAAATCTTGCATAGAGTGTCAAAAGAACAAGATTATCAGACATACTCATTCCCCATTTTCGACCTGTGAAGAAATAGATGAAAGATTTAGCGTTATTCATATTAACATAATAGGTCCTCTTACCCCATAAGAAGGAAAGCTATATTGCTTAACATGTCGGATAGAAGTTATTCCTCTAGGAAATGTGACTGTTACAACAGTTGCTCGTGCATTTTATGACCACTGGATTTCTTGGTTTGGCATTCCACATCGTGTGACCACTGATCAAGGAAGTCAATTCAGATTGGAACTTTTCAACAATTTTAGTATTATTTGCGGTTTTAAAATAAGCACAAGAACAGGCTATCATCCACAATATAATGGAAAAGTAGAACGGCTCAATCTCACTTCTACCATTTCAAGGTCAGAGTAATTTTGTTCATTTAAAATCAAAAGCCACTAGAATTTACGATCAATGTTACGAGAGAAGAAATAAATGAATATCTCCCTTTCAGTTATAAAAGTAAAATTCTGTAAAATATTTCTGGAATGAATTTCTGCAGTTGAAAATTAAAATTAGATGATGCTGTAGTGGCATCACCGCCCCTAAAAGAGTTAAAAGCTGCAATTAGAACGCACAATTCGATTAATGTGACACAGTTGCTACCAACAGTACTGTTAGGATTGAGATCAGCGTTACCAGGAGATACAAATTTTACCATTGTCAAATGGTTTATGGCAAAGCTATCAGGCTACCAGGTGAAATTTTCGTAGAACCGAAAACAACAATAGACACCGAAAACTTTTCTAAAGAATTGCAGAACAAATGGAACAATTAAAACCGTTTAAAATTTATCAGCAAGCTACCCAAAAATGTATTGTTCATAAAGACATGCACACATTTACCCATATTTTCTTACGCATTGATCGAGTTAAAAAACCACTCGAACCTGCTTATGATGGACTTTTCCAGTTGTCAAAAGATATGAAAAATATTTCACAGTAAAAATCAAGGGTAAAGATGTAAATGTATCTATTATCATATTAAAACGTACTTATTTGTTAATGACATAATGTAAATATTCTTGATCATAAAGTAGCAAATCACGCATTATCTATACTTGACTAGAAGCTTCCTGCCCAACCAATAATCAAGGATGACCAACTAAATTTGCCTAAGCAAACCTTTCCAGAAAAGACTACACGTTTTGGTAGCCATGTAAGATTCCCAAACGGTACAGAGAATGATAGATCTCATATACTAGTTGCTTAATTTTACATATTTTATTTAGTTTTTACATGCTTTAATTGTATATATTTAGATCTGATAACAGAAGTTTTTTACTGAATTATTTTTCATTTCTTTTATATAATATGTGTACCGTAACTGTCTGTTACTGGGGAGGGAGTAATGTAGCCTCCATGTAGTACACATACAAATTCGTTATTATTTAATTTTATTGCAGATTTAACTAATTTTTAGTGGCAACACAGAAAAGTTGTTAAGTTCGTTTTCGAAAGAATAAAGGTTGTGTTCTATTTGAAGAGTTTTTTTCTAAGATTTTTTAAGATAAAAAAATGAATAGTTTTGCAGTATCAATAAGTTTTAATCATTTGTGGGCTATGCTAATTCAAATTACTTCCATAGCCTACAGATCTTACATGGCATGAAATCGACAACTGTCTTGTTATTGTCTGTGCCTCAAAGGGCGCACATGTGGAAATTCATTAAAACACTAAAAAAAAAAAAAAAAAAACGTATAGCAGGAAGTATATGTATTCTACAGGGAAAAAATATAGACAGAAATTTTCCGTAACCGAAAAAACAGATATTTTCTGTATTGCACAGTGAAAATATTGACTAACATTAACACACACACACACAAAATAATAATAATATTTCTACCAGTCATGATTGTAGTAGAGTTCTCCGTTCAGTAGGCAAATACTTTACCTCAAGGCCGCGAAATCCCGTCAAACGCTGAATGATGGTGCTTCCCAAAAATTATTTTTTTGCCTAGTTTCCGTACAGAAAAAATATGAATCCAAAAAATAAAATCTGTAA
The DNA here is from genome assembly GCA_963930645.1 of Salticus scenicus. Lineage (NCBI taxonomy): Eukaryota > Metazoa > Arthropoda > Arachnida > Araneae > Salticidae > Salticus > Salticus scenicus. The sequence continues at coordinate 99,913,849 of OZ005652.1, forward strand.
ATCTTAAACAGTTGTTAGAGGTTTTGTATATATATATATATATATATATATATATATATATATATATATATATATATAAGTCAGTTGACACACAGATTAAGATGAAATTTCGTATTATTTTTTTGCACTTTTAGAAAACAGAAATTTATTGTAAGAAAGTTACAGAACTTTTCTGTTTTCTGTTTCTTTTCCTTCTTTCTGTTCTTTCCTTTTTTAAAAAAAAAACCTTTTTATTCATTTATTTATTTATTATTTATTATTTATTATTTATTATATATATATATATATATATATATATATTTTTTTTTTTTTTTTTTTTTTTTTTACAGTGCATGCGGCAAACACCTTTGGTATGTATTTAACAATTAATGTTAATTCAAATCTACCTTCATTTTTGTATGATTTGTTAAACTTCAAAACCTATCAGACCTTTTACTGACGCATTTATTTCAAGGTTTTAGTTTTCATCATAAAATTGTATGTAACATTTCTTTCTAATATGGGAAGGATATTTTTTTAAGTTCTTTATTGTGAATATTCCGGCATTTAATAAACTTAGGCATCTAAAAACCTAAAAAGTATTTATTTGATTTAAATAAAAGGAAAATTTTTATTTATCACGATTTTACGTAAGATAAAATGACACAACACTTTGTGATTTAGTTAAATAAATTAATTCTGAATTTCAAATACTGCCAAGTGCTTTTAAGAGGGCGAATTTCTATACTAAGAGAAAAGAAATCTTATAAATTAGTAAATCCCTCTGCTTTTAAGAATTATGCAATAAAATATTTTCTTATTCAAAATCGTTCTATATTTATTTTCATACGCAGAACATTCAGTTAGTCTTTTATTTCCTCTTTTCCTTTACACATTGATTTGGATTAAGTATAATGCCAAAGGCTTTTTTATTCAAAAGATTAAAAAAAAAAAAAAAAGAGTGCGTTACTATAATAAAAACGCATTCTTTTTTTGAAGAAATTCAAATGAAACGCCTTTATAAAATTGAATTATATTGTTTTCATAAAAGCATTTTGAATAAAATAAACGCCTCTAGGCATTGTGACAAAATAGTCTTACAAAAAAATAAATAAGTAAATAAATAAAATAAATTAAATGAACTTCTGCAGTTTCACTTAATGAAGTTTTCCTTATATTAAATTATATCCAGAAATGAAGTTCAGGTAATTTTATAAAATAATTAATTTAGTGCACCGACTGCAACTAACAATTTAAATTTAGTCTGTTGCTCCTCTTGCTTTTATAACGCTGAAAGCGAGTAATTAAACGAGAGAGATTTTTTTCTTTTTCAGTTTATTTTGAAAAAAGATTAATTTAAAGAATAAAATTAATATGATTTTTTGCAAAAGACTGACAGTCCTTTTAGATTACAAGTAAAATGAAGTGGTCTGATAAAGAATAAATTATTGGTATAACGTTAAATTAAACTTGCAGTAACTTATGGAGATATAAGGTTTTGAAGTTTAGTATACATATATATACAGGGAGATCATAAAATAATGGGACGTATTCAGAACCCTATAACTCTTAGTATAATGAGGCAAATGTGATAGTAATTTACGGACAGGCACAAGCCAGTATGAGATTTTGATTTCTAAAGAAAAACGAAGTTCCAAACGTCATCGATAGGGGAATATTTGTCGTAGTGGTCAAGGAAAAACCTAAGAAATATGCACATAAGCGTGTTTCGTGTAGATCGATCTCAAAAATCAAAAGAATAGTTGGAAAAGTCTCATCATTTCCAGACCAATTACCTTTTCAATGCCTCGCTGTATTAGTCAAGTTGTTTTATCAACATAGCGAAAATGTCAGTGCTGCCAATATAATAGAAAAATTTGTAATACCACAATTGCAGCAACTTTGTGATTTTTAGTTGTGTGTGAGTGTGTGTGTGTGGGGGGGGCGGCTATCTGAAAAGTTTTGTGCATGAAAAACACTTTTCAGATATTTCCATTTTAACAGACACGACAACTTTCGAATTTAATGGAATAAATTCCTATGTACTTTGATTTTTCGTTTAAAACCTCGTAAACCGTATGCAAGTATCGAAACATTAGAATTGTGGTCGTATTTAGCGAAATTTTTAGCTTCGATGAAAGTTGTTTCTTATAAGTAATTTGTACATTACTGTTTTAAGTGTCAGTTACGTATTCTTTTACCATATATATTTATGCTCTGAGCACCAAAATTTCCCCTAGAAGCGACTTTGTGTACTAAAAATATTTCTTTCGAAATGGAAACTGTACTGTGCATTTACGAAAAATTTCATTACTTTTCGCACTTTACGTTAATAAGGGTGAGCGCAGATAAAAAAAAAAAAAAAAAAAAAAAAGAAAAAAAAGAAAGAAAAAAAGAAAAAAATGCACATAGCTTATAGCTGAATGCAGATAAGCTGCAGAAAAACTGCATTTGGAAACAACAAAAAATCTGAAAAAAAAAAAAAAAAAAAAAAAAAAAAAAACTACATATAAAAAGCTATTATTTCCTGAAATTTTTCTTTCTTCGAAATACATAAAAAAAAAAATAATAATAATAATGATAAATAAAACTTCAGATAATCTTTAAGTTTCTGAATCAAAAAAAAAAAAAAAAAAAAAGAAAAAAAGAAGAAGATAAAAATTTTAAAAAAATGAAAGAGGGGGTAGTGTATCTAGAAAACGGTGGGTGACTGGGGAAAACTGGAGTCATATTCGGATTCAGAAGGTCATTTTACATAAAAAAGAATAAAAATGGTATCATATCCGATTTTTTTTTTATGTATTTATTTATTTATGTATTTATTTATTTATTATTTATTTATTTATTTTTTGCAGAGCAGTGTAATTAGAAGAACACTAGACGCTAAACTGTGTATTTCATTAAGATAGAATTGCAGAAGCATGTTATAGGTCATTATCGTATGAGCAGCACAGTTTTCCATAAGTATGCAGATACAAAAACTAGAATTACAGAACGTCATTCACACTTTATGGAAACATTTATGTGTATATATATATATATATATATATTCTTTTTTTTTTCTTCTTTGCTCATTGGGATACAATTTGGACACTGTAGAATAATCGTCTGCTACTTTTATCTGCTGATTGAGAGGCTGATTAGATTATATATATTGTATAATATTGTTACAATATAATTTTTCTTGGAAATAACATGCATATAGATTTTAGTTTTTTTAATAGGGTAGCGTAAACAAATCATACTGCAGTATGGGACCGTTTATCCGGAATTATATTTTCAAACAATTAACTTCTAATGTGTATTTAAAAAAAAAAAAAAAAAAACTTACAAGAAGTATTACTATTTATTTTTTTAAAATAATGGTTTAGCATTGTAATATGAAACAATAAAAAAAAAAAAAAAGAAAAGAAATATTTAATAAATAATAGTAATTCCATTTAATTTTCTTATATTTAAAAGTAGTATTTATTTATTTGGTAAGTACAGTGTAAACTGAAAAGATGGCTTTTAGTTTTGAAAAATGTCGGTAAATGGCGCAACTACGCGATATAAGACTGACGATTTTATTTATGTGGAAAGTGTTGGGTGAAATAGTGATAATTGGTCTTTTTTGAATTTATTTTATTATTATTTTATTTATTTCTTGGGGGTGGAGAGGTGATAAATAAAATAAAGTAACTTTTAAAATTTGTGAATATTTTGCACTTTCATGGACATAAAAAGTATGAATTTTCATAAAAAATAAAAAGAAAAGCCTTTAAAATCAGGTCTTACTTTTCTAAATCCTTAGTTATATTCAATGTTTCAAAATCATTGGCTAATCATGGTTAAAAACACTTGGATTTGGGCAGATTTTGATTTTTATGAAAGGTTAATAAATTACAATTTTTTCCACATTTTAATTAATAATTTATCTTGATTGAAAATGTTTTTTATACTTCTATTAAAAAATAAATAAATAAAAAATAAAAATCAGGTTAATTAAATATTTAAATTTCATTAATTGATAAAAAAATAGTTATTAACTTTTTATTTAAAATATTTTAAATGAGAATCATATGCATTCTAAAAGTCTGATAAATTATGGTTGCTTTGATGAGCAACCAGTTATCCAGAATAGCCTTGTAAAAACCATTCCGGATAAATGGTTCCCTACTGTTTTACATATTATGGTAGTTAATTATTTAAAGTTAAATAAATTATTTAAAAGTGAATGGAATTATTTTGTGTTCCAGAATTTTGCTAGACCATGATCGTTACATAAAAGCTTTCCATTTATAGTTTTTTTTTTTTTTTTTTTTCTTTTTCGTACAGGAAATAAAAATATTCAGATACAATACAGTACAATGAATAAATGTATGAGCGGAGTGACAACATACTTAATCGTTGTTCCAAATCATAATTTTCTTTGTTACGGAAAATTATGATTGCTAAATATGACTAAAATATTTAGTGATTCAAATTTATTTAAATGCCTAGGAGGTACTAATTTTTTTTTATTTAATTTTTAGTATATTTCATGTTAGTTGATGCTGACGCTAAGAATACGCTAAATCGATTAAAAAATACAAATTGAGATTAATATCAGAAGAGAGCAAAACGATGACGATAATTTTTCCTATCTGCAAATAATGTTTGTAAAAGAGAAATGATTTTTCTGTTTGTCATAATGATTTATATTATTCATCTAATTTTGAATAATTATTGAAATGCAACTTGCTACAGTTTGCTCTTAAATTTTTTGTAACATGGCCCTTTTAGAACTATGTTAACAAACCTTTTTTTTTTTTTTTTTTTTAAGTTTTTCCCCAAACCTTAACATATTAGTAGATAGAAAAGGCCGGTTCTGGCGCAGGAGGGGGGTGCAAGGGTGCAAGGCAAGCCGTGCGGGTGCCACACCACCCCCTGAGGGTGTAGATGGGTTAGTATTGACCTTGACACCCCTTTCTGACAGTATAGTGAAAGATGGCGAGGGTATTAATGAGGAAATTTAATTAAAAAATTAATTAGCGATTTTTTGTAAAAGGTGACGATGGTTTTAAAGCGATGTTTTCGATAGAAGGTAAAAAGCATGCTATTGTTTGTGAGTCATTATAAAATTAATTAGAGAATTAATTAAGAAACTAATTAAGAAATTAAGAAATTAATTAAAAAAATTAAAAATTGAGAAATAAAAAAGGAGTCGATGAAATATATGAATTTAAGGAGGTGGATGTGAATATACTATGAAGGAAATAGAGTGATCTGACTGGGGTTCGAAACCGACACCTTGCAGTAAAAATATTTCAGTAGTTTTCGCGTATGTTAAAGTGATTTTTCTATTATATCTCAGCACAATTCTTTTTAAACCTATGAATACTATTGTCCGAAAAGAATTCAATCGTTTAAATGATATTAATTACAGAATAATAATTAAAATATAAAATAAAATAATAAAAAATGGAGATCTTGTAAAATTAACTAAATGTTTTATGAAAAAATGACAATGTACGTGAAAATTAAGGTAAAAGATGATTAAAATCTCAAATGTATAAGTGGAATTCGAACCCGGTGTCTACCTTGAGTTATTTTAACAAAACCTACCAACCCTTCAATAATGTGGAATCGCCTATCTTCCCTATTCAATAAATGGTATAGTCTACGAAACCTATATACCCTTCGATAGATGTGGAATGATCCATTTTTTATCTTTAGTAATTAAAACAGTGTAATTACAAAACTGTTAATTATGAATTTTCTTGTAAAGAATACGAATGTTTTATGAAAACTAAGAGTAAAAATTAAGTAAAAAGATGATTGAAAATTCTTCAACATGTCTGAAATTCAATTAGTTATCAAATGTCTAATGAAGTGATTTGTAAAAGGTAATATATATTTTTTTCTTATTCAATCTCCCCTCCCAATGAGCTAGGTTGATATACCAAGGTCACACATCCCTTTTCGAACCTGTTTTTCACCCTCGAAGGAAACTGACCATTCCTGAATTTTTAGTGATGAGAGAAAATATCAGATTTTTTTTTTTTTTTTAGATTTCCACTAACTTTTTAAAAATATAAATTCATTCCTTACATTAATTTTGAATAAACTTTACACGCTTTTACACTTAGAATTTGACAGGATTTTAAAACAGTAATATTTTCGGTTACATTTAACAAGATTTTTAAGACTTTCAAAAGACTTTTTCTAAAAAGTCTAATTTAATTCGATATTTGAGGATTCATATGAGTGCGAAATCTTTTGGGTGTTTTGCATCTCAGAAACCATTTCAGTGTTTAGACGATATAAAAATACATTTAAAAATTCATGAAAAGTCTCTTACAGAATATAAATGTGAACAATGCAGTGAAAGTTTTAATCGCAAGTATGATTTATCGATTCATGTTAGAAAAAATCATAAAAAGACTTTATCTAAGCATGTTTGTGATGCATGTAGTGAAATCTTCAGATGGAAATATGAATTATTGAAACACATAAGAAAAAAATCAAAAGAGTTTTCACTAATTTGTACTACTTTCTACCACTTTAACATAGTGAAATCTCCCCTATCATCTGCTACCCTTAACTCAGTTTTTCTTTACAGATAGCAAGTTTGTAAATAATGAAAACTAACTTAGAATAATTCAGAGTTGAAAAAATATTAATATATATGTTTTATAAATACATTCATGCTCACAGATGCACACTTAAGTTTTTTTTAAGTATATTTAAACACACTTAAAAAATATTTTAACCAAGTATTGTAGATTTCAAACATATAATTATAAACTGAAAAGTTTTCACACAAATTATTTTACTTGATATAAATTTAACTATCATTTTTAACAAAAATACCATTAAATCACACTCCTTATAGGCTACTATTCATCAACTTACATATATTTTCCTCACCTTTATTAACTTTTATAGTTTAATAATATTTTATACACATCCCTGATTCTTCACATTATTCTAGAGTAAACCTGTACAATTTAGTGATAAATATGGAAATATGAAAACATTTAACATAAATTTGGCTTGATTTAAAACAATTTAGTAATATTTTCGAATATATATTACAAGATTTAGAATGTATTTGGTAGAGTTTAAAATATATTTGGCGATTAATTCAGATTTGACGGGGAACATACAGTATAAATGAGGAATGAACAAAAAAATCATGACTTACTAACTTATTTTTACAGAGTGAAGCCGTCTGTTTTTAACCCGAATTCAGTGAAGTATATTAATAGTTTAAATCAGTGTTACATAATAATAATTTTTTCAAGATGGATGTCAGAACGGATATCATTTTGTTAAATGCATTTACTCATATATTCAACAGGTCACATCTGCGCAATTCAGAACTAGAGATTATAAACCAGCTTAAATTTCGAATGAATGAATTTATCAATTCAGAAATTAGCAATCAACTTTATGAAAATGTTGATATGTTATCTGAGGAAAATTTTTTTCTAAGTGTATTTAAACATACTTAAAAAATATTATAACCTAGTATTGTAGATTACAAATATATGTATACTTGAAAAATTTTACAAAGCTTTTAGAAATTAAGATAACTTATTCTTGAATAAAAATATAAGAAACTCATTTTCACAATAATAAGATTGTAAATGTAAGATAAAATCACAAAATTACCAGCATAAGAGACTGTAGGTATTCGAAAAAAAAATTACGAAGTCAACAATTTTGGTGTTAACAGCACATCTTATTTTACAAAGTACTAAGTTTTTTAAAATCATTTAGTTTGAACTTTTTCAAACTTATACTTATAAACTGAAATTTTTGTGAATGAAAAATTTTTTACACAAAGTATTTTAGAAAAAATATCATCTCAGAAATTAACTAACTTATTTTTAGAATAAAAATATAAGAAACTTCTTTTTACTAATGATAAGAATGAAAATGTAAGGTAAAATCTCATTCTCACCAATTTAAGAGACTGCAAGTATTTGAAAAATCATGAAGTATGGAATTTTAATGTTTCACATGTGTTAATAACGCGTCTTATTTTACAAAGTACTAAGTTTTTTAAAGTCATTTAGTTTGAAGTTTTTCACACATATGCTTATAAACGAAATTTTTTGTAAATGAAAAATTTTCACACAAATTATTTTAATACAAATACTATCTCAGAAAAATTAACTTTTTCTTTTTTACATTGAAAATGTAAGCTAAAAATCTAACACATATCAAATTTAGAAGCTGCAGATGTATGATGAAATCATGAACTTGAAACTATTAACAACCTTCTTTCTTTGAAAATACTAAACCACGAGTTTCGACAAATCTATAATCAACTGTTAAAAAACATAGATATTAGAATATTTTTTACCGTAAAATGTTTAACGTAGATGCTACATCCATAAAAATACAGAGTGAAAGTGTACAAATTATCTGTTTAGACATGTTGATAAACTAGAATTTTCCACAAGATTCGAGTATTATAGCAAGGTATGGGATAATATTTGGCTAAAATTTCCACCAATATTGGCGATAGTTATAAAAATTTGGCGTGAAATAAGAGAATTTGGCGTAAATTATTAAGTAAAACTGATGAACGAAGAAAAAATTTGAATTAGTTACAATCATTTTCTCGCTGTAGAGTTGTCTAAGTTCTCAAACTTAATAGTTTTTAAACATTTTTAAAGTCTTACTTTTAGAGTGATTTTTTATACTTGAAAAACTGAAGTACAAAATGGATAATACTTTACCGTCTGAGGAGACTCACGTTTCTGTTCAACACCCTCCTTCATCAAGTTTTGAGGACGAGAAGTTATCGAAACTTTTTATATGTCCAACTTGCAATAAGTCATTAAAAAAAAAATCCTATCTTACTAGACATGTGAAGGTTCACAATGATATTAAACCTAATATTTGTTACGTGTGTGAGAAAGGATTTGTTACTTTACATCGTTTAAAAAGACATATGGAAACCCATAGACAAATTTCCATAAGATACAAATGTGAATATTGTATTGAAAATTTCAATCGCAAGTGTGATTTATTTAAACATAAGAGATTATTTCATCAAAAAGTCCTAAATGAACATCTATGTATTATTTGTAAAGATGCTTTTAAACACAAGTATGAATTAGAAAAACACAAGAGGGTGCATTATCGTAAACCTGAGTATCTATGTGAGGAATGTTCTATAACCTTTTCAACTAAACATGCTTTTTCAAACCATAAGCGAAAAAGTCATAAAAAGACTTCACATACATACTGTTGCAACGAATGTACTGATACTTTTTCAAACAAGCGACATTTTTTAAAACATAAAAGAAATACGCATAAAAAATCTTCAATGCAAACTGGATGTGATGAATGCAGTGAAACTTTTCAGTGTAAGTATGAATTATTGCAACATAAGAGAAAGAATCATCTTAAAGACTTTAACATACGTAGAAATTGTAATGAACGAAGTACTAACAATGAATTACCAACAGTTAATAATGACAGTGAGAATCTGGACTTGTTAAATTTTTTGGGTAATTTTCACACTGAATGTGTGAATGGTGTTTTTGACTTACCTTCCAACAATTTTCAGAATGAAAATATAGACTTAGACTTAAAAAAATTTTTGAACAATTCGAATGTGGAATATTCAAGTGAAAATAATATTGATGATTTATCTACCACAGTTGAAAATAAGGACTTAAATAATTTTAACCTGATTCAAACTGATTTACCTCTAGTAAACTGTGACAATGAAAATCTAGACTTGCTAAATTTTTTGAATAACTTTAATATCGAATGTATGAACGATATCCCAACAATATAGATTTTTGTGAATTTATTGTCTTGTATTATTGTGAATGAATTTCAAATAAAAAGATTTCAATGAAAATGGTTTATTTTAATTCTTATTACAAAATCACCCTTTATATAATATTTTCCATTAAAATACAAACTTAAGTGTCATCTTTTTAAAATAAAAACATGCAAAAAGTTTACTTGTGTATTAGTGATATATTTTTTCACTACTGTAGTAGAATTGATTGAGTATAAAATTTAAACACTAAGTAAAAATTATACACGATAGTAGTTTTATAAACTATCAAACTTACATCGAAGAAGAAAAAAACTTGTAAAATTGTTTTACCACTCAATTGTAAAGTACTTGTGAAAATCTTAAATGAATTTATCATATTAACAATTTTCCTGAAAAACTAACTTATAAAAATTTTAGATATAATTACGAAGTTAGTATTTTCCTAAGTATCACGATTGAATCTACTTTGAATATGCATCATCAAAGTGTTTTGTACTTTAACTAAAATCACAATCTCTATTCTAAAGAGAGTAAAAATAATTTTTGAGTAACAACTTTTATATATAGATACTTTCACGATTGTATTTTAACTTTTTTTATTTTTAGAATACAGAAAATATTTTATAAGAATTGTGAAAGATTAATTTTAGGAGTTTGTAAAATTTCACAATTTTTTTTTTAAACATCTTTGTCAAATGCTTTCCTCATGTCACATCATTTAGAAAAAATTAATTGTTTTTACCAGAATTGCTAACACAAAACATTAAGTTAGAAAATTTATAGATAAAACTTAAAAGATATGAAAAACCATATGTGAAGTAGTAACAAAAAGTATACATACTTTCAAGTTTAGACATGGTTGAACAAGCTTGAGGAGACACTAAAACCTGTTGCTGACGTCATACCCCTGTGATGTGAATTTCCCCTTACCACTACATCACAAATGTATAATTTAACAAAAAGTACTTATGTCTACCCACAATTCCCGTCTTGTATTATTTTACTTTGTGTATTAAATCAATGATCTGCAAAAAAACTTCGTCGTTTTTATACACTTTGAAGTAAAAATTTTCTCCCTAAACATCAAATTATATTTTACAAACATGAATTGATATGTATTTGTTTTAAATATCTCTAAGTTACATTATACCAAAGTATATTTTCTAATATTTAAACAATTTTCATTTTACAAAAATTAACTTGTATGCATTTCTAGGTCTTTATTAGTATAAAGACCTTTATTTTTAGTATAAAGATCTTTTGTACATGTATTAGTATAATGATCTTTATTTTATTTATTTATTTTTTTTTTCTCAAAGACTGTTTCAATAATTCATATTTCCATCAGAAGATTTCACTACATGCATCACAAACATGCTTAGATAAAGTCTTTTTATGATTTTTTCTAACATGAATCGATAAATCATACTTGCGATTAAAACTTTCACTGCATTGTTCACATTTATATTCTGTAAGAGACTTTTCATGAATTTTTAAATGTCTTTTCATATCGTCTGAACACTGAAATGGTTTCTGACATGCAAAACACCCAAAAGATTTCGCACTCATATGAATCCTCAAATATCGAATTAAATGAAACTTTTTAGAAAAAGTCTTTTAAATGCCTTAAAAATCTTGTTAAATGTAACCGAAAATATTACTGTTTTAAAATCCTGTCAAATTCTAAATGTAAAAGCGTGTAAAGTTTATTCAAAATTAATGTAAGGAATGAATTTATATTTTTAAAAAGTTAGTGGAAATCTATAAAAAAAAAAAAAAAGAAAAAAAAAAAAAATCTGATATTTTCTCTCATCACTAAAAATTCAGGAATGGTCAGTTTCCTTCGAGGGTGAAAAACAGGTTCGAGAAGGGATGTGTGACCTTGGTATATCAACCTAGCTCATTGGGAGGGGAGATTGAATAAGAAAAAAATATATATTACCTTTTACAAATCACTTCATTAGACATTCGAAGAATTTTCAATCATCTTTTTACTTAATTTTTACTCTCAGTTTTCATAAAACATTCGTATTCTTTACAAGAAAATTCATAATTAACAGTTTTGTAATTACACTGTTTTAATTACTAAAGATAAAAAATGGATCATTCCACATCTATCGAAGGGTATATAGGTTTCGTAGACTATACCATTTATTGAATAGGGAAGATAGGCGATTCCACATTATTGAAGGGTTGGTAGGTTTTGTTAAAATAACTCAAGGTAGACACCGGGTTCGAATTCCACTAATACATTTGAGATTTTAATCATCTTTTACCTTAATTTTCACGTACATTGTCATTTTTTCATAAAACATTTAGTTAATTTTACAAGATCTCCATTTTTTATTATTTTATTTTATATTTTAATTATTATTCTGTAATTAATATCATTTAAACGATTGAATTCTTTTCGGACAATAGTATTCATAGGTTTAAAAAGAATTGTGCTGAGATATAATAGAAAAATCCCTCACACATACGCGAAAACTACTGAAATATTTTTACTGCAAGGTGTCGGGTTCGAACCCCAGTCAGATCACTCTATTTCTTTCATAGTATATTCACATCCACCTCCTTAAATTCATATATTTCATCGACTCCTTTTTTATTTCTCAATTTTTAATTTTTTTAATTAATTTCTAATTTCTTAATTAGTTTCTTAATTAACTCTCTAATTAATTTTATAATGACTCACAAACAATAGCATGCTTTTTACCTTCTATCGAAAACTTCGCTTTAAAACCATCGTCACCTTTTACAAAAAATCACTAATTAATTTTTTAATTAAATTTCCTCATTAATACCCTCATCATCTTCCACGATACTGTCAGAAGGGGGTGTCAAGGTCAATACCAACCCATCTACACCCTCAGGGGCTGGTGTGGCACCCGCTCGGCTTGCCTTGCACCCTTTCATCCCCCTCCTGCGCCAGAACCGGCCTTTTCTATCTACTCATATTCATCAAATTGGTCCGACATCCTTTGTATAGGTACCATACATTTGGTCGGCCCAAAAGAAGGTTGAAAAGTTTTTTGAGAATTATTATCAAAATTATGGAAACTTAAAAATTTCCAATTTTTATTTAGTAATTATTTCTTTGTTTGGCCTTTTGTTATATCGGAAAGCGGTGAAAAATATATGGCAGGTTGAAAAATGGTTTCACAACTTTCCTTGTTATATGAGCTTATTTAATCAAATATCATTCTCAAAATAATATTTTCGATGATAATGAAAAATTAAAAACAAATTTATATTTAACTTATTTAGATAAACTTTAATGAATATTTTAAAAATTACAGCTCTCAAAAATATTTGCACATTTTAGAGTTTGTTTTCTCCTTGTAAATGACTAAAATAAATTATTTAATACATCCAGTTAAAATTTGCTTGACTCACTTTCACTTCTTTTTAACAAATAATAATATTAAATAATAAGATCTTATAAAGTAATAAAACATTAAATATATATATATATATATATATATATATATATATATATAGCAATAAAATAACAAAGTAAATTTAGAAATTCTTTTAGAATGAAATTTTTATCACATCTCGTGAAATTTTGAATTAATTACTTTTCCTACTTTTTTAATGAATACTAGTTGTAAATGACAGTATTTTGTGAAATAATTGAAAAATTAATTTTTTTTTTAAATAATGTTGTAAATTTGGAAATCTATTGAAATCTATATATATATATATATATTTGACAAATTCTGTTAAAATTTGCTTTATTCCTTTTTCTTTCTTTATTTTTTAAGAAAAATAGTGGAAAATGACAGGACGTTCTGAAGTAACAAAAGATAAATATATAAAGTAATAAAAATAATGCAGTGATTTTGGCTGTAACTACAGAAATAAAATTTTTAACACATCCTTCCAAAAACCTGTTTTATTCTTTTTTTTTTTTTTTTTTTAACGAATGATAGTAGAAAATGTTAGGATATCATGAAATACAAAAACATAAAAATTTTAAAGATAAAGTAGTAAATTTAAATATCATTTTGAAAAATTACTATATATCATCATAGTAATTCTTATCAGTATCAACTAGAATATTTAAGAAAGTATTTAAAAGCAATTTAGTTTCAAAAATACTTAAAAAGATGCACTTTTAAATGTTTATTTAACTTATTTATATTTCAGCTTTCTTTCTTTCTTTATTTTTTGTAAAATTTTGATTAGCTTTGATATTTATAAACAGTTTTTTTTAAACTCATAATATATTCATTCATACTTATTTTGTAACGATAATAGTAAACAAATCATGAAAAACTGGAATAATTAAAAAAAAAAAAAAAAAAAAAAACACTGCTTTAAATATATAATAAAGAGCAATATCATGTAAGATCTTCTTTACGATTCTTTCATTTAAGTTGTTTATCATAGTATGGTAAGACATTGAAAAACTAATATCCAGAATAATTTTTATTTTTCTGCTTTTAGTACACAAATTGTTTTTCCATCCAGTACTACAACTCACATGTATGCGTTTTTACTCTTTCTGCGCATAACATTCATTTTAAAACAAAAATAGCTTCAAGCATTATATCTTCTGGAAAGCAATATGCTTTTACAAAAACTAACAAATGGAAAGCTTAAGTAAATAGGATGTATATGGGTTAGAGAGTACATCTTTTTTCCTCCTCTAGTTGTAGATGGGGGTTTATGACAGCGAGGGATCTGATCGCTTGCCTAAAACAGCACCCTGAATAAATATTGCAGCAGATAAACCTCCGAATCGATTTAAAGCAGACAAATAAGGAAAACAGTTTTTTAAAGCTTTTTCAATGTTTAGGTACTGTTGGGAAGGGTTTATCCATTAAAAATGATCTGAAAAGAAGGAATGGAAATTTTCCCGGATTTGAAGATATCATCAGAGTTTGAAAACTGCGTGGTGCTTAGAGATAACATTATATTTTAGTGATTTGTTATTTCTGGAGAAATATTAGATGTGTACCGATTTCTCAAAGCTGATACCTTATAAAGCATTATCAGTTTTTCGTATTGATCTCTTTGGAAATAAATAAATTTATTTATATAGTATTATTTTTTTAAATATTATTTATTTATTTATTTGAAAATTGAAAGTTGGAGTAGGATTGAAAGGTATCTATAGTGTAACGTTCCACTAAAATGTTTGACGAATATACTTCAAAGCATGAATACGATTTAACTTTTTTTACTAACATATATATCGTTGCATGAATTTGATGAACTAACCACGAAAATTTCATTAGAAATTCTTTGTAAATCTCTGCCGAGTGAATTCTAGGAAAAAAAAAAAAAAAAATGAGCGACACTTTTCCCTTTCCACACTCAGCTTGAGTGATTTAACATTTTTAAGAAATCTCCTCTTTTTCTTTCATCCATCATTTTTCCTTGCGTATTTACGTTCTATCACCTTTCTTCTACTTTTGGATGCACACTTTTTTAATTATCTTCTCTTTCATTCTTACCACTTTTTTATACCATGAATAACAATTTATTTTTTATTGTGGTAAGTGTGAAGACCATATTTTGACAAACTATCCTTTTTATTTTCTTCTATACGTGTAAGTAGAATGTATGAATCGTGAAAATTTTATATCCCTTCTCCAGTTTTTAGAAGATTTATATGTTTTGAGGCTTCCTGAACACGATTTAAATAAAATAAAAAAAAATTGTCTGTCTGTTTGTAATAAAAATTTTGTAAATGCTGTATCTCGCCAATCAATGGAAAAAAAAATAATGTAAGCTTATATTCCTTGGGGAAGTAACCTCCCAGGGTTCTAAATTTTCAATTTGAGAAAAAAAAAAATGATGGCTTTTTTAAAGCAATGCCTTTTCAAAGGAATCATCAATACCTTTAAAACGAATAGTCCAACCATATATAAGTATTAATTTAGAAAAATGTTATCGCTCTTTTTTGTTTTCCATTTTTAACAAAAAAGGTCTGAAAATAAAAGAGCATTTCCTCAGATTTCGTATATAAGGCACAAAATTGATTTTCTTTCGACTTTTAGTGTTATACTTTTCTAGAATAAAAATCGTTTGCTTTGATCATGAAAAATGTACATTATATATATGTATATATATATATATATATGAAATTTAACGAATTAGTTAAATTGCAGTGTTAATAGTTTGTATTGCGTGAATTGGTAAGAGATAATGTAAAATAAATAAATAAATAAATAAAAATAAAAAATAAATGTGAGGGCCATAATGTACTAGATATTCCTGTTCCGAATACAGTGCTGTACTTGTGCTGTCACGCGCGTTGTATATCAAATTAACAAAAAACGGATATGTTAACATAGTATTATAACATAGTAAATAATGTTTTTTTAATTTCAAACGAATAACTTTGTTTTATTACGTTTATCTGAAGATTGAAATTTGAAATGGTCGTCTGATTATTGAGGACAACACACAACGTGTAAAAATTTAAATATTTCATTTAAATGCAGTTTTTAAAGTTTTAGTATAAAGCTTAACGATGCAGTTTTGTCTGTCAGTATCATAGAATTAAAAACTGCATTTGTTGCCAAGAGAATATGCGTATCTATGTATTTTTGAAGCTTGAACTTTCCTAACACAAATTTTGCTGTTTTATACAACTCATAGATGCTTGTTACTGTTTTATAACCATGGACTATGCAGTTCTGAAATAAACAATAGTTGTTAGGATGAAAGAAACTAAGAATAAACCTTTACCAGTCGCAAAATTAGGACATGTGCTGTGTGATTATAGAGACGCTTATATATTTCTATTCAAAATCATTATTACATTTTTTAACATTCTATGATAATTGTTTATAAAATTTTTATTTTTGATCATTTAGTGGTAGATTTTATCCATTTACGAATACAAGTCGCAACATTCGGAACGATTTTACACCGACTTGTGCTTCCTAAAACTGAGAAAATATCTATAACGAAATTTATATTCAGCTTTATAAATAATTTCTCTTTTAAAATAATCCCTAAAGAGCTTCCTTAATAAACGATTTTTAAAAATTCTTCAACAATTTAAATAAAGTAATTTTTTTTTCTCGTTCGTTTGATTAAAAATTAAACTCAGTGTTTTTAATTCTAATTGTCAGTAATCTCCGAAAAAATAATTTGACTTTTACTTAGAACTTTATTCTAGATATGACTTTTTATGGATTTATGTTTAAAAATGTGAGAGATATCAATCATCAATAATATTTAAACCTATATATTGGTATGAATTAAATGATTACATAATTCTTATAAGTTGTAAAAATTATTTCTTTATGCGTTTGAACAGTATTTTTCCGATTCGCATAGTCAAAATAAATAGCTGATATGAGTAAATTTTGGAATATATATATATATATATATATATATATATACATATACATATATATGTTTATATATAATACTTTTGATAAATGAGAGTGGAGAATAGTTAGTCAAATAATTCACCAAAGACACATACACATGCCAAACAAAGCAACAAAATTTCCCAAATTGATTCAATTATCAAGTTTAACAATAGCACTGACGCCAATCCACTGTACAACAATACCTGTTGAAAATTGAAATAGGACCGTGTAATTAGACTCTGATGAAAAGAAGGTTGACTCTAGGGCAATATTTCAAGGTGAAAAAAGAGAGCAATGTAATGAAAAATAATGACCCATTAAGCACAGTGGAAGCCAAACAACAGACAAAAGATCACCGAAACCGCAAAGATCAATAAGAATGAACAATTTCACTACGTAGGAAAAGCTCAGAAAGGTGAAAAAAATAATTCATTAGAGGATGAAATACACATATTTAAAGAAACCAAATTTAATTTTTAACAGCCCGCAAAACAAACTTTACAACAAATCAACTCAACCAAATCCCATTAGAAAAACTCAAACTAAATCGAAATACAGGGAAAAAAACAACCCAAGAATGGAAGGAAGGAGGCATGCGGCAAGACTTGTGACTTGCCTGTGAAATTAAACTAGTTTTATGTCGGCAATACTCCTCCAACCTGCCAAGACCAGATTAGAAGAAACATGAATGAAAAAAAAGCAAAACCCCATCGAAAATAAAGAACAATGAAACCATGAAAATTTTTTATTGATTACAAACCCACAGTAAAAAAGAACCCCGAAATGAATCAAATGAAACAATGACAATCTATTTTCCTGAAAAACCAAAACTGAAAACCCTCTAGAAAAACAAAAACACACGATGAACTTAAAAAGTAATAAAGCCAAAACCTAAACCCGCAATAAAAAATCACTCCGAAATGAAAGCTAGGCAATTTAGACACAATCCATCCTGATGTAATGAAACACCAACCATAAAGAAAATAAAACCAAATCAAAACACGAGCCACAAAAACTGAAATCAAAACACGAGCAAAACAGAGAACTTAACAGGAGAAAATGTCAATATATACTATATTCTACAGAATAATATAATAAATATCTGTAGTATACATTATAAAATTTTCATACTTTTACTGTGCATAATATTAATTTTATTACTCATTATAAAGTATGTTAAAAAACTGCTAACGCTTAAAGTGTTAGAAAATTTCTATTAACATTCTATTAACTTTTAATAGTTCAGTTATCTAACAAGCACCTGTGCAAATAATCAATTTGTTTAAAATTTAATATTAATGAAAATATAATTTCACAGTTATTATAAAATGTAATTAAGAAAATCATGCAAATTGTTAATTTTAAAAATATGAAATTGCCTAGAGCTTCATTTTTGGAATAAGAAAATAAGATGAACTGAGTGTAAAATTTAATTATAATCAAAAACTGAATTTGTACGATTGTGAATATAATTACAATTAAGAATTATTTATAAATAAAAATAACTAACTTAGACTAAGTGATTCATTAAAGTCTTATTTAATGAGTTAATGGCAATTAAACAAATTAAAATTCTCACTTAATATATTTGAAAACTAGAGAAAATTGTGATTATTTATAGCTTATCTCATTATAGTATAGATATGGGGATAAATTTAGAAATATCGATTATTAGGTTATTAAAAGTTATTAAATTTAAAAATAAAGAATATTATTGCGCATGTTTTTCAGCAAATTCTTTTAACATTGTTTATGAAAAATATTGTGAAAAAATTCAAATGTGGAAGATTTCGTTAATAAACAATATTATTGTAATAACTGGTAGTTTCTTTTTCAAATTTAGACATTTTGTCCAATCTCTAAAAAGGTTCTTGGCGAATTATTTTGAAACTTTGGTATTAAAAAAAACATACTATACCTCATATAATTCAGCAAAAGTTTTGCTCCGAAGAAAAACAAGGGACAAGAAAAAAATGAAAAATAGGAAAATAATTTGGATCACCCTGTAAAAAGTAATGCTTGTAATGAATTTTGCATGTGCTTATGCTTATTCTTATTATCTATATAAATTTATATGAGTCTACCATATTTATTCATAAGAATATATCCGTTTCTTTGAAAAAACTCAGAATCAGTACAAAGCAAATTCTAGGAAACTTGGCACAGTAAATTAGCCACAGCATATTGCAAACAGAATGCAAAAATATTAAATATCTTAAGAGGATTTTTACTATATATTTTTCTTAACTACGCATGCTCAACTTTTAACAAAATTTTATTTGCAAAATTTAACAGCCAAAATTATTGAGTTACTTATATGAAAACAATAACAAATAACGTATCGGCGATAGAATGAACTAATATTCAGTTTCTCTCAAAATAAAACCTAAACTTCGAAGGGTTTTACTCACATTTCTATTTTGATTCAATCAATGGTAATACAGTTTTTCTGATTGTAAATAAATATTCATAAAATCTCCTATCATCCCGCTCCCTTATTTTTACCCTTCATTTTGTCCTAATACTTATTGGTGGATAGAGTATGTCTTACAAGTACGACTGAATCAAAAATGTGCCGCGTGGTGCTTAAAACTGGTTTCAAATATTCCAAAATGGCTGACACTATTGAAGATGTTGTTTTCTTTACGATGAAAGTGTTGTTTTCTGTACGTAATCATTGATTGTAGATCCACTCGTGAAATATTAAAAAAGTCTCATTTATAACAAAATAGCCTATTTTAGAGAGCGAGGTTCAAAGCAAAAGTATTTTATTTTCGGTCTTATATGCATTATTTTAACTCTCATACACTTTAATCTTTCTGATTAAATTTGACAATAACTTTGTCTGCTGACCCATTAGAGAAAATTATTTTAGAAAATTCAATGTCTCAGACAAATTTCAAATGGAAAGATAAATTAAATGTTATTTGGAAAATTTGTACCAAAATTTAAAATTAAATGTTGTTGAAAATTATTACCAAGGTTTTTTCTGAAACCTAAGTGCATCAATTATCGAAACACAGATAAATTTTATAAATTATATATATATATATATATTTATATTTAATTTGGAGTGTATAACAGGAAAAAAAAAATTATTGATAAATTTATATACATATAAAAGTAGATTAATATATGAATGTAAAAATTTTTGAAAACAGAATGTCATTATCGACAGAAATATGGATTGTCTAAAATTAAATTTCACTTTGGAAAACTTTGAATGAATTTTTCATAAGAAAACATTTAAGATTTGTTTTAGACATCAAAAATTGAATTTCCTCAAACATTCTATGAAAGACTGCTCGCTAGAAATTTAACTAAAAAACTCTTTAAATAATTAAAATGCTGGGTTAATGAACTATCCTTAAAATAATTCCTAAGTTCCTCTCAAAAGTTCTTATGTTCTTGTTTCTTATGAGAATTTATCGTTTTTATGTATCTTTCGCCGGATGTTGTATCTGTAATATGATACCTCAAGGAACAAAGTGACTACTAGATAAGCTGGAGCCAACCGTGATCCATGACACTTATATACTTCCTTCAGATTTTTGGTGTCGTGGTTTTTCGCCCTAAGTGGCTTATCTTGACTTAAAAATGTTATCACATAATACAAGATATCGTTAAATGAATCTTCATTTCAAATCAAATACAAAAACTGCGGTGTTAAAAGATTTCCATGCATTTGATATCTTTATTGTATATGTTTTTAAAAAGCTTAATTTGAAAGAAATTTATGAAAAGCAAAAAAGAAAAATCAATGGCAAGATACATATTAGTAGTGAGATTTCTTACAACACTTATGTATTATAGCAACTTGCAATAAGAAAGGAAAGTTGCATTTACATACTCAAAAATAAAATAAAATAAAACTATATAGTGTGCACACTGAGAATTCTTGACACACACACACAAAAAAAAAAAAAAAAAAGAGTGTATATATATAAATGTAAATAAAAATATATATTATTTTAATGCTTGTACTAAGTTTTCATGCTTTTGCATTTATTTAACTTTGTTACTTAATGTATTTCATGTTTATTCGCACTCTGAAAATATAAACATTTTCAAACTTAAATTTCAACCTTGAATTCGTGAAATATTTTGACCTAGGATTTTTGATGGATTTACACTATTTGAGATCTTCTAAATACGATTTGACCATTGAACGTCTGTCTATGTTTATCCAAAAATTTGGAGGCACTATATTTCATGAGCTACTGACGAAATACAATATATGTTTTTACTTTGTTCTTCCTTCATTTAAGTTGGACCTAATAATTTGTTGGTCAAAATCGCTTACGGTATTTTTATACATGTTTTATATCATCCCTTACGGTATACATATAATTTTTTTTTTCATAATTTTTAATCTATGGGAGAATATTTTGTGTAAATGTTCACAACTAGAATTGTTTTTAACGAAATATTGCGAAATCAATAATATATAATATAAATATATATAATAAGTATAATACATATACCGGGTGATACAAACTCATAGAAAAAACTAACATGTATATATAAATATATATTATTCAAAATGTATTGACCTTAGCAATATGCGGTTTTTACTGAAATGCACAGATGTACATGAGCATTTTTAGGAGAAGAATTAATAGCAAATTAGTTTAAATATTTTTCATCTGGTGGCGCATTAAATGTAAAATTACTTTTTTACAGTGGTATAGTACATTCAAAGACGACACTGTATCTGTAAATGCTCAGTGTGACGACCGTCATTAATTAGAATATCGTGAGACAGAACATCGCTTTGGAAATTTTCTTTTAAAAACCTTCAGTATTCGTTTTATGACATCATTAGAGCAGACAGAACTGTTTAAAAAGTCAGAGGATACTGCGATTATAACTCAGTATGTTGGGGAAAAATTTAAGCATTTTTTTTTTTTTTTTTTTTTTTTTTATGTATGTATATAAATCCTATGCATTTTGTACATTTCAGTGAAAACCACATAAACTACAGTCAGTACTTTTTGAATACTATAAATTTATATACAGGGTCCATAAGTCTGTAGACATTTCGACAATTCATAAATATTGAATGAATTTATGTAATTGAACGCTGTTTGCAAAAAAAAAAAAAAAAAAAAAATCGTTTTTGTGAAGGGGATTTTTTTTTTTTTTTTTTTGGGGGGGGGGAGGGGTGGGGAGGTAAAGAAAATTATGTGGTTATTTTATTATTATTATTATTATTATTATTATTATTATATTGTCGAGGATAGTTAAGCAAATAGTTATTTTTTCCTCACAGATATGAAAAAAAAAAAAAAAAACCTGCAAATGATAGTTCTATAAATTGCGCAATTTTGCGATTAGAACAGTTTATTTCTTATTTTGCCTCTTACTTGTGCATACATAAAGTTTTAATTGCGATGCTGATTTGGTGGGTAAAGCATTATTGTTGAAGATGATTTCCCTCATGTATTAACCGCCGACTAAAGCTGTAGTTAGCGGTGTTAAAAAATCCATTTAACGAGAATAATTTCTTAGCAACTCGTTTGCAAACTGTAATTTCTGGTGACGACGGACACAAAGAATAGGATTTATATGCCTGTAAACATTTTCATGCGAATAAGTACAGTTTTTTATGAAAATAGGAGATCTGGTCACGCACAGCGCCCTCTACCGACAAATAGATCAGTTGATGTTTTTTTCTTTAAAAAAAAAAATAAATAAATAAAAATCCCTTTTATGAGAATGATTTCTTCGCAAACTGCGTTCAATTCTAGCAATTCATGCAATAGTTCTGAATTTTTAAAAGTTCCACAGATTTATGGGACACCCTGTATATTCAGGTTTTTTTCTTTAACGTTTGGATGACATGGTATATATATATATATATATTCATATATGTAGGAGAATCGCTTATCGCCTGTGAGCAGAAGTACAGCCAAGGTGTTTTAAATCTGGAATACGTGTATATTAAAAATAAAATAAAATAAAATAAAATAAAGATAAAAAAAGATAAAAACTTGTTGATACCTTTAAAACTAATGACTAAACAATAAATCTGTGATAAATTAAATCAACATTATCATTCCATTAATATATATATAATGAAATAAAATAAATCATTTTCTCAGATGGCAAAAAGTTGACTTTCTTTCGACATTTAGGTCAGTATACATCTCTGAGATGAGAATCTTCTACGTTGACCATGAAAAAATAATTTTAATAAATGAATTAAGTAATAATCAAAAATAATTTTCATAAATAAAAGGTTTAAAAATTTGCACTGTATTAATTTGTATCGGTATATATAAAATAAAGTCTTGTATTAATAATAACATACTTTCCTTTTTTTTATTATTATTATTAAAATAGATCTCTTGTAGTTGGTTTTATAAAAGAAGAATTCAGAAAATATATCGACAAGAATTTCCATGAAATATTCAAAGTGACAGTAACGTGAAATAATAGAAGCCACTTGCTAAGCCACTGTTGACTCGGTGTGCTATTCCCTTGAAATACAATCCTCCAGAAAAGCAAACAGATGGTAAAAATAAGTGGTTGGGGGTGTTTAGGATAAGAAGGATAACAGAGTGACAAGGAGTTTGTTTGTCATGTTTAAGGTATCATATTACTTAATCCACAAACATTCCAAATAAGGTTAATACAGGCATTTATGTGCTATCACTTAGGGACGTCTCTAAGATTAACAAAGAGAAGATTCTATCAATTTATTACATAGTTGTGTTTTCTAAACTTTCCGTGATGCTATAGGTTTTAGTTTTTGAGCTTCTAAAATATGCTGTTCGTTATATAATGTATTTTAAAGAATAAAAAATAACATTGTTTTAATTTTCCAAGAACAGCGAAATACATAATTTTATTTTGAAATACACAAAAAGCATTGTGTAAGTGTAAAAGATTTTTTATGTGCTTAATATATATATATATGTGTGTGTGTGTGATTTAATCATTTAACCCCTTTAGTAGCCGCTTTTTTTTTTTTTTTTTTTTTTATAATAGCCATTACCATCTGTAAATTTTTTTATCATGAATATTTGTTTAATTTGTTGTCAGCTTCAACATAAAACCTGAAAAAGTCTTCAACGTCTTTAACGCCAAGGAGAAAAATTGAATAGCTGGCAGCTGTTTCGGTAACATTTAGCGTATCGTCTTTGAAAAAATTTTCTGGTTTAATTATCCAGCGCTAAACCTTCTTTAATATTCTAGCTTACATATTATTTCTTTCAGAAAATTTAGTCAATAATATATATATATTAAAGAACTGGAAACCAAAGAGAAACATACCTTTTACTCGTGTATGATGGTTTCTTTCTCTACAGTATATATTTTATGGATTTTTAAGTAGAAAAGCGGAATAAAATTTGGAGTAAATTTTCTATTCTATTTGAACTAATCGCATTAAAATGAAGTACCAGGTGATCAAAAGTCACCGAAAAAAATATTATTAAAAAAGTACTGACTCTCTGTGTGGTTTTCACTAAAATGTACAAAATATCATGGGATTATATATATGTATATATAGGGGATAACCGTGTAATATGGACACCCTAAGCAAGAATGCTCAAAAAACTAAAATTATTAAAATAATTTGTTGACTGCTCTTTACAATTGTTAGTAGCATGGTTCAAGCTTGGTAAAGTACTTTGGAAACTATTAATAATTGCAGGAAATAATTATTTTATTTATGTATCAGTGGTCCATTTTACACATACGTTCGTGTAATATGGACCAAGTAGTCCTTCCCAAAGTGTTCCTCCTTGAACAGTTGAGACACTTGGAATTGTGAAACGAACTATCCAGCATGTTCCCGCACACAGTTCTCTATCTCTTCGTTATAGTAGAAATGGACGAAAAAAAAAAAAAAAAATAGTTAATGGACGTAAAAAAGGGATGTCCAAAGGCTATATCCAATGGGTAGTTTGCGAAGGAAGTGATAGTTTAATTACCCCTGCTTCTCTGGCCTATTCTATAGCCTCAAGATTTTGAGCGTGCGAAATATGTAAGCATAGCATTAATCAAACTTCTCTGTTTTTATAATAGAACACTGGTCCATATTACACAACAGAACATGGTCCATATTACACGCATAAACATAGCAACGTTGTTTCCAATCATATATCGCTATGCAAATTTGCGCCCATGAAACACATGTCTAAATTGTTCAGAAAGAATGTACATTTGCTACTATTACGGGAAAATTATATTACAATTACCTAACAGCAGAAAGTAATGCTTTCATTTTAACATACTTGTTACATCAATGATCATATAAACCGAAAACTCAATTTCGTAATCGTTCAAATACAGGTATGCATGTACAGGTCCCTTCCTGCTTTGTATAACAATAATATTCACTAAAGGCAATGAGATGGTTTCACCATCTAGTGGTGAACGTATAAATTTCCTCATGGTCCGTATTACACGATTCTCCCCTATATATATATATATATATATATATATATATATATATATATGAAAAAATATTAGTTACATTTTAACTAACTTATCGCGCTGTATTCATATTATTCTCTCACACAATTTAAACAAATACGCCTGATCATATAAGCCATATCGCGAATTCTGAATATTTATTAACAACATTTTCAATTGCATAACGTCTGATTGCTTTATAATGAATGACGGACGTCACGTTGAACAATTATAGTCCTAGCTACGTTGTTGAAGGTACTGCACCACTGTAAAAAAGTTATTTTACAATTAAAGTATCACCTGCTGAAGGATATTTAAACTGATTTTGTTTTAATAAATATTTTGTTACCTAAAAAAATCCCATGTTTTTCTGTGAATTTCATTGAAATACACATACAGCTACAGCCAATATTTTTTATTTTTTCTGTGAATTTTGGATCACCCTGTATTTTGATACATTGTGAATTGGACAATTCATCATTACATTTATCATATACTGCAAAGAATAACGTAAATTAACATACAAAAAACTCATAATGAAGTCATGTAGAAGGCACAACATGTTTCAGAATGTAATATGAATTATGCCTGAGCCATTGATGGATGAGATCATACATAACAAACATGATCAAAGAATATAATAATAATAATAATAATAATAATAACAATACGTAGAAGAAGAGCGGAGACCACTACGGATTTATATGGTTGGAATGGGTTTCCAACTTTTCCCAAAACCTGTTTAGGATTCTGTGGTAACAAAGCAAAAAGTTAAAATGAAGATAATAGTTACTACAAAAAGAAAAATAAATAAGGAAGAAAAATTTAAAACTAAAAGAACCATAAAATATTTATTTAATTAACATGGTACTTTTTAGACTATAATGCAGAGAAATTTGTGTTCGGTTTAAAATGAAATTTGACACTATATACAAGTTAAATAATTTTAAGGATATAATCAATTGTGTTAAATAACACTTCATATTATTTAAATATACTAATTAAAAATTATTTAATTTAAATACAGTAATTTAACTATTATCTTTAACACTTTCATTATAGACACCTTACAAGAAGATACAACTACAGTGATGCTAATTTAAACTTATTTTAAGTATATATTATATTTATAAACCCAATGTTAAGCTTAAACAGATTATTAAACTTATAAATGTTACATAGTAGTGTTAATAGTTGAAATTGAAATTCTTCTAATGTATTTCATTTCAAATAAGTTTGTAGTATGAAATACATAAAATGAAATATAGGAATTATGTCTGAAACGCTGTTCGATGTGTTCATTTGTAACAAAAATGAATATACACTATCTACCAATAAGTATTTGGGCACTTTCGAATTTAAACGTTTTGTGAAATATCTAGAGAAATTTTTTAGGAATCACACATTCAAACTTTTTAATGTAAAGAACATGTTATATAACAAAAGTTGTATTCTGAAGAGGAAAAGAGAACCAGTAAAAAAAATTAAAGAGAAATCAAAACGTTTTGGATCACCCTGTAAAAAATAATACCTTAAATTAGATTTGGTTGTAGAATGTGATTAAAAGGATTTTTCTCATTATCTGTATTAATTTTTATAAGAACACCACATACATTTATGCAAACATACCCCCCCACTTTTTTTTAACAAAAGTTGAAAAAAAAAAAATCCCTTTTTAATTATAACACGCAGGGTTTTAGTCTCCGTGCGAAGACATTTTTAGAAAACTTGGCATACTACATTAGACACAGCATACTGTAATCGGAATGCAAAAAAGTTAAATATCTTACAAAATATGAGACGTTTTACTGAATAATTTGTAACCACGCATGCACTAGCTATTAAAAACATTCATGTCCATAATTTAATAGCCAAAAGTACTGAGCAATTTATATAAAAACTCCAAACAAATATCTTGCAATTTAAGAAAGTTATGAGCTATAGAATGAACAGAAATTTAGTTCTCTCAAAATAAAAGCTAAACTGTAAGAGGTTTTACTCACATTTTTATTTTAATTCAATGAATACCCAATGGTAATACAGTATTCGCTCATTGTAAATGACTATTGATAAATGAATGCGCTGTTAAAATTTATTTAGTAAAAATGCTTCTACTTCGCAAGACTTTTTTGCATTCTGATTGTAGTATACTGTGTCTAATGCAATAAACCAAATTTCCTAAAAATAACTTTGCAGGGTTCTAAAACCCAACGTGTTATAATAAAATAAGTGGAAATTGTTTTTGCAATAAAAAAAAAAAAAAAAAAAAGTGTTATTTCTCCATGAATATAAATGGTAGCTACATAAAATTTTAACAGATATTATGAAAAATTCTCATAATCAAATGCTACAGCCAAAACGCATTTAAAACATTACTTTTTACAAGGTGTTCCAAAACATTTTGTTTTTTCTTTAATTATTTATTGGTCCCCTTTTCCTATTCAGGACACACCTTTGCTAAAATATATGAGGTGTAACATATTTTTTACACTACGAAAGTTTCAAGATGATTTCTAAAGACATTTTCTAGATATTTAGGGTTATAATTTATATACAAAGTTTTTAAAATTTTCCTATTTATTTATTCGAAGCACACTAGACACTCCCAAAACCATAAAATCTCTCAATATATTTATATTCAAACAAGTATTAAATGTTATTAAAAAAATCGTTAAACATGAATTGAATTATAAAACGTTTTAATTATAAAGAAAAAATAGTAAATATTTCTTTAATATTGCCATTGCATTGAAATTTATTATTAAACCGAAACATTTAGTTACATAAAATATGCTTTAATTTACAGTTTTCCTTTATATAAAAATAGATTGTGAGAATAAAACCACATTAAATGTTTTAACAAAGAAAACCAAATGAATATAGTGATATAATAATAATGATGATATTTTCTTAGTATAATAGTTAAATTAATAGTTATATATAAAAATGATTAATTCATTTTTCAGATAAAAGTTTCTTTTTGTATTTCCTAATCATTAATTAATCCTACTTTTGTAATACTTAAATAACTTGTAATTCCAAACAAAGATCTATTTATTTATAAATTTCCCGTTTAATTATTTTCAAAAGTTTATTTTTGTATAGTTGTTTATTTAGTTCTTTAGAAAATGCATGTTATTTTCTTATCACAATACGCCCCATATCATTAAATAAGGAGACGAAATAGGTTAGAAATGTAAATATTTGCTGATATACTTAAAATGGAAATCTTTATTACTAGTATACAAATATTTATTAATTTTTATTCAAATGTTTTCAAATATTTACAAAATTGTAATAAAAATATATTGATCTATTCAGTTTTTCATCTAAATATTTGTTAATATCTGTTTAGATACAGGTTTCAATTTTGATATTAATGTTTTAAGCGTTTTTCTTCGTTGTTTTTAAATATTTTCTATAAATAAATATTTTTCAGTTAAACAATGTCTACAACCATATATGAACCTTTTGATAATGTGAAGGCTTTGGATATTTAAGGAAACAAGTTTTAATCGAAGACAAAATTGTTTGTTAGAAAATTGCTTCTGCAAAATTTTCCGTTATCCCTAAAAATATAGCAGAATTTTGTATAAAATGATATTGTTGTTAGTCTACAAGACTTAAATACCAAGAAAAAGGCGAATTTACGGTACTGAATATTAATGAGATTAATTCACTGTGCCTTAAAAAAAAAAAAAAAAAAAAAAAAAAAAAAAAAATCGCTTTCCAAATATCACGTCTGAATGCCTAACATGATAACGAGCATTTTTAATCAAAATTAAGGACTGCTTATATGGTGCATGTATTTTGTTAATTTTTGATAAATTGTTGTTAACTCTTTAACGTCACTTCTTATTTTCTGTAGAAAATTTCTCAACTAATTTAAAAAATGGCTTTTAGAGATATAGATCATCATTAATACGTAAATAGAAAAATTATTATTTTTCATTTTCGATAAATTTTTGGTTTAAAATATCGATTTGTTAACCTGAATGAATTCAAATAAAAGTTTACCTAGTAAATAAATAACTTTCTAAGGAAAAAATATAAATAAATAAATAAAAACTGACATTAGTAGTTTGAGATCTAAATAATAGCATGGCCCTTTATCGAATGAAAAAAACTAGGAACGAGTGCATTATTAATGTATCAACTTCGCACTTGCACCTTTTAATAATTTTAAAGCTCCTTCTGCTTTTGGCTTCCTTTGAAACATTGTTTGTTAAATTTCGGAGTAGTGCTGTTATCTGTCGAACAAAGAATAACGACTAGTTTAAAAATTCGATTGAAAAAAAATAAATAAATAAATTCAAAACCGTTGCGAAAAAAAAAAAAAAGTTAAACCCCTGGATTCAGTGCGAAATCATTGAACTTTAAAGAATTAAAGTGCAGAATGGTTATAATTAAAGTTCTGTTACAAACCGCATCCCGCAGGTAAAATGGTCGACCAGATTACAATTGAAGTTAGTCGGTTTATGGAATGCACCAAATCAATTTAAAAATGTTTACTATTTGGCGTTTTGCACAGCCAAAAAAAAAAAAAAAAAAAAACATAAAATATAGTAAGTAAAAGGTCTCGTAGGGAATACATGACCAATTTGAACTTTTATTGAAAAGCTACGAATATCGTTATCCCATGCGGGTCTTCCATTTACTAATCTTGCCATTTTATCATGTATAGTGTTATATAGGAGATATTTTTAAACTAATGATTTTTTTTTTATTTTTTTATTTATTTATTTTTTTTTATTCGTCCATATACCAAGTTTTGTAAAAATATTTTTACCGTTTTAGGTGCGAAATGCTGTTGGTAACCGACGTTTAATTATAACTGCAATATATATAATAACATTTAGAACAACTTTCAAAAGTGTACACACAGAAGAAGAATAGGGAAAATGAAATAGTCGTGTAAAATGAAATACTGCTATATCTCACCTGTATGGTGCTACAACCTATCGGAATCACGTTAAACGTGTTCGCTGGGCTACAAATAGAAATGGTAGATCACCTTATTTCAATGAGAAGAGAAGATTTTTTGCCACACAACTTCTTTGGTTTATCAAGAGTCAGACTGTTTCGAAATAAGTATTACAAATTCTGTAATCTGTCTATGAAGCGGTAAACTGAGTTAAAATCTAGTGTCATTCCCGATAGGGAAGTTGAATTAGTAGTGTGATTCCCATGAACTTATTTCAACCAAAAAGGGGTTGAAGTTGATTTATTCTCAAAGATGATGGTTCGAATAATATTGAGTTCAAACTATTGCATTCCACTTTCGATTTTCGCTAAATTTAAATGTTGATAATGTTTTTCAATACTGCTTATTTTCAATAAAAATTTCAAATAAAATGCTTATATATCAATTATTAATTATTTTCTGTAATTATAGTACTCTATTCCACATTTTCTTTTAAGGAAATGAGTATTCCATATTTCTTTTCTCAACTATTCCATAATACCCGCTTGGTCCATAATAAAGAAAAATAGCTTTTATTTTTCTTTTCTTAACTAGAATTTTTGCGTAAAACTCTAATTTTTGTAATTTAAATCCATTAAAACGCATTAACAACACTATAAATTTTGAAATAATCCAATCCACTATCATCCAAATATTACAGTTTATTTTGGTGATTTCAAATAGAAAAAGGTTTTCCACATTCACCTACATTTCTCTATTAGTTAATTGTTTAAGGAATGTAAAATTGTCAAACCATTCAATACCATAACGAAAAATATACATGTAGGTAGGTGTTCACTTTTATATTTTCTTTTGCACCATTTATTAATCTAAATTTTGTCTAAATATTCACTAAATCACTTTAAAATGACAATTTGTGGTTCAAGATTTACATGTTATATTTCGGTATTTTAGAAACTTTTCCCACGACGAATGCCATAAATTTTTATTGTATTTAAATAAATTTAGAAATTTAACTTTAAAATGCCTGGCTATTTTAATATTTCTGAATAAACAAAACTGTATCAAATGTTATTTGCGAGCATATTACTAGCAATAAATAAAAATGAACCCTGTTAAATAAACTCCATTCACTTTCAATCGCAACTAGATTCAAATAATAATTGTTTGTTTTATCTTAAAAAAGAAACAAAAAACGAAATATTTGATCAAACAAAATTTTTAATCATTAAGCTAATGTGTAAACATAAAACAAAATCAGAAAAAAACAAGTTTTTTTTTCTAGAAATTTTAATAACGGTCTTTAAATAAAATGTATTCAGACGTTCCATAAAGATGCTTGCGGTTTATTAATGCAATCCTAATTTACTGTTTAAAAAAGCATCTGAAAGAAACTTTGAAGCATTAGTAGCTATGTATTTTTAGATCACTTTATGCATACATTTTTTTTTTTTTTTTTTTTTTTTTTAATAATTTAACTTACAACTACAAACAGTCTTCAAAATAAACACACGACCTCATACACTAGAAAATTTACTGCAAAATGATAAATTATAATATAAAAAGCTTCAGTTAAATTTTTTTGAAGACACCATTGAGTAATTTTACACTAAGAGATACGTCTGTCAGAAACGAACCTCATGTCTATGGACATAACGTTCCAATGACCTATCACTGAACTATGTACTATTTACAGCCGCCATGATTCATTCAAGACTATTATAGGTTCATCCTATTCTGCATTTAATAGAGACTTTAAAATAATAATAATAATAATAATAATAAAGTATAGGTTATACAAAGCAAGTATCCGTAAGATTTTTCATTTAAAATGTATCACACAAATACCTAAATAACAGTTTCAGAAATTTTAGGACTAACGGAGATTCTAAAAGGGGGAAAAATTGGACTCCAAATAACCCTTTAAATGTCATAAAATACAAACAGATATATTCGTTAAATTTTTGCTTTAAAATATAACAAAGATAAATACCTTAATACCAGTTTCAAGAATTTTACGAATACCCCCCCCCCCCTCCCAAGAAAAATAAAAGGTAAGGGAGGAAAACGTTTTTTCACACAACCGTTATATTTAAAAAATAAAAATAGATATCCGTAAGATTTTTTTCTTAAATTATAACAAATACCAATATCTAAAAATCAATTTTTCGTGCCTTCATTTGAGAAAAATCTGATTTCGCATAACCCATCATATCTCAATGTAAAAAAAACCATATCTCGTAAAGTTTTCTGCTTTAAAATGTAATAAATACAAATATGTAATAACAATTACAGGAATTTTAGATATTTGACCGCATTAAGGAATTGGGGGGGGGGGCATTTTTTTTTTTTTTTTTTAATCCTTTCATATCACAAAGAGAAAATCAGATATCCATAAGATTCATTCTTTAAAATGTCACAAATACAAGCATCTAGAAAGCAATTTCAGAAATTTTAAGAATTTGCCTCCGCATGGGGAAAGGGCGGAGGAACAGAATGTATTTCCGCATACACCCTTCATAAATGAAAAAAACTTAATGAAAAAACAAGTGTCTGTAAAATTATTGCTTTAAAATATATCAGTACAAAATATATAAAAAAATCAATTTTTAGAAATCCTAAAAACCCCTGCCCTAAAAGTGGAAAGCGGGGCCAAAACATATTTTCACATATCCTTTGATTTCTCAAAGATAAGAAATGTAATTATAAATTTATTATTATTATAATTTTATTATCAAAAAACAGAAGACTGGGGAAAAAAATGTTACTTAGTCATGCGAAACTAAATCTTTCAGTAGATTCTGAGATTTAATCATTTGTAAAATCGTCGTTCTTTTACAATAACAGCGCCAATTGTCATTCCGTAAACACCCAAATTGAATTGTTTGGATATGGTGTTGCCGTCGGTGTAGGGACCAGGATCTGACACAGTGCGTGAGGACAATACAGCAGGTACATAAATCCAGGTTTTGAGCAATTTTAACTTTTTAAAACTTTCTATTGATTAAATGAATTAAAAATAAAGTGATAAATTTATTATTATTATCCTCATATGTTGAAAAACATCACATATCCCTTTTTAAAATAAAATGATAATATAATAATCTAAATTACATGTTATTTATTTAAAATGCAAGCAAACATTATATTTCATATTCTAAAAGAATCTATTGGTTCAATTCGCTTAATTTATTTTATTTTGTTTCTTTTTCATTTATCAGTAATTTCACATAATTTATTGTTCAAATTTTCGAAACCTAACTTTTTTTATGCTCTTCTCTCATCAACAAATCTTATACTATTAAGTGAGCAATATTTGTATATTTCACTGTTCTCGAAAACGGTAGCTCGGACAGTCACGAGATTTAACACAAAGGTGCCCCCCGAAGGGTCATTGTGCACATCGAAGTCAGATTTTCGAATTTTTGATTAGTTTTTTCTTAATTAATTAAAATGTGAAAATAATAACCTTCTAATTTCTCATAAATAAGCCATTTAAATTTTAACATTTTATCCATAATTTAATTGATGCCAATTTTTTTTCGACAAAATAATAATAATTAAAAAAAAAAAAAAAAAAAAAACGTACATTTATTTAAAATGGGGAAAATAAATCAGAAAGATTAGAAAATAAATTAGAAATATCAGTCGCATCGTTACAAATAAGATACCAAATGAAAGGGAAAATTTTTGTAAATCTGATGCATTGAACAGCATATCAATCGGATGATTAGTTTTTTTTTAAATTAATTAAAATGTGAAAATAATAACCTTCTAATTTCTGATAAATAAGCCATTTAAATTTTAAAATTTTGTCCCTAATTAAATTGTTGCCAACTTTGTTTTCGACAAAATAATAATAATAATAATAATAAACGTACATTTATTTAAAATGAGGAAAATAAATCAGAAAGATTAGAAAATAAATCAGAAATATCAGTTGTATCGTTACAAATAAGATAGCAAATGAAAGGGAAAATTTTTGCAAATCCGATGCATTAAACAGCTTATCAATCGGACAATTAGATTTTTTAAAATTAACTAAAGTATGAATTTTAGGTGGCAACAGCAGAAGATTGTATGGAAACCGTTCGGAGAAAAAAAATGAAAAATCTGCTTCACATTAAGTCACATGATTTTTAAGTGGGATTAAAAATTGCAGATTTCAAATTCTTTTAAATTTTCTCTCACGAACACAAAAATATAATATACAGCCTGTACCCCACAAGACTAACTTGCATTTCAATTTCATCAATTATTTTGGTTAATAAACAAAAGTTATTGTTTTTTTTAAAATTAAGTTTTATTCTATCTTCGAAAAGATTTATGTGATCATAGATATAATAATATATATAGATCTATCATCCCCATATTGTCATGCAAAGATTTTTGATGCCGAATAAAAAGCTTTGGCATCAAATTTTTAATCAGCCATTAAGTGGTATTGGGAAAAAAAAAAAAGGAAAAAAAAGAAGTATGAATTTGAAACCACAGAATAATAATAAAGAAGAAGGAGCGTATGTGTTTTGGTTTCGGTTTGTAAAATCCAGGAATGCCGGGTATAGGGTTGTAACAGTGCTTCCATCTGATTGGTTGGCGAAATTTATGAATTGTCTCGTCTCTCTGTCAATCAGTCTGCGAGGCAGCACCCACAACAAACAGCGATAAATGCGCTGAGGATGGATGCCCTACTTCAAGGTTGAGAGGAGCAAAAGTAGCTTTCGCTGGCATTTCACTAGAAGGGGTTTGTAAGCATTAGAGTATTGGCGTGCTCCTTCTTCCTTTATTAATATTCTATGTTTGAAACTATATCTGGAGCTTTTCATTCACCTTTAGTAAATAAATTATTCATAAATTTTATCTGCTAAAACATTCGTGTGTATTCCCGTGTGTATTCACTCGGGGAAAGACTGCCATATTTTGGTAAAATCGCCGTCTTTTCCCGAGTGAAAAGGAATCACTTTTTTATTCCCAATGATCAATCTATATATTATTACTATATCTATGTATGTGATACGATACATTAAGAATTTGGGTTTTAAAAGTTTTTTTTAAACAGATTATTTAAACTCTATGAACCATATTTTTATTTTATCAGTTTCATTAACAGACCCTGCTGGGCATTTTTTTAAATTTTGGTGTTGAAGTACACCGAATGTTTTTCGACAAGAAGTTTAATATAGTAACAGCCATTTTAATCTAAGTAGCGCATCAAATATATAAAAACATAAATGATTTATTTTTACACAAAATTTACAGAACAAATGCAGTTTTAAAGATAGGAAATTTATTTCAACAAGCACTGTTTTAAACCTAAAAGCCATTAAAAATATAAGCAGAATATAAATGTATAAACAAAAAAAGAGTCTGATGAAATTATTAGCAAAATGGTCTTCCCCTTTTCATACAAAAAAAAAAAAAAATCTATCGCTAATATGGCGACAAAAATTCAAAAGCCGCCAATGGAGCGACATAATAAAGTTGTGTAACATGTGTGTGTAAATAAATAGTGTTTACCTATTTATTTATTTTTTTATATAATAATCACTATGCTAATATATCATACAAACAAATGAGCCTCTGTGTGTTACTGCACTTGCACGCTGTCGAACAGAAATATTTGAAAAATTCAAATTAATATTTAAATAAATAAATAAAAATATGTTTAATGGGAAATATATATAACCATAAAAAGATTAGTTGTCTAAAATACGGCAGAAATAGCGCTCATAGCATATTGTTACAAGGGATTAAGTCTCATTGTTACACTTACAATGGATTAAGTCTAAAATGGTGACAAAAATTCAAAAGCCTCCAAAGAGAACTATATTAAGGCTATACTATCAGGTTTACAACCCATGAATTATATATAAACACAAAAAATTAATTGTCTCATGCGACAGACGTAGAAGGTCACAGCATATTGTAATACTTGGTGTGAAATTGCTATCATTTAATGGTTGATTGGATAAACAAAATAAACATATGAAATAACGTAAAAGCAAATATTATGTTGTCTAAACCCAGTTACATTTGATTCCAGTCCGAGTTACATGTGAACAACACGTATAGTGTTGTTCACATGTAACTGGGATTCAAATATAAAAGGGAAAACTCCAATTTTTTTGATACTATCTATTTCGAAACTGTTATATAATAAGCACCTAAATGGAAGCTCATTGGTAAATTATTGTCGCAGGTAATAGGGACAAGCGCCCGAGTTGCAGTGGATGACCAAATCGCTACCGAATGCAGCAGGGACCTGGAGCGAGCTTTTGAACACTTTCAGTAATTTATTTTATTTTATTTTTATAAAGCTATATAGGAAAGAGTTTCCTTTAAATTTAGTGGCTAGCGAAGCGGGCAAAGCCTGCTTGTCATTAAATAAATAAAATATCAAAGAAAGAAAAACCCATTTATTTTATTAAGTGCTTTAAAACCGCAGACGACTTTTTAATTTTTATTTATTTATTTATTTATTATTTATTTATTTATTTATATATTTATTTTTTTTTTATTTATTTATTTTTTTTTTTTTTGTAGCAACCGGTCACCAATCAGACATAAAAAATTCCGTTGAATCATGAAATAGGTGAAAATCATTTTTAATATTTTTATCAATTTGTTTTGCACTTTGAGCCTATTTCTGGATACCTGACAAAAATTAATCACATCCTATAACGTAGTTTAAATTTTAGCCAAACTTTTAACTCTCCTTTAGGTTTATAATGCATAAAATTTAAAATGTCTTCAGCCAAATTGGTTTTTGGAAGCCAAGCAGATTTGGCGAAATATAGGGAGTTACAACTATTTGTTTTCATGCTGTCAACACGTTTAAAAAAGATTCTTAAAATTATTAATCAATCGAAATGGCTTCTTATCTCTTTAGGACCTTCAAGTCAATTAAGAAAATGAACTTTTCAATTCTTCAAAAAGCTGTCTATTATTGTTGAATTCGTAATAAGTATTTTATAAAACATTATGCATTTCATTATTAATGCGGTTACTTAAAATGAAGAATAATGGATTTCTCAGGAAAAGAGATCTTTTCCAATTCTTCACAGCGCCGTTTGAACCTGGATCATAAATAATCTCTCTAAAAAAAAAAAAAAAAAAGGGTTAAATTGAACATTAAAATAGTTAATAGTTTATTTCTGCTAATTCATGATGGTTTATCTCTTATAATAGCCTTGTGTCATTTTTCAATAGTTCCAGCTTCTATTATTTTTCTTAGCTCCTTGATCCAACCTCTACCGGACTTAAAATTGCCTTTGCTGATATTCACGTTATTAAAAATCTTAACTGTTGACTGTGAAAAGAAAACATATTTAAAACTGCTCATTGGAAACGAATAATTAAAAATCCCTCATGATGCTTTACTATTAAAGCGAAAAGCTTTGGATAAATTTTTTTAGCACCTTTTAAATAAAATTTTAAATTTACGTGTGTTTAAAGTGGTTTTAATATATTGAACCTGGATCGCTATACGTATATGGCCACTTCTTACTTTAGATATTTTCATCCCACCTCTTCCTCATTATACTTACCATTCTTATTATATTGAAAACTCAAAATATAGTGAACAGCAAAGCAAGCAAATCCCCCTAATACATATATCAAGTCATTACTTCATCTCGGATTTAATTATCGCGTGCTGTCCGAAATCTATTTTATTTTAAGGGAAAAGCATTTGTAATTAATAAATACTTCTAAATAATTAACAGAGTTCAAGTGTTTATGTTTTATTCTCTTAAAAGCTAGAGCTGATAAAAAATACATTTACTTTTATTATATGTTTCTTTTTTGAACTATAGAAATTATGTATTCATTAGCTAGATAAACATCTTTTTAATTTAGATAAGATTAAACACAGGAAATTGTAATGCATATTAATTTCTACATTCTGCATATTCAAATATTTTCATAGAATCTTTCCTTTCACGTCCAATTTAAATTATACCTGCTTTATATAGTTTCTCGAATACCTGCCTTTGGGAATTTCTGAAACATATTTCAATCAAGGAGAAAATTGCTTTCTCATCCCTGAAGATTAAGTTAACTAATGTTGAAAGCAGAATTGCGGTTATCAGAATGCATTAGAATATTAATACATATTTTGATAATTGAATAGCTGTATCGCAAATGATAAAGTTGTAAATCTCGAAAAGACAAATTTATTAATAAAATTTATTAACTATTCTCTAACAATGGTGTGTAAAAAAATGATAGTTACTTCTGCATTTTCCAAATCTTCGTGTTTTAATTTTTGATACACATAACTAATGTTCAAATTTATCCAAATTTTAATTTCTTTATTAACGTATAAGTATACATAACATCATGGTTTATGGGAATCATGTTTAGTTCAAATTTCTATTTCGGTAATATTTAACTTTTCCAGCTAATTAATAACAATCAAACAATATTATTGTTAATTTTTTACAATCGGTTGGTCTAACCAAGTATATATGCGTGGCATATATTGCGGATCTGACGAAATAGGTTCCAATATTTTATTTCATGTTAAAAATATCATTTTTTTTTTTTTTAGGACTGAGGGCTTATTAGTCTCAATCTGGGATTTATGCGTTATCGATTTCGATAGTTGGACATTTTCGAAATCTAAAATTTATCGAAAATATAATTGAATAATTTGAAAGCGATGTTATACTTTGAAAAAAAAAAAAAAAAAAAAAAAAAAACTAATAGTCCTCCGTCGTAAACTAAATTCTGAATTTGCCAGAATTTCATCAAGATCTTTTATTATTATTATTATTATTGAAAGAAAAAGAAAAGAAAATTAATAATAATCAGTATCGTTACAAGCGATATCGAAAAGGTTTTTTATAATAATTTTGAATTAGGAAATAAAAAGTGCGTGTGAAATAATATGAAATAAAAATAAGTAAAAAAATGAATTTAATGATTTAATGTTTTTGTTTTTCGGGGGCTGCTCATGCATATAAAAAATGCGTATTAAAACGAGTCGAGGAAGGAAGCGAAATAAGTATCGGGTTATATTACGATAAATACGATATATAATATGATACGATATATTAGACCTATCGTCCAGGGTTAGTAGGCATTTTCGTTGAGAGAAAGAGTTTGTTCGTTCGGTGCAACTTGCACATTAGTCCCGTGAGTTACAACTTTCACATTAGTCCCTTGAGGTACAACTTTCACTTTAGTCCCGTCAGGTACAACTTGCACATTAGTCCCCTTTAAATATAGTGTTTTTCTTTAACTATTGTAGATTTTTACTGTCAAGTTTTTATTTAAAAAAAAAAAAAAAAAAAAAAAAAAAAAAAAAACTGCCCATGACGTCACATTTGACTGCGTAGCGTTTCTTTACTACAATAAACTCTATGAACTATAAATTTATTTTATCAGTTTTATTTATAGATCATACTGGGCGATTTTTAAAGTTTGGCGTTGAAATAAACCGAATGTTTTTCGCCGAGACGTTTAATTTAGAAATAGCCATTTAAAGAAATTAAACCGAAATAGTAGTCACATAAATGATCTATTTTTCTCTGAATAGATAATTTTACAGGGGGAAAAATGTAGTTTTAAAAATAGAAAATTTATTTCAAGCACTATTTTCAGCCTAAAAGCCGTTAAAAATATAAACAGAATATGAAGAATTCATACAAATTAGCGAAAAGATATCCGATAAAAGTATCACCAAAATACGATTCCTCCTTTTATACAAGAAATTATATTAAAGAAAAAAATCATCACTAATATGGTGACAAAAATTCAAAAGCCGCCAAGGGAGAGATTCAATAAAGTTGTGTAACACGGTAATGCTTACATAGTATTTATTTATTTTTTTATATACCAATCACTACGCTAATTTATAATACAAATATACGAGCTGCTGTGTGTGGCTGTACCTGTACGCTGTCCGGCAGAAATATTTGTTTAATTTAAATTAATACTTAAATAAATGAATAAAAATAAGAATAAGAATACGTTTAATGGGAAATATATATAACCATAAAAATATTAGTTGTCTAAAATGCGGCAGAAATAGCGCTCATAGCATATTGTTATTAGGGATTAGTTATTTGCCCCGCATCATTAGCACTGTTGCAATGAAAGCAGTTTTACAGGCGAAGTGAAAATAAAAGGGCAGTTCATTCATTCACTTTCAGTTGTGTCAGCCTCGGTGACAAACTTGGTGAGTGGGTGACCAAATTTGGTGAGATGGCAGCCAAGTTTGATGAAAAATGGTACTTAAGAATTCCTCAAGTTTCGAAGATCTCCGACACACGAGAGCATAGATCTCGAGCTTTCCGACTCGATGGAATCATCGGGGGTGGGATTCCCGATGGAATCATCGCAAAAAGTTATAAACAGGAGTGAGTTGATTTATGCGATAGAGTATGTACTCACTGCGAATCAGAGTTATTCAGGGACCTATTCTGGTTGATTGCACTTAAAGGATTGAGCTCTAAGCGAATGAACATTTTTCTTGACATTGCGAATATTTATGTTCCGGAGTATTTGATGTTATTTGCTTTACTCCTTTGGAATAAGTGACTGTTTTTCAGAGTATACCTGAACATTCATCGAATAGTGAATTTTGCTATATGAGTAACAGCTTCAACTGTTTCCAGAATAGTCGAAGAATAAGCTTTACTACTGGACTGTTTTCGAGAATATTCGTTTTAATAATAGTTTTGTTGTATAGATTCGAGAAGCTAAAAAAATATTTAATATCACTGAGCAGATCCCATACTAAAGCTGTGGCGAAAATTGTCGCCAATCGAAATATATTTACTTAAACGTTTCAATTATTCAATAAAAAAGAAATCATTTTAATATAGTGTCCAGCGAAGCGGGCAAAGCCTGCTAGAATTTATATAGAAGTAAGTAAAAAGCGGAGTGAGATGCCCAGCGAACTTATCTGAGATATTTAAATGATAAATCCACTACACAAATTTGATGCGAATTGATTCAGTATTTCTTCAAGTGGCGCCACTTGGAAATAAAATTGCGGATCAAGTCACCAAGTGAACTTATCTTAGATATGTGAACCATAAGTTCACTATCTAACTTTTATTTGTATTAGTTTAGTATTTTAAAAGTTATCGTGATGGCATATTTTCAAGTGGCGATGTGAGTTCAAGAGGCTGCAATTTATAAACAAGGTGTCGGGACAAATTGCTTAGTGAACACTTTCAAGAAAATTATACGATAATATCTCTGTCCAAATTTGGTTCGATTTGGAGTATTATTTCATATGTTATCGTGATTTTAAATTTTCAAGTGTGAGCCTGATTTCAAGTGGCCCGCTTATATGAGATATCCGGTTCTTTCCAAAAAATGACAGTTAAAGTTCAGTAATAATCTTTGTTGAGACCCTTATATGGTCTATGTGTATACATCAAAATTCAAACAAATTCGCAATACGCTTTTTACAATGCGAATTTGAAATTTTCAAGTGGGCTCCACTTGAAAACAAAATGGCGGAGCAACGTGATTGGAAAACTCATCCAAAATATTTATAAGTTCACTGTCCAAATTTGTTTCGATTTGAAGTATTATTTCGGAAGTTATCGTGATTTTAAATTTTCAAGTGG
Organism: Salticus scenicus; assembly: GCA_963930645.1. NCBI lineage: Eukaryota > Metazoa > Arthropoda > Arachnida > Araneae > Salticidae > Salticus > Salticus scenicus. The sequence continues at coordinate 99,955,879 of OZ005652.1, forward strand.
TAGCCTCAATTCAAGTGGACTTGCTTAACTTAAGATGTATGCCACTTTGTTAAATATGACGGATAAAGTTCATTAATAACTTGATTGAGACACTTATATGGTGTATGTATAACAAAATGCAAAGAAATTTGGAATACGCTACAATGCAAATTTGAAGTTTTCAAGTGGTCTCCACTTGAAAACAAAACGGCTGAGCAACTTGGTTAACAACCACATTTAAGATATTTATAAGATAAGTTCACTGTCCAAATTTGGTGATATTATGAGTATTATTTGGAAGTTATTGTGATTTTATGTTTTCAAGTGGTAGCCTGATTTCAAGTGGCCCCGCTTAACTTAAAATTTCACCACTGGCACATAAAGTTAAAAATGGCCCATAAAGTAAAAAATGGCACATAAAGTTAATTAATAAACTTCATTGAGACCATTATGTGATATATATTTACATCAAAATTCAAGAAAATCCTGCCTTAAATACGCTTTTTTACAATGTGGATTTGAAATTTTCAAGTGGCCCACACTTGAAAACAAAACGTCGGAGCAACTTGGTTATCGAATTCATCCGAGATATTTATAAGATAAGCTCCCTGTCGAAATTTGGTTCGCTTTGGAGTTTTATGTCGGGAGTTATCGTGATGACAAAATTTTCATTATAGATAGATAGATAAAGATAGATAGATATATAGATAAATGAAGTGGTTGCAATAGGTCGATTGCTAAAGAAATCAACCTAAAACTTACTTTGGCAGCTGAAAAACACACTTTAATTTTTTTCTGCCCTACTATGGACAGCACAATTCTGAAACTACACTTGATGAATGACCTCAGTACTGCCATGTATCAGAAAAAAGTTTCCGGTGCTTGCAAAGCATAAAAATCTAGCTATTGTCCCACACAGCCCCACTCTACAATATACGCAATCAATTCCTAACTCTTAAAAGCACAGAAACGCTATTTTTCAAGGCCATAGCTCCAATTTATATTTTTTAATATATCTGTCCATCCATCCTCGTGCTCATTTTACAACTTTGAAAGTACGCTGCCAAAACCTCGCTGCACCCATTTAGATGTAAATTTTATGGTAAACCGTGGAATATACCCCCCCCCCGCCCCCCAAAAAAAAGTGTAAATTACAGAAGATACGACAAACTTAAGCATAAAAATTAATGATTAGTCGTAAAATTTAAAGCTAATTTTTGGCAGCTTGGTTACATTTTTTTAAAGTTTATGCATAATCGATTCCTGACCCCAAATATACACATTAACACGACTTTTGTAACTCCTAGCTCTATTTTAATTTTTCTAAATAACTGTCCTTATTTCCCTACTAGTAATTTTACGCATTCGAAATTATACGCAGTCTATTCCTCACCGTCTCAAAAGCCTACTAAAACAGATTTTCAAACCCGAGCTCCAATAAATATCTGTTTCCTCATTTCTCTTTCTATCATTTTTAAGAGCTTTGAAATTGGGCAGAATGGATTCCTAACCTCCAAAAGAAGAGAGAGAGAGAAAGGCCATTTTAGTCCTTAGTTTTATTTTAAAATTTTATTTATTTATTTATTTTTTTAAATAAAAGCATGTACAGCAGCATCGAATGGTAAACTGTTGAGTCATGTTTCTCTCACCATTCTTATTGTACAGTTTGACAGATCTTTCATTCTGATCTGATCTTTGTTATTATCGGGTCTTGAAACTCGAGCATGAGAAAAAGAAATGTTCAGTGTTTTAGAAAAGTGACGTATTAATCTGATTTTATTTTATTTTATCTTATTTACTTATTTGTTTTTCATATTCAGAAAATTCTGTAACAGAAATTCATTCCTTGTTAAAGAAATATGCGGTGGTGAAGAGCTGCAGATAACCAAGGAAAGCTCGAATGACCAAATATAAAGGCACATCAAGGAGATTGTTTTCGTTAACAATGAATTTATATGCGTTAATTAGATAACTTAAAGTCAAAATTTGAATAAACAATACTACCTTAAGTGAATAGTAAAGAAAAAAGCGACGTATTGCTTGGAAAAAACAAATCTAGATTATTCATCAGAAAAATGCCTCTACTTCACTGTATTTTGAGGCATTATTGACTAAGCATTTTGAGGCATTATTGACTAATATCATTGTGTTTGTATATCCATCCTTTTCACTTAACTTTGGCACCTGGGATACTTTTTTTCTTTTCGTTAAGATAAATTCGACATTGAATAACTTCAGACAGTTCAGAACATACATGATAAGGCAACATAGGTAATCAAAATGCTTTCTGAAAATAAACTTTCAACACTGCCCTGTCTAATAAAAAATTCAAAAGCAACAATGAAATTATATTTAACGAGATATATTGATAAGGGTGAGGTTAAAACTGTGAAGAACAACAGCAACAAAAAAATTAATAATAATAATATTAAGATATTATATGTTTTCTGTCATATAAAAGTTGAAAATGTTTAACAAAAATAACTAAAGAAAAACTTACGAGAAAATTAATAAATGTGAAATAATTCATAAGTAAAACTTACTGCAAAAACATAAAATAAATTTATTATTGAAATTTATTTTTCGGACTGAGTGAAAATAATGCCTGGACCGGGAGTCGAACCCCAGATCTTTGACTTACAAATTCAAGGCTCTACCAAATGAGCTATCCATACCGACAACTGGTAGACATTACTCACTCAGACAACCTTTAGACCGAAAAGTCAAAGATCTGGGGTTCGACTCCCGGTCCAGGCATTATTTTCACTCAGTCGGAAAAATAAATTTCAATAATAAATATGATTTTTTTCCCAATCAGTTGATTGTGTGATTTTAATATATTGTATTCATAAAATAAATGATTTAAACTGTCAAAAAATGCCCCGTATGACTTGAGACATACGTGTGGAGTTAAAGCATGCTTTTAATTGATCAAAACTCTCACCCTCGGCAGATACACACACACACACACACACACACACACACACACACACACACAGATATATATATATATATATATATATATATATATATATATATATATTAGTATTAATGCTACTTTTTTAATGGCATCTCCTATGCACATTTGTTTATCTATAGGAAAGCATTTTACAGTAAAATCGTATTTTTAATAATTTGTCTGCTTATTTCAATTTAAACTTTTAAAATATGTTACATACATATTATAAATGGTTGGACTATCAGTGCTTCAATTGTCGAAGATCGCCTAAACTCCAAACGCAAATATCTGTATTGTAATTTAGTCGTAGATTTTTTCCTCGAAGGAAAATTCCTCAAAACTTTTTTTTGATATATTTAAACGAAATCATAAACATTTCTACTATTCATGTTGCATTTATGCTTTAAATATTATTTAAGTTTTGCATGTCATTAAAATTTTTCTGGAATAGATAAAAATATCTTCTATTTAACAACTTCTAGAAGCATGTTTTCTGCTGAATTACCGAAAACTATTTAGAGAATCTAATCATTTAAAAGATTTTATCTAAATGACTAAGATTTTGAAATTGAAATTGCATTTCTTCGCCAAAGAATTCTCTATTTTTTTCTATAAATGACTCATAACTTAAACAAATTTTTCATAGTTAAGTTAACAGCTGTATTTATTTTATCTTTATAGTTGTCTGTTTATTAGATGTTATTAAGGAAAATTTTAAGCTGATAAGCTTTATAGGTAATTTCTATTTAAAAATTGTTTATTGTCATTAAAAATATTATTAATATACTCTAGGCACTGTGGCTCTTGACTGTTTTTTATCTACATTTTTATTTCAAACAATATCAAAATATATTCTTAAAGACCAAAAATATATAAAATATAAGTAGATATATATATATACATATTTTTTTTTAATGTCTTGGATCTAGATATGCATATTTATATGTCCAATAGTAAATATTTAAAAAAATACAGTGTTATATGTATATATATACGTATATTTTTACTGTTTTTTATAGAATAGAAATATAAACATGGTAAACTAATTTGAATTTGAAAAAAAAAAAAAATCTCTCTTTCTTCTTAATAAAGTCATTTCAAGTTTATTGTAGTTTGAAAGATAATAAATAATCTGGTGTGTCACCCACATGACTTTCTCTTACCCTAAAATTTAACACTATAAATACAGGTTACAGATTAACAGGTAAGATAACGAGTACTGTTATGTAAACCTGTGTTAAACAATTCATATTAGGCTTCTGAAGAGTTTTATATGATAATTAGTTCTGTGTGAGGGGGGCTACCGCCCCCCTCAACCCCCCGTTTCATTAATGCACCTACATTTACATAGAATTTAATTCGGTTATTAAAAAATAATTCTGTTTTTAAAAAATCATTTATTAAAATTATTATTTAAAAAAATATCTCTTATGATAACGCAGACGATTTCCTTGTTAGAGAAGTGGTATAACACCAAATATCCAAAAAAAAAGTCCATTTTATTCTCATCATTAAGGGGGGGGGGAAACGATTTTTTTTTTTTCAAAGTTTTTTTTTTTTTTTTTTTTTTTTTTTTGTTAAAAGTAAAAAAAAAATCGATAACTTTGTTTTAAATTATCGCAGATCGATGGTTCAATCATTCGTTTCAAAGGTATTGGCGAGCTCTTTTGAAAGATACCCATCATGAAAATTTACTCCCCTCGAGGGGGACTCCCCCCCAGGGGAGGAGGCGAGGCTCCTACATACACAAAATTTTTTTCCCAGTTAACTATCTCTATTACAAAATATATATATTCGTTTCATTTGGTTTAGTTCAGTCTATAGACGTTAAACTCTACTTTCCTGCAATTTCCCCCATAGACGTAACGTATTAGAATTCTCTTGATTGTCCCTGTACACGAACCATTTGCTTGATCTTAACGAAAAGCTTACTGTAGCATCCCTATATGATACACATTTAGAATACCAAGTTTGAACTTTCTGCCATAATTTGTTTTTGAGATATGCTGATAACAGACAGACACACAGACAGACACACAGACCATTTGCTAAAAACATGATTTTCGTATTCAGGGGACCTCAAAACGTGTAAATATAACAAAATCTCGCGTTCGAAAATTTGACCCCAAAACAATACTTTCTCTACCTTATGGGTAAGAGAAGGTAAAAATACCCTAGATCTCACAGAATAAAACACCTCTATATAAATTAAATAACAACACCTCTATGTAAATTAAATGTTCGTTCTAAAGAAGCTGAGCTTGTTTTACAGCGATACTGTTTTTCTAAGACAATCATGTTTAGTTTGTGGAATATATATGTAGACGCAGAATAAATATAACCTTTTATTATCATAAAGAACTCAAACGTAGAAACGATTTTATTCTTTTCATATTTCATTAATCGATAATTTTTACCGATAAATTTTACGCTATAAATTGGAATGTTTCTAGTTATAATTAAAGCACAGAAACTGGAGTTTGGGTATTATTTCCATAAATCTGGAAATAAATTGGAAACAAAGCCCTGGTTAAAATAATAATAATAATAATTTTTTTGTAAATCTTTAGATAGTTTAGATAAAAATTCTGGTAATTGAAAACAACAACAACAACAACAAAATTAGAATGTCAAAGATGCACAAGTACGTATGTGTAATAAAATTTATTTATTTTTAATGAATTTTTAAAAGAAGATAGTTTTTTCTAAATAAAAGCTATAATGATAGAATACAATAAGTGCCCTAGGCTGAAGCATCTGGGATCGCTGGCACAATTTGTTGATTTCGTTTACAATATTAGACAGAAACGGATATATTCTATGACTTCTTGAACCATATATTTGGCAATTTCTGCAGTTTTCGCAGAACGGTGAATCTCGTTTAATAATCGGTGCAAATAACTATCCATCTGTAGCGACTTCTGGTAACTGGAATTCGTCAAAGTAGGTCTATTTCAATTTTAGCAAATAGTGTGTCATGAAGTTTATCGGTTGTAGTTTCCCTAGTGGCAATTTTGCTGGAGTTTTTCATCTTTGGCATTCACGGGCAGAAGACACACATTGGCGTACGCACCCATCAATTCCTGGCCAAGAATACTTTTTTCGTATCCTGTTGTATATTTAGAAATCCGAGATGACTAGTGGCTGGCGCGTATTGAAGATTCCTTAGAATATCATAGCGGAGTGGTTTAGATACCACCAAAAGCCTTTGCTGTCCCATAGCACTGTAGTCTTTTTTGTACAGCATGCATCTTTTAATTGTTGATTTTTTATTCGTAATCCTTCTTGAGAAATTAAATGGTTGTCTTCAAATTTTATCTTTTAGCTGCGCCGTTCTGTAATATGTGATGGTTGTAAGAAATGAAATTTCATCACTTTTCGCTGTCTCACATTTCGCTTCTTGAATAGTTTTCTTGAAAGAGAATCGACATCAGAAAGCATGCGTCCGCTCTTGTAAACAATGCTGATGTCGTTTTCCTGCTACTTCAAGGCTAAACGGCAAGTTTGTCTGGGGTGGGAAATCACATTAACCAGCGAAATAAAGAGTGGTGATCCGTTACTACGATGAAAGGCATTTCGAAGAGATAGGGTTTAAATTTACTGATCGCCCATAAAACAGCAATCCTTTCTTTTTCACTTGTAGAAGAATTCTTACTTTACCATTCTGGACCTGCACTAGTACAGCACCGATGCCACAGCATTGGCGTCCGAATATATCTTCATTTCTGCGTCTGGAAGAAATTGCTCCAAAATAGGATCACTGGTCAGTAAATTTTTGAGAGTAGTGAAAGCTTTTTCCTGTGAAATGCCACACGATAAGTTTGCATTTTTTCTCAATAGCTTATGTAAAGGCTTTGCAATATCAGTAAAGTTTCTAATAAAACATAAGTAATACGAATATGTACCTTGGAAACTTTGAGCATCTGCAGTATTTTCTGGCACAAGAAATTTGGTTACAGCTGCTATCATTTCAGTATCAGGATAGGTACCGTACTATATTGGTTAACTAAATGCCCCAATATCGCCACTTTCCTGTTTCAAAAAACCACATTTATTGGAATTAAGCGTTAGTCCTACCTCTTCAATACATTTGTAGCACTTCAAGCTAACAATAATTTATGACTCAGTAAATAAATTAAAAAAAAAAAAAAAAAAAAAAAAAAAAACATACACAAATACACTAATATTACAAATATTTGTTGATTACATAAAATTATTAAATCAAAACAGAGGCATAATTTAGAATTTCTTTACACACCATAAAATTAATGTAAACACAACCGGATTGGAATGGACATAGCCTTCCGACTTCAAGTGCAAAAAAAGCGTGTTAGTACCTTGGAGGTAAAAGCAAGACTGAAAACAGGAAAAAATCGAAATCAGGAGGAGTAATACAACCGACATATATCATCGTGCAAAAACCAATGAGAAGGAAACTCAATCGAAAATCCAGATACAGGCGAAACAAACACAAAAAAATGGAGGGGGGATTTTTAGATCATTTTACTTTTACTTTTATTATTATTATTTATTTATATATATATGATTTATTTATTTATTTATTTATTTCATTAATTTTTATTTTATTTTATTTTTTATTATTTTTATAAAAATAAAATAAAATAAAATAAAAATTGATAAAATAAAATAGTTAAATAGATCATATAAATATAATAAAAAAGTATTTAAAATAAAACGTAAAATAATTTGAAAATCCTTTTCCCCTCTTTTGTGTTTATTTATCTTGTATCCTGATTTTTGGATATGTTCCCTTCTGATTGTTTTTTGCGCGCTGATTCCTACTTGCTCATCCCCCTTTGGATTCTGCCTTGTTTTTAGTTTGAATGTCTCCAAGGTAGTAGAACGTGTTTTTTGCACCTGAAGATGAAAAACCACATCCATTTGAATCCTGTTGTGTTTACATTTATTTTATGGTGTCTGAATCTGTATCTATGCTGAAATCTAACTGTAACTGACTGACGAAACGGGATATTGCGTCTTTGACCCGTCAGAGGAGCCAAAGCTTCGATTGTTTCTTCTTGGACAGCCAAGGCAATGTCTATGTGCAGATTCAGATTCATTGTCTCGATAGATTTGTCTTCCAGGCAAAATATATTGATGCTCTTCCCTCACAATACTACGTATCAGTGACCCCATATCATCGATGTCCATTTCAGCTGAAATAGTAGAAAGGTTAGACAAGCTCTGGTATCTTGTTCGACTGACTCGCGTTCGTCGGAAGGTTTTCAATCTGACGGCTGCGTTTCGTAAGAGCTTCCACTGCCCGAGAATCTAGCGTTATCAGGATCTGGTACAGGTCCTCCGCAGTAACCTTCATGAGATGAGACACATTTTCATTTCCTTTCACATCAGGGTTGACATTTCGGCACAGAGAGAGTACGTCTCTGAGGTAGGACTCAGATGAGTCTTGGATGTAAGACTCTCCAGTTTGCGGTATACGGGTGAGCAGTTGTCCCTCAACTTATCGTCGTGTGTCATCTGTCCCGACAAAATGTATTCTGTAGTGCATACTAGAATATTATCCAACTACTAAAAGTGTCCTTTTTGTTATCAAACCATTAATTTAGATATCTCGGCATGGTAGAAAATTACGTTTGGCACGAAAAAAATTACATTTGCTCATCCTAGCTGTTGTAAGTCCTTTAGCCACCTGCTAGCACGCATTTGGTCCTCTCTGGAAAGCTATATGGATTTCTAAGTAGCTATTATGTCAAGATTGGTACTTATATAATATTTGGCTTTTGCATGGTTTCATTCGGCATCCTTCTTAAACTTCCATTTCGATTTGAAAGGCTCTCAGACTCCGTAAGTAGTCCTTGAAGAAAATTACTTTTACTTAGCTCATGCGTTATGCGTTGTATTTATCGTTACTAGTGCCTCCAACTAACTATCACTTACATTATAAAAGTGTAAAAAGTTAATCGAAAAATTAATACAAACATAATTCGCTTAATGAAACATCGAACAAATGAGAAAGAAACATAATTTAGATTTAGTCAAAAACCGCTTTTAAACAACTTGCCTCGATCAAACAATCTTTGGTTTCGTAAACTGATGCCACGGAGTCACTGTATTTGCAAATGAACAAGTTTCATTACATTTTTTTATTTTTATTTTTATTTTTTATTTAAGTCAAACTTGTAAAATTAAATGACATAATTTATTACTAAGTATTTTGTAATATTAGCTGCTGTATTTTCTAGAGTTATGTTAATAGTGAGCTGTTTCTTTTTTCTTTCTTTTTTTTTTTTTTTTTTTTTCAAAATGATTTTTATTAATAATTTTACATTATATTATGAATATATGCAACTAAAAATATTTCAAAGCATATCTTGTCTAAAATATAAATATAATAATATTACCAAAACAAAACTGAATGCGTCAAAAGTTATTACGAAACTCATAAGGCATTAAACGAAGAAAACAAAAGTTCGGAATTTCCCATAACATACGGTTTGAAAATTTTACGATTTTTATTCCATTTTCAGTTGGAATGTCTTATGCAATACTGCTTACAAATGAATAAATATGGACTTAAAGAGACATATCTCTTTCGAAAGATATAAAATGAACTGTTGTTACGCATCAAAAGAAACGTTATTTGTTTCCGAAAACATAAAAGAAGACTTTCCAAATAAATTCTTTGTCATTCTTTGGCGTTATTTTTTTCTCATGTGAAAATTCTAAAAGTCAGGTAGGATGATATATTATTCAGTTCCGTGAAACGTTACTTGTTTCGATGAAATAGTTAACATATTTTTCGTTACTAATTTTATTCGTTTTAATATTTTATGAAGATGTGTCAGAAATAAGTTTTCATAAATTAAAAATAAGTTATATGTCTCATTATTATGTTAGAAATATATAAATGAAAATATCTAGCCTTCAATTAATTTAGCATTAATGCGAACATTTTTTCTGACTTTTTCATTATTATCCTTTTAATGTTAGAATTTATATAATCTTAAGACTAAGCTCCATCCCCCCCCCCTTTTTTTTTTCTTCCATTTACGATAATATGTAACTGTAAATGCTGATTAATCCATTTTAATTAGATATATGATTATTAGAGTTTCAAAATGTATTCATAATTTATTATTTCCACTTTTTCTTCAAAAAAGAATATCATGATCATTTCTTTTAAATATTCGTTGAGCAGATCAAAATTACAAACGCAGGACTTGCGCACAAATTCTAACGTAAAATAGCTTGCTTTTCTTAAATAAAAACTAACATTTTTCTGGTATGCTTTTCTTTGTTTTTGTCGAAAACGTGTGGTCCGTACTGGACCGTAGTACGCCCAAGGTTTGTACGCAGCTCAGCAAAATTTTATAAGTTTTCAAACTGGCTGGAAAAATAAAGGTGGTTCCTCTATCGCGTCTGACAAAACAAAGGCAAATTTTCTTCTGGATTGGGCCGTAAAAGATGAGTTTTCAAACGGGCAATGCAAGGAGAGCAAAATACAAACAAGTTTTGTATTTCAAAATCTGCAAAAGAAAGTCAGATTTATTAAAAATAATAATAATAATAATAATAATAAAGTTGAGAATTGTGTGCAATATAAAATATCTGTAAGTAGGAAAAGTAATGAAATATCTTTTTCAAGTTTTGCATATCCTACTATTTCATATTTGTAACCTATATTTCCCCGATCTCTTAAAAATTACTCTTACTTATCTATAAATAGTTATTCAATAAATGGTAAATCTTGTTGTGGATAGTGATATTAAATAAGATGTTTTTTTTTTTTTTTTTTTTTTTTTTTTTTTTTTTTAATAATAAAGCATTTACAAATGTGGAATGTTGTCTGTATCAAATTACTTCACTTAACAAATACAATAATTATATATCATCACGAAAAAACGTATCAGCCTGGGTAGAAAAGTGTCACAATTCAAAAAGGCAGTATCTGAGAAAAATGAACTAAATTATAAGGGTTACATATTGGGTAGCATTGACATAAAACTGACACAATTTCTTCTCACGTAGATAATTTTTGAGATAGAGGTATGACGTTTTTGTGTAAAGTTGGGCACTTTATAAACATTTTTCAAAGATAAAACTTTAAATTAATATTTTTTGAGTTGTATCAATTTTCTTTTATGGGTATGATACGTTTATACACAAATTATTAATCGTACCTTAAAGTCTAGGCTTAAAATAGCTTAAACCTAAGACAGCTATGAATGTAGACTTGCTATCTAGGCTAGTTTATCCGTAACGGCATTAAGCCCCGCCTTTTTCTCATACCAGAATAGTTGTAGAGCAATAATCTACTTAATTAATCATGAGAACATATTGCTGAATATTACCCTACAACTATTCTGGTGTGAAAAAAAGGCGGGGCCTAATACCATTACGGATAAACTAGCATTGTTAGCAGGTCTATGAATGCATCTACTTTTTTTTTTTTTTTTTTTTTTTCTGGTCAAGCCAGCTCAAGTCCTAAAATTACAGCCTTACGCAGATCTTTTTTATCGAAATGCTTTTATTCAAAAATATTAAATACATTTAAATGTCTATTTTGACTCAAAGAATCAAACATTATTATTATTATTATTATTATTATTATTATTATTATTTTACTAAAATTGAACGACCTTTTTAATATATAACAAAGTAAACATACTCAAAATGTGTCGAATAAACTACAAAAAACAATTATAATTAATGATTTATTAATTTATAAAAAAAAAAAAAAAATAGAAAACGAGGTGTTTTATTTGTATTCTCATGGAAGAAAAGCTGTGAAGAAATATATTTTTTAATATTCTTTTTTTTTACAAATTACTTTTTATTTGAGTATGGCGCAAGTCAATATTAAACATAACATTCATGTTTCTGTATACAATGAAATATAAATTTTAATGCATGTCTGAGCCCATTATTATATTTATGTCAGCCCTCCCTGAAATTAAATCCTAGATATGTTACTGCACTTGATCATATATAGAGTAAGTGAACCAGAAGTTGACATTGTACCAGTAGTGACACTTTTAACTTTCAAATTTGAAAACAAGCTTTTATGCCTATCGCAAAAATTAGAGCATGATTCAGAGTTTCAGTTACACTCCTCTAATTTTAATGTCTTACATTACAGCATTCACAGCCATCAGTTTTGTAATTAATTTTTTTTATTAAAAAGAAATTGAACTTTCACTAATTTTTTTTTCAATTTCTCCAGTAGTGTTTAAAAAAAAATGAAATGAAATGAAATTTCCTTTGTCCCTAACTATTTTTGACTTATAATAAGTGCCCTTAATTTTTATACGAGTAAAAAATAAAGCATTCGGAAATCATTTAGTAAGCTAAACGTTTCATTTGGTATTGTATAATATTTTCTGGGTGCTCATTATTGGTACTAAAAATATCATCCTGACTGGTAATAGATAGCCCTTTACACTACGAGCTCATCTGAATTTGAAGGCGTGATCCAGTAGCAGACACATCTCAGTATTTTCCCAAGTTCAGAATGCGGAGCGAAATATAAATTTGTTTCACCTAAAAATAGGTCAAAACTCAACACTATACTAACAGCACATACTTTCCAAATGATATTCTCAGGATGTCCTATTAATGAAAAGATATTCCGTGGCCATTTTCAGGGTGTATTATGGACAAATGCGTTGTTTGAGATACATATTTTTTTTTAGTTTTTAGAAAATATTTGAATTTTTTGAAAGTGAATAATAAAATTCCAGCATATATCTTAAAGAAAGGCTGCCTATGTGCAATTAAAAGAAAAGAAAAAAACTCGTGTATGTTTACAGCATAAGAAGACTTGACATTTGGGTGTCAACACCTTTTGCTATAAAACACAACATTTGTAAATTGTTTGTGTACTACTGTAAATATTTATAGACTAAACTACGGTTTAATTCTATTACAACAGTATAATTTCTTCCCAGGACATTCTCAGAATATCCTGAGGATGAGATAACTTCTTATGCACATCTTTAGAGATATGTATTCTGTTAGGAATTGAAGTCGAACTGAATTTGTCTGAGCAGAGTTCTGCACGCTGCCGATCGTGCCACTGCTTCCTAATAAATGATTAGTTATTTCACGAAAGACTGTTAGTAAGAGATCTTGATATTTGGATGATGAAACTTCTTGCTATAAGTTTACAGAATAATTGTAAATTGTTTGTGTACTACTGCAAATATTGTGAGACTAAATTACGGTTGCAATTATTGTAAAATCAAGCTTTCTCTCCAGGACCTCCTCAGAATATCCTGCGGATGAAATGACTTCTTATGCACATGTTTGGAGATAGATATGTGTGCTATTAGAGACTTGAAATCGAACTGAATTTGTCCGAGAAGAGTTGCGCACGCTGCCGATCACCTACGATTTCCTTAAAAAAAAGATTACACTGCTCGGCATGAAAATCGCCTCTGATAAAATTTTAGCATATTCGTATGTAAAATCACCTCCTGAATCCGAATATGACGCCCATTTTGCCCTATCACCCACCTATTTTTAGGAATGGCCCCCTATTTTTATCATTTTTCGACGATTTTATTGCTATAAATTTGACTTTTGGGAGGGGGAGGATTATTTTAAACTTTAAATATCTTCTGAGGGGCTACAGAGTTGGAAAATTCTAAAACATGGACATTTGCGACAAGGGAATAATTTGGGGGAGGGGGGATTTGCCACTAAAATTATGCATGATATATCTTATGTTTTTTAAATCTGTTATTAATGTTATTTTTTTTATTTTATATATTTTTTTTGTGTTTAGGTGTTATATTAATTATTTTTCATTCTCCAAATCAAACTCATGGTCATAAAATTATCGAACAGGAAAAGAATTTGAAGGAGTTGTGGTGTATCTGGAATACGGGGAATGACTGGGCAAAATGAGACTCATATTCGGATTCAGGAGGTCATTTTACATAAGAATCGACAAAAATGGTATCAGATCTCGATTTTTTTTTTTTTTTTTTTCATTTTTGTTTGTTTGCAGAACAGTGTTATTTACTTCAGGTTGGACTAATAGCTACATTATTTGAATCGTTTTCAAGTGAGATGAATCTTACTATCCTCCAGAGTTTACTTTAGTCATGTACAACATAAAGTAGTAGGGGTTCAATGAACCATATTGAAATATATTACAATTACTTTAACATTATGAAAGATACTGGAAAGTAGATCAGAAATATGATCAGAAATATGGAAATAATAGAGATCTCAATTCAATAGAAACTAGTATTATATGTTTATAAAGAAATAAACTTTTATGCGAAATCTGCAGAATTTGTGTAACTATCTGTTGAAAAAACGATATGTGCCTCGTCTATTTAGATCTATGAAACCTAAGTCCATAATCTATGAAACCTACATTATTAGTAAAATAATGTTAAGTTAAGAAAAAAAAAAAAAAAAAACAGCATACTTACATACTTTGATAAAATCATGCAATAATTTGCTGCATTATCCCTTTTCTTTATAAGAGCTACGCTTCTTAAAAAAAAAAAAAAAAAAAAAAAAAAAAAACATTTCTATCACATTATTTTAGATATTCAGTAAATCACTCTTCGAAAACTTTATGATAGTGGTATAGAAAGCATTTATTATATTTAGAAAATAAATTTTAAATTTGATATTTTAATATTTTGTTTGTGCCAAAAACCTCTAATATATATATTTTTAAACACATACTTAAGGTCTAGACATATATTCAAGACAAGTGAAAATATATATATATATATATATATATATATATATATATATATAATTTTCGTAACTGGTCCTGTTGAAGACGACAAAATAAATTGTAATTTATAATATTCTATGGTTAAAAAGGGGGCCCCCTAATTACAACACATTAGTGAGAAATGCTGTAATTTTTGCAAAACATCATAACACTATTTCATGCTGTAATTTATTCATTTATTTTTACTTTATTTTTATTTATTTAATTAACCATTTACCGGTCCTATTTATTTTCACTACTTTATTCAGTCTTCCCAAATTTAAAGACGTTTCATTCAATATCCACCACTAAATTGTATCTGTAATGGTTCACTTATCACGTCAAATGTAATTCGTCCAATATATATATATATAAAATATCACTCCTCAAAATGTTTGTTGATAGTTAAATAAAAGAGTCCCTAAAATCGCAACAGTATTTATAGCGCTTTAGAGCGCTGGGACCAGCAAAGGGTTAATTTAAAATTTTATCAGAAAAGAAGGTGATTAAAATGTTATTTACTTAAGACAGAGTACTGTTATAAGTTGAGACTTATTTTAAATAAAAAAAGTTGTTATTGAAGGCGTTAAAGTTTTCAGAAATAAAACTATTTTATTTATGAGACGAGTTTGTATATTTTCTTAGTTCTTTTAACTCTTTATTATAATATAAAAATATTTTCCGATGATAAAATATACATTTCCAATCAGTTCGCATTTTATTTTACCTTTCTGAAAATCTTTAAGAATGTCTATTTGAGGGATTTGCACTGTCTAGTACTGAATCTTTTTACACTCTTCGGAAAATTGATTTAAGTATAAAAATAATTCAATTAGGATTTTTTATTTATTTTTATTTATTTTTTTTTTATTTTTTTTTATTTTTTAAGTAGAGTCATGTAAAAGAAAATAATAATAATAATAATAATAATAATAATAATAATAATAATGTAGGTGTCAATCCTTCGTTATCGATACAGTCTCTAAAATTAAGATTAATACATAAAATATACACCAATGACACAGATACCATATTATATTAATGTATAAGTTAAACCACAATTATTTTGCAATCTGAAATAATATTAAATACTAACATTGAAATTCTTCATAAGTGTGACTAGTGACCTTTTTCTATATTATATTCAAATTAAGAATTTCGCCAACAAATTGTCTTCTTTTCATCACACTCCTCGAAAAATTGCATTTGAAAGAAAATAATCTGTATATATCCTGTTTTTTTTTTTTTTTTTTTTTTTTTTTTGGTGACGTAATATCTTTTACAACCACCTTGCCTGTGACACGACAAACACATTCTTCTATTCAAAGCATATTGAATATTTGGAGAACGTGCTCTCACTTTGCATAAGTAGGACAAGGGATTCACTTAAGTGGTGAAAATGCATAGGGGTTGTAAATGCTTATTCTGTTTGTACCTCTCAGGGGATTTTAGAGAGGTTCACCAGCAGATCCAAGATAGCATTATTCTATCTCATTTATTTTTCTGTTCTCTTGCCCACAGGCTAAGCTCGGAATGGAATTTGATGCAGCAAATATAATCCACAAGTGAAATATTGACGAATGGCTTATTTTTCAACGTTAAAGTATTCCAATGTGCTTAAAGTATTCAAAAGGAATTAAAAACAAAACGCTTGCTCTAATTTTTACGATTTAAAAATAAATTTGTGTTTTAAGAGAACTACGTTTTTAAATCATCCACTTTATAATAATCAACATAAATAATATTACGAAAAATGCATTATGATCTATCTGGAGATTTAGTTGAGTAAAAGTTTACAAATACTATGTAAATGACGTTCTCTCGCTTTTTAATTTAGTATGTTACTTCACAATTAATTTTAAAATATGTTTAAAAAAAAGTTATTATTATTATTCTTATACTTTATTTTATTTATTTATTTATTTATTTGTAACTTTATGTCTCGAAAAAAAAAATTGCTTTTAAAATTTTTCACTAAATGTCGTTCTTTAAATTATTTAATATACAGGATGAACCAAAAATCTTTGCCTGATTATAAATATTTATTGTGTTCAAACTATTATATTTAGACATATGTTTATTTGGATATAGTCTAAGTACTGTTTTAAATTATTTATAAGATCATCTACCTCAGTAAATGTCAACGTATACTTCCTTGATAGCTCGTACCACGTCTAAGCGGTATTCCAATTTTCGCCAAGTGTTCTTTAACATGTTTTCTGTTACAGTACAAACAACAACTTGTATTCTAGCACATATTTTCTTCAAAGTCCGCAATTGGTGTGGCAAAGACTCTGTCCTTTTTGTAACCCAAAAAGAAAAAAAAAATCATGTGGAATAATATCTGGAGAGCTCGGAGTCTAGGGTGTTGGTCCATTGTTTCCAATCAACAAATCCTAAAATGTTTCGTCTAGGAAATCATGTACTAAGGAATCCCAGTGTGTGGCTGCTCCATCTTTTTGAAAAAATTAAACATGGCTGAAATCTTTCTAACTGCGGTGTAATGAACAAAACCAAAACGCCTAAGTAAACAGTTGCTAAATGCAATCAGCAGTAGCTCCACTCACACTAGGACCACCCCTTCTGGGAAGATCCCTAACGCTGCCTGTTCCTTTAAAACTTTCACAAAACACCGTTATTGATTTTGCATTTTGCTAAACGAGGTACAACACCACTAACTGCAGCAGCAGTCAGCGGTTCTTACCTGCGGAAAAACACCTTCATGAATAAAGTTTTACCAACCAAGTCAGCATCCCAATTAAAACTTCATGTATGCACAAGTAGGAGGCAAAATAAGAAATAAGATTTGTTAATCGTAAAACCGTGCAATTTATAGAACTCTGATTTGTATATTTCTCGTTACGCATCCATGCAGCACCTTCTGTCGACGAAAATGTTTACTATTTTATTTTCTTTATTAAAAAAAAAAAAAAAAAAAAAAAAAAAAATCGTTTACGAAAATAGTTTTTTTGCAAATCGCGTTCAGGTCTGCCAATTACTTCAAGTTTTATGAAGTTTTAAGATGTCTACAGACTTATGGGGCACCCGGTACATATATACATATCTATTGGGTTGTTCGGAAAGTCATTTCGTTTTTCTCAGCAGAGGACTTAATTGTATTTTTTTCACCCCTTCTTCACATTTAAGTTACATTTCTATTACATATTGTGACAGCTGATATAGCAAGGCTTGCTTGTGAAAAAAGTCGTTTTATTCTGCTCAATAGTTTTTGAATAGTTGCCTATCAAATAAAGAAAATCAGAAGCGACATTTTCGGCATAATTTGTTTTTGCTATCAAAAATTCGAAAATACTATTCAAACAAGGAAAAGAAGTATACGATGTGTGCACAGAAAATTTATTTAAAGAACGCTATTGTCAGAACTGGTTTACCAAATTTTGTTCTGGCAATTTTGAGTTGAAGATGCATAACGTTCTAGAAAACCAGTTTGTGCTAATGAAGACAAAATAAAGTATTGATTTATGAAAAACTGCCAAACAACAACTCGTGAGATCGCTAAGAAACCGATCAAAGTGGAGAATATATAATTCATTAAAATATTTATACAGTATAAGAAAATCGTCTTTCATTTTCGAAGGAAAAAACGAAATGACTTTCCGAACAACCCAATATTATAAATTAGAAAAAAATCTATAACTTTATGGTGGGGTAGGGGATCGGATAAAGCCAATTGTCTTCACTTGAGATCTGGGCCAAAAGGTGGGATGCCTTTCATGATTTTTTTTAAGGATCCTAGTCCGTATTCATGCGAAATTCGGGGAAAACCACGGAAAGCTCCGAATAGCTAGGCCAACGAGCATGACCTGGGTTCGAACCCGGCACTTCCTATCTTCAAGCTTTGATATCAAAACCTTCCGGCTATTCATGGGGCTGAAATGACATTCTGATTTAAAAATACTTTGAAATGTGTGAAAAAAAAAAAAAAAAAAAAGATGAAGAGAAGAAGTAGAAAAAAAAAAAAAAAAACTTGAGTAACGCAAGAAATTAATAATAACTGATTTTATTCAAAGTCTAAGTATTCTAAAATTTTTCGACCTAATACACTGGATATTTGACTCTGTTGGACTACTAAAACACTTTTGAAAGCAAAATAATAAACTCACAGCCTTTAATTGTATTTAGACATATAAGAGTGATACCAATTGATTTGGAATAAAGTTTAATTTTTTTTATGAGTGGGACAGAGCCATTTTCATGCTAAGATAAATTTTAATTTTATTTTTTAAATGTCACTGAATTTTTTAGTGAAAAACAATACATATAATTTAAAAAACACATAAGATAACTTGTTCCACCATTTCTATAATTAAATAAAGAGCTTTTAGTCATTTTTTTAAAAGCAGATTCTAAAGCACGTTTAAAGGTAAAGATTTGTATTTAATATTAAGACAATTGCTTATGTAATTTCCTAAAACCAATTGTTGGTATTATTGAAGAATTTTCAAAATTTTTCACATTTTTTTCACTTTTTAAATTCTCAAAAGAAGCACTTTTCAGTGAAGCACGAAAAAATATATAATTGAGAATACTTTCTCTCATTATTAACCATTAATAATAATAATAATAATGATAATAATAATAATAATGTCCCCGTGAATATTCAGAATATCTCTCTAGGATGTCTATTTAAACTCAGGATATCCTGTAGAAGTTGTAACGATATGATGTGCTGTTAGAGATAATAATGGTAAAAAAATATTTTGTTTTTTTATTATGGTTCAGTTCTAAAAAATAAAAGTGATAAATAATTATAATATCGTTATTCCCATGACCATGATAATACAATTTCCAAGAAACGTAATTTATTCTTATAATAATTTATATAAACTATGAGTTGTGTGTGAGTTTTTACTTTTATCTTTATGTTAAGGAAAAAAAAAAAAAGTTAGACAGAGGGAGTGAGAAGGAAAGAAATAAAGAAAGGAAATTTCTAAGAAACATATCAAACTAACCTTGCACATCATGCTTCAAAAACTAATTTACTAGTTACAACAGTGTACTTTATATGCTTCACATTCTAGAAATACTTATGGCTATCTAGAATTATGATTTAAAATTCAAATATAAATCAAAATTAGCGTGCTATAATTTATCACAAGCGTTAAGTGAAGTACGTTTAAAAAAGTACGCCGTGTCTGACAACTATTATTTATCATATTTAATGTGTGAATTTCTTGCCGTTATCGAATCAGTCATAGCAAATGACAACTGAGATCATCTGAGGTTACAGGTGACTTATCATTTAGAAATGTCAGTAAGAAATCGTACACTCCAGGTGTGGCAAGAATGAACTTCCAGTGAAACAAATTAGGTAATTATAAGAATATTTTACATCATGAGTAATTTAAACCACTCGATCAAAATTTATTATAGTACTTCAATTTCTTGTATAAGAAAATTTTCCTAGCAGAGATCAAAGGTACGCATGACTGATTTTTAAATACTGCAAATTTTCTCACACTATTTTATGCATTTATTTATCATAATTATGATTTATTCTAACATTTGAGATTAATGAATAGAACAAGTCTTCGGTTTCGTATATTTTCATGGTACCATGACTTTTTTTTTTTTCTCTGTACGTGTGTGTTTTAATCATTTAAAGCATATTGGTTTCACAATGAAACCAAATATTTACCATATTTTTTATGCTACAATTTTCATAACATTTTCTTGTTTTGACTGATATTAAAGTTTTTGCAACTTTTCTGTTCCGTAGATACATTCTGTCCAGTAATATACCGAAATTTATATAATACATATATCTGTGTATGTTTCGGAAGAAGCTAAAGGCAGAAGTCTGTTTAAACTTCTTAGTAGACGCGAGTGCATCTCTCCGCTTTGATGTTGCCCTCGTGCCTAAATATTTTCACCTGATCATGAAAGTGCTGTTATTTTGACCTTAAAAAACTATTTAATAACAAAGTTGCTCATTAACTAAATAATTTATTACTTTTTGTTTTCAATTTACCAGAATCAAATTGCAGATGTCTAAATCAAAAGAATTCTAGAAAATAAAAAAAAAAATGATATATATTTAGGGTAAGTGCACCAGTGATTGACACTTTTAGAGCAATCTCTTATGTTTTTAATATTCTAGTCATCAGAAAATATTTTAGAAATCTTAAGTTAGTACAGATGGTATGAAATACATTCAGAACAACATATATGTTAAAATATATACATTTGATAACAATTATTATTATTGTTATTATTATTTTTTATGAATTTTTATTTGACATCCACTCGATGTTCCAGTATCTGACACTGCCATTTTTTCATTTTATCAGTATTTGTCTCCCTATGTTCCAGTGTTTCACAGTGCTAGTTATTCATTTTAATAGTTATTAGCACTCTATGCTCCAGTGTTTGTCATAAAACGTTAAAATTCTTATCTGTAAAATATATTATATTATTATTTTTTATTAATTATTTCGGGATAGATGTCAATCACTGGAGCATGCCCATCACTGGAGCACCTAACCTCTATATTAACATTTATAATTAATTATCTCTTTGATAGATATTTGTGAAATTAATTTAGCAATTTTTAAAATAAAATATGTAGTAAATACTAAAGTTTTAATGAAAAAGAAGAATTATTACGAAGCAATTTGTTTTTCTTCTGCATACTGATCATAATCAATTCATATTGTACGTTCTGTATCGATGTATAATGATTCACTTCGACAGGCATCTTAAACAATCACTGCGTGTTTAATTGTCTTTTACAAACTTAAAAAAATAACTTATTTTTTTCTTTTCAATGTTTATTTTCTTATATGCATTTTCAAATATGGACATCTGAGAAAATTTAGACAGATTCAAACACGAGTACTATTCATTAATTTATAAATATACACATTATTCTTGCTCGTTTCAAACCTTATTATTATTATTATTATTTTATCATTTTCTACGTTTATGATCTTAGAAATATCTATTTTTAAGAAAAACACGTAAAAACTGTGATAAGAGATTTTCTGATGCACCAAATAAAGCTCACTCAATTCTGTTTACGGTTTTTCATCTTCTGTTATTCCTTGACAGGAAATAAACGAAATTGCTTTTCATGCAAATTCCTATATCTGCATCAGTTTGACATGTTTTTCCAAATAAAAAAAGATAGATAAATAAATAAAATAGAAATGAAAGTTTATTTTTATGCAAAATTGCCCTTTTTCCACTTGACTTTCCAATGCTTAAAAATGACAAATATAATTTTTTTTCTTTTTTTTTTTTCGAATTGTGTTGCTAGCTTTTTCGCTTCTTCTGTATTTTCATATAAACAATTTTTAACTGCCACTTTAAATTCAAAATTTAACCGTCAAATATGTTAATATTTTTACTTAATTAAAATATATGAAGTTGTCAATAAAGTCATATTACACAAATGTTAAATATGTCGTACTAGTAACATGAAACAGTAATTGTGTAAAAAAACAAATCCTTATATTTAAATGTTTTTTTTTTTTTTTTTTTTTTTTTTTTTGTAAAAAGCAAATACAGCAATATTCGAATTTTAATTGCTAAAATTTAATAAAAATAATTGAAAAACAAAAGATACGTTTCATTTTTCTCATTTTACAGAATTCTAAAAAAATTAAGACTTATTTATTTTTGTATGTACTTTCTTTTTTATTTTGTGCATAACAAAATAAAAACTAACATTTCAATTAATATGTCAAAAGAACGATTGTATTATTATTATTATTATTATTGCATACAATTTCAAGACGAATATTGGAATATTCTGTGATTATAAAAAATAAATTTATCTTTAATAGATCATTATAATTTAGCAGTTTAAAAAATGTTTAATTTTAACTACTACTGCGATTGTTTTTTAAAATACAATGTCAGGATGGCATGTGTTATTGTCATTTAAAAATAACGTAATATTTCAAATATTTTTTTTCTTTGGAAATGATGTTTACACATTGTTTTTAATAATAAAAATATAGATTGAGTTATAAAAAGTATGATAGTTAATATTTTTCAAATTTATTCAATATATAGAAATTAAAATTTGCGTCAGAAAGATTATAATTTATTTTTTTATGGTATGCATTGTTTTTATTTATTTGTGGTAGCAAAAATCACTGTGGACTAAATTATCATTTAAAAAGTGTCACTAAGTCAGTTTAATGTCGTCGTAATATTCATTATTAAAACTAATTTACTTTTTAATAAAGACATTAAATTTAAAATTATAGCAGTGTAATTCAATTTAATTTGACTTGTGTACTTCGAGTAATTTTAAGTTTTCTTCGTTTATGTAAAGCCATAGATTAATGTTATTAAATTAAATCACTGACAAGAACAGAACTTTCTATTTTGCTAATACATAACAAATTTTGTTGAATCAACCAAAACTTTTGTTGATATAGACTTAGCAAAATTTTTGTTTACCAGGACACAATTATTTTTTAAATTAAACATATTTTCTGATTTAATCGATATTCGTTTAAATAAACAGATATATTTTGTTAATTTAAACAAACAGTTTTGTTGATTCAGTAGTTTGTTTGCTCATTGAATGTTTACAAAGAGATCTATGACGTGTCTTGCTGAACTATCCGACAGGACAACTCTTCTTTCGACCATATTTTTTTAGTCAATAAAGATATGTAGTTTCAGTTAACTATATAAAATTATTGTTAAAAAAAAAATAATAATAATAATAATTCTAAAATTCAGTCAACAATATAGATTTTGTTTTTCTAACAAAACATGCTTTCGGTTGTGCATTAAATTGTCAGTATCCATGTGTTCTAAATGTATAAAAGGCTACACTGTAAAAAATAATTTCTTAAAAATGAGATAAATTGTCTCAAAATAGCTCCGAAACACTATATGCTTAAATCTGAAAACCCATGTACTTATTTTTGAGTATATTAACATGCTCAAAAATGGGATTGACTAATAAGAATCCTAATATCCCCATGTTTGACATGTCAGTAAAATGAGTACATGGGTTTTCAAATTAATGTATATATTGTTTCGGAGCTATTTTGAGACAATTTAGCTCATTTTTAAGAATCCATTTTTAACAGTGTAGGAATTTAGATGAGTTAGACAATTAATAAAAGAGAAATCACCGAGATCCTTTTTTTTTTTTTTTTTTTTTTTTTAAATTAGATATGGTATCACCAAAACTAAATGCAAAAACTGGTGTACAAACGATAAATGGACAATAAGACTTCTTCACACACCATAAATTTTAAGCCAGCACAACCGGTTTCGAAAGGACGTAGCCTTCCTTCATCAGGTTCAAAAATACGTGCTACTGCCTTGGAGGCAAAAGCAAGTGTGCTGGCTTAAAATTTATGGTGTGTGAGGAAGTCTTATTGTCCATTTAGATATGGTATACTTGATAATTTATTGTTGGTAAGCAGTTTTATACCGGTTGATCAAAAAGTCACCAAAATATGTATATATATATGTATAATTATATAACCGTTGACCGTAGTACGTTGCAGTTTTAACTGATATTAGCTACATTTTTACCAATAGGTGGCGAAATATGCTTTCACATTTTAAACACGTTTGCCTTTTCAAATCCCGCCATATATACTAAATACCACAAATACTAATCAATCTGACTTTGTGTGTGAAGTGTTGAATATGATTTCAGATAGATTTTAGCGAATATTTAAGTTTAAAATTTATTGTTTACTACTGCTGTTAATCGTTTTAAAAAGAAAATCATGATATTGTTAAGAGACCAAGCATTCTTAGTTAAGCTTAAGGAGAATTCCCATAACGCAACTTTTCTCAGCCGTTTTCATAAATGATGGCAGACACATTGAAATTCTATAGTCTTTGTTGCGTTGTTACAAACGTTACTGAAACAAGTAATTTTATTATTAAAGTGCTACCTGGTGGAGAAAAAAAAACTAATTTGACAGTAAATCTTTTGTTACTTAAAAAATAATCACATATCTTTCCGTTCTTTATTCTAAGATTTTCATAGTGTTGCCGTCAATACTTTTTGAAAAATACATGGTTTATTTTTTCTGTGGCATTTGGATCACCCTGTATTTACAGGAAAAAAGAAAAAAAATACATTTAAAAATTGAACTCATTATTCTTAGCTATTGCGAAAGATGAGCCGAAATGTCCATATCTTTATATTTTTAAGAGCACAATGTAAGGATATATGAACTGAGTTAAGTAACTTCGTATCGTTATAATTTATATCAAAAATAAACATATTGTTTTAATTTGTCACATAAAAACCTAAAGTCACTGTCTATTTAGTGACTATGATATGTAGTACCCATTACTATTTCTATGTCATAAGGCATATGATAACATCACACTGGGTCTGGGACTTCATATAAGAGCTTTATTTATGCTTTTTACTCGACTGTTGTAAGAGCATTGCAATCATGATTTTAAGAAAATTAATTTCGTGATTTATGACAAATATTTTCAAAGAAAAGAAAAGTGCTATTACCAGGTGTATATAATCGTCAGACCAAATCATTCGTACATAATTTTTCAGTGTAGTGCGTTTTGAATGTAATTTATCTTAAAACAACATAGCGAAAGTTTATGTGGCTTACATATATGCAAAAATATATTTTATTTTAAAATCAAATTGAGCATTTCGGTGCTAATTTTGTATTTTTTTTTAGATACTTAAAAAAAAAAAAAAAAAAAAAAAAAAAAAAAAAAAAAAAAAAGAATTTAAATCTAAAATATGAGCCGCAGATTACATTACCAAAAGAATACTGGGATAAACACATATTTTATTGGTCAGCAGTTTTAAGGATATTTTTTTAAATAAAACATTTTCTTATATTTAATTACTAGGATAGTTGGCATATTTAGATTCTACTAAGATTGGTCTCATAATTTTCTACTATAAGTGGCATGTTTTAAGTTCATGGTAACAGCAATGGATTCAGACATGACGCGAAACTTAAATGCTTTAAACTATAGGAAAACCCTCCTCCTCACTTCGGTTAGACCGTCACCTATAATCATACTATTATCGTCGCACAAGAACTAACTATAGTTAGTTATTATGTGACGATAATTTTACCAAACCTAATCTTATCTTTCAGTACATTTACCTTATAATAATTTACTTTTAAAAAAAATTTTAGTCGTTTTGGTATTTTAGTTTGGCGCCCAATTTGACGAATGATTCTTCTTTGAAATGCTTGAAGATGAAAGGTACCAATTTCAGTTCATTGTCGCACTTGACGACGTAGCTTTTCCAGAGTGTACCATGTTTTATCAGAGTTTATCAGACTTGCATAAATGCGGAGAATAAACTCATAGAAGGAACTCAAGAAAGGGCATTCCTTCAGGCATATCAAAATAGCGTAGTGAATATGTCTTGATTCATACAATAGCATCCGTATTTCAGTTTTTAAGCAGTTACACACAATTTCCCTTGCAATGATCTTATGCGAAATATTACGCAGATTTCGATATGTCATGAAACTATTTAATTTTGAATAACATAATAAAGTCTTTGAAATAGAATGTTAATATTATATTGTTTAAACAAGTATCAGAGATATAATTTTTAAATTAGTCCAATTTCTTTCTGACGAAAATAATTATTTACTACCTTTGGTTAAAAAATAAAATAAAATAAAATAAAATAAAGTAATAATAATAATCGGGTTTGTCCCTCACACGACTTTCTCTTATGCTGAATTTCAATACTATAACGAAAGATTCCAAATTAAGTCTTAAGATTAAAAATATATATATATATATATATATATATATTACGTAATAATTAAAAAGATCAATGTACTTTAAAAATAATCTAAAATAAGTTTTTGAACAGTTTTATTCGATCTAACAACAATTCAAATATAATGACTACAATTATTTTAAAAAATGATCAAAACTGTTATTAATATATCTTTAAATTGTTAATATTGATCAAATTTTTAAGTAGCAACCCGATACCAACTTCAGAATGCCAAATTTAAATTTCTTGCACTGTAAAAAATTCTGTAACTGACATCTAGAATCTAAGTTGTGGCTCCAGGAAAAAGTAGTTCCATGTCATCCTTATAAATTCTAGTCCCACTGGCAAGCGAGTTCTAGAAGCCCCTATTAGAATTCTTGAGCGTTTGCCTATATTCTCGAGGGCAAAGTTATTTAAAAATCTCTGCAAATAAGTGAGACTACAAGAGGCGGGTTTCGACAACTATTATCTTGGTTTATTAACGAATTCTACAAAACCGAGCGACAATTTCTCGCAATACAAATGATTCAGAATATTGTTTCACCATCTAGAAATGTGTACACTAGAAATTTTCGATAATTTCGTCTATTCAGTTAATTGGCGTGTCTTACGCGCATAGCTCGGAAATCTATATTTCTAGTTAAGGGATTTAGAAAAAGGCCACTTATTCATTCTAGAGGAAGGCGGTATATATTTTTTTTCAATGTGCAGTTTATTGTTTTTAAAATATGACGATAACAGATATACATACAGAATAACCACTAAAGAGTGGTAAACAATTCCGTATTCAGTTACCTCAAAACGTGATATTTACAAAAAAAAAAAGATTGAAAACATAACTTTAAAAGATGCTTTGTTAACAGTACAGGTATGAAAAAATCCTGAACAATGTTCCTCGACATAGTAAAATATAGCAAAACTCTTAAATCAATTACATTCATCGGTTTAGCTCAGTTTTAGGTAGCCTTGTATATTGTCCATAAAAACAATATGCAGTATAAACAATATTGTGTAGTTAAATTTAGTCTTACTTGAAAATCATCTAACACAAAATGAATTACAATTACAACAATTTCAAATTATAGCTCCATTATATCGACATACTTTGAGTATCCCTGTAAGCAAATAATGAATGATTTCCATACCACAATCTACATAAAACATGCTTTTATAAATATAAAAATTTTCTTACTTTCGTTTTTTTTTTAAGTCAGCCTGTAGATGTTACACTGTACTTACCGGAAATTTCCCCATAGACGTGCACTGTTAAAAATTTCAGTTCAAGGTTGAACCAAAATTTGGAACTACAGTAGTTGCAACATGCTCAGTTGTACTAAATCTTGGTACTGCTCTCAGTAGCTGCAACCATGCGGAGGTGCAACCTTCTACCATGATTTGGTACTTCTTGTTGAAAAAAAGTAAGAAATCATGGTAAAAGATCACCAAATCTTATAGTTACAACAACTATAGAACCATGTATTAGTAGAGCCCAGTACCATATCATGGGAAAGGATTCCATCATCTCATGATTGCAGCTACTATGCACCAGGTCTTGGTTCAACCTACAACAAAATTTTTATCAGTATAATGTATTTGAATTCCCTTGAATAACCCTGTACACGAACTATTTGCTTGATCTCAGCGAAAAGTTCAGTGTAGCATCCCCACATGATACACATTTAGAGTAACGAATTTGCACTTTCTGCTACAATTTGTTCTTGAGCTATGTTGATAAAAGACAGATACACACACACCGACACACGCACAGACCAAGTGTTAAAAACATGTTTTTCGGATTCATGAGACCTGAAAACGCGTAAATATAGCAAAAAATTCAACTTCAAAAATTATATCCAAAAACAATACTTTCTCCACCTTATATATGGGTAAGAGAAAGAAAACGATGTTCAAAAAGTATTATTTTTTAAAAATAAAAATGTATTTCAAGATACAAAATGAAGTTAAACTGTATATAGAAATAACAATATAAATACACAGCTCTTTGCATACTTTAAAGATAAAGATAGAAGAAAAGAAAAATGGACTACAGTTTCAAAACAATAATTCTGGATATTCGTCTATAACTTTAGAATTCTGAAGGTATAAAAGAAATCAGAAAGTAAATATAAATTCAAATGGAACACGTTATCATCGTAAAATACAATGTTATAGTCAATGAAATACTGAGGGTAGAGGAAAAAAAGCCCTGTTTGAAGATGCATGAAAATACTCCGTTCGGCCCATTCTGTGTATCTCTTGGCAAGCATTCTTCTTAAAATGGAAATCTATATGCTTGCACAAAATATTTTTGTCGAGTTCTTTATTCTTATTTTATGGATAAATCCATTTTAATTCTTAAAAAAAAAAAAAAAAAAAAAAAAAGAAAGAAAGAAAATAAATAAATAAAATAAATAAAATAAAATAAAATAAA